>JALHAQ010000042.1:0-600000 GCA_023838395.1 Holcopasites calliopsidis
TCATTTTTATGTGTGCTTGTTAATGTAAATAATTATATCGCCCTTTTCTCCATTGCTACTTGTTCACTAAATACTTTAGAATGATAATAATAAAATAGAATAAATAGAAATAATTCCTATCCTAACTGTAGTGGAACAATCATTTAATGGATCAACTTATTTCTTTAATAATTCGATCATTTTTATGTGTGCTTGTTAATGTAAATAATTATATCGCCCTTTTCTCCACTGCTACTTGTTCACTAAATACTTTCGAATAATAGGATAAACAGAATTAGAATAATAAACTAGTAATACAGAAATTCGAATAGAAATAATTTCTATTCCAATTCTATCGAAACGATTATTTGATGGATCAACTTATTTCTCCGATGATTCGATCACCTTTGTGCGAGTTTGTTATTGAAATTGTTTATCTCGGCCCATTTCTGCGCTGCCGCTAGTCCACGAAATTTCTATTCGGTGCAGCCATCCGTTCTTCCCACCGCCGTTTCTTCCACCAAAAATATCGCGACCCCATTAGAGCAATTTGTAACGTGCTGCCGCGAAGAGCCCATAAATTTCGCGAGGCGTTTGTCGCACCGCAGCCATCCGACTTTCAAATGCGTAACTGTTTCGAGCAGCCGCGGGTGGATGCACGCGGGAACGAGCTTGGATTTCTCACAGACACGGAATCGCTCGCGGCGATGATCCAGGAACCACGGGGCGCTTGCAGATTTTCCGCTGCGCCCGCGGCGACTGAAAACCTCCGCGAGAGTAGCCGTCACCTGACGCCAGAGTAACGGAATTGAAAGACGATCCGCCTCCGAGCCGCTGTTCCTTCATCACCCACGATCTATCTTTCTTTTGCCGCTTCTTGATAAATCGAAGATAAGCGTGTGACTCCTTGCTTTGTCTATTTAAGAAGCGGGCCTGGCGCAAACGGCTAATAACAAAGGGAATCGTTGGGAATCTATTGTGAAGAAGATACCAAATCAATTTCACTCGTTCCACTGGTCCATGATAAGACAGTTCATCAGACTCGTACCATATCAATCATTCTTCCCTTCCCGCCTCCTGCCGCTGAATAATTAACGTCGATGCGCACAACGTTCAACGATCGATGACCGATGCGAACGCATCACCGGTGCGCGCGATACCCTCCTACGCTTGTCCCCGTACAACTCACGATCTCGCGTGATTAACAGCCGCCTTCTGATCCCCATGGAATATTTCCGCGAACCAGTCGTCCCACGCCTAACACCTTCCGCTCCGTTTCAGCGCGTCCCGCCGCCGACGAGCAAATAATAATTACGCTAGGCGAACAGGATGATCCGCTCGTGTATAGAGCAAACAAGAAAACCGTACGAAACGTCTTAACGAGAGCCTCCGACTGAACATCTTGCCGCCTTCCCTTTCCGTGTTCTTGTAATTCCGTTCGCATCAACGCGCGCTTCCTGCGACTTTATGCCTTTTATTATGATAGCTTCTAACGCGTCACTTGTGAGCTTTCGCTAAATGTTCTACGCGAGCAAAGGTGGAACTTCGTCGAGGGATGATTCGACTAGACATTTTGTATTTGTTCTTATCTGCTTGGAAACTGGAATGATTTCTCCCGTATTATACAAATTATGCTTAATTATATTAATCATATTATGATACTGTTATAGTACCCTATTAATTAATTATACATGACTATATTATGGGCTGATACAACCAACTTAAAGCCATGTTAAGCCACGCCTCGACCCATGCTACTTTAGTCACGTCTGATATCCGACCATTTTCTTGTGCAGAGTTTCATTTAATTTTATAATAAAAACTTCAAATCGTCGACACAGCACAGCTAGTGTATCAGAGTAATACCAGTCTTAGAAAAATTGGCTTCACTGATTTATCTATAACGCATTGGCCATTTAATGCAATAACAAAAAATGTGGGCGGTTACAAGTGATCAATGAACTTGCTCCGATTGTCCCAGCTTACACCTATGCATTACGGGATACGTATTGCTTGCCGCGGTCGCTGTACCATCAAGAGACTAGTTACTCTGCACCAGTGTATCACGCGACGCGATCGATCCGCAAAGGGTTGAAGTCGGCGGGTTCGACGTCAAAGAAGGCGACCCGTTACCCCGACGTCCCGGCGCGGGGAAGCGATCGATGAAGCGCGCCCAATAGAGAAGGGTTAGCCCTTCGCGCGTAGAGAAGCCGGGAAAGCTAAGGAGGCGCGCCGGACAAAGAGGGGAAGAAGAAATTCGTCTCGTCCCGCTGTATGAAAACCGGGCTGACGCGGATCGCAACGCGTTACGTCAGCTCGCCTCATCTCCGGCGAGATCGAGAGCGTCGTCTTCCGAGCGTCCGGTTGCTCGTCCCGCGGCATCTTGCGGCATGACTCGTCTGATTGGCCATCTACTCGCGAACAGTATGGGAACTCGCGGAGACTCGCGGGTATTTCATTTCTTTTTCGGTTCGAGGGATCTTTCTTTTTTTTTTTTTGGTTCGTATGCGAGACGCGCTCTAGCTGACGCCTCGACAAGGATTCCCTCGATCTCGTCGCGCGATTAGACCAAGCCACGCGTGGCAATGATCCGATTAGGCTTTCCCGCGGTTCTCGCCGCTCGTTGTCTTATCGTCGGGAATTCGCTTGCCCCCGCGGCCTGTCGCCTCGCGAGAATCTCAGAACGCTGGACATTGTTCTGGAATTAGACGTTTCGGCGCTAGAACTTCCCTCGAAAGTTGTATATACGGAAGCCTTTTTTTAGTCCTTAAAGAATTCACTTGTGGACAAAAGGTGGGAATTCGTTTAAAGAATTTTTCTGCAGCTTCCTTGGATTCGAGTAAAAAGTTTAATAAAGATTTAGATCCTTGTTTTTCATTCTCAATACGGTTCTTCGCTATTTTCTTTTTCAGTCGAATAATTTTTTTTACAGATTCATATCTGTAACGATAATGGAGTCTCTCCTTTCTTGTTCCAGATGCACGAGCCTGTGGCTGCTGACAGCTCTTCAGTGCCAGGTAAATTCTTACAGAGACAATCACGGAACATCGATTCCCATTGAACTTGAAAGCTCAGTTCGAACTTGAATGTTGAAGGCGACGATTCACGAGAATGGCGGGGGCGACGGGGGCGGGGAGGACACTGTGCTCGACGAGGTAACGGAGGACTATTGGGCCGGAAGCGGATCCGGTCCTGAAGAGGACGACTCGCTTCACAACGAAACCAGAGAAGCGTTAACTCACGAGGCTAGCGATCACGATGCTGTGAGTATCTATCTAAGACGTTGGCCAATTCCGTCATGTGTGCTCATGTAACAGTATCTCCGCTGTAGGTTAAACTCTTTCTAATAAGCTGCATTACCCTTCTTCAACATCTGCTGCATAATTTGCTCGCATCGCTTCGATTGCTCCGCAGCTCAAAGAATTTCCATTCTCCGATTACTCGTGAATCAAGCCTATTCTTAAGCGGCGATGAAAATCGAAATAGCAGAGATGATTGACGGATGCTTCGCAAGCGTTCAACGATAATTAATCGTTTAAGCGAACGATTATCCGGGAACCGCGCATCGTTTCCCATTTTACGCCCGACGCGACGAAGCTTCAACGGAACGAAGCGATAAATCATTGCGCGAATCCCTGCAGAACAATGTTATTACTATCTAGAATACTTTTGCGCAGTCCCGCGTAGGGCATTTGCAAGATCGAGATGCTTCTATCAAGATCCACAAATCACAGACGTGTAGATTTATCAAAGAATTTCAGATAGCGCGATAAATCGGATCGAGGATAAAACGATGCTGTTACCGTCGCTGAACAGGTGCGGGACGCAGGAAAACTCGGAGCTTGCATTGGGCGCTTTAACCTGGACTTCGTCCGACCGATCGTACGCCGGATTAATGACTTTTGACGTCCTAACCGCGCGACCGTTAATCATCGCATGAGCGCGTGTGGTGATGATACTTGGTAGATCATCGATAACGCTTTACGGAAAGGAATGATCCCCCTAAAGAAAGCCTTCACGTGCGTGTGTACGTCGCATAGAATTTATGATAACTTCCGGCGAACGTAACATCATCTCAAGAGGAAAATTTGTGAAAGATTGTAGTTTCTTTGGTACCCAGAGTATTCTGTTTTAAGTATCAAGTACGGAAACTTAGAAATCACAGCCTTCAAACATCAGCAAAAATATGAGACATCGGGGAAGTCATGAATATTGATTTTCTCAAAGACAGGAGGCCGCCGAATGACAGGCAATCTATTCCCAATACCTTTGTAGGATGAAAAGTAAGGGTGGGCTTGCCGAAACCTCGAAACTCTGAAAATCCTGATAGGAAGATAATATACTTGTACAAGAATCTATATTTTTGTATGTATTTTGCTTAACTATGGTCAATAAAGGTTTATGCAAAAACGAACAGTTTGATCCTCACAAACTGGTTTACGATTAATTAAATACTATTTGCTTCCTAAGAGCAAAATATTCATCTTGGGTTCCGGGTTCGAGTTTCGGGAATGGAAAAATCTGGTTCGAACCCATCCCTAATAAAAAGGGGATAACATTGACGTAACTCCCAGGAAGCCTCCTCGTTCCTTCGAGTCCTATTCCTTGACGTTCCAACACGTATCTAAGTGTTCCGCAAAACGATACGCCTAAAGAGACTCGAGGAGCATCCTCAGCCCTCCCATAAAGTAGAAAGATAGAAGGATAAACCTTCGGAACGATCCTGTAACCACTCCAGTGGCCCATAAACGCTTCCACGGATGCCAGAAAAGTGGAATCCGTGAAAAGCAATAATTCCTGCGCGCACAAGGGGACGACGGTGAGCGGGTGAAATGAGACAAGAAGGTAGAAACTCGTGCGAACACAGAGCAACTACGTAGGAGGTGTTGGAAGTCGATTCGACGGAGCAGCACGTAGTGGAATGCGACGGAGAATCCGAGCTCGTCGTACAAGTCGATAACAGGCAGAGAGATGGGCAAGAAACGAGGCGAAAAAGGGGCGAGAGACGGCGAAGAAGAGCGTGTAACGACACGATTGTTTCTACTGGTACCGGCGTATGAAGGCTGTTGCTGGCTCTTTTTGCGACCACTGGCGTTTACCACCAACCACGTGCCTCCACTCTTACCTGATCTAATTGAGAGTGCATGGTAATATTGATGCTCGGTGGAAGAATAACGAGAGAGAAGCTGTTCTGTGGGCATGGGTTCTGCTTTGTGGGCATTAATCCTTGAGTAATAATGCGAAGAAAATAGAAATGTTGCCAATATTTTTGATAAAAGTTATGTCAGAGCAATCAATAGTACTTTAACCCCTTAACTTAGCAATTATTTCCTAAAAGTGTGTCAAAAATTTTCAATCTTCTTTTATTACAGAGTTTTAAACTTTATTATGATTATAGGTTATTGCAAACAGTAATTTGACAAATTGTTCACTCAAAGGATAATTAGAGAATGTTGAAGAACGTTTATATTAAAACCCGGTGTATACTCGTTGCTTTTGAAAAATAACTCCACACAGAATAAAATGTCTTAGAGCCGAATGTTTTAGTTGAATTCCTTTCAAAACTGTTTTTACTGTTTCTGATATAGAATAAAAATTAAAATAGTACACTTTCTCACAACATTCATGTTCATATCAGACGCAACGAATTTCTCCGGGGTTTACATTTCTAAACGGAATACTTTCAAGATAGACGAGTATTCTCGGGCTTTTAAGTTTATGTAAAAATTAAAATCCCGAATATTATCGAGCTTTTAAGTTAAGGGGTTAAAAGGGAATAGCATCTACACTTTATCCAGCGAAGTTGCGAAACGAGGAAGGATCGAGGGACGAAATTATAATATTCTTCTTAATACAAATGCCAGTAGGCTTCATCTCGTTTCCACTTAACAAAAAACATTAAACGCCAAATCATCCAGTATTATTTGGCGAACTTGTGCTTTGCGCTACACGAACACTCTACCATCGAGTCCCATAAATCTAGGGAACAAGAACCATAACGTGTATATCAGCATTGGATCACGGGAAGGCTAGTTTTGCAGTTCCTCAAAAGCTCCGTGTGAAGTATCCAAACATTAACAAGCAGCCTACAAGCAACGACTACCCGCCGCTGACGAGATTTTTCTCTTGAAATCTTTATTGGCTACCACGTCCGTTGCACGCTCGTAGACCCATAAAATACGTGCGCTGGATGGGTCCGCAGGAGAGCGGAGGCGAGTCGACGGGAGATTCCTCGCGATCGAGGAACAAGTGGAAGCTGCGACAAGCGAAACCGAGTATTATCCTGGCGCGCGTGCATCGAAATCGTACACGAAGCAACGATTCGAGGCGCTCGCAAGTCGACGCCGAGTGTTAGTCACGGGCCGATCGTGCCGTTCCTTCCCTGCTCGTCGTTTTCCCTTTTCCTTCGTGGTCGCTCGTCCCTCAGCCAGGAATTGCTGTTGCATCGTTTGGCGAAAGAGACGTTAAACACGTCTACCGCGTATAATGGAAGACGATCGTGCAGTACTGGAAGTATTTGTCGTTTCGACGAGATACTTAAAGGGGCAGCCTGGTCTAAACGGCTAATAATAAAGGAATTCTTTTGGAATTTCTCGTGTAGAGGATACGATAGCATTTTTGTCACTTGGGGAATACTTCATCTTACAATTATACTGAATAAACAGATTTTTGTTGTGAAAATTCCACAAACATTGCACACATATATGACTGTTGAATAAATTTCGCGCCGGGGAATGTAACTAGGAAAATATTTAATTAACCGACTTGGCCTTGCATGAACGTATTCTCTAAGATCCTTCACAATAAATTCCTGACCATTCCTTTATTGTTAGCCGTTTAACACCAAGCAGCTCCCTCTTAATAATTAAGAGAACGCAATCGCTTAATTTTTTTCAGTGAGAAGTCTGTGTTGAATATTTGTTTAATTCTGCATCTAGGTCGTATATGTTGGAGAGGGTGCAGGCTATGTGCCAGTTCCATCATTGAAGGGTAGACCTCTGAGCCCGAATCTGCAGGCTCTACAGACTCTTCAGGGTCTGCAAGGGTTGGCCGGGGGCGGAGGCACAGGGCTGGCTGGGGATGAAGATTGGAAGAGGCCGGAATCGTGGGATCGCGAGCATAGGAGATACAGACCCAATACTACCAGAGTTCAACGTAAGTGAAGAAGAAATGCTGCGTTCATAAGTAATAAATATTATCATAGAGTACCTTGTCTCGATTTGTACATAATTGAGACAGTTTCATAAATCAGCAACCATTTTACAGGCTATCATTTAACAATATGCAATTCTCATTTACTCTTCCAGAAATGATAAGATTCTTCACCTTGAATATTTCTGTATCAAGCAGATAAAGTCGCTCCCAACTGATTTCAAGTTCCGTTCCACCAAAGCGAATACCCAAATCCATAGAAACATCCGACCTCTAGATTGCACTCGAAGCCTTGTCGCCAACAAAGTCCGACTACCTTCATCACCGGGAACCATTCGGCAATCGCACGGTCGTTATCGTTACTATTTCTGCGTGATGTTCCGAAGGATTCGCCCCGAGGTAGGAAGCGTCCGATCGATCGCTCCAGCGGAATCAGCGTCCCCGACGCGGCGGCATTCGGGACGCGATAGGGAATGGCTACCGTTAGAGTGGACGCAATTAAAACGGTGTCGGGAAGTCGTACGGCACACCCGACACCAACGGAGTACCCGCGATCGGCGCGTTTCCTCGCCTCTTTCCCCATTACTCCTCCCCCGATCGTTATTATCCGTGTCCGGATCGATCCGAGTCTCATCTGGGGTCGTGTCTCGAGAAAGCGGTGATCCGTGGCGGCAATAATTCGTTCAATCGCTACACCGCGGACCATGCTCCCCGATAAATCAAATTTTTTAGGCGTGTGTCGGTTTGTAGTCTTAGATTGACTCTGCTCATTTAGCCTTCCATCGTGAATCGGAGAGGGCGATGGCTTAATTACACGGCGAATGGACAGGAATCATCAGGGATCGAGGTGAAACGTTTCTGAGATGGTTTCCGAAGTTAGAATACGTTAACCGATGATGGATTCTCCGGGATTCGATGAAGCTGTAAGGGTACTCGCTGCGGGAAACGCAGCGACCACCTGTGGCACCATCAATTACGCGAAACAAGAATCATTAGCTCTAATCCATCCTTCTGTACACGCTCGATGCTAGGACCACTGACTGCGACTTCGTTTCGTTTCTCCTTCGCATCGTAATCGTTGTTTCGTTTTCTACCAGCGCGCTGCGACCTCGTATCAGCACGAGCCCCGAGTGCGCGAACGATGCTCTTGTTGAAAAGGAGCCGTAGAGGATCAGAGTTCGGACGGTTTATAATCATAATCGTAATTGGGAGGAAATAGGTGTAGCCCGGTAATTAGCTAGGCGTTGTTTAAGGAACAACTAACGACATACGGACAGGATGCGGGTTATACACTGCTGTTTTTCCCTATTTCGCTATTTTGTTATCGATGCAGTCTGGGTCATCTATCTATCCTTCTTTTGCAAGCAAACAATTACTTTTGTGGCTGCTGTCAGTTACTTATCCCTTACGTAAAGTGCTACTATTAAAAATCTTAAAATAAGCTGAAGAATTAAATTCTAATTAAAATCTACAGAAATTATTAAGTACACGACATTATAATCGCATCACTTTTCATCAGATCCTTCTTAATAATTATTTATCGGTATAGTTTAACAATGAGTCATCTATCTATCCTTCTTTTGCAAACAAACTTTTGCCGCTGCTGTCAGTTACTTATCCTTTACGTAAAGTGCTACTATTAAAAATCTTAAAATAAGCTGAAGAATTAAATTCTAATTAAAATCTACAGAAATTATTAAGTACACGACATTATAATCACATCACTTTTCATCAGATCCTTCTTAATAATTATTTATCGGTATAGTTTAACAATGAGTCATCTATCTATCCTTCTTTTGCAAACAAACTTTTGCCGCTGCTGTCAGTTACTTATCCTTTACGTAAAGTGCTACTATTCAGAATCTCAAAATAAACTGAAGAATTAAAGCCTAATTAAATTGTATAGAAATTATTAAGTATTCGACGTTAAATCACATCACTTTTCACCAGATCCGTCGTAAAACCTATTTATTGATGTAGTCTGACAATGAGTCATCTATCTTTCGTTTGCAAGCAAACAATTGCTTTTGTGGCTACTGCCAGTAAGTTATCCTTTACGTAAAATGCTACTATTACAAATCTTAAAATAATTTGAAGAATTAAACTCTAATTAAATTCTACAGAAATTATTAAGTACACGACATTATAATCGCATCACTTTTCATCAGATCCTTCTTAATAATTATTTATCGGTATAGTTTAACAATGAGTCACCTATCTATCCTTCTTTTGCAAACAAACAATTACTTTTGTGGCTGCTGTCAGTTACTTATCCAAAATTGAAGAACCCCTATTAAATTCTGCAGAAATGATTAAGTACTTCGCCGTTAAATCGCATCACCTTTCGTCAGACCATTTCTCAAAAGCAGTTTGTAGAATACTTATTCTAATACTTTAGAAACACTCTACTTTTGTCAAAAGCTTTTATAACAACCACGGTATCGCTGTACTGGTATCAGCGTTACGCAACCAGATGCATTCTGTTACCCACTTCCGAACGTTTTGCCGGCCCCTGAACACAAAGCAGGTATCCGCAATTCTAATAAACGTACGTGCATAAAACGCGTGTGCCGGTAGCACGCGTGCGGGCCCCGTTCTGCAGAAAGAGAACGCGCGAAAACGTTCCTCGGGCGAAACGTTGTATCATCGGGACGTACCTGAAGTGTGACTATCGGGCAGCCTCTATCTAGCGCCGTTCGTCTTGCACACTCCCGCTGGATTACGTCGTTTTACGCTGGAAACGGCTCCTTACACACGAAGAGCGCATATAAAAGGGCTCTCGATGGCTTTACTTTCACTCGTCGCCGACACCAGCGGATGGCCCATGATTTTCCGACAATTTCGACACGACACCGTTGTTTCGGCATTCAAGTCACTGTTTGATACATCGCAATAACTGGTTGCGCCGTTGAGATCACTTTATCGGTGCTTCCGATCGTTCAGTCACATTTTATATCATTTTTATCGTATTAAATTATGTAAGCGTGAATCAATAAATGTACGAGGCAAGGAAACTTAATTAGAATCGATCTTTCTACACTGGTGGGCAGAATTTATAAGACACCCTAAAAATTGCCGTGATAAGAAATTAATATTACACGTATCTTAAAATGAGTTACATATAAACTATATCTTTGGGGTGTCTTACAATTTTGTCCACCAGTGTAAATCTTTATGTAAGACGTTGAAAGATATTGATATCTAATCAATTAAACCGGGTACTGCATAATCCTTTTTTTTAATCAGAAAGCCATTTGTTGAAATCTGGAATCTGAAAATATTCCAAACTACTCCGATCATGAAACCCACGTAGCCCTAATTAAATTCGACGGAAATCATGAAGTACTTTGTTTCTTAATCACAGCACCCGCGACAATAAGAGCATTTTTGTTGCAGACATCGAGGCGGAGTGCCAAGACGACTACATGAAGATCCGAATCGGTTTCAACGGTTCCTTCGCCGGGCTGCTCTACTCAGCGGGTAAAGAAAAGGAAAAAATACCATCGACGAATTAACATCGCGACGAGAATCGTGAGCGTGGCCGGGGATCGTTGCTCGCATCAAAGGACATGCTGTCACGTCCGAACCGTACGACCTCACGGCTATGCCGGTCGCGATCATCATCTCCGCGGGCACAACTCTCTCGGCCCGGCTACACGCTCACGAGTTAATGGCAGAACATTATCGTGAAACGATCACCGTTGCCTCGCCACCGAGAGACAGAGAGTTTTCCTTTTTCCCCAAGGCGAGCCCGCCGGACCCGGCGTGGTCGGGGCCCCGTGTACTTCCGTTATTTCGAAACAAGCGCATAACGCGTTGCCCTCCTCTGTTTGCACGCGATGCACCCACAAATAGCGCGTCCTTCTTGACCAGCGTCCTACTTCCACATTACTCTCTGCCCCGTGCGTGCTCCTACGGGTTCAGAGAAAATTAGGGATCCGCGGTTCTCGCTAGGTTTGATTGCCGTGCCCTGCTGCCCGAGTTTCCATCCTTTTCCGTAGCTGCGCGATTCTGAGATTCAACCGAGAGTCAAACTTATCCCCTTCACTCTTCAGTAATTTCGAGAATTACCAATTTAATATTTACCGCGTCCCAACGAAATAATTCGAACGTTCTCCAACGCTTTTGACACGCGGAGAAAGTTCCCCTCGTCGCTCACGCGGCCGACAGCTCTTCGGTCCAGGATATATTACATAAAATGTACACAGCAATCCAGCCGAAGCAATCCAACGGGTCGAGAATCGCTGACGAAGCGCGATCAATTTCAATTGCAGGCTACTCCTACGATCCGGACTGTATGTACGTGAACGGAACTGGCCGGGACTACTACGAGTTCTACATCCAGCTGAATCGTTGCGGCACACTCGGCGAGAATACTCATCATCAGGACAGCCGAAAGAATCCTACGGTACGTGAAGCCGTCTCGCAACACGGCGCAAGGATACGATCGCAGCGAGATTACCTTAACTTCGTTCTTTCTTTTTTTTTTTTGTTTTGTCAGGGAATAATTTATGATTAAAGTCTCATCTAGGCAGTTTTAAACGACGAATCGTGCTCGGCGACTCGATTAACATTAATATCTAATACGCAACTGTAGCGGCATTGGAGATCTTTTTTTGCGGCTGAGAATCATTAACGCAGGCCGATGCTAATGATTCTATCGCCGCGCGCTTGCGATATAGCGTTACATTAGCGAATCTCGTTTGCGTTCATTTATCCCGCACCGAATGGAATTCCTGTCCCCGTATCTATCGCACGATCTTCTCTCCCCGCAGAAGAACTTGATGTGGAACACGGTCACCGTGCAATACAACCCGTTGATCGAGGAAGAGTTCGACGAGCATTTCAAAGTGACTTGCGAGTACGGCTACGACTTCTGGAAGACCGTCACCTTTCCGTTTCTCGACGTCGAGTGAGTAGCCCAATGACCTTTTACCATCCCCTCGCGATCTATCGGTCCGATAAAAAATCGCCCCGCTATCCATTATTTTTGTCACACCCGTGGAACGCTGTCCCACTGGCGTGTAACGGGAAGTCGTTTCACGCGGAAGCCTGTCTAACGCGGACGGTGTATCCTCTTCCAGAGTGGCGACGGGAAATCCCGTAGTGTTCACCCTGCAGCCGCCCGAGTGCTACATGGAAATCAGATACGGTTACGGGACCACTGGAACCAGAGTGGCTGGACCAGTTCGCGTTGGCGATCCTCTGACTCTCATTATCTACATGCGCAGCAAATACGGTACGCATTTTCGCTTCGCTCTGCCCCGTAGCCGGCGGCCTAATCACGCGGCGCTACGTAACCATCTGCCCTCGTGTTATCCGCCGAGATAACGGGACGTGCGTGCACGCGGAGCGAAACGTTCGCGAGCGCGCGCATTTCCCTTTGAGAAGCTAAAATTAGTCACAGGATAGGGCTTCCTCTCGGAGGATCGATACCGATATGAAGCGCAGAAGGGCTGCCCCCGTCTGGCGGTGCGCGTACTCTCGCTTCGGAAAGATTCTGTTCCCGAGGCGAACAAAGATCATCGATGGCAATTATTCATTTGTAATGTATTAATAATGCTAGATTGACACGTACGAGATGCCGTCTTCGCGGATTAATCTTTCGCACGTTGAATCGCTCTTGGTATTATCAAAACATCAAAGTTATCTCTGGCCACATGATTTTACATATTTTTTCCAATAGTTTAACCATTTCGACCATTCTAGATTTGTAAAAGAATCACTTGTGGAATTTGATAATACTACAAATGTTGCGTTTCTACTTTGTTCTCATTATAAAGTATTATAATTTGCCCGTCAAAAATGTAGTCATGTGCTTCAAATAAAAATTAAATTAGTAAGGACGAGATCCTAGAAATAGAGAGCATGTGGCAAAATTTCGTATTCTACACTGGTGGACAAAATTATGAGACACAATAAAAATTACTGCAATATCATATTTATCCTGAAGTGCGTCACATATAAATGAAAAGCATTTATCTTTAACTAATATCCTACTAAATTAAACGAATATTCCAACAAATGTTCAATTCAGGCAAAAATAAAGCAATTTGTGTTCAGGAGATTCCCTAATGCTATTGGCCGGTGTTGATTGAAACTGAAATGGTGGAAATCAAGCTTGTTGACGATTAAACGAAATGTTCTCGTTACTTGGAATTGATTGAAAATCAAACTCACGATCGTGATAACGCAGCTAAAATTATACAAGACTATTTTCGTACCGAAAATGCACCAACTTTAAATTGGAATGCACAGCCTCCGGTTTTTAATATTCTAAAAAATGTGTGCAGAAAACTGAGTAGAATAGTGTATGGAGGTGAAAAAGATAAAATAATAGTAAAGAAGTAACACAAGCGATTTTATACGTGTGGAGAACCTTGGATCAAAATTATGTATAAAATTGTAGGAAAGTCTGTCGAATCGAATGATCGAGGTAGCTCAAAATACAAGAGGATCGCTCAATTATTAATGTTAAAAAAGATTCAGTAATTACGCTCAATTATATAGACTTCTTTATTTCCATCGTCACTGTCCTATAATTTTGCCTGTGTCAAATTGTGTTATTCCTGTTTAAATCGAAAATTTGTTGCAATATTCGCTTAATTAGTAAGACGTTAGTTAAAAGTAAGTGGTCTTGATTTCTATGAAACGCAGGTTAAGATAAGTATAATGTTAATTCCTTATCAGAGTAATTTTTAGGGTGTCCTACAATTATGTTCACCAATGTAATGCCTGAAGGTTTAATCGTGATTGTAATTGCAAAACCAAACTGATGGCAAAGGGTTTTTTTTCGTATGACCACCAAACTCGGGATAAAAAACATATCACAAGCAGCAACCTAATAATTTGATAATGAAACTGAAAGGTTTAAAGATCCTGTTACAATAGATAAATCAAGATCTCATAACAAGTTATGCATTCTGCTTGATTGAAAAAGACGAACATTGGTACGTTCTACAGACGGTTTCGACATCGTGGTGAACGATTGCTACGCGCACAACGGGGGTAACAAGAGGATCCAGCTGATCGATCAGTACGGATGCCCGGTCGATGATAAACTGATCAGCAGATTCCGTGGATCCTGGTCGGAGAGCGGCCTATTCGAGACGCAAGTGTTCGCTTACATGAAGACGTTCAGGTTCACCGGATCACCGGCCTTGTACATCGAGTGCGACGTGAGAATGTGTCACGGCAGATGTCCGGTGAGTATAGATCATATAAATCCATCGTCATACGTAAACAAATTATCCCTCTGTCCGCTTGTCAGAGGTTGTTCCAATGAACACTGTGCCGTTCGAACCGAGAACCTGTTGCTATCTAATTACTCGTAATCGTATAGAGCCAGCCGTGTCACTGGAGAAATGCCAAAAACGTGGCCAAGCGTTCGTTGCCGGAAATTGGTGGCCCTTCGACGCCGGCGACGAGTCTGTCGGAGAACGTCAATCTTTTCCAATCGTTGCGTGTGCTTCAAGAGGGAGAGGCGGACACGGAATTTTTCCAGAATTCCACCACAGCATTCAGAAGTGGTAATTTCCCTCAATGCACGCGATTTTATTGTAGATTGCGGATTCGTATGCATTCATAGGAAATTGAAAGATGCAAAATTCAGCAGAATGCACGTAATGCACAAAAATATGGAAACCATCCAAATTATAGTGCTTTTTATAATACCTGGCGGGTGAAATAATTTTCCATCGAAGACCTAACTTTTGTTTCTCTTCGATGATCTGAAAAACATGAGTTAGCATAAAAATCCGCGTTCTATTTGTTGCTTTCGCTTTTTCTTTAGATTGATTTTTAATTGTTTCGCAGGACCCAGCGAGCTTGCGAACGACAGAGTGTGTCTGAGATCGACGGTGCTCAGCACGATCATAGGAATCGGTTGCGGCTTCCTTTGTGTATTGACGGGAACAATATTGGCCATGTGCTCGCGAATGCGACGACAGGCTAGAGAAAAGTTGCTTTCGGATAGCATAAGTTACATGACACACAAGGGCAGAATCAACTAAGGACGGCCTCCTTGACCGGACAGGCGGGCTTTTGAATTCCCCTCTTCTTTGCGGCGCTTCCGTCGGTCTCCTCCGTGATCGAGGGAATCCCCGGGGATTATACTCTGTCGGTAATGCGAGGACGATCGTCGCGCGCTCGTAGAAAATGCATTGTCGATCGACAGTAACCGCCGAGAAAAGGCTCAGCCGGCAAGATCGGGTACTTTCAATCGACGGTCAACGAAAACGGGACCACGCTCGTGTAGAATGCAAGTGTGCTTAAAACAAAAAAAAAAATTAGGAGTTCTTAAAGATAAGAATTGCAGTAGTAGAGGAATATTGTGATAATTTTGGGCCTAGACTTTTTTAATTTTTATACAACTAATTCACCGTCGATAAAGTAATCAAGGATTGGTCGACTATCGGCCGTTCTTTCTCTCGTTTCGTTCTCATTTACTGTACTTAGATGTAAGCTACCGTCCATTGATAATAACGATTGACAGCGAATTTTAAAACCGAGCATTTTGCCACTTGTCAGTGCACGATCGAAAAGGAATTTAATTTACGATCGTCCACATGATATAAAAAAAAAATTAATTAGATATTCACGCGCTTAATGCCGTTGATGAGATTGCGTACTTTAAGTAATTTAGTATGTCTAACATTCCTCGCCATATTCAGGAACGCAAAAACGATAGAAATCTTGAATTTCCGATGAATTAAAACAACATTTCGATCATAAATCGCGAAAACTTAAGATCATCATTCCCTTAACTAATCTCCAACCGCATCTTCGAGGAATCACAAAGAAATACAATATTTAATCGACTAACACAAGTTATAGGCGAAGTTTCTGAATGTTCACGAATAATAATAACGCTATCGTATAATACAAATATCGCTATGCAATAAACAAATACTATGTTTAGGATTATACTCATACTGGTATATACGCATCATCCAAGTATGTCTTGATTCTCCCTTACTATTTCGTACATCTTTTTTTTTTTGTTTAGATTAAATTCTCGATTGCCACAGAACTGCCAATCGCGCGAACGGCCAGCGAGGATTAAATAATATTTTGCGACGTCGCCCCGCACGTATCCGGGGAGCCAAAGAAACGTGTAGTCCAACCATTTTCTTGATATTTATTCCGAATTTAGAGGAACTGTGTGCAACACGCGACAATTAACTTCGTCAATGCGTAGAATATTAATTTCCCCTCCTGGTCGTTCCGGAACTATTTTTCTTTTTTTTTTTTACGTTCTTGTTCTTCATTTAGATTCTCCGTGTCGAATCGACAATCAGCAACAGGACTCGCCCGCTCGATTGAATTACTTGTAAATATAGCATTGTACGATCCATAATATTTATAATTAAGCTCGAGTGTATCAAGGTTTCTAATAAACAGTAGAAGGAGAGTTTTTCTGAATTTTCTAAATGAAACTCCTCCCGATGCCAAGGACATGCTTCTGCTTCGAAATATAGAAATCTCTACGAAGCGTAGAAAAAATGCTCATTACCGATTTCACTGAATCGGGAGATTCGTGTATCGCGAGGAACGATCCAGCGAGAACAGGATCCTGGCGATTTTATTCAACAGCTACGTATCCATCGGCTATTCGTCGACGGAGTGAAAAACCAGCGTGACGAAAGGGGAGCCTACCTGGTCAAATTTGAAAAATTCGACGTGTCCCAGGACCGCAATTGCCACGGCACGGAACGAATCGTGCTTTCCAAACAGCTTGTCCCTCCGTCGTGAGACGCTTTGACGTCCGCTCCTCGGCGAGCGCGCTCAAAGATCGCCGGCGAACGGCCAGGCCGCACGATGGAGAGTGAAAATCTACGCAATATCTCATCTGCGAAATAGCCCGGGGCCGCTATTCGTCGCTCGATCCATTCCCGCGATAACCCGAGAAAAATGCGACGCGTCGTATTTATCGATACCTGCACTCCGGTCGACAGGAAAAATTATTACGGCCACTTCTGGGATCGTGACGATTCATATAAACGGTTCTTCACGGAGGGATCTACTAGCTGATCGACGTCCTTTCGAAAGCTCTATGGACGTTCAAGGATTTGTTGTTGAATTGCAAGTACTCCGCGGGTTTCGAATTTCTTCGTTCCGTTTCTAATGTTTCACTCTATAATTTTGGCAACGATGAAAGTTTAGTATGCGAATTATTTTGCGGCACGATAGAAGAGCGATCAAGGAGCAGAATAACGAGCTGCGGCCGTCTCTGGTTTGACGAACATGCGCCAACTAATCAAGCGGCAATGAATTAATCGCCGCTCGGGCAAGAATTAATTGCCATCCGGGCAATAATTATTGCTAGCGTAGAAGTAATTGCTGCGCGCCCCGGCACCGCGTTAATCCCTTCGCCGCGCGACAATAATCCGCCCGTAATTCGATATCAATACACGCATCGACCGATTCCCGATATCTGCTTTTCAATTCCGATAAAAGCTTCGGCAGTGATAAATAGATCAACAACGCAGCTCTGGTGCCTTTTCTTCACGAATTAATGAATCCGGAGAAAAACTCCTTGTGAGAAGTATTGCACTGTCAGCTACCATGTAGCCTGATCACACCGACGAGTCGACGCGCGTCTCGTTCAACAATTGGATCAGAAAATTACGTCTGAAACGCATACGCAAACATCGCTAAACAACGATTCCCCCTTTTCACTGCCTGCCGTTTCCTCACTTGTACGAACACGCTGCCGGAAAGACTTTTATTTGCTCATATTTCGTGCGGCGTTGAAAGCGCGTGTAGGCTGATGAAACGCGAAGAGGAGACAGAAAAAAGAACGGCGTGAAAGTTTCCCCGGGGGATATTAAATGTGAATCCTTTAAGGAGAGAAATTTAGTGAGCGAATTTTTTTTTTGTGCTGGTGAATTGTTAATGGGGAACGATGATTTTTAAAATCGCTTTGCGCTGGAGGAGTAATGAGAATGAGGTGGAGGAATTCCATTGGAAATGCACCCCTCTCCTCCACCAGCAACGGTTCAATATTTCAATCTTCCACGGTATCTCGGATTTAAGCAGCAGGCGTGCAACTTCCGGTTGTAGAAACTCATCGTTGCACGAGGGTGCTCTAGCAGAGAGGGTATCGAAATGAAATCTCGGGGGCTAATAAATACCCGGTTATCGTGCTTAATCGAGTTATCGCGAGATAGAAGGGAGGTGGTAGCCGGGCCGGTAACGACCTGTGAGAAACTTTAATGAAACCCGAGGAATTCCGCTAAATAAACGCGGTTCCATTATCGTGGTAATTATTCTAAGCAAATCTTAGGAAGATGTATGTATTGCAGAACAGAATCACGGTGGGTGATCGAATTATCCTGAACAGATGGACAGATTGGATGTTTTGTGTTACCGGTGGTATTGGAACTTGAATAATAGTGTTCTTCCCGGTGCAAAATCAGGTGCTTATTAAACGAATACCTAAAATATATAGTACAATGACAAAACCTCTGCTTGTATTATATACAGATTAGTAAACAGAGTTACTTTAAATGATATTCTTGAATATTAACTTACTTTAAACTATGCTAACTTAGTTTAGCGTATTTTAATTATACAAACGCGTTTCATAAACAATTTCAGTTCGTTTAGTTTATTAGTTTATTATTGGTTCCACCATAAATCTATTTTTCGTTATTTACTAAGAAAAAAAAATGCAGGCAAATGCCTCGTAAATTTTATGTACCCGGTTTGGCCCCAGATGAGATAATTTATTAAACATTAAATATCTGCACCTCAACGCGCAACAAAAAATCGGTCATAGCGCCAAAATACTGTGCAAACACTGCAGAACACGACCCAGTAATGATCATAGCAGGTTTTTTAAAGTTCAAATGTCAAAAGGAAGTTTTGTAGTAAAAAGTGTATCATTTTAATTGTACTTTCAATTCTATCCTTGATCGAACTTGATCAAATAAGTGGTAATTTCGAGGTGTTTATACTAAGTAGTGTTCTCATTAATTTGATCACCGACTGTATAGAAATTTCATAATTATCCCAGTAAGCAATCTATTGCTCAACGCCTTTCAAAATGAATAGAAAAAGCTACGACGCAAATGTTTCAGGAACATCTGTGCAGGATATCTCGAATACGGTATCATTGCGTATCGAATATCTCGGTGGCCAATGAACCACAGTGTACACTTAATAAAGTAGAGGTGTGGAGTTCCACGATAGCGGCCCGCGGAAGTTATGTCCGACCGGAATCGCTGTTAGCTCTCTCTGCGCGGCAGCGTTCGTTGAATTATCGCTGGCAAAGGGTTGCATATAATACCACCGTGCACTGTGTTTCTCGATCCTCCGACCACCGCGATCCTCGCCGCGATTACCTTCGATTCGTATCGACTTGGATGTGGAAGTGGTGTCTTGTAACATTTGAACTTTAATTGAGAACAATTACACTACTTCCTCGACACGGTGCAGCTAGTTTGTCAAAACTAATTTCTGTTGAATTAACATACTTAATTAGTTATCGATCCTTCGCGGCAAGTAAACCGGATGTATATCATTGCATTTATAAATAAAAATTTTAACGAAACGCTTCACGACAACTCGATCGCTCCAAAACGTAAAGATATCATTCACGAATTACTTCGGTCACCGACGAGATACTACAAAGGACTGCCAGACTTGTGGGAGTTCGCGTGAAATATGTATAATAATAATACCGCCGTATTTGACAGATTCCCTGGCAAAACAGACTCCGAACGCGGGCATACTTGGAACACATTTTAACTATTGAAAATTTATTGTTACATTAATTAACGACTTGTAAAGCTGATTATACTGTCTACAAAATTCCATTATAGCCTAAAAAATGTTCCGATTCATTCATTGCATGTCGAATACATGCAATGCGCAGCCAATCAGCTCAATTATTCGCTATATAATAATTAAGACTCATCTTGTCCACTTTATCAAATAAAGACTCGAATAATAATTATAGAGCGAATAATTGATTGCCCGGGTCTCACCACGTGGAGGTTGCTGCGATAGAGACCCACCCTACCCGCGTTTAATCCACGTCCCACCCTTCGCTTTCAAAATAACTAAACTCTACTATAATTTACAACAAAAAAGCCCTGCTCCTTTTGTTGTATGTTTGCGGAGCATTCGTTAATTAAATGCCCTGCAAGTCAGACAGCAAGAGGAGGCCTTAGAAAATTGTCAAATCAAAGCAAAATTGAAAGATTGCAAGGGGGATGGAGAAATTAAAATCCCTTAACTTAAAAATTAACTGAATTTTACGTGGGACGCAATCGAACTACAGTACGCCTGCACTATTATTCTAACAGACAATTGGTGTAGAAAGTATTCGTACATTCTTCAAAACGAAATATAATTTTCATAATCGATCCAAACGACTTGAGTTTCTACAAGGAGATAGAAGGACTACTTTACATGTACATATATCTTGTTTTCGTCGTTTTGAAAAACTGAATTTCCAAAACTTTAGGATTTTAAAAGTTACAAAGAAAATAGTGAGAGTCATTTTCACTATTTTATAACTATGAAAATTCCGATTTCTTTTCAAAACGACGAAAACATGATATTTAATAAACTAACTCTTCTATCTTCTTGTAAATACTCACGTCGTTGGGATGAATTATAAAAAAGATATTCCGTTTTGAAGGGTGCACGAATACTTTCTACACCCTCTGTATTTGCATAAAAAAAACGCGGACAACTATGCCTGGCTGTACTTTAAAGCACAAGTGTTCCGTAGCGTCAATCTACTTAATAGCTAAACAAACATGTGCTTAATTACTATATGCTTAACTAATCTTAACACTAACATGCCCACTTGGGCACTGCAATGACTAACACTGCTGTCTTACAAAGTAATATCTTAGACTAAAAGCGTGTGTCGTACTTAATTGAAACTTAAAAGCTACGCATCCTTATCTTAAAGTTAACTTATAGCTATCAATAATATTCCCCCTAATTAGAAATTTAACTTAATACTAAAAGAGACCTGCCTAAGCTACGCAATTTAAGACTTAGACCTAAATATCCTGCCTATATAAAAATCTAACAGATACTTTCCCATACACATACGTGTATCTGATTACCCTTCTGATGATCCAGCGTTGTCTCATCGTTTCTTGAAACAAACTGAAACAGCCTGAAACTCACGCGAAAAAAAGAATTGTTAAATCCTACCTGTGTACAATATCTAAAAATGTTCCAAGTCCTGCCTAACTAAAGATCTAATGGTTTCGTGTAAAGCCTGCCTATGTAACAATCGATTGTTCTCGTTCAAATAAATCCTACCTACATAATGAGCTAAACACTTGTTCGATTCATAGTTGGACCTACCTAAATGATCTTTTAATAAAATGGAAAACAGGGGCTGGGACGCAGTGAGAAGGGGGTGTACTATACATATGTACGTAATTACCGTGAATCCTCTTCCTTGAGTGCCCATCAGCTGATTATCTTAAAGTATCTGAAACAGATACTAACTCGAAATGGTTGATAACACTTCATAAAAATTAAGTTTTCAAACCTTCAAAAACACAGAAACTCACGCGACAAAAATTGTGAGACCCTACCTACGTAAAATTCTAAGAATTTTGTCAGCCCAAATACATCCTACCTATATAATGAGCTAAACATTTGTTCAATTTATAATCGGGTCTACCTAAATGGTATTTCTAATAAAATGGGGTTGGGGCGGGTTGAGGAGAGGGGGAAATGTATGAAATAACCCTGAATCCTCTTCTTTGACGACCAAATAATTATCTTGAAGTTCCTGAAACAGATACTAACTCGAAATGGTTAATAACGTTTCATCAAAAGTAAGTTTTCGAACCTTGGACATTGGACTGATGAGGCTCAGATTATGTTCCATAATTTCTATCCAATCTTCTAGTAATACTCCTTGATTACCATTGTACAATCATACTTTTGAGCCTTTGGCGTACTCATATCTCTTTAAAGTACGTGGAATTTTATTTAGAATAATTGGAATCACCTGTGGATCTGTAACAATCTCATACACTAGATTAGTAGTCTCCCCAACCCAACCTCAGAAAAAAAAGAAAAAAAATTGCAACTGAAAGAAGATCGTATTCAAAACAGAACAATCATTTTATATCGATACTGTAATAACTAGACTGTGGACTTTAATGCATTTATAGAAAATCAAAGGGTGCAAAATTCCACAGGATGCACTTAATATGAATAAATATACAAATGATTTAAATTATATAGCGTTTTATAATACCTGGTAGGTGAAAGAATTCCCTACCAAAGCTCTGCTTTTTTTACTATATTACAAAAAATTCGAATTTACACAAAAATCCACACTCTTAATTATCTCTACACTAACTATCCACATATTAATAACAATATGACAAATCATTAATTGGATTTTGGCCAAGGTGACACTTCCTTAATAAAATGAATCTGGCATCAATCCAAGCATAGCGATACCGAGAAAAAAACGAGAAGAAATTTGGTTCTCACAGTTCATTTCTTAGTAATCGGATAACTTTGTAAAAGCTATAATAATTTAATGTAAACTCTGTTTAATCAAAAACTCAGAATCGAAAGTAATCACGTTTCACTGCATTTATTCTGTTTTGCTTCTATGAAAAAAAAGCAGCAGACGATTACGCGAAAGCAAAATACGATGCTCCTTACCATCACCATGGCCAGTCCGAACTACAGTCAAGAACATTTTTCTTGCAAGGATTCTCATAAACATGAACGGATATCGGAAGTGAATTTTGATTTCTACACAAGCAGATACGAAAAATTGTAACAATTTACTCTACTAAAAAAAAGTGAAGATAAAAGTACAACGATTAAAGCAAAAATCTAAGAACAAAACTCTGTCAACGAACAGTCACTAGTACTGTGTCTATGAATTGAATCTACAAATTAGATATACTATACAATCAAAAGATTTGATCCATTGCCGATTCTACAAACTTTAATTAGTTTGTAAAATAAATTAAAAGGAAATTCAAAGAATTTCATATAATGATTCACTATTTAAATGAAACTTTAGCAGTATTTCAACTTTTTATCAGTATTTCCAGCAACAGACGATCGAGACAGAAAAAGATGCTGAAAGAAAAGAACAATGATTAAGAATAGGTAGCCAGAAGGGCTACCGGCAAGTCCACTCGTTCAAACCGTGAGTGGAAAATTATCTTTCGCGACACTAATTAAACGCGAGTGGTGCTCCAAATATCAATATCAAAAGGAAACTCTAATTCAACAGATTAAACTCTAATTAAAAAGAAACAAGAAATAATAGTAAATTCGCGATTCGACGCAACACTAATAAAATACTGACTCTATACTCTATGCACCAATTATTCATTAAAACGCAACTCTATGGGGGTGGGGCAGGGGGTGCAGCCGTGGTCCTTGGCTGCCGATGATGTGCCACCATCCAGGTGACTCAGGAACACGCTCCCAAGCAGGAGCAATTGGGGAACTGGGTTCGCAAATCTGATTCAAACAAAAAGGAATAGGTAGCCAGAAGGGCTACCGACAAGTCCACTCGTGCAAACCGTGAGTGGAAAATTATCTTTCGCAACACTAATTAAACGCGAGCGGTGCTTCAAATATTAATACAAAGAGCAAACTCTAATACAAAAAGAACTGAAAGACTAGCAAATTCGCGATTCGACGCAACACTAATAAAATACTGACTCTATACTCTATGCACCAATTATTTAGTAAAACGCAACCCTAAGGGAGGGCGAGGGGGTGCAGCCGTGGTTTTTGGCTGCCAATGATGTGCCACTGTCCATGTGGCTCAGGTGCGTGCTCCCAAGTAGGAGCAATTGGGCATTTGTGTTCGCAACTCTAATTAAAAACGCGATCTTTGTTAAACGCAACGCTAACTGGAACTCGCGATGCAATTGTCTCGCAACACTAACATTTAAGAGTGACCCTAACAAAGTAATTCAATACAGTTGAAGTGAAAATTCTCTGAGAATTTAACTGGAAGCTACTATACGCAAGAATTAGAAGCTAATAGAAAACTAAAATCTGAGAAGAACAAAATTGCAAAAACAAACGCGATATTTTAGTCGCAACGCTAAATCAAACGCGATTTCTATATTTCATCGCAACTCTAAGAAAAACCGTGAAGAGATTTATGCGCAACTCTACTTAAGGAAAACGCGATATTCATATGTTTCGCAACTCTGCTTCAAAACCGAAGAATTCAAGCAATCGCAACTCTACCTAAAAAGTCGCGAAATTGTCCGCAACTCTAAGAATACGCGAAAATCAAACACCTCGCGACACTAATTAAAAATCCGAGTTTCATCTCTCGCAACTCTAATTCAAGCCGTTCTCAAATTTTGCGCGACTCTAATAAAAACGCGATTTTTGCCCAGGGGTCGTTGGGCCGCAACGGGCCAAGCTGAAAATACTACTACATGCAGCTAAATCAAGCACAGTGACAAAGTAGTAACAGAGAATGACTCTCCATTCTTTTTGAGAATGCAGAGCCATTAGTAGTTGCCCTCTTGAGTGGCAGTTTGCCGGGCCTCTTCGGCCTTTGGCCTCTTCTTCTCTTCGGGCGCGATGCCCGCTGAAACTTAGTCTAAGCTCGAGACTCTATTCGGAAACCAAGGAAAAACATGCAAAGGTGAAAGAAAAATGTGAAAACGCGGATCTAGATGGAACACCCGTGGACGAATCACGACCGAGTATAATCGTAAAAGATGCCATTGCAGAAAATAGCAAAATTAACGATTAAATTCAAGAATCGTTCTTCGTGCACACGAGCAGTCTCGAGCCTGAATGCGAATTCGTTTCGGGGCCTAATACGCGACCGCGACCGC
Source organism: Holcopasites calliopsidis (assembly GCA_023838395.1). Lineage (NCBI taxonomy): Eukaryota > Metazoa > Arthropoda > Insecta > Hymenoptera > Apidae > Holcopasites > Holcopasites calliopsidis. The sequence continues at coordinate 24,966 of JALHAQ010000042.1, forward strand.
GGGTGGAGTTCGAAAAGTCAATGTGCAAAGCCAGAGGTGAACGCATTCTTCGCTCGCGCCCAGCTAAGACTTGACTTTTCAATCTCAGATTTCCTGAAACAGGTTGAACACGCGAAAAAGTGGGCCTACCCGATCAGAGAATGTGTCAACCTGCCCGGCCCTACCTACTTATATTTAACACACACACCAGACGGTAAGTTACCTATCCTACCTCACCCTATATTTAAAAATGGCAAAGCACACACACCAAAAAAACATACGCTCCACGGTTCTCACACAAACGCCCGGGTGCAAGGGCCTATACTAGGGAGGACGTCCCGGGACGCCTCCGACACCCGGAGCGCGAGCATACATCAAACACACTCTAAGGTACGTACCATTTTACTGAAATCGACTGACAATGCCTGGGATCTTTGCGTTCTCGCGATAAAAGGCAGATCGACGGTTTAAAAAGTTAATAAACTACCCGCGATATTGACAATATATTTATAATGAATAGCAATTTACTCGTGAGGAATGGACAGAGATTTTGTAAGGAATGGCACAGTTTGTGCAACAATTGGATGTTCAAAGAATACGAATGCGGCACATTCGTGACTGAAATTAAGAGTGAAGCTACTAATTACTATTTCAAACGAAACGACGCAAATCCACAGCCTAAGCACACACACAATGCGGAATGTACGTCGTGCACGATACACCAATGCATTGCCAGCCGCCAAAAATACATGATTAGCTTAAAAACTAGGGTCATCATGCTCACCGCCTTTTTCCCAATCAAGTAACCCCTGGGCACGTGAATGGGATCGAGCCAGTGAACACGGAAGGGGTTAAACCTGGAAATCCTCATCTAAAAAAGTGATTAATACATATACATTTTCTAACGGGCTAAACATTTGATCAATATGACTTTACTTTATTTGAAATGAAAATTTCATGATTCTACTTTATCAGAAAGTTAACTGAATGACTCTAATTTATTGAAAAAGCAAATCAATGACTCTATTGTAATAGGATATTTAAATAAGTCTACGTTAATTTATTATGCAAGAATTCTGAACAAGACAAAAACTCGAAAAAATTGAACAAGTTAATTAAAATATCCTCGGGCGCTTCCGTCATCAAGGCATTTCGTCTAAAACGCCAGTTTGGTGTTAAGATTTCTGCCTTGACTTCGAAAACTGCCCGCCGCGAAATGTCTTCTTTTACATTTTGTTCGATTTATGAGTCACATGGAAAAACAAGATACCGATGTCTTTATACGGTAAAGATTCTGGTATGGATATCGAATAAATTCAGTTATTCGATAATTCCGATACGCAGAGAACAAATTCATACGCGGCAAAGATCGAAGACAACCTATACTCATTGTCGCTACCACAGCAATAATAATATGCATAAATGCTATCATTGCGAAATAGTTACAATATGAACGAAGTCGGAGGATATCCGACTTCAGGGCTAAAAACTAACTTCAATATTCATATCATTTTATTTCATTTAATATTCAACATTACTATGCATTTAAATAATTATTTCATACTTCATCAATCAAATACTCAAATAGGGAAAATATATTTGGTAAAGATATTTTTCAATTGAAAGAGATTCCTGTTAATTATCAGGAATAAATACTTTTTTATACTAAATCCCGAATTTAATATTATAAAGGTATTAAAAATCGCGAAGTACAAGAAGACCTAGCCTCATCTAATATAAAACAATGAAATGTTGCAACTCATGAGTATATTTGCATATACCCACGGTCACTGTGCTTGGCAAAAATTCTACGTATACAACCAGTCACCCGTGCCGTTTCGGACCTTTCGTCCTGCGACATGATTGAGTGACCGGAGGAACTTAAAATGCCCAATCTTGGGGTACTCACTCTACCCATGCGATGATACTGCAGGATGTCATCGGGGATGCTCCGGGAAGCCACCAGGGATGCCGTGGGAAGTCATCGGGGATGCTCCGGGAAGCCACCACCAGGGATGCTGTGGGAAGTCATCAGGGACGCTGCTGTAACATATTAAAAGGAACCTGCTTTGTAACTCGTTATCGCAATTGAAGCTTGATGATAAAAATTCAAGACCATTAAAAAAAGAAGTATTAATAAATTATGAAGACACTTACGTTGTGGGATGGTGCCGCATTGCCCGATGATCGTCCCGATCACAGCTTGTAGTCGACGCACTCACTGACTCTAATATCGCGTATCATTACTAAATCTAACACTTGTAATCGATGCACTCACTGACTCTAATATCGCGTACCATTACTAAATCTAACTACACACAGAGCGGCTGCGCTCTTAAAGCAATGCAAAAGAACATGAACGGATCAAACACTGACTCTACCGATCGCATTGCGCGCGATCACCAAAAGTTGCCAACCACCAGAACCATGGAGGAACTGGAAGCCACTGGAAAATAAAAAGAGCAAAATTGGTTACTGATTTGTTCCTCCAATTAGTTCTGGATAATGAAAATGCAAGATTATTAAAAAAAAAAGGTGAAGAAACTATGATGATACTTACGTTGCTGTCTGACGCAACGTGCCCGATGATCGCCCGATCACAGGAGCAGGACACATGACTCTAATACCGAAACGATAAAAAAAAACATAGTCCTGTCGCGACCGCTTAATATTTAACATCGGCGAACTCACTGACTCGATACAAGAAAAAACTTGAACGGATCAAACACTGACTCTACCGATCGCATCGCAGGCGATCGCCAAAATTGTCCGAATACCGACGAACCGAACCCGCTGAAACATAAAAGGAACGAATTTGGTTACTCATTTGTTCATACAATTAATTCTAGATAATGAAAACCAAAGATTATTAAAAAAAAAGAAAGGATTAATAAACTATAAAGATACTTACATTGTCGACTGATGCAGCATTGCCCGATGATCGTCCCGATCATTGGAGTAGGTGATGCTAAAAAGGGGGGATGTAGGGGGAACAAGTAAATCGACAGCGATTTGCATCTTATTTCTCCATCTCATCGTCTGTTGAGGAAATACTGATACGTTTTCTATCAATGCAGAAATAATATTATTATTCAGATTCAAATACTTCTGAGTAATTATGAATCTTTTAAAACCCTGTAATTTCATATTCCTATATTGAAGACTGTAGGCAATGCGATACATTTATTAAAACTGTACCGTGAATGTTCGTTGTCAAAGTTTCAAAGATATTCGTGTCACTATCAATGAACTATGTCGCGTTAGTACAAATTCTCGTAATACTGCTTGTATAGTAATAAAAACTCGGAAACTATCATGCATCAAGGGCAAGGTTACAACTACGCGGCACGCGGCTAAAATCCAGCGGCGAAAATACGACTTGACCGTACTTGCGACCGAGCATGGAAATAATAACAGTGCCGAGGAAAACAATAACGAAGCTACGAAGCAAAATCCATCGAAATACAGTGGTACGTGAATATTTCAACCTTTTTTCGTTAAAAGCTTTGAGATATTCATTCACTCGTTTGTACTGTTGAATTTACACATCGTTATTCGTGAAATATATATCAGTAATGTATCACTTATTACCAAATTCCAATTATAAAAAAAAACTATAAATAACAAGATTATACACGTGAGCAAATATGTTAATTAATTTGATACCAATTCACCAGCATTGTACTGTGTCTGTTACCCTATGCAGCTGGATTATTATATGTTCCTTCCCACTCAATGTGCACCTCAATTTCGATTCCTCCTGCACCAGACCTGTAACAAAAGAAAAACAACTTCAAGAAATCGCGCTACAATTAACGAAATAAATACGTATTAGCATTCGCAAGGCCGTCGGCTTGTTAATCGAATGAGGCTTCTACTACAATGCACGTATTCTTTAACTTTTGCGAAACCCGAATGCTCGATCAACAGAGTACAGTAAGATCGACAGAATTGTTCAAGTAATTCCAAAAAGTTACGATGATTTATTAGTTAACTTCGTGTCGAACTTAACCTAGCCGTCGCTACCGAAAGAAGAGACGCGTTCGCCCTCGATCGTATATACAAGCCACCGACAAAAGAATCTCGCATAACTATTCAATCTACTTCCAAAATACTAAAAACGAATGCTGATCAATCCGGTATTAGTTAATTAAAACAAGTAAACGAGCGTACGTGGTGAAAAAAGCGAAGTCGAACGTGCCGTCGCGTCGCTACGGTACGCACCGCTTGTGACACGTCCGTACGCTACAACGACCCAAGTGTTAATGACACCGCGCCCCCCTCGCCCACTTTGGCCTTGGCGGTGTTTGTAATTCGATTCCGGGAAAAACTTTCCTCGCGCTCTGTACCGATGTCCTGGACTAATAGTAACTTCTAATAGAATAATTACAACTGTTTTGTTAATAAAGAGATTTAATGACGGCCGGTTGCGTAAAAATTTTAGCGACGGCCGCGGACGAAACCATTTTGTCACGGCCGTGGACCAAACCATTTAGTGATGGCCGTCGGCTTGTTAATCGAACGAGGATTGTAATAGAATGCACGTATCCTTTGATTTTCGACAAACCCAAATACTGGGCCAAACAAAATACAATAAAACCAAGAGAAGTGTTCAATTAATTCCAAAAGGTGGAGTGATTTATTAACTAATCGGAGCTGACGAAAGAAGAGACGCGGCCGATCGCGATCGTACAGTGGCAATAGAAAGTCGAAAAACTATTTAATCTACTCCCACGATATCAGAATGATTGCTAATTAATCGCGTAGTAGTTAATTAAGACAAGTAAACGAGTGTGCAGTGTAGTATAATGAAGTCCGAGAATAGGTAGGTTGCGTCGTATAGGTTAAATGTATTACGCACCATTCGTCATGACACGTCTGAATGCTACGACGACCGAGATGTAAATAACGCGCGCCGCTATAGTTCACGTTGCTCTTGCCCGCGACTCGGATATCGGAAACGTTCGTATTGTCGAAATTGCCCGAGCAGCTGTCGAGATGAATACTTACAATTCTTTGCTTTGCCTAATAGATATTACTTGGCCCACGTTAATAACCACAAGTGTTCTATTCTCCTTGCGAAAACTACCTTTATCTCCATGAAATGGTAACGATTAAATTCATTGAACTTTTCGTCAGTTTCGATTGGACGAAGGAGTCGACATGTTGTATTAATATGCCTATTTTTTACAAACAAAATCGATGTCGTTGTCCAACAATGCCATAGTAATTATTGCACCGACGAGATACTACTAAAGACCGCCAGCCTTATGAGAGTTCTGTAGAATTATATTTTACTATTTCTGTGCAATGTTACGCACTAGTTATTCTTACTTTTTGTTACATCCATAAATTATTCCAACAATGCGTAATACGAAAATGGGGCAACAAAAATCTAATAAGTTCTAAAGCAAAATAATACAATTACATATCTTGAAACGGTTATATAATTGATCATGTTAGCGATCTACATTTATCTGTTAAGCGACCCACTCGTTCATTTGCTTACCCTGCTCGACGCGTTTACCAACATCGCTGGACGCATTTACCGACGGAGCCCAGGCCCGCCAGGCCCATTTCCTGGCACGGCAATTTACACGGTGGCTGGCAGTCTTTAATAGCACCGCGTCGGTGCTTCGGTTTTCCAGTAAACACGTCCGTCGTTATATCATTCGATATGCAGTCGATAAAATGCGTTTCCTGTATGTTCACACGTACATTTAAACAAAGCAAATACCTGGCACGTGTAGATAACAAGCGAGATACCTGCACGCACATGCCCGCGGATTTCAACGAACTCTTCCGCCAAACTGGATCCGTGAGTTTACCTTTGATTAAATCATTTCGCCGAGTGCAGGCCGACTGTTACCCGACTGGCGCGATCTATAAGCGAGATTAAATTCGAGATAGGGATTAACTCCGGAGCTGGTGGCCAGATACAATCTGATAAATGCTCCTCGCCGATTTCCTCCGTGACGTATCTGCGGATATAACTCAAGGACTCCTGCGTGATTTCGTGTGATTGCAGGCGCAGGTTAATAAGAACGTCCCTGAGGAAAAATGCGATCGGCGATTCGAGTCAGCCGCGGCCATCGCGTATAAATCGTGACGAAAATTCGGAAACGCTCTCGCGCTGACGATAACGACAGGAACAGAGATGTTCCCGAGAGAGAACGGAAATGAAATTCGCGATGAATTCAGGAGAATTAGATACATATTTTTAACAACTCTTTAAATGAAATTAGATTACTTATTAATGCAGAATTCATCAAGGTCTCTTTTTTCTACAATATACTAAAGGATAAACAATAACGAAATATTAGAACAATAACGTCGTAATAATAAAAATACCAAAGTATGAACGTTTGGATAAATATATCCTATTATTGCGAACTTTCTGCTGGATCGTTTCTGTAGGCCTTAACTTAATTATAGATCATTTCCGTCCTCCCAAGTATAAAACAAAAGAGTCGAAGATAATGAACACGGAGTCCCCCATTGAATTCGACAAAAGGAAGAAAAGGCTAGAGAAATAGGAGAAGAACCAACAGAGCACCGTTTCTTAACGCCACTCCTACGGGAGACCGCTTATCAAACGCAAATTGCCACCTTCTTTTTCCATGCTAATAAAGTAAGGCGGTTCGATACCCGAGAAATCGATGGACAGGGGAGCCGGTCTTGCCGTTATCGCTTCTCGACATGATAATATCTTAATGAAGGAAAAATTAACAGCGTGATCGCGAATACGGGTATATGGAAACAGGTATGAAAATATCTGGGATCAATCTATATTCTCGACGTTTTCGATTCCAGAACCGTAGTTAACGCGTCGCGTTGGAAAATATAGAAGCGGTTGGCTTGACAAAAATTGCAGGTGCAAAGAATATGATATTAACATTAAAGTTTTATGCTAATATCAATCATAAGTGTCTGTAAAAGCATCAACAGGATGCTGGAACGCGTTCATGATTCACAGTTATTCGCTACTCGATCAACAGGGATACCGTAAGGACGTTGAAAAAATTTCATTCACGATTCATTGGAATTTTGATTAATGGACGATTGCCGATGCGTATCAGTGCGCTTCCATTTACAGTAGAACATTATTATGACTCACGAGCAATTAAGAGATACCTCCGACTTTCCATTCGGCCTCGAGCAAAATCCAAAAATATCCTGCCCCGATACCGATCAAATCTTCCAAGAACACGCATCATCGCTCAGGCGATGAGCATTTAGAAAATTGCATTTCAATCTCGTAGCCAGCCGTAATGCTCATCAGTCGTTGCATTACAGCTTGAGCCAATCCACTCTGCTCTGCCTTCGAGCGCCATTATCGCGAATTAGGAAGGGAGAGGAAACGTTTGATCTCCTAAACGAATCCTCCCTTCCTGATCAGCTGTTCCTTTCTGCCTATGCGATGTAGAATAATTAAAATCTGTGGGCTGGCCGGTAGCATTCGGTGGTCGGGAATGACTGGCTTAGCTTCCTCCGCGAATGAGAGCCCTACGAATAGTAGTTTGACTCGCAGGGTGCAAGCAAAGGGGGTTCACGAACCGGCTAACGAGCGCACATGGACGCTCGTTAACGCGGGAATGCAAGGTAGGCCGTTCCGACGAAATTTACGAAGCTGGACGTTGGTAACGAGTTCGGGCTCGCGAAGTTTAAGATACAGAGAGACTTAATCCAATGATTCAATGGTGGTTAAGATTGAAAGAAGACTCAGGGTTTTCTGTTTAATGCACAGGGTGTTCGGCTGCATGTGGGCAAAAATGAAACGGGTGATTCTATGAGCTGAAATAGGATGAAAAAGTAGAATAATTCTTTTTCCGTTCGAGGTTCCGCTTTCGAGAGAATTCAGTTTGAAAATTCATGGAATGGGTGTGTACTAACGAAGCTACAACCTGGTACAACCGGAAGTTGTGGTAGAACCTGAAAGAAGATGACTCTTCATGTTAAAATGCGTCGAGAACAAAGAATAACAGTTTTCCATACGACGCTTCGTTTTCAAGAAAATTGAACTTCAAAATTCGTTAAGTATTCGTATACTCAATTAGCCGCGATCTACTAAAATTGGTTTCCTTCAAAGTTCGATTTTCTTGTAAACGAGGCGTCGTATGAAAACATTTTATTATTGATCTTCAACTTGTTTTGACACGAAGAATCATCTTGTTTCCGGTTTCATCAGAATTTCCAGTTGTACCACGTTGCATCTCCTTAATTACGCGATCACTCGATGAATTTTTAAATTTCGTTGAAAACGGAGCGTGGTATAAAAAAATATTATTCTTTGTTTGTAACGCATTTCGGCGTGAAGAATCACCGTCTCTTCGATTTTGCCGCAACTTCCGGTTGTACCAGGTTGTAGGTTCTTCAGTGCACCTGCAATCGATGAATTTCCAAACCGGCTTTTCTCGAAAACAAAACGTCAAACGAAAAAAGTTTATTCCATTTTTTTCGTCCGATTTTAGCCCATACAATCGCCCCTAGCATTTTTGCCCGCATGTAGCCGAACATCCTGTATATAGTTTCTTTCTTAAAGTATGTTTATACCAAGTGCCTTAAACTGTACATTACGTAACAAAAAGATAGCTCCACTTGGGCTTTTGGTTACAACTCTGGAGCAAGTTAACGTTTCTCTGCAAGTGGACCTACCATATTGTTACGGTAAAAGTTTGGAAAAATTAAATAGACGCCTAGTGTACAAAAATGGGTCACTGTATTAAGATGAAATTGTACACTGTTGGCCAAAAGTGTTGCCATCCTACTTCAAAATAGAATAGCTTCTCTATAATTGCACCGAACGTTTTTGTCGTTTTGAAAAAAATCGGATGTTTCGAAATTGCAAGAAACACACAGTGGAAAAATTGTTTCGACTTCTTTGTCTGAGATTATAATGAAAATTAAAAACATGCATTTTATAGATCTAAGTTAGATACATGCATCCTGGGAATTTCATCCAAATCGGTTAATGTTGTTGTGATATATAAAAAGATGTAAACGTTTAAAGATCGTAGAATAAGGTGTTTCCGGCCGATTTCTGCGATTTTCGACTGTATTCTGCGATCTTCAACCGTTTATATACAGATAACAACGTTAACCGATTTGGATGACATTTTCAGAATACTCTAACTTAATTCTATAAAATGCGTTTTTGAACTTTTCATTATAAGCCTAGTCGAAAACTCGAAGAAGTAGCTGCCAGTATTTTTTCCTTGCAATTTTGAGAAATCCGATTTTTTGAAAACGACAGAAGCTCGATATCTGGTAAACTAATCCTTCTATCTTCTGGCAAAACCTCAAGTCGTTCGATGTAATTATAGGAAAGCTATTTTGTTTAAAAGTGGGATGCCCTAGTGCTCGGGCTAAATGTCCAAATAAAGTTCAGTCGAATCGATTAACTAGTTCCATAGTTATGACCAGAAATCCAAGCGAACCTATCTTTCTGTTACACGCTTTGTTAAAATCGAAAGACTTGCGTATCCGAGATCTGTCAGAGCTTGAGAACTCGTAATCGATCGTTTGTTCAAGCGCAGCGCATAGATTTTCTAAGCGCGCTGATCCAAGTTCCAGCGCCCACCCTTTAATTCGCATAAATGACAATTTCCATCTAGGGAAGCCGTAAAAGGTCCTGCACGCGCCTTCGCTCACACGTAGGACAGACACTATCCCGCTAGGATCCGATCGGATTAGCATAGATTTCCGCGTTCCCCCGTGGAAAAGGCGCGTCGTGAATCCGGAATTACGTGGCGATCAATTTCGCTTCCGCGAACAAGAAGAGGAACACACAGACGACGACTAATATCGCGAGAACGCGTGCTTAGCAAGCATTCTGCACATCGGTGATCTGCAAACGCGACTCCGACACCGATAAATCAATATCTTTATGAAAATAATAATTGAGTAAAAGTTCAATCACACCTTGTATCGATGTTCGTATGCAAATGAAAGCTTTCAATTGGGTTCAGCGTTGGATCGAACATAATACATACGCATATCGTGCACGGTTATTAAACATTCTGATCTCGACAAGTGATCTACAGCGAAAGCTACTAGTGTCAAAGAATGTCTAAAACTGTGATAAAAATTTGCTTTCGTTAGTCTGCCGAAGTAGCTGAAGGAAGCGTGCGGTGCACGGAAATCGGCTTGAAACTCGGAAAGAAAGTTACGTGTCAGGGACCGATGTTGACGCACCTTAAGCTTCACTTGGCTAACTATTTACGAGCCGACACTTTTTTTCCCCCGCTACCTCGTATCCGCTGAAAGATCGGCCCATAATGAGGCTTAACGATCGCCTCGGGAGCACGTTGACGCGCACCCGAGATCCTCACGAACCCGACGAAAAATGAATAAGTGATTCACGGCGCGAACGCACGCGACCGCGTCTCTTCGGGAAGAAAAACCGCCGCAGAGCGAATCGATACTCGCGGGGCTAATGTCGCTCTCCGCGTCATCTTCCCTTCTACTCACCTTTTCATCTTTGTCTGCAATTATACTTCAGCCCTCGCTCTAACGCTACGAGGTATATGGGAGTATGATCGCTAAGAGAACGTTCAGTTATTCAGATCGTTTCGATTGCGAATTACGAAATTGATCCACGCGCCACGGGCGACTACTGAGGGTGCACGATAACCGGTGAAACTTAGAGACTCGAGGCGGAAGATGCAGAGAGAGTTGTTTCCCGCAATCCCCCTTCAATCTGGGTTGCTCGATGCAAAGTACACGTTACCGGATCGGAGCACACGGAATGCGACAACGTCGTTCCTCGATTCCCTTTGAATAAATATGCATGAGAGCGACGAGGAATTGGCCGAAAAAATTGCGTCGATCCTCCGTCGATTAATAATGCACGCGAGATCGCACGAGGCGTTAGCCCTGTTCCCCGTAGCTCGCCGCTAAAGATAAAATTGGATAGATAGGGCTGCGCCATGTCTCGAACGGGCATTGTTACAACGGCGTATTAACGTAATAGCGGCGATCATATGGTATCGTTGCCGCGGTCGCGCAGCGATTGATTTATCCGCTGCTCGGCAAATGATCCGGCCCACGGAACCGCGTTTAAGAAGGGCCGGTAGGGATCGGCGGAGACACGCTTTTCTCTGCTAATCCCTCGAGCGAGGAAGGAACCAGAGGAAGCTGAAGCGAGGCAGGAGCCAAACGGCCCGTTCGCCTAAGAACAAGATAGAGGAATCAGAAAGAACAGACGGGACGTGTTCGAGGAACTAAGGCGAAAGGAGACACGCAGGAGACGATCTGGCAAAAGTCAAAGCGATAAAGGCAAGGGGCCGGGGGGGGTGAGCCGAGCAGGAAGAAGACGAAGAGTGGACGACTAAAAAAGACAAGCGAACAGGGACAGCGTGCTGGATCGCCGGACGAGCAGATAGCGGAGCCGGGAGTAAAACGGAGAACGTTTCGTCCAGGTGGGACGAGGAGCTCTCGCCGTCGAAGAGAGAGGGTACGCGGACAGAACATGAAGAGACTGGCGGTCTGCGACTACCGCCGGGTGGGGATAACCAGCAGACCCCGGTGAAGAGCAGGGATAACCCAGAAGAGCGCGGAACGAGCGAGAGAAAGAAGGAGACACAGTTCTGAAAGAGGGGAAAGCACAGGTACCAGGTTGCCTATCAGCAGTTGCCCCTGAAGAGTGGTGGAAGCGTGGGGCGTTCCGAGTTTGAAAGTTCTGCTCGCGGCCGGCAGATGTCGAGCAATCGTACCCCTGGCCAGGGTCTTCACCCCTGAAGAGGTCAACTCAGGGGCGTAGCGGCCGTGGAATCGACGCCCAGAAACGCCCATCGTCGACCCTCCCGCCGCTTCCTCGCCGCCAGACGCTTCGCGGCAACCAACTGGACAACCAGCACGACCTGGATCCGCAGCGTCGCACAACGGTTCCGTCGAAACCCGCGTCTTACCAACGCCGTGCAGGACTCCACGTTCCGCTGGTCGTCATCCGGAGCATCCGTCCCTCGTCCTTAGCGCCAGGCACATTCCGAACGCCGGTGGTGTCCTGGCATTCGCTAACCGCTCGAGACCTTATTCCTTTTCACGCGCGTCGCTGTTTGTAGTAGTTTCGTCACCGCGGTGGATCCGATCCCGATAGAGGACTGTTCGGATCAAGCGGGATCCAGGAAAGTGAGAGTGCAATGGATTGTGGACGTATGCGGACGATCTTGGGGAAGCGCGAAAGGTCGGCGACGAACGGGGACCTGGGTGAGGACAATACAGTTCGCTCTCGGCCGTACCGTCAGCTGGAGTAATGACCTGTCAGCTGGAGCGGGTCGGTTCTCAGTGAGGCACGTTCGGAGAGACTGTGCGCCGGGGGAAGATGGGAAAAAGGCTGAGAGGTTGTTGTGACAGTCATGAGTAGGACTGTTACGGTGTCCGTCGGCAGAGAACCGGGGGAAGAAGAGTATTTAAGTGTTTGGGGCGGAATATCAAAGTAACTGAGGAGTGCGCGATTAACTTCGAGACTTCCGAGGGAAAAGTGTATCCTACGAAGGTAAATTGTATACTATCAACATGTCAGCGATTTTATTTGAACGGGCAGGTGTCTCGCGCGAAAACGTTGCTCCGTCCCGGCGACATTCAGCGGACAGAACTCGTTAGATAGGTGTCTACCGATCTCAGACAATCGACACGCAAAGGTAATCCTCGTCCGTCATCATGGAAAAGTTGAGGTCTCGCAGGCTCTAAGTTCCTCGGTGCCCGTCTGCTCGGTCGAGTTAACGTCCCTTGAAAAGGCGAGAGGGAAACTAAATGACCATGTCTCATACCCCGCCCGACTCGTCCATGGGCTTAGACTCCGCGGATCTCCACGAGATCAGGCAGAATCACCTGGCACCGAGATTGGAGTCGTCGGACTCCGAGAAACGGGACCAGATGCGAGGCGGTGACGGCAACCGGCCTGACAGCGACTGCGAGAGCGACACCAGCGAGGTGTTGAGCGTCGGTAGCGAGCCGACCCCCATGAGCGTCGTCGAGACCCGGGACTGCGGCTCGATCAGGTACGATCTGGAATCGGCGAGCAGCCGCGGTGGCTTCCGCGACGAGGACAACACGAGGACGTCCGCGACCCCGTCGCCGTCCAGCTCGACGAGCTGCCACGACGCGTACTACCAGCGAGGCGGTAATCATGTCTCTGCACCGAGTCCGCCGACCTACAGTCAACCGCCGTCGTCGCCTACGGCGTCCTCGGTCAGGTCGCCGGCTTCCTCTTCGGCCACGGCTTCGTCCCCGGGTCGGCCCGAGGCTATCTCCGACGCCGTAGCGCCCAGGTATCAGGCCAGCCATCCGACGCACCTGTTCCAACGATACTCGTCGCGGGAAACGGAGATTACGGATTACCCGACGCGGCTCCAGCATAGTCTGGGCCACGAGATCGTTTACCCGACGGTGGAGAGGCTGCATCGAACCCCGATCAGCGTTCCCCTGGTCACCAGGCTGTCGTTATCACCGCCGTCGGCCATGACGGTCACCGGCTTGCAAGCGACCACGCCTGTCCTTCACCCTACAGCCTGCAGAGATCCTCGGGAGACGGCCTCGCTGATGCCGCATCCCGGCCAACATTTGCATCACGCGAACAGTCACGTTCACCTTCATCAGACGTCCCAGGTGCAGCACGTCCCGGCGAATCCGGTGCATCAGCATCGACTCTCCGTTAGCAAGATTCTGCAGAGGGAACCAGGCAGTCCTGTCTCTCCTGGGACGCGAGAGGAGAACGGGAGGACGATGCCGGGCGCCAACGGTGTGCAGAATAATGGCGTCAACAACAGCAATCATCATAATAATCATAATAACAATAATAATAATAATAATAATCTGCAACACCAGTCCGGTTTAAAGTTCAGCATAGACAATATATTGAAGGCGGATTTCGGTCGAAGGATCACCGATCCTATCTCGTTGAAAAAGTCTAGACCCAAGAAGGTCAGCTCGAGACCTATAGACTTGACGAAGGACTTCTCCGAGCCAGCTACCGAAAGCTCGGAGAAGAGCAGTTCCGAAACGTCCTCGACGACCAACGCCGCGTCCGGCGGTGCTCCGACTGGAAGTCCCGCCACGACCGCACCTGGACCGCCTGGAACCGATGCTGGGAATCAATTGCTGTGGCCTGCCTGGGTGTACGCCACCAGATACTCGGATCGACCGTCCTCTGGTGAGTTTCGTTCTGTACATTGTTCTCTCCAAACGAGATAGCGCGGTAGTCCTCGCTAACGACGGTCGTTAAACGTACTTGGGGAACTGATTACTGTTCGGTTTGCCACGTGTAAAACTGCAGATCGTTTCTATGTTATTTCTCCTCTATTTCCGAATATTCAAACGACGGCACAGAATCTCTGGCCCCGGAAGCTCAAGTTTCCTTCCGCGACTAACGGATCGAACGGCCAAATTAGAGATCTATTCTGTCTCGGGAGACGCGTCCCGGCGGAACACCGTTGCCCGGTTCCGAGCAGATGGACGACCGCTCGGAACGACGCAGGAAAACGTGTAATTACTTTACTCGCTGACCGAGTGCCAGCTTGATGAATGGTAGAAAACGTTCCCCCGTGTCACTCATATCTGATATACGCTCATTGTCAGGAAACAATTGTTAGGCGCGCGGAGAAATAAGCGGCTCCCCGCCGCATAAATCAACCGCGATACGCAGCCAACTATTCCTCCCGCTTTTGTGCCGCGTACGTGCAACAATTTCCCTATAGGTCATTCAGTTGTCGTATTCTTATGCAAACCGTCGGTAAATAATCGCACCCCATTAGACCGGTGTTGCCGTTTTCGAGCGTTACCGCGGCGCAGCTACACCGGCGAGCGTCTTTCACCGGTCCGTACGTCCTTATTGCGCCCGATCCCCGCGGATGCGTGTTCGCTGAAAATTATTGCTGTCCGCGGCTCCGATATCGCATTGTGCTAAAAAAGAATTCGCGTATAACACGACCGCCCGGTTCACCGTCGCCTTGCTACCCTATTGTATTTTAATAGTCCGCTTGCCGCGCGGAGACGGCTAATGGGGGAATGCCACGAATCTCTCACGGAGCATTTTTCGACAGACGCACTTTCACGCGCGCTCCGCTGCGCCTATCTAAACTCTCATATACATATGTATATACGGCAGCATTAATAGAAATCAATTAATTTCTCTCGCTCGATATTAAATTAACGGCGGAACGGGACAAGTGGAAAATTCGAGGCGTTCCCAATCGTGGTGCCTTTATCCCGATCTGCGCGGCGAATGAAGTCGTACTACCGGCGGAGCACATAAA
This sequence comes from Holcopasites calliopsidis, assembly GCA_023838395.1. NCBI lineage: Eukaryota > Metazoa > Arthropoda > Insecta > Hymenoptera > Apidae > Holcopasites > Holcopasites calliopsidis. Next base: position 40,199 of record JALHAQ010000042.1, read on the forward strand.
AGTGCTAAATTCCCGATTAATAAAACCGGTAGTTCTTTTCGCAAGGCCGGTACCGGCCGCGTGATCGGCGCGCAGAGGAACGACAATATTGGATCGCGCTCCTATTATGTCTTTACAGCGCGCAATTTCGCGGCCGACAGATAAATAGTCTGTTGAAACGGTCACGATAAAGCTTAATCACTGTTATTGCATCGGTCGCGCGGCTTGATAACGCGCGTCGGTGCACGCTGCCCAATTCGTTCGTATTTCTTTCTTTTTTTTTCCCCCCGCTCGCGTACAGTGCACGACGCTGTCCGGGCGACGAGCTCGCCGATACACTTCTTTCCGAAGAAACGGAGAACGATTCTCGTGATCGACGCTCTACGGGGTCAGTTTAGAGTGCCAAGCTCGGCCAAGATGCATCGCGTCCGATCCGGTTCCCTACGGTGACTCTGTAATTCAGCGCTTCGCACCGCGGGGAAAAATGCCGGTTGGTGTTAATGGTGCTTTATTGCCGGCCGAATCCAACGAGATACGCTCGCGAGGCGGCTCGCCGCGATCCGCCTTATCACCGGGATAAATTCGATATTGATCACCTCGGCCGATCGTTCGTATTATCGTCCCCGCTCTGCTTATCTTTCATGAAAGCTTGAAACAAAATTATCAGCCATTGATCCGTGCGCGACGATGAATTCACTTAACGAGTCGGGTTAGTCGTTTGGCGAATAGTAAAATCCCGAGGCGGATCGGTGCGCGCCTGGGAATGGCGCTCCCTTATCCCGGAGGAATATTATTCGTTACCACCTTGCGAACCAGCGTGGAATATAAAACGAGGATACCGGGCGTTATGCCCGTTCGCGGGAAGTTATGGTTAATTAGCATCCTGGCCTGGGTACGGAACGTACACGGAAGATATTTCCGTTAACGGGACAGCGAGCGGTGCCACGAGGAAAGAGCAATCGCTGAAAGTCGAGGGAAACCGGGCGAATTCGATCGGTACGCGGCCGTGGCTCGCGATAAGTGGCCGATACCCGAGACAAATGGGAAACCGTTGCTCCCTCCTAACGAGGAGAAAGGGCTGCGAGCTCGTTTTGATTAGTGGAAACGATTATGTATGTAAAGCAACCTTTAACGAAGTGCTCGCAACGAAATAAAGAATTTTTTATATTACATATTCCATTTAATTGAATCAACAGTTTGATTAAATACAGCGCTGTGCTAAAGTCTTAGGCCACTTAAGAAAGTACGCTTCGTTATTTTATGAATTAGGGGATGATCGGTATTATTTCGTCACTAGCGCCCTTGAAAAGTAGTAATTGTTTAAATAAAAGCTACAGAAATCGGTGGGATAAATGACTGTACAGATAAGTACTAAAGTAAGGGCGTTACTGTGCCGAATAATTAGTTATTCTGAAAAAGATGATAAAACAATTCTTTACGTTTATAGTTGAAAGGAGTACGTGAATTAGCTGCTACAAAACTGATAGCATACGTTTGGAAACATCAAGTGTTTTCATGAATACAGTAATTTTCAAAGCAGCAAATAATTTTAAATTGAAAAGCGAAAAGTAAACAAATATTTAAGCGGAACGAGTAGTTATGAGATCTTATAAAATTAACGTAAAATTTACGAACGAATAAGCCATACAACAATTACATAAAAATGAGCGACGCGTGCCAGATTTTAAACAAATAGTGCGAGTGAACTGATTCTGTATTTAAACAGTCAAACTGTTCAATTTTGAAATTGTCATTCGCATCTGAGATTCGTCTGCTTGAAACAGGACAAAAATTCCGAAACAACGAGTGTAGCCGGCGCACTGTCGAATCACTCGGCCGCGCACGGCCAGGTGGAAAACGCGCGTCGAAGCGAGAGCCTCGCTCCAAAGCGGGCGGCCCCGTGGGATCCATCGATCTTATTAGGGTTAAATCGAAGGTGCCTCCCGTTCTCCGCGATTGAACGGGATAACAAACCTACATAGCTAGAGCACGCACCGTCTAATACCTTGCTCGCGCGGCCGCCGTGCGGCCTAGAGGCAGCTACAGAAACCTACGAACGGCTTCCGTTCGTTCTAGATATCCGTGCGGCGTATTTCCAGATACCGCGAATCGCTCGGTTCGATCGTTTTCGTCGCGCTGGTGATACAATTTGCGATATCGTCTTACCAGCGCGTCGGCACCGGATTTGTTCAGAACAAGCGAAACTTCCGGACGCGACACGCGATATGAGAAAGCTCTTCTAAAATACAAGTTGATCGATCGTATTGGTGATCACGAGGACTCGGTAAGAGAGCGATCGTTTCATGCTGAGCTTGTTTCTTCGACTACTCTTTTTTTCCTCTCAATTACCAGAAGTCAATTCCTAGGAGGTATCTGGAAAAATATTCGTCCGATAGAACCGTCGTTGCAGTAACGCGCACGATTCTATGGAGTTAACGACGCTAATTACGCAACTCTCAGGAATCCCAATCGGCGGCGACAATGGAAGAAAACAGTTCTCCCGCTCGTTCCCTTCCCGGCCGAGCACGTCCAGCCATTAAACTAAAATCACTTCTAACGACGTATTAACGACCCCTGTAATTATCGTTCTTGTTTGATCGCGAGGCCTCGCTACCATATCATCATGCGCGCCTTCGAGCATCCCGCGCTTTTGCTCGTCCCTTTCCTCTCGCTCGGTCGAACGCGGAAAGACCGGGTCCGCGATGAACACGAGCGAATCGACGTGCTCGAATTGCTTGAATCGAAACTGTTCTTTGCCGCCGGGTGATATCGTGGAGCAAGCTCTCCGCCCTCGGCTCTCGTCGCATTAATCCGATCTCCTTAACACGCTGGCGGATCGTTTCACGAGGAAGAAGAGGTACGTTTCCGCGGCAGAGACGGACGCGAAACGGCGCGTTCATTGGCCGATTAACAAGCCGGCGCATGGCACCGCGGGGGATCCACTTGCGCCGGACCCGGGACGCTGCGTCGCCTTTCAAATATCCCCTGACTTATGGGCGTAACGCGCTACGGAGTAAACTTTTACACGGTCGCTGCGCCGATAAGCACCGCCAACGCCGTATCACCTCCCCCTCGGCCCGTCTTCCATCTCGCGGCGCGAAGAATGCGGCTCGAGATTATCATCCCGCTCGGCCCGAACGCGTCTGACATAGTTTAAACGACTCGGACAAGGGCTCGTACCGGCCACCAAACTCGTGCCGCCAGAGTGAGAGAGCCGTTCGGCAGCCGCTTTTGAGAAGGGAGGAGAATTTTTAAATCGCGAGGGATTCGCTTCGAGCTTGACTTTTTTTTTTTTAAGGAGATAGATCATTGAATGGAACTCTGTGCGCACTCGACTGCCAATGATATTAATATTGACAAACGATACACGGGAACGTAGGAAGAAGGAAGCAGCACACGCAGCCCGGGGCGACTTTGACGAATCGGATCCTCGCTTCTTTCGACGATAATTCGAGCGTTGCGGCGTGAAGGATACGAGCGTCGTGTCGCGTAATCAATAACACCGCGTTTTTCTGGTACGGGCTTTCGAGGCATTTAGCTTTGAAATTAATCGCCCGCTCGCGCTTTTCCGCGGCTAATAAGCGGAGAGAATGAACTCCCAGCCAGCGCCGCTAACGAGGAGCAGCCCTGACGGACGGACGGTTTGTAGGCACAACGTGTCGAGCGCCGGCTCGATCGACCGCTTAGCAATTGAATTCGTTGTTGATCGTTTGCCCGCGAACGACCCATTAGTGAAAGGATGTCGAGGAGAGCTCCGCGAAGAAGCTGCGACGCGGGGAATGCGTCTGGCGCGGAGGGATTACCGGTTGCAATAAATAGTACGACGGGAGAACGATTATCCAGCTGGACTTTCCGTCATTAAACCTTTACGGTGCCCGCTACCATTCTCTTTCGCGATCTCCTTCTTCGTCGCGCGACCAAGCCCGTCGATACGCGGCTTCGTTCGGCGACACGCCATCCCTACGGGTCGGTTTGCGGCGCAATTTGCGCGACGTCCGATTCACCGGCCGGGACCAGCGAAATCGTAAGTGGCCAATGATACCTACCGTAAGAGGTATCAAGATTCGTTTAAACCGCATTCGTCATACGGTCGATTGAGTTCGCAGAAACGAAATTTATGGTAATTCCCTTCTGAGAAACGTCAGCCGGTCGTTCGCCGGTTAACGACGCGTCAACGTTGGCCACGAATCGAGATGCGTAGGTGGCCCCCGGAAGGAAGCTGATCGTCATCCGTCTTTACGACCATACGATTAAGCCCGGTCGAGTGTGCGCCGGTCTGTTCAGGGTCACGCGTATGAACGACCCACAGCACGGACAGGCTGATTAGTCTCTCGCGTTACTTCTTCGGTTGGGCGAATACTTGCCGGACAAGAAGATGAGCGTCTATAAAAATTCATACCTGAAAACATCTGTCAATCATAATAGCTGGGTATATTTCAATCCTTTTATTCCATCGTGAACGTTCTACACGCTCGGTTTAAATTGATACGATGCTGAGGGGGCCAGAAGCAGAGGGCAGCAAACGCATAACGGTAGCGTTGCCAGATATTAAGGATATTTATGGAAAGAAGTGTGTTTGCCATTGTGTACAAATAAACTAGTAATATTTCAAACTAATTTTTCATAAATATAAAACTACCTTTCGTAAGAGCCTTAATGCATCGCAACGCTACTATTCGGAATTCGCTCCCCCTTGCACTGGATCTAGCGATTAATAAAAGAAATCAAATCAATAAATCGTTGTGCACGCAAGTGGTACTAACACCGGTTTATTAAACACGAAATTATTTCACCCACCGATGGAAAGTCTATCAAAACTTTTGGTTACGAAACGAAAGAAGGAGGACGGGGGGGGGGGTACATACTGATACCTCCGACATGGTCGCTGAGAGGAATAAATCACGGCACGAGGAAGCGTTTAAGCGGCGAACGCGGGCCGGAAGTGGACCTGTCGTCGATGCGAACGACACGACGAACGCCTCTTCTCTCGTCTGCTTCCAGCGCACACGCGTTCGCCTCGGTGACGGGTGTAGGTGTATTATATGATCCCCGTTGAAAAGAGGGAAGAAGGAGGGCGAGGGAGCTTACAAGCGTGCGTTACGTGGGTGGGCCGCCTCGGATTCTTCTGGCGCGAGGGTATTCCCTTAAGCGAGGAGACACGTGGCACCGTTCACGGATTCGCTAAATTATTAACGAGATTTTCTGTCTGCCCCCCCCCCCTCCATTTTTCGGTTGACGTCTGTGTTATCGAAACAGCGGGAACCTACTCGATTATACTCGCAAACGAAAGAAAAGACTCCAATCGTTCGAAGTGAAAACACTATTTTTATTACTATTATATGGACCAGAAGCTCGGATTAAGTCCACTAAATTTATCTAGTTTATTATTTCAACGCGCAGTAGATGATAACATCATTATTTGGCTTCTGAGTGGTTCGAATAACAAGTTACACGCTTGCTCCCTTCGTTTCGAACTGAAGAAATGAACAAAAGTGATGTCTGCTAGTCGATATTAAAGATCAAAGCAGCAAAGGTTCGACATGGTTCCATTGTTCCTGCTAACAGCGTCCACGAGCGATATTCATATTCGATATTACCCGGCTGGCGAACGGCTAATCGCCGCACGCTCAAGATATCTATATTATTACCGACAGTATAACGAGGAAGTCGGTGATCGATAGCGAATGACACCGTTCAGAGGAGGATCGGAATATTCATCGATCGAAGAGGGCAACCGGTCCGGCGAGACCCGTTCGAGCAGTAGGCGAGCCGAATCGAAAATGCGGAGGTAGCTAAGGGTATCCAGCTGTTTCGTTACGTGATGCTACACCGGGTATCCTGTGTGCACGTGTTGCGTGCAGCATTGTTAACGAGATTGAGGAAATTGTTACATGGAAAGAAAAAAGGACGGCAGGGCAAGATGCGGACGATGATCGATGCTATCTTCGTTGCACGCGAAGCCGTCCGTCGAGTAATAAAATGTAATAACAATGGAAAATATATAATTCTGTATGTTATTGCAAAGTAAAAGAGAAGAAGGCGAGTGCGCAACTGATGGATAAATCAAACTTCTAACATCGACCTAATGGAAACGGCAGTCTGAATCCTTCCAATCACCGACATATGACAACCGATCGAAAAGTCTGACGTTTCGGTAACCCTCGGCGAGAATTAATCATACACGGCAAAGTGTCGTTCGAACGAAGAAGCGGCGATATCGTCCGGCAATGATAGATGACACGGCGGCCGTGGCAAACGAAAGGGATTGGGCACGTTCATCGGAAGGAAAGTTGCAACCGGTCCGGTGGGTTCGCGGAAAGCGAAACAAAAAGCCGCGGTCGCGATAAGGAGCACCCGATCGCGGTGATCGTGTACGCGATCATTAACCGGTAGCCAAGTGGAAATTCGTCGCGTCTCGCGACCGGGAATCCGTCTGGCAAAGCTCCGAGATAATGACGTTGCGCGAAGCACCTATCGAATGATTCGCGCTTTCCTTTCGATCGCGACTCGAACTCGCTGCCAGTGGTGTATGTTTCATCCTTTCGGTAATGAAATTCTTCGAATGAATTCTTGAAATATACTGACGTTCGATGGGCGTAGCTTCGACCGGTCTCCTCTTCGTTCTCTCTACTTCGTACCAGTTAATAAACAGTTTGTTTTCGTTTAAAAGAAAAAAACTTCTGTTGGAACATAGATACTCGGATGTTTCGTTCAACGTAATATCTGTCCCTGAGGAATTTTTATGGGAAGAATTATTAATTACCCTTAGGAACTTCTTTGCAAAGTGTGCTCATGGAACAGATAGTTTAGAGTCTGTACAATAAAAGTCCCATGGAGACAAGTTTTGTTAGAACATCTATCAAAAAAGGTTATATAAGATAAATAAGAAAATCAAATTATATTGCCATATTATTCCTGTATTTACTTAATAAATGATTAGCAAATCATAACACGAATAATTATAATAGTTTGAACAGAATGGAGAGCTTGTTAAGAGTAATACCCAAGCAAGATTTTTGTTAGAACTTAATTTACCAGTCGTAATTATTTAACATTGTTGTGGTACTATCCATTGAATAGCATTCGGTATCTGTTACATTTTTTCAATATCGATGAACAGAATACCTGTTCCTGTCATAGGAAATTTTTATTGTTACATTTTATACGTTGCATTGAATTTAAGGCTTTTATTTTCAGGGACTTTCTTCATTTGTCCGTTTCTTAGAAAAGTTCCTCGGTACATATTTTAATTAGCACACACCCCCCCTTGTATATACGTGGAAACTACGATACTTAAGTGAGACAATACAATTTGCACATGTTTGTTTCAAAGTAACAGAACAATGCAGGTGTTATCGCGGGAAAAGTAGGGTGCATCGAGCCGGGTTAATTTCGCGTGGGATTTAAAACGTGTATCAGTGCATTCAAATCAAAAGGTCGGGGAAGTAGTTCTGTAAACGTCGGCGCCCCGTGTACTTTGCAAAGGGGAAAGAATCGTACGGCAGGAAATGCGGGAAAAGTATGCATGAGCATACGGATACGGAAACGTAACGGGTTAAACGCAGACGCGATGGGGCCACCCGCGCCAGGGATGCCAAAAAACCGGCCGATGCTCCTTCTCTACGCCTATAATTTATCCTGGAACGACTGACTAGTCATTAAGGAGAGAGAGAGAGAGGGAGAAAAGAGGGATCGATGCGTGTCTGATCTACCCTTTCGTTACCTTGAGCCGCGATTAACACGAAATCTCTATCTTAACATATTTATTTCAATTATTGTACGCTATTCGACACGCAACTTCAATTGCCCGTAATTGGCATTTCAAAGTTGTTCATACTTGGGACAAACATTCGTCGTTTCTCGTGCATCAAAGGCGAGGAATTCTTTGGAAAAACGAGGGCAACCCAACGCCATTGTTTTCACCGGCAACTCGTCTGTTATTTCCCCGGCAACTAAAGATCGCCGCGAAAAGGCTACATATGGTAGCGAGGGAACGAGCATCGCAATAAACGACGAACGTATTTTAATGCGATCGCCCGAGGCGCGCACCTGTCCCCGTGTGCTCCGACAATGCGAGTAAATTTCTTCGCGCGCGTTTCTTTACGAACCTCGCGTAGATATTCTCGAGTCTGTTGAACGCGTTTAGCAGAGTCTCGTTAAAAGGTGACACGCCGCGATGAATATTATCTTTCGGTCACACGCGATTAGTCGTATGAAGCTAATCTATGGAACGTATTATCTGATCGAAGGTACTTTGTAGTTAATTACTTTATCAAACTCCTTAAGTAGGACCGCGTTCTTGCCGGAGTCATTTCAGGCGTTGCCTTTCACGATCGACAAAACCGTGTTTCAATTACAGCCTTTTGCCGGCACGTACATTGAGATACTAAATGAAATCCATAAATTCATAGACACGTCCCGATTAATCACGCTCGGCCACACGGGACCGTGGAAAGTTAATTACGGCCGAGCGCGGCGCGGCCGGCCGAACGAGCCCGGCGCGACGCACAGGCGTGCGATTATTTCGCGATTATCTAATGCGAACTATCTGCGGGACGACGCCACGGCGCGCGGCTTACACGATCGTCAAATTAATTATTATGTCCGTCTCGGTGGCAGGCGATCAACGTCCGTGAAGCTCGTTAGGTTTCAGAGGACTACACGCGGGGAACACAGAAATTCGTGAAAAATGCAAAACACGTTGCGGCGATGACTGGCTCGTTTGCTCGCTTGTAACGCACGGATCGAACGCCCGTTATATTTTCACGCTGGCCCGAGCGAGCGTGCGGTCACATTTTGTGGAAGGTAATAACGCGCGTGCGAATCACTGAAGAAAACTTATTACACGATCGAGGCGTTTCACGGGAAAGGCGCGCATCGGAAAAGGGACGGAAGAGGGACACAGAAGGGACGAATCGTTTAAATCGATTCATCTATACATGCGTATATAATATACCACAGAGATACTCAATCTTTGTTCTTTACAGCAACTAGATACTGTTTTGTTCTGTTGTTTCACGCGACGATCGCTGTCACTCAGCAATCGCTCCAACGCGCGGCGGCGTCCTGTAATATTGTTCTGTGTAAAGAAATTTGGAAAGGGAAGTTCAATCTGCAAGGAAACGAGCAAATTTAGGAAAGAAGAGACTAATTTCCAAATCAGCTTGGTGCGAGGAATCCAAGGAACTAAAACGCCTCAAGGGACAAAATTACATAACTTTGTCCCTGCTTGGAGAATTGAGCTTGTCGTTCTTTTCGTTATTAGTTCTATATTTTCTATCTAAATAACATATAAAAGTTTATAACACATTAGGTGCACCTTTCGTTTGATAAATAAGAGGAAAAAGCTTTTTTTACGATTTTACCTCATTTATGGAAAAAGGGCACACAAACCAACGCCTAAAATTTATAAACACAAACGCATATCATCCTCAAAACATAACTGCTATTATCATAATGTATTAAGTACGTGTTTCTACATCCTGAAGGAAAAATTCGATTTGATCGCGCAACTTTTTATTAAATAGCACCACAATGAAAACTTCGAGGCCCATTTTTCTCGAGATGACATTTAGACGTATGTGCTCTTTTTTCCATGAAACGCCTCAGTTCTTTCTCTTGTGCAGAAATGATTGGATACATAAACTGCTCAACGAGAACCAGAGTACTAATAGAGACCGAGAAGGAAGATAAACGGGTTAAGTAATTTTAGTGGCAATTTCGTTGGACCGAACCCCAGAATTCTTATCTGAGACCGCGGCCGACCCGTCGATCAAAGAATATCCAATAAAGCTAAGCGTTTAACAGGAGAATAAGAGTAGCCCACGCACCCCGTGCTACGCCTATTAACATCTCCGGAGGGGGTGCGACCGGATGGATCCACCCTGACGGTTTATTCGCTAAACCCCTTGGACCCATCCTCGATACGAGACACCGATATTAATTACCAATTTGTCCCTGTTACCCTCGAAATAACAGCAGCGCCCAGAGCGACTAATCCCTCGATGCGAGAGAGGGAGAGAGAGAGAGAGAGAGAGAGAGAGAGAGAGAGAGAGAGAGAGAGAGAGAGAGAGAGTGGCCGCGAGGCTGGGAACGTTTACCGTATATATCTGACGAGTTCATTAATAACGCCCGGTAGGTAGGTGGATGGATATAGCTCTTTAGGTATTCGCGTGCTTAATTGATTCTCTTACGTAATTACCGCGAACCCTTTTCCCTTTTCTTCCTTTGCCTTGGCTTACTACAGGAATCGACTCGCGGAACAATTGTTTGAACGACTTTCCCTGTTAGCGGTGACTCTCTGATCATTCGTAATCAGTTCCCAATATTACGTGCATGCGTCACGTGAATTATAAACGGTATCAGAAGTTAAGTAATTAAATTCTTTAATTTTCTTCCTCGCCTAAAGCTTTTGCAGGCGCAAATAGTAAAATGCACAATAATATACGCTTAGGCATTATTACTATCTCTACTCCAGAATTCCTTTCAATATCCGCTCCGATAAAGATTGCTCTTGAAAGTACAGGCGTGCACTGTACGCTAACTGGAATTCAGCGAAAACAAACAAATGTACAAGTACCCGAAATCTGCGATTCTCGAAAGGGAAAGTTCGATCTCGGCCATTGCGCGTATTCGCCCCCCCTGGCGACAGGACCTAAGACGGTTGAAAGATGACACGACCGAATGCAAATATCGCGATTCGAGGCGTTCGACCCCCGCGTAAACTCTAGTGATTCGACTGGTGAGAAAAAAAAAAGAAAGAAAGGCTACACCCCTCGGCCGGGTATGTTCGGAATTCGATTGACATCGTGGCAGCTCGACACCGGCGAAGGGTTGTTTTAATGAATTTATACGACCGAGGGGGAACGTCCCCTAAGGCGGGCCGACAAAAACTGACTGGGGTTACCGGTTGACAAGTCGAAAGATCAGAGAACTTGAAATTCCATCGACACGTTGTTTCAAATGTCGGCGAAAGGAATTTCCCAGTCACTCCCCGATTGAACCTTATTAAAGTTCCGCCCCATGGAAGGGGGGGGGGGTGGCGACGACCGGCTCCGGTTCGAGAGCTGCGCCTGGCGATGCATCCCCACCGAATCATTCTTTTAAAATGAAAACCGATATCGATACCGTCGGGCGGGACAATCCCTTCGCGTAGCGTGATTAGATTGCGAACAATGACGTAGTGAAAACAACTTGTCGTGGAAACGTGTTTCCGGAACGTTCAACCCTGAGTGACGAAATGTAACGGCGTCGCGGCGAGTAAAAAATTGATCAACGCTATAACCGGGTTAGGCGGCCTGGAATAAAGTGCAGGTCGATGATCGACCTTTCGACGATAACACGGTGGAACGCTCCTCATCGCGATGCCGTTTACCCGGGCATAAATATCGTTACGTGATTCCCGAGACGTTCGGCGAGCAAAAATCTGCAAACGTTTTGGCAATAGGCCACTTTTTTTTTCTTAATCATTAATCTTATCACAGAATGATAATTATAGCAATCTCTCACCCCCTACAAAGGTCGGATAACGTACGCATTTAGAAATGGACGCTCGTTCACTCTCCACTTGCAAAAATGACTTTCTTTGAAGCCCGCGAGGGGGAGGGGGGGGGGCGAACGAATGTTTGTTCGCTCGATCCGAACGCACCCTGATTTCATCGAATGCGCGATCGTTTCCTCGCATCGACGCTTTACGCCCGGCTGCTCTTCGCCGGTGGATAATAAAGCGAACGCGATCGCCAATTAAGCTTTTCTTCCTCGAACGAGAATTACATTATTCGTAATAAATTCCTCGCGGCTCTCTTAAGCATCGCTCGAAGCTGGTTAATTACGTCCGACTCGAGAGGGGCTAACATTATCGCCGCTCATGCGCCACTCTATTGCATCTTTTCTACGCGGGAAACAAGTGGAGCGAAACGGAGCTAATTCGCCCCGAACGGGGAGCAACGATTTTCTCGCGTTTCACGACAAACGCGCGATGACAAATGGCGGTGGAAATGAACGGATGGATACGTTGCGGTGGTTCGTGTCGTGTTTTCTTTTTTTTTTTGTCGCGGGACAAGACGAGGTGTACCCCTCGAACGGCTCGGGACTCGTTTATCGCGACATCGATTTCCCGCAACAAAGGATCCGTTGTCCTGTCCCCGTGTCACGACGCGATGCGCTCCATTCAGCGGCGTGGTAGCGCTATTCAACGATAGACGCTGCTACATATTGCGCACGCGATAAGATCGGCCGAGCTCGGTGGACAGGTTGCTCTCGCGAATTATCGGGGCACGAACGAGGAGGAGGAAGCGCGGAGGCGATGGCACGGGGGAGGGGGACATGTCCGTCCGAGGGAGAGTAGAGAGATTAGTAAATCCACATTATTAGCTTTAATGAGCCGAGACGCCGACCGCCCTTCTTGCCTACGGCTGGACGCCGGCAAGGTGTGTGGCGAAAGTCGTGGCTGCAGGGTGGCCTCGTCGAACTCTCGATACATCCCTGAATACTGTTAATCGATCCGCCGGCGATCGGTCCGTCGCGAGGCGCTCGTTCGCCGATTCACGGGAGAGTACAGCAACGATAACATCTAACGGAGACCTCCGCGCCGATGGAGGAATATTAATTTGACCGTGAGCCAGAAAATTTGATACCTCGCAGCTTTCTAACATAGCGGCCTAACCCACGCGCGGCTGATATACGATTCCCGGAAGCAGTTAATTTCCCGCAAATATAGCCGACCGTCCACTTTTGTCCCGACGGCTCTCCCGTTACAACGTAACGCGGGTGCACGGGGCCGAAATAATCGCACCTGTGCCCGAACGACGGACGGTACAAGCCCGGGCGCACGGATCTGGTCGAAGTGACGGGGAGTCTCGTGGACTCCCCTTCCCGAAAGGGAAGAACTCGTCGAGCCAGCGCCGCGTGGGCGGGATGCATTCAGCGTCGGGTTGGCGATAAAGTAATAAGCCTCTATAAATAGCGGCGCGAAGCCGCGCGGAGGGAGCGCCGTGCCGTGGAAGCCTGGATGGAAGGAGCTCGACCGTGAAAAAGTCAAGGGAGCGTAATCGTGGACCGATGATCGGCCGTGTTCCATCGGAACGTCCTTCCCGCTTGCTCTTCCTTCGGCCGCTTTTCTGTCCGCGCCTTTTACGGCGAGCGCGCTGATTGTTGAATGAATTCGAGACCCCTTCCCCCGCGCGTGCAACCTACGTTCGGGAAGCGCTTTTCACGAAGGGAGGCTGCGGATCACGTTTTGAGGAAGACCGTCCGTGGAATGGAACAATGAAGGGACGGGAGGTCCGCGTTGTACAATTAGCGACCACGGGAGACAGGTGAAGCGCGGAGTCACGCCCCTTCGATGTACACGTGAACCCGGTTTAATGCTTCTCCTCCTCTCGTCGCCACCATCGTCGGTCGATCATCCTGTCCACGAATCGCCGGGACTCTTCATCGGCAAGGTGCGCGCAAGATTACGCTCGTCTGCACGACTCGCGTGATCTATCGTACCGTTCAAGCGCATCGCGACAAATTCCATTTCAACGTTTCCGCGACCGGGATGTTCGGCTACGTGTGGGCAAAAGCGAAACGGACGATTCTGTGGGCTGAAATAAGAGGGAAAGATAGAAGATATCTTTTTTCGTTCGAACGTTTCGTTTTCGAGAAAATTTAATTTAAGAATTCAGCGATTGCAGGTGTGCTAATGAAGCTCGGTGCAATTGGAAATAGGGGTGAAACCGAAAAGAGGGCGATTCTTCTCAAAATGCGAAGAAAACAAGGAATACGATTGTTTCGTACCACGAAAATTCTCAAGAAAATTGAGTTTGAAGGAAGTCAGTTTCAGGAGCTTGCTGCGGCTACTCGACGAATGTTCAAATTCGGTTTTTGGCGTAAACGTTGTGTGAACAAATTTTATTCTTTGCTTTCGACGCATTTTAACACGCAGAATCACCCTCTTTAAAGTTTCTCCACAATTCCCGGTTCTGCCAGGCTTGTAGCTTCTTTAATTCGCACTCGATGAGTGTTCAAAGTTCAATTGTCCCGAAAACGAGACGCCAAGCAAGCGGAATTTATTCTATTTTCCCGTCTTATTAAAGCCCGTAGAATGTCAGTTTTTTTCCCAAACACAGCCGAACACGCTGTACTTTCGCAGTAAACTTCATTTTCCAACGCGCCGTCCTGCTTTCCTTCACTTGACTGCCATTTACACCGAGTCGTTGCTTCCTCGCCGGAAAGTAAGTTGCGTTTATCGCTGAAACCTCGGCGAGCCGGGCAATCTCTTCTCGTGCAACAGTAAAGAAAAACTACCTCCTGCTCACCGTCCCAAGACGAGGCTGCGCCGATGCTCGCAATAATTATCCACGCGAAACCGACGAGCAAACTGTTTCACGAAAAACTGAAGGGGAAGCTTAAAGGCACCTCCCGTCGTTGAAGAGCATTCGATACCGCGGAGATCCGTAACCAGGTTCAAGGAAGTCTCCAATGACAAAGGCCACTTTACGGTCTGGGGCTCTCCTCCGCTCCGTAAACGTAACGAGTCCTCCTCGAGTACGCTCTTCGTGTTCCTCTTCGCGGTCGGGGGAGGGCTGCTGCTCTCTAACAACCGGGTATACGAAGATATCGTGCTCGATAATAGTTACTTTGGACCCCCGACCTTATACATATAACCTGTTGTCCCAGGTGAAGGGTCCACTACCACACGACGCACCGCGTACCAACCTGCGACGGGGAACGGCTCCTCTTTTTTTTTTTTTTTTTTTTATCCCCCGTGAAACGAGAGACTATCCCCCTGTCACTCGTGCCTTCGATCCCGCTCGGTCACGGCGAACGGGTCTCCTGTCTGTTATAGGAAAATCGAGACGCGACGACCGATCGGGAGGCTACGTTTCTAATCCCCTCGATAGGCTGGTCCCAACGAAATGAATATGACCGGTGGACGCGAGTAACGAGAGGGGATGGAAAAATTCGGTCCGTGTCGTTGTAAATTATTTTATTATTAGACGAGGCGCGGCATACTTGGAATAGCAGCTTCTCTGAAGTGAATGAAAAAGTGTGCCGGAGGACTGGGATAACTGAAATGTTATAGTTATAATTTATGTAAATTAAAAGTTGTTAGTAACGTCAGTAATGACAGTTTTTAGATTCTTCCAAATTTTCCAGTGTTGCATCTCTTCTATTATAAATTGTATAATTGGAGATCTATAGATTCTTACTGTCGGTGTGTTATAATTATAATTTATGTAAAATAAGCTTTGTTAGTAACGTCAGTAAGGAACGATAGTTTTTAGATTCTTCCAAATTGGCCACAGTATTCCAATTATGCTGCATCTCCTCTATCATAAATTGTGTAATTAGAGATCTATAGATCCTCACTGTCAGTATGTTATAATTATAATTTATGTAAAATAAGCTTTGTTAGTAACGTCAGTAAGGAACGATAGTTTTTAGATTCTTCCAAAATGACCACAGTATTCCAAATATGCTGCATCTCCTCTATCATAAATTGTATAATTAGAGATCTATAGATCCTCACTGTCGGTGTGTTATAATTATAATCTATGTAAAATAAGCTTTGTTAGCAACGTCAGTAAGGAACGATAGTTTTTAGATTCTTCCAAATTGGCCACAATATTCCATATATTCTGCGTCCCCTCTATCGTAAATTGTATAATAAGAGATCTATAGATCCTCACTGCCAGTAGATATACCCACTGGCGAAATGCCGCACCGGCTGGTATAGTTTAATTGAAATAAAATCGAGCGGAGGGTAATTCGAAGATACCTTATTCCTTCTGGGACGTCGTTGAATCCACATTCCGCGTGTCTCGGTCGGAGTTGATAGAGCGATTTTGCCCGGTGCCCGGTTCAAGTATAGGCTGTCCGTCGTCTTAACCGAATGAAACCAGTCCACCGGCTGACAGTGCAAACAGACCCACAATTTTCTCAATGACCCCGATACTTAACCAAAGTAACCGTTGGCAATGAAGGACCGCGAGCTGGCGATTAAGCGAAGTATCACCACCGGGGGTCTTCTTCGTAGTCATTCTTCCTCGGGGGGGGGGGGGGGGGTTAAATTCGTGTGCGCAGTTTCGATCGGCAAGAGGAAAACGATGAAAAAACGATAATCGATCGTTGAACGCTCGGAAATGCACGATCTATGACGGAAGCTCTAACTTGCTACGCAAGGATATTGAATACACTTTGAGCCGGCAGAAAGCGAGGGAAGCAATCCTAATCCATTGATAAGAAAATGTATTGGGAACAAGTTCTGTGTGGTCCGCAATATCAACGACGCTCCGATATCGATTTATGAGTGATCCAACCGTTTCCCGCGATCGACGCGAGAAAGTGATTACCACTGGCGGGACCCCGTTAATTGTTGCCTCGTGGCGTACACCGGGGACGAGATTCTCCCGTGGATAAGACTTTTCCACACGCATTCGTGCCATTACCATCCGTCCGCACTATTAATAGCGAAGGAAATAGCGTAAAAATAGATAACTGGTTTAGCGTCATTGTGCTCCGTATATAAATTATTGCTCGACGGAAAACAGGTTCCACGCGACGACTTCGCCGTCAGGGGGACGTGTAACGACACGCGAGCAAATCCTCTCCCTGACAGACGAGTCAATTGCGGCCAACAACAGGGAAAATACGACCTCGATAGTTTGATTCGAACTTGTTGTTACATTTAATACATTTGCGTCCAGCGGCATTCCAATGCCGAGGGATAAGGGCTTGATTAAGAACGGCGAGCTCCCTTTGACACATGCTTCGTTATTAACACGCCGACTGCTTTGTCACGAAAAACGGGCGACAGTTTCCTTTGATCGGAAATATCTTATTACATGTTTATAAAATATCGGTTACTGCATTCTAATGCCGGCGGCCTACTTTTCCTTTAAAGTGCGATAAAACGGTGACAAAGAATCGTACGTTAATGTTCCAGTTGTCATTTTAAAGGGGAGGCTTCCCTCTACAAAGTCATTTTAAGTCGAATTTCCCCCCAAAATTTGCGAACTCCGTAGAATCGTGTACATTTGGACAATTTCAAAGCAAAAAAAAGCATCTTTAGTTTTTCGCTCTAGTCTACACCAGAGAGCGATTTACGAAAAAAATCAACTGTAAGATTGTTAAAGTAGAAGCTTTACCCTTTAGAATGAGCCCGGGTAGACTGTCGTACAATTTCTTTTTTACAAAGTTACAGCAGTTCAAATATCTGAAATTTTCCGGTCGAAAAGGTTTGGCCGGATAAAGGGTTGAAAAGTGCCTCTAAACCAAATTCAATTCGCCATGGGTCACCCGATAATTTATGAAAAAAAGAGCGATGTGTGCCAAGTTTCAGCTCAGTATCTGGACTAGAGGGGTAGTAATTGGCAAAAATAAAAAATCATATTTTTCTTCGATTTCTTCCATCCGATTGTATGAAAAATTTTAAACAAGGACCACTTGAGTCAACCAGGCACATACTGTAGTATTTCTTTCAGATCTTTTAATTGGAAAACCATGCCGTGAGAAATAGAAAAAGAACGCAAAAAACAAATAATAACGTCTGTTTGCTTGGTGCTTCATCCAAATGCACTGGGCACTCGACGCGTTAATGAAGATGCAGTCAGAAATGGTCTCCGCGAATCGGTTAATTATTGCAACCCGCGCAGCGGAACGCGCGTGTAGAACGGTATGCTTGGCCGCGCACGTGTACACTGTCAGCTCGATTAGGCAGATTCGCCAAACTCTCGGCTGAGTAATAGCGGGAATCATTAGGTCGCGACGAATCTTGACATTCCTGGCCGCGCGCGGTTCGCTACAGCTGTTGGTCCGCGTGCACACGTGGTACCGTACACTGTGGGCTAAACGTTTAATCGCGATGCTCCCTCGAAATCTCGTGGAAATTTCATTCCCCGAGGTTTCGCGGCCTCCGAACTCCGCGTAAACACGACAGGTTGCCAAGGTGAAGCTCGTTAGCTATGATGGATAATATGGCTGGTCGAGCGACGTTACATAATCGGCAAACAAAACCGCGCGCAACACCTGTATACGCGATCGGGGCTCGAACGAGAGCGTCGCTAATCAATCGAACGGGCCGACGATCGGGGCGAGCGAGAAAAAGCGATGGCCCGTCACGGGCAATTACGCGGATACCATATGATTAATGAGGTCAGGGATGCCGACGATATCCGACGCGGGCTTAGAGGGTGGTCCCCGATCGGCCGGCGTCGATCGCTCGGCCAGATCCAACCGGACGGGGCGAAATCCAGCGGGAAATTGATCGAAGCGCGGCAACGGTGACGTTCCGCGCCTCACATCCGGCGAGAACTGCGAAGTTTCGTGCGCGTATACAGCGGAAGGGGTGCCTCGGACCGCCGGCGACGAGGCGGGCCGAAATTCATTCTAACGCGGACACAAATAACGTTAAAACGCTACTCGGCCGTGTTTAGAGAGTAGTCCTCGCCGTCGGTAAGTGCCGGGCGGAATTCGACCAGCTAGATTGAGAGATATTCCTGCCGTCCGCGCGGAGGTGATGGCCAGTGCGTGTACGTACGGGACCGGTTGTATGGTGTGCGCCGGCTGCCGAGCAATAGGGTTACAGGAGGGAACGAGAGATCGCGAGAGAGAAGTTTTTCTGGTGGGGATAGGCCTCTGCGTGCGGTCTCTTCTTCGATGGACCACCCAAGTAGACCGGCTTTACGCCGACCATGCACACGACTCTGTGCCTGCCTCTACTACTATACGCCCCGCGCCTACACGGACGCGATGAGCACGAGCGCGCACACTCGCGTGTCTAGCCGCGATCCGACGAACCGACGGGTCCCGCGGAAACGACCGGCCGCCGCTTGTGAACGAACCGATACATCCGATCGCGTGGCATCTTCGACCTTTCGCTGGAGCGTCGCGAATCTCGAGGTGAGATTTGGTGAACGTTTCTTGTTTTTTTTTTTTTTTTTTTAGAAAAGCATGGGAACGGGCTCGGATTCGTGTCGGAAAGAATGCAGAAGGGACTCGGTCCCCTTCTCGGAGGACCGCGAGTTTCACCGCAGAACAGGAACCGGCCGCGAGAGCGTAATGGACCTCTTCGTACGGTCGGATGAAACTCGTGACGGACTGAATTTCGCGTAAAGTCGTGTTCGAGAAGTCCAACGCCGCGTTTTCTTGGAAGCGCGCGGGTAAATCATTAGCGAATGGAAATTTCAAGCAGGTGTTACGCGATTTTATAACACCGGAGGGCCGGCGTACCCCGCCGGTAGTAACGTAAGGATTTTACACGATTGACCCCGCGACCCTCCACGCTGGAGATCGCCGATGGGCCGAACCCGGTCCGGCCAGCGTTCGTTCCACCGACAGAATCATCTTTTTCAAGACGCTCAGTCATCACGAATACCTTTCGAGTTACACAGGTTGTCTACGCTCGAGAAGCACTTTCGCCCTTTATGGAAATACATATGTACATATGTATATATTCCGGACTGCGCAAACACAGGACCGCCTCTGTGTTTGCCTGTTTCGTGTTCGACGATGACAAAGTGAATCGTGGAATAAAGCACAGCTGATCATTCGCGTCGAGCAAGCGACGGGGCAAGGTGTGAGAGGAAACGAAAGCGGGAGGAGGGGGAAGGCCGAGGAACGAAAGCTGCCGCTCGTTACTGTAATTAGCATGCTAATCTTGCCTTAATGAATATGAAAATAAGCGGCGGCAATTCTAGAGCGGTGTAACGGGCGGATCGCGGACGGTGTACGACAAGCTGACGTTGCACGCGTTCCTAGGAGCGCTGTGGCACGAATCGGCAAAAGGAGAGAGGCGCTCGCG
This sequence comes from Holcopasites calliopsidis, assembly GCA_023838395.1. Lineage (NCBI taxonomy): Eukaryota > Metazoa > Arthropoda > Insecta > Hymenoptera > Apidae > Holcopasites > Holcopasites calliopsidis. The sequence goes on from JALHAQ010000042.1 coordinate 59,964, forward strand.
AAGAGATAGGTACGCGTCCGGTAGTCGTACACCTATTATAATCTTTATGGCTTCATCTGGAGGCGATTCGACGATTAAACGGGGAATAGAGCGGCGAGCCAGCGAGCCGCTCGATCATTAACGGTACCGCCGCTCGGAGACAGAGTATTCCGATCTACCGCTGACAGTGTGTATGAAAAGGGATAGATGAATGTACAGACAGCTGCCACCCTACGAATTAATCTGTACCAATTATTCCCAACGTTCCCCAAGCAACACTGTGACAAGGACTTAATATTATACTTGTCTGAAAGTGCGCTGCATACGTATCAAGATCGTTATTTATTTTTAATTAACATCCTACAGAATTAAACGAATAATACAGTAACTTCTCGATTTAAGCGAAAATGACATAATTTATGTTTAAGAGGTTTTACAATGCTATTGGCAAGTGTTGCTTGAAACAGAAAGACGGAAATCAAGCTTATTGATCATTGTACGAAAAGTACTGGTTACTTGAAACTGATTGAAAAGGTCAGATTGAGGATTGAGCTAGCATAATAGCTGGGGAAAATTTAATAATCCATTTTCCAGCAATCTATGCGGACCAAAATTATACAAAACTATTTTCGTACTGAAGATATATGAACGTTAAATTAAGCCTCACGGTCTCTGGCCCTTGATATTATAAACAATGTATGGGGAAAACATAGTAGAACGGTATTTGAAGGTGGCCAAGCGATAAAATAATATTAAGGAGCTAAAAAAATGGATTTTTGCGCGTGGAGAAGCTTAGATCGAAATTATAGAAAATAGTTATAGAAAAGTCTGCCGAATCGAATGCTCCAGGTAGTGAAAATAAAGGAGGACGCTTAATTATATAGTATTTTGTTTATTTTGTAATTGTGTCTTCTAATTTTGTCCATGTAAAATTGTGTTATTTTTGTTTACGTCTATTATTTATTTCAATATCCGTTTAATTCAATTGATTCAAGTAACATAAGAAAACACCTGCAATTTTTGTTCCATTCCCGAGAAGACTAATCTCGTTGAAACATTCTTCGCTCTACCGTAGTTTCACCTGAGAGTTTTTCAAAGGTCCTATACGTAATTGCCAAAATACAAATTAATATATGTGAGTTGTATCGTTAAGTTGAAACTACTGTCGCTCATAGAGTAATAACGATTCAAGTAGCATCGCACTTCTCTCTATATTTTATTATTACACGAGCATACAAACTTGCAATCAGATCCATTGGACAATGTTGAAACAAATACCTTCCATAAGAAAATACGTGCAATTTTTGTTCCATTCTCGAAAGGATGAATCTCATTGAAACATTCTTCGCTCTACCGTAGTTTCACCTGAGAGTTTCCCAAAGGTCCTATACGTAATTGCCAAAATACAAATTAATACATGTAGATTGTATCGTTAAGTTGAAACTGCTGTTCGCTCATAGAGTGATCATGGTAATCATCACTATTCAAGTAGCATCGCACTCTTTACTACATTTTACTATTACCCGAGCATACAAATTTGCGGCCAGATCCAGTTGGACAGTGGCGGAACAAATACGTCCGAATAAAAATCTCGTGCAATTTTGATTCCAATCTCGCTAAGCTAAATCGTTGATACGTTCTTCGCTTTACCGTACTCTCACCTGAGAGTTTCTCAAAGGTTCCACGACGGATAACTGTCAGAATACAAAATGCCATCGTGTCAAGTTGTCCTGACTTCGGTAACCAATATAAAAGTAACATTGTAGATCGTATCGTTAAGGTGAAACCCCTGTACACGCGCAGAGTAATAACGATTCAAGTAACATCGCAATTTTCCAAAGCAATCTGCTACTGGCAGCGTATAAAAAGGAATCGTAGATGGTCGTAACCAGCAGCTTCCTTACGAATTAATCTATACCGATTATTTCCAACTTCACCGTGCCTGTAGTGGAGGCCGCCGTTTAGACTTGCCGAGGAATTCGGAGGCACGTTAATTAGCTACCAAATAGCTGGACAGTAGCAAGGCCAATTAATGTGCGCTTTAAAAGACGTACACGTTGGCGTATAATGAATAAGGCATCGAGATGGATACGGGCAATTTTCTACCTAGTATGTGTATTTATGTATAGTCCTTACAACTTCATCTTGCGGCACTCTTGCGAGTGAATGGTGTATCGCGAGCAAGAAGAGCGTGAAAGCTTGGTTAAAGGATGTTAAAGGGGAATATTTCATCGTTGGCCTTCCGATTGACCGGTGTAAACTGATTAGATTATTAATTGATTTGATACGAACTGAGTAAACTGCTACGGGTTATATATGTATCATATAATATCCGTGGTCACGTTCGAAGTCGACGTGATTGACCAAGCATTCATTCTACAAGATGATTTGAATTTTAAATCCGAACTTGATTGGCATTTAAGGGGACGACAAGTTAATGCGTTCCTGTAAATACAACTCTCCATAACGATTTTCCGCATTTCCCGTGCTCGAGTTAATTACACACGTGAATTACGTCCGGCCGAATCGTCTCGTGGATGGGCTGTATCGCGAGGGGCGGAGCCGAGGCGAGAACGTCGTCACGATAATGAGCCATTAAATGATTGTCGTAGCCAGGAACGGTTTCATTATCTCGCGGTCGGCCAGATAAGCCGCTACCGACAAAGCGGCCGCGAGTACCCTGCGACGAACACTTCATTACGAACTTTTGATTGCCCCGAAACGCCTCGGAGGCAATTAAAACCGGTCTTAATTTCGCCTCCAAGAACGTTACTCCGCTTAATGACCGTCGCATATTCGGGAATCGATATGTTGTCCGAGCCGATTCAATTTCAGCGTGGCGTGGTCCAATTCCACTTCCAGGAAGGATTTTTCATTTACGGAACGGGGTTAATTGGAGTTAGTTTCGTTAATTAAATGTAACGAAGTGTATATATATATATATTTTTTTTATTATGATATTACCAATACACCCCTACACGTTATAGACTGATGCCTTTCTTCTGGATCCATCGGCGTCGAAACGCTTCACTCGAAGAAAAGTAGATCGGACGCCGCGATTAAAAGTTCCCCGTCATACTTCAACCAGTCCGCAGCTCGCAACTAGCTTTGGTACAACTTCGCCGTAGAGTTTCCCAACGACGATAAATGTCACGATAGAGCGTCACATATTTAACGAAATATTTCGCTCGATGACGGAAAGATAATGTTTAATACTCTCTAACGCGAAAGCTGAAATATCTAAAAACGGAATACACATAATTTTTTACATCTCTTTCGTAATCGCTGCTCTTGACAGTATACGTAAGATCTTTCCAACGATCTTGGAAAATCGGCCGAGACGTCGTTACTCGCTGCCGCTGTTATTCCCCCCCTCGATGAACTTGGACGGTTCGTCGGTAAGGATCGACGTAAGAACGCGTCGTGGGAGTTCGTCGCGGTGACGACGGTTATCTATGGGCGACAAGCCGGCTTTCAACGCCGTTTAGGGACACACTCCGAAATTTTCCTCGCTTCTTCCACGACCGCATGAATAATTAAGAGCCGGAGGGGTCGGCTTGACACGCACGTTCCTCCTGGCGACCGTATAAATCCGGTTCGCTTGTTAAAAGCCGAGGGCCCGCCGCGAATGAGAAACGCGTTTACCGCGGCGCGATGACAAAGTATCCGGCGCTCGCTCGTTTTCGTGTCCTCCGCGGCGCGGATGAAGGCTCAGACTCTCGGGGCTCGCGCGCGTCTTCCAGGATTTCTCGATCGGACCTTCGATTCGGCCGCCGCGGCGTTTCACCAGATGCCAATTGCCCTCGACGCCGCGCGACCTTCTCGCGGTTTGCGCAACGCGAGAAAATTATCGTCCGGCCGAGATCGAGTTGTCGGATCCGTCGGGCTGTGTTTTTCTCTTTCGCATCGGTTAACCCCCGGATCGATTCAGTCGGTACACCCGGGGGGGGGGGGGGCGTCATAATTCGTTGGGAAGTGCCCCGGCGATCGGTAGCCGTCTCCGGCCTCTGATGCAATGCACGTTCAGTTTAACGAAGCAGAACGCGAGCCATTGATCCACCGTGGCGGAATGTCTTTTTAAAAGCGTTTCGCAATTCAGCGGGAGTCTCCGGGAACACTCCAGCTTCGCGCTACGACGCTTGAATAAATTTGCAAAGCCGCTGAACGAGAGCCACGTATGCACGGTTTGTCGCCGGGGAATGTAGCCGGTCTCTATTCGCTGCACCGCCGTTCGTAGAATTAAAAGTGTATTACAATTGGCGAATTCGGGGAACGGTCGAAGCTTGGGATCAATCGCGCGGCTCCGTACGAAGGAAGGAGAGAAAAAACGTGGACCGGAGGGGGGGTGTCCCGCGGAGTCGCGCGCGGTCCTTAGAGAGCCGCGCTGCTCTCGCCTCGCCATTCGTCCGATCGTCCCGTTAATATCGCGAAATTAAAAGCCCATAATTTATGGGCCGTTTGAGGACCTGGTGCTATCCCCTGAATTATGGCTCCCTTAACTAGACTTGAGTTACGACGAGCCGCAACGAGACCCGTCCCTCCCTCGACCCCTCTGCTCTTTGAGCTCGTCCTTCCTTCCCGTCCCGTGTCCCTTCTTTTGCTCCCCTGGCCGTCACACGCGCGAGTTCGAAGTGCGCTCGTCGTGCTCCTCGATTTTCACCCACCTATTTCCGTCGCGGCACCTTGACTTCGGACACACCGAACCGCCAGTCGCGTATTAAATCTCTCCTCCCGCCCTCGCCTCTTTCGCCCTTCTTCTTTTTTTTTTCAACGCGGGTCCCTTTTATCGTTCGAAGAAGTAAACCAGCTTGATTTCTAAAGGCGGATTTACGATCCATTCTGCGAGCTGGCAATCGAATCCTTTTGGGCATCACCAGTCGGAAGGACGATGCTATATTTCCTGGACAAAATTCCGGATTGGGGGGGGGGGGGGGAGGAGAAAATAATCTTGAACCACTTGAGACGCGATCTAATAATTCTTGCGCGTTAGAATATCTTTCTTCCCGGCTACCGGAAGGTCGTAAATTTCCGAGGTTTCGCGTCCGACCACTCCCACGGTCCGAAAGCAACCGATTCAGGAAGACGCAGTCTCTCGAGTGCACCCGTTTTCCAGTTGCACCTCCGTGACAGGTGGTAGATTTACGAATGTACAGTCCTAATTATGGTTAACTATCGTACCGTGGCGAATCGTATCCCTGCGAACGCGAGTCGAAGGGGAAATTGAAAATTCTCGTGTATCGATATATTCTCGGTGTTTTTGTTTTTGCGGGAAGATCTATTTCGCGGAAAGGTCTGCCACTCCGAGATCTCGAGCTGGTAGCAATTGTCCTTAAGTGGATCTTCGATATTGGTGGGCCTGGAAGTCGATGAACGACTACCGTACTCGTGTCGGCCCGTCTTTTTATGGATAAGGAAGACAGGGAAAACGCGTTTCCGTCAACGGTTCGCAGAAATTAGTTTGCCTAACAAATGAACGCCGCATTCCGCTTAAGAGAAAGCATATTAACGGGGAAAACGGTGCTGGTCGTAATTAGTCACGATGAACGATCAGCGTTCGTAGCGTTTCGTTTTGCAAAGTGGATCAGTCGATAGATCATTTTATCCTTCTCGCGTATTTTCACGTTCTTTCCACGATTCGCCTGCCGTTTGATATTGTACAAGAAACACATTTTTCCAGCGCTCGACGAGCACGCTTTAGGTAATACTTCTCATAGTTTCCAAGACGTCTCGGGGAGAACTGTACGAGTTGATCGATGATTACAGATATGGCCAGCTCTCATGGATCAAGCACCTGTGGATCACTTCTATTTGTGACCGATTTAAACATCCTGCAATACTGCTTCGCTTCTTAGCACCTGTCTCCGATCTTAACTGTTGCACGAGCACGCGGTCTTGCAACCAGATTCATTGGACAATGTCGAAACGAATACGTTCGATAAGAAAAACTCGTGCAATTTTTGTTCCATTCTCGCGAAGGTGAATCGTTGAAACATTCCTCGCCTTACCGTACTTTCACCTGAGAGTTTCTCAAACGTTCTATACACAACGGACAAAATACAAAGTTCTGTCGTGTCACATTCTCCTGATTTCCGTCTCCAATGTAAAATTACAATTGTAGATCGTATCGCTAAGGCGAAGCCGCTGTTCGCTCATCGAGTAATAACGATTCAAGTAGCATCGCACTCCTCTCTATATTTTTTTATTACACGAGCACACAAGCTTGCAACCAGATCCATTGGACAATGTTGAAACAAATACCTTCCATAAGAAAACACCAACGATTTTTGTTCCATTCTTGGAAGGACGAATCTCGTTGAAACATTCTTCGCTCTACCGTAGTTTCACCTGAGAGTTTCCCGAAGGTCGTATACGTAATTGCCAAAATACAAATTAATATATGTAGATTGTATCGTTAAGTTGAAACCGCGATCGCTCATTGAGTAATCATCGTAATCATCATCATTCAAGTAGCATCGTACTCTTTACTATATTTTATTATTACACTGGCACACATACTTGCGACCAGATCCATTGGATTATGTTGAAAGAAATACCTTCCATAAGAAAACACGTCCAATTTTTGTTCCATTCTCGAAAGGACGAATCTCGTTGAAACATTCTTCGCTCTACCGTAGTTTTACCTGAGAGTTTCGCGAAGGTTCTACACATAATTGCCAAAATATAAATTAATATATGTAGATTGTATCGTTAAGTTGAAACTGCTGTTTGCTCATAGAGTAATAGTGACTCAAGTAGCATCGCTCTCCTGTCTATACTTTATTATTACACGAGCATACAAACTTGCAGGCAGATCCATTGGACAATGTTGAAACAAATACCTTCCATAAGAAAATACGTGCAATTTTTGTTCCATTCCTGAAAGGATGAATCTCGTTTAAACATTCTTCGCTCCACCGTAGTTTCACCTGAGAGTTTCTCAAATGTGTTCTATACACATAACTGTCAAAATACAAAGTACTGTCGTGTAAATTCTCCTGCTCCCCGTCACCAACGTAAAAATAAGATTGTAGATCGTATCGTTAAGGCGAAACTGCTGTTCGCCGGCGGATTTGCGTAAAAGTAAGGACGGATACCATAGCCGGATCTTTTTCTTGGCTTCGCAGAGTAATAACGATTCAAGCGGCATCGCGCGCCTACCGATGATCGCCTATTTGACCGGTTCTCATGAATCTAGCACGTGTACGACCGAGCCATTTATGCCCGTTTCTACACGAGGTACATCTGTAGACGCGCGTGCCCCGCCTGCAGCCGCGGACGAAGCGCGAGGGTGAAGAAAGAAGGGAGCGAGGGACGACACCGTACGTGCCCGCTGTCATACATTACAGTTAATTAAGTGTGTTTAATTAAACTCGTTGCTCCCCTTTCGTATCCCTTCTCTTGTTACTCGCTGAGAGACGGGGAGATGCGTCCTCGCACGCTTCCTCCGGCGGAACCACGCTCCTACTTACGGCTCCTCTTCCACGTTTCTCCCATTTTCTCTCGTTACACGCCGATCGGCTTGGAAGCGTTAATGACGCCGGACTTCGGTTCCCGGTACGATTGGAATTTCTCTCCGAACGGTCGGCCGTTCCGAACGAGCCTCGAGGAAGCAGAGGACGAAACCTTATCGGTCATTAGGGAGCTATCATCCGGGGCTACTTTCCTGACGAAACGTTCCCCTTAATTGCTCCGGCACAAATAAAGGATTTATCGACAGAGTCGAAAGAGAAGCAAGCCTCTCGAGCGATTAAATCGCCGAAGCGAAACAGCTCGCGATCTTTGTCTATTTACTCGCGGACAGTTTCAAATTAATTTGTCCAATAACTGTCGCGTAACGCCTGAAATACGTTCAGTGCGGTCATTTCCGCGGACGAACGATCCGCAGAAATGATTCCAGCGAATCTCCCGGCGGCGATGGCTTCTCGGAATTGAATTGTATCGTCACTCGGCAGCGCATCGCGATTAACAGCTAGCCGTTTTTCCGCCGGCTCTCCTTGAGTGTGCCCGGCATTCCTGAAGAAGCGGTATTGCACTGTCGATCGATATCCGCGAGCGGGGTACACCGCTGGGCACGTACGGGCGCGTTCAACAATCGGCGGCACGGCAGCGCGACGCACGAGCCGATCGTGAAGCGATTCTTAGGAGACCTAATGGCACCCGTTTCATCCGCAACGACGGGGGAGGTGGGGAGGAAATGGGAACGAGGATGTGTAAAAGGCGATTGCCTCTGTTCGCTTATGGTCCGACGCGGCCGGCGACTCGCATAACTTCGCCGCTCCGCGGCCGCTGGTACGTCCTTCCACGTTAATGCGCTCTCCGCGTGCATCGTTTGCGCGCGTGCATCCCTCCTCGCCCCATTCCCACTTAACGTTGCCACCAAACGGCAATTTCGCGAGGATAATTATAAAATACGTTTTACGCCGTGCCCCCGGGGCCGCTCTGTACACCCATATCCCTACCTCGGCACCCCCCCCCCCCCTCTCGCGATGAATAAATTCTCGTTTCAACGGGGGATTATAGCCGTGGTCTCGCTGCGCGAAGTGAGTTATCAGCGGGAACATTCGTTTTTCTTTCCTCTTATGGCGAAGACCGGGGGAGTCTGTTTCGGGGAAGTACGCCGGGATAGTCTCGTACTTTATTAGCTAATGAAAGGGTCGCATGCGAGATACAGTTTGGTTCGCTACGTTGTTACATGATAATGGTTCCGGGCAATTGGCCCGCTATACCGCCGGCGAAGTGATATCGTTCCTATGAAAAATTCGAAGGCGCGCTCTTTTAAGCGAACGCGTGTTCTCATTAGCGTAAGTCTCTCTCGGCGCGCTTTCCGCTGACAGGTTACACGCTCGTTTCCCGCATAATATGCACGATACAAAAATACATCTGCCGTATCGTGCACGCGCTCGTCTTACGTTCTCTTTAAAACCCCGTACGATGAGGTGCAAATCATTTTCTAATTTCCACTCGCGCCGAGATGAACCGAGACACTCTTTCCCCTTAACAATCCCGAACGCACTGATCGCACTGTCAACGGTCGACATTAATATAAGTGGTGTAAAGTGCAACAATATTGCCAGCAATTCCTTGGTGCTTTCTAGTTTAATCCTACTACAAAATTCGATCGCCGACTACGTAATTAATCGTGTTTGCTCTTGGAAGCGACGCTACTTCCGGCTCAGCGCCATAGTGGAAGCCCCACGGCCGCGCGATCTTTTTCAAAAAATATTTATATCAATTCATCCGCCCGTGGGAACGAAACTCGAAATTCTTGCGAGAAAGCTTTTTGCTCGTCGAGGCGACCCGGTGTTTCTCCCGGACGAGTTAAGTTACTCGGGTGCGCGCACACACCTTAAACGGGCGGCCGTGCGTTCCAGCTATAACAATGTTGCACGTCGTTAAGCGAATCGCGTTCGGTTTCCTGCACAGTCGTGGCCGCGGCTTCTTAATTACGTGTCGGTTAATCACACCGGCGTCTTTATAGACTCGTTCGGCTACCGTGTACCGGTTAATAAGAATTTACGCGCCGATTATTGAAAACCGTGCACCTCGGCCGGGAAATCGATTTCATTCTCGCTGGACAGTTACTAGATCGGAGCAGAGTTTCTCCCCGTAGCTACCGGAAATGTTTATCGCCGAGAGGGATATCGCGACTGGGTTTTAAGCGATCCCCTCGCGAAGAACTGAAACCGCGAACCGCATTCGATTGGCCAGGTTAATCATCGTTAAGGCGGAGAGCTGTTGGGCTCCTGTAAGCCGCTCGAGGATCCTGAGTAACGATCGCCGCCAGTGCGCGTCGCGTTTGCGTCCGCCGTAAATACTGGGGCTGGCCGAACGCGAAGCTTGAACTCACGTTCGTGATTGCAAAATATAGTCCCACCTCGTCCGCGCTTACCTAGCGCCGTGATTCCCTTCTATCGGCGTCGTAGGCGAGGATTCCCTTCGCGGCAACGAAGTACTTCGGCGAAATTCAATTGACAGCAGCGGTTCGGGCGGGACATCGGAGCCGTTTGATTAATCGCGAAGCCGGCCGACTCGCGTTAATCAAGACGTTGCAGAGCGACACGGGAGACGAGAATTTATTCGTCGCCGTCGATCAGTCTGGCAGAAGGTCGAGGGGGAGGGGGATATATCATAACGTTGACCGATTCTCGATTCGTACGGGCCGTCGCTGCGCCGGGGCCACCGCGGACGAAGGATCGTGGGGCACCCTCGTGATTTCATCGACGCCAGTTAAAAAAGTGGCGTCGACTCTGACGAGTCAATTCATCTCGTTCTACTGACCTCAAACGGTGGATGACGTCGGAGGCCGTGTGTATATGTGCGTGTGCCTCTGTGCGTGTCCCCCCGCGCAAAGGGGCAGACCATTTTGATCTATTCGAGGCAACGATCGAGGCGGGATCGTGACTCACTCAGTCCCCGGGACCGAGAAACACTCCGAGCGGCCGTCGGTAATTTCTTTCGCGGTCGGATAATTCATTCCACCGGCGGTGTTTCGACGCACACCCTCGCGGTACGTCGTATACAAATCGATAGACCCCGCGCCGGTGGTGATCGGTGATCTACGATCGCCCCGATCGATACCGATTGGCGAACGGTGAATTGCCTCGCGGTCGTAGACGTTGCGCGAAACGTTTCTCACGAAATTCGCCGCCCTATCTGATCCGTTTCCGAATAATAAATACTTGTTGCGCAGACAATACTTAGCGTCGAATAGTCATTTTTGCGAACGCGCGGTATTCGTGCGGATTCGATTTCAACAGGATGCTCTTGCGTAACGATCCGTTCCGCTCGCGGCTATTGGGAAACCAAAGTGCTTTCTCGAAATCACCACCGCGACTAGCGATAAATGTATCGCGCCCCCCTGCCCCGACACATTTTTATTTCCACGATCCGTCGCGGAGCCGCCGCCGGGGCGCGAGGGCTTAACGAAGCGTTCGACCCCGTTAAAGGGGCGACGAGCGACGAATTCCACGGCGTAACGGGAGGCTCGGGACGAAAGCAGGAAGACGAAAATCGGGCGCGGAGCGTTGTCAGGGCGAAGAAGAGAACGAGAGGAACAGTCGTGGTGCCCGGCAGTTCCTCTCGCGGCGTCCGTATCGAATGCTAATTAAACGGGTGTCGACTGTATCAAAATACCTAACGGCTGGGCGAGCCGCGGAGGGGCTACGGGCTGATCGGCAGAGAGAGAGAGAAGGGCCCGTGGTATAGTTTTCGGGGAGCAGCGTGGAGCCTAATGTATGCCAGTGGGCTAGCACGGTGGTCTCGCGGCACCGTGTGGGTGGTCCACGTTCTCCTGCCAAGGCACTCCCCTATGCTACGGGCACTGCTATGTGCACTATATACCCTTTTTCTCTCTTCCCCTTTGTCTTCCCCTCGACCCTATTCGTCATAGCGACCGCGTCCTCGGGATTCCACCGAATTCTCAATCGTTTTCACCCTTTCGACTCTCCGTAAACGAGCTACTAGATTGGCTAGATCGCCGTCGATTTCGGCTCGCGTGGGCCGAAAGAGAACGACACGGGAATCGAAGGGCTGCTAGACGTTCTAGCGAACGGGAAAGCAAGTTTCTCCACCGACGACGATTGGTCGCACCTTTCGCAGTGGATTGCTCCTGCGAGGCGCTATCGGCTATCGTTCCTTTATAGCCTCTTCTTCTACGCAGGATTGTCGGGAATATTGCTGAAAATGAATCGTGCGCGAAGCGTGGAATATAATTTCTTATTCGCCGATGGAACTTCAATCACCCCGTTTACATGTAAAACATATTTCTCGTTAATACGATTCACCGGCACGCTTCGAAGGGCCATCTCCTTATCGCCCGATGAAATCCCCGATCACGCGCCGGAGATACGGCGCATCTCGAGCGCACGGGTATGTTTCTTTAACGAACGTACTTGGTCGGTAGGAGCGGATCGCACGTGCGCGTCGAGCGCGCGCTAAAGGGAACCGGAGACCTACGCCCGGCCCTTTACTTACCGCCGTTGTACGACATGCTTACTCGCCTACCGCGTACTCCGCGAACGGACCACGCGGGGAGAGAAAGAAGGGCTGCCGTGGACGGAGGTGGAGGAGGCGCACGTGTGGTCGGCGACGTATCGCTCAATTGAGCGAACGCTCCGAAACCGGTCCCTCGCAGTTTCGGTCCGGCATTGGCAAGACGACAGCCCGAGTGTCACGCCGTTCCCGCGGCCGCTGCTTTGACTAATTTGCTGGCCCTTCCAGCCTCGATATTACCCGATCCTACGTGAATATGTAACTCGGATAGTTCCATTCAATTTGACCAGACGCGACGGGAATTCTAATGTTAATTAAATGCGAAAGTAGCCTTTCATTTTTGGATGAGTGCAATGATGCGCAGTCGATTGCTCGGTTCTTTGGTAGCAGAGAAATATGAATAAAAATAGAAAAACTGTCGGAGACAGTTACTCATTTCCAGCCATAAACTGATATGATAATTACATCCATTTACGCAAGCGTGGAATATATTTTGTGGATTTATTGCACGCTGTCGTTGTGTGTTATAATAAACAGAAAGGATATTAAAGTATCTTAAACACTATCTAAGTACACTACATTAGCAGATATTAAATTACGCATAATTCTAAAATATAAAAAACCTTCCAATTCTTCCTCTAACTGATTATCATCGACGCGTTGTACTACTTGTCGCGCGGATCGTCGAGTTCCCGACGAAGGCAGCGAGTCAAACGGAAAGCCCGAGAATAGCGTTCCACGGCGCGGAAGGAAAAATTAGCCACGGGGGCCGGAAAGGCGAGGCGCGAAACGGTAAGAATAGTTTCGCGTGCGTAGGTCGCGGCGGTAAAAGGGGTGAAGGGAACCGGGTAGAATAAAGACGGAGATAACTGGGCTGGGTTTTATTAATACGCTTGAGGACAAATTAGCCAGTTGATTGCACGATTTAATTATAACCGTCTCCCTCGGTCTCTCGAGCTGCCTCGAACCGGCCCGCGCAACGGAGAGAGAGAGAGAGAGAGAGCCAGAGGAAAAAAGGAGGATGGACGAGAGACGTTTGCCGGGGCCCTGTCGAGGAACGGTATTAAAACGTCGACTTCTTTATTAACAGAGCCCCGGACGCGTTTCTCCTTCATTCGTTCTTCCTTTTTCCGCTGCGCACGCTTGAACGAAAGTATGGTCCCCACGTAGTCCTGTTATCTGGCCGTGAAACGATGGTATCGCCAGGCCTGGTGGACCTCCTACGAGACGCGCCGATCTAATTCTCGGACCAAGATACCTGGAACCGCCAACAAGCCTTATATTACATTTCTCGCAAATATGAGACAGCCTGGCGAAAGTGTTCCCCGGTACAATCTATGATCGCGATCCATTGCATTGGCACTCGAGTAATTTCAATAACGCGCAACGCTACTGAAAAGGAGACGGGATGAAAAGGACGGGAATACCGATTACAATTCGCTGTCCAGCCGACAATCATTTGTTCGAGGATAATGGGCTCGAAACAGACGCGTCCGGGTGAGGTCGAAAACAGGCGATCCGCGGTTCCAGTCTGTTCGCCGAGTGGGAGAGAACACCGTTGGAGGTGGCTCCGACGCTAAAGGTCCCACTAGAAACCTTTCGTGGAGAACAAGTTCGTCCGGACGGATCGCTCGTGCTCCTCCTTTTTCACGACTATACATAGTCGCTATTCATCGTTCGTATAACCCGCGGACCTACACGGTGGGAGCCAAGCCTCGTAATGAAGACGTTTCTCTAGGTTAGGGGAAGTTTGACGTTTTTATGGGTCAGCCTTGGCTTCTCTTTTTTTCGTCCCCGTCTCGTCCCCTCGCTCCTCGGCATCAGGCTATTTCTCATAGTCCGCCGCGGTATCCTTCCAACTCTGCCCCTCGGATCGCCGTGCCGTTTCCCCGAAGGACCAGGCCCCGGCTCCGGGTCCGAGTCCGTTATTGACGGGTCTATCATCTCGCTAATTCCGTAATAGGAGGATTTTCGGCTTTAACTTCAATGCTGGGAAGTTAACGACCGAACGGTGCAACGGCCTTGCCGCGCCGGTGCATCCTCTACCTGGATGGAGGGAAACGCGATTCGCGCGGGATTTAACGGGCGTTCGCCCGCGTCGTTTCTTACTGACGAATAGAATTTTCCCGGATCGACCCTCGAGCGATCTGATTCATCAACCCGATTGTATGGAGCGCAGAGGAATAGATTTCGACAGCTCCTTCCTATCCGCGAAATCGTTACGCTCTCGCAGTGGTTAAACCATAGAATGGGTATAATGCTACGTCCCCGAGGAACGGCTCTCGTTTCTGGGGCGAATCGCGATTTCGCGCGCATCAACGAATCGCTTCTTCTCCGAGGAAAGACCACGAATGGGCGTGCATCGGTTAATCGATGCCGGCAGGCTACGCTCCGGGAGCCCGATAATGCGAATCGTTCCTCCACTTTTCCGCTAATGAGATCGTTTCCAGATCGTGAAGGAACCGTTCATCTCGTACCATCGTCCGCCAATCTGCTGATCGCGTATGATCATCGAAATATGCATTCAAACGAGCTCGGTGGTTTTATTATTCGAGACTGGCTGGCGTTTCACTTTTTGCGCAAACGACTCCGCCTCGAAATCTCGGACAACTGATAGGTTAAAGATATTAATAGGATCCTGCTGTGGAACTATCATACAGCTAATTGCTAATGGCATAATTGGAAAGGAGGTCTCTTAAAGAAATGCATCTGGGATAGACTGCGGTTAAATGGCAATGCTCGTAGATCATAAATGTTGCATCACCGGATCGACTCGGCCGATAATTTATGCGATCTATCCCCGGATCGAGCGATCCATCATGTGTACACATTCGGTCACGTACCGTTACCGCCGCTAATGACAGGACCACGCGCCGATAATGGAACGATGATTATCGACAATCATGGGAACGGTGATAATTAGCAGGTCGATCGCCGGTCGAATTATAATGATAAGCCGCGTAACAAGGTAGACGAGGAGCCGTGATGGATACAATGTTGCTCGGGGGATAAATAGGCTCGGAGCTGATTCATAGAATTAGCAATGACGAGGCTTAACTCGTGATCGAGGTGAATCGCTCGCTCGTATCGCGATTTACGATTTATGGGTAGAGTAATCGTGGAATCGTGACTGCCGATCGGGGATCTCCGATACCTTTTGCATACGTTTGTGTCGCAATTCGAAGGGGAAAAATAATTGTTGTGCCATGCGCGACAAGTGTTTGCTTTCTTTCCAATTGTAAAAGGAACGGGTCCCTTGATGTTCCATTGGTTCGAGGTTCATTAATTTCGGCGTTGTTCATTAGCTACTCTGGTCGAACGGCAAAGGACGGCGATGGTGTTGAAACCGCGGAAATCGAGAACGCTCTTCGGCCCCGAATAAAACGATCCACTTGCAGCGGCCGATGATGGTGGTCCTCGAGGTACAAAGGCTGGTCGTTTAGAGGACACTCACTTTATTGGTGTCGCGCGATCGGCCAGGACCTCGAGGTACTCGGCCGCGCTTTTGTTCGTTAGCGCCGGCACCCACAGAGATGAACGGACCTCGAGGACAAGGGTAGAATCGAAAATATTCGACGGAACGTGGAAGGGAGCGGTCGTAACGAAACCGCGGTTGCTTCACGCCGATCGGTTATATCTCCGCCACGTTCTAATACGCGACTCCTCTTCGGTCACGGCGATCGCGGCGTTCGTTTCAACGGAATCCCGTAGCGTTTTAGCGCGCGCGTCGGATTGCTAAAGGGGCTCTGCCTGTCGCCGCGCAAAGCGCTGGCGAGAGAAGGGTGCGACTCGCGCGACGGAAATTACGGGAGGCCTCGGTGTGTCGGCTTCCACGTATCCGTTACGCGTGTACATCAAGCGCGTCGGATCTTTCCGAGCGCGGGAGCCTCGTAAACCGAAAGATAAAGAAGAAGATAAATACCGAGATCACGGTGGGAGGACCTAACTCAAATTTCGCCGGGCAAGTCAGCGGCGTGCACGACCCCGCGGAAGCAGTTTTATGGAGATTGCATTCCAACAGTCGTGAAAGATATTATTAAGAGGTCGTGAGTGGGGCCCCTGAGAGCCGCGGTCCCTCTCCGTTGTTCGGCCGGCATTTTAAGTCGAGCTGCCCCGGCGACGACGACGACGACGACGACGACGACGAAGGAGAGAGAAAGACGGCGGAACGGGTCGGAAGAGTTATTCGTCTGCTGGCCGGTGAACCGTCGCCTCTCTTTCACATTCGACGACAGCCCTTTCTTGCTCGTCCATCGTTTCCCGCGCTCGTTTCAGCCTGCATTACGAGGTACTTTGCGTATCGGACGCTCCACCAGCACGGCCGGCCCGCGGAGGATCTACGAGTCGCTCCGCGACCCCTGCGTGCCGCGCCACGGCACGCCGAGGCGAACCACGCGGACACCTCTTGCTCTCCGGGGAAGGAATTTATTTCGTCGAGGTCGCTGCGCCGGGCCTGTCAACCGACCCGAACCCGAGGACGTCTTAACTTCGACGCGTTCCGTTCGACGACGGTCGACCTTGTTTGCCCCCGTCGATGAGCTTCAAGAGGCGAGGCTACTGTTCGCGGCTACTGTCGCATGAATTTACGTTGCACTCGACGCGCCGGCCGCTTCGAAAACGAGAAACGTGTCCCGCGCGGTATGCCAAACAGAAAGCGATTTGTCCGTGTCGCGGCGGGGGAAGTCGAAGAGGCAGAGAGAAATTTCTCCCTCTAATGTTGTTTACTTTTCATATCGGGCGAGTGGAAACGCTCGGATTGATTCTCGACAGACGGTGAACAATAGAAACGTCTTGTCGAAGTGAGCAGCAACAGTGAAAGCAACGGTGTCTACATAATTGATTGAATCAATTATTTTTCGTACGAAAATTTATGATTCATTCGTTTGTAGCGAATCCATCAAAACTTTTGCACTCGGCCAATGCGTTCTTTAACGAATCTTTAAGAATCCGGCAGTGGGAAATATTTCTGTTTCGATCGTAGACGGAATTGCATGCAAAGAGATATTCACTTGTATCCGAGATAGATGTGGTATCAGGTCGATTCTACCTCGAAGATAAGTCACAGAGATAATGGAAGTCTTGAATGGATTTGAAGCGGCGTAACGCAGCCGTAAAAGTCCTTCCCTGCCTTCACTGTAGCAAATTCTTCAGGGCGTTCTGCGGCCGCAGCAACCCCGAAATTCCACGGGAATTCCAGCCGCGACTGGTCACCTAATGCTCGGCTAATCCGCCAGCGTAGGAGTGTCATCGACGAAAGAAGATTAGGAGCGTGGATTGGCCTTCAAGATTCGGGGCTACCGAGCATAATATTTTTGCTGCGCGCGAGCTGGAATTATCCTTCTACGCCCCAGCGAAGAAGGATCTTTCGTGAGAACGTGTAACCAGACGCAACGGCCTCTTCTTGAATTACACTTTAATCTAATCAAATCCTTACCTGTACAATACATGATCTTTAATTATATATCAGCAAGGACACATTTCCAAACTGGACACTCTTTTCTTATTAAATATTATATGTATAGTGAAAGAATTATGAGAAGTCAACGAAATTGGTTTCGTTACACTAATACAGTAGGAACCGTTTATTATCAGTAATCAAGCTACGCTTATTGGTATCAATTGTATTAATTACACTTGGGAGCAAGCGATAAGAATCTTTAACGTCCAATTCCATACTTTCTATTTTGAGTAAGGAGTGCCTGTACCATTTATCTCTTATACGAGTGCATCGCCAAAGAAGCATAGAAAATACGTAAATACGGTAGATTCTCGATAAGTGACGGTATTCCGATCTACACGTAACTGGCGAAAAGTTGTCCCCACCATTCGCTTGCTCTTTGACCGCTGTCGTGGAAAGAATAACGAATGACGGAACCTTAGCCCCGGCTTGAGGGTTGTGTCCATCAAAGTTCGTTACTTCTACACGATAAGTGCTGGTCTCGGGGTTCCGATTTACCGTCACTTGTAGAGAATCTAGCGTAGTTCTTGTCCCTTTAGACTGTTCTCAAAAACAGTTGTTTATAAGAAAGGCAGCATAAATATGTAATGTTACATTTAAGCGTACACTTTGCGTTTACTGTAAACTGCAAAAATGTCGGGGTGCATTTAGATCGAACAAACATACGCTCGTTCGCCTCCCACTTAAAAAGGAATTCGCTTTCATTTGTCCAAACGTATAGACTTGAAGTTCATCAAAGTGTTTCATTTGTCTGCTCGGTCTAAATGCACCCTCGCGATCGTTTCCAGTCCAATAATGAAAACCGTTCGTTCTCCGGTTAACCCCTTAACGTGCACTTTTCTCAGATAAACTCTTCAATTGTATCGCTTTTCTCATCCGTGTAAATGTTTATCTGAAAAACTTTTTAAATAATATTTACCCTTATTGTAACAACAAACGGAACATGGATATTTATGTTTAAGCAAAATGATAACACAAATTGCGACGCTGCTCCAATCAACTTATGTGTGCACATTTTTGCCATTATCGTCCGCTCGAATTAATTCGAGTGCGCGCAGTAAGCGGTTCATTCAGCTGTTTACTCTTATCAGGAATTGCAAGATCCAGAGCGATGATAATAAACGGATTCCATTGTAGCATATCAGACGACGTCCGATTCCGTATCCACGAGAAACCAAGCTAGAAAAGCGTGAGGCAAGTGGGAAGAAACGCGTTTGCGTGGCGGTGGCATGCGTATGGGTACCGAGCGGCGTGCAGCGACGCGCGTTAGTGCGCTCATGCGTGGCTCTGGCTCGTAACCGCGGCTGCTCGAATTCGAGGGCCGAGCCGGCCGCGCACTGCGCCTCCGTCCACACGCAATTCCAATGTTATCCGGCATGCGAAGTCAACGTCGATATTCTTTCGCGTGCTGGTGTCTCCTATCAGCGCGCCACGCTTCAACGAGACCGGCCATCTCGAATTGCCAGTTATTACTCCGCCAGCTTTTCCACTTTTTACCGCAGTCCTCGGTCTAGTCACGAGCGTTGAATTTAGATACCACTTTGCGGCGTTCGATACGCGTCGACGGGGCAAATAACAGCTGTTAGCGGTGCTTATTAAGCGATTATACGCGTTTAGCAGCTGCTTCAACAACGTTTCATTACGGTTATTTAGTATCTATTAACTTTCTCTGTACCCCGTGTTCTTATTCGTTCGCGAGCTCGTCTGAAATGAAGCGGAATATTTTCGTAAAGATAGAAATGACGGGTTCAGTGGGAAAGGCGCCCATAACGGACGTGCATAAATTTGCAGGCTTTTAATTATATGTATATAATTCGCTCTCCTGTGAAACTAGATTTCGGCGCGGCCCCCTTTTGCCCCTCGAACATCCCTCCTGACTATTTGTCTTTTTTAAACGTCATCTCGAAAATCCGTGACGATGAGTTCTGAGCGCTGACAATAAATCTTGGGGGCTGGCGTTTATCTCGGGGTGCGTGTCGGTTCACGGGCGTCGCGTCCCCTTCCGCTTCCTCCGCTCGACGCTCCACCGGCAATCGTCGAGCGGCGTCGGCCGTATTAAATTCACCGTGACCTCATATGAGCCACGAAATGAAGCGATTTGGCGGGAGCGCGCGGAGCGAGCGCGGTGACGCGCTTCAATTAAGCGAGCACAGTCCGGGATTATTAATTCCGGATTAATTCGCCGCGACAGCGTATAACATTTCCGCCCTGTTTCCCCCGTGTCACCGGAATGAAAAAGCGGTGCGACGCCGTTGGACGCCGGGCGTCTTTTCTATTTAAACACCGCCCGGTCCTCTTCTGCCTCTCGAGGCAGCGGACAAACGGACGGGCCGTGGGGACCAGAAGCTCGATCAACATCCTCTGAAACGTAATTGAGAACGAAACTTTGTATACGAGAGGGGCCGCGATGATTAAGCAACGTTTGATGCTCAATGCTTGATATTTCTGTTCTACTCTATCCAATTAACGGGTCGTAAAAGTGAATACCTCGCGGTGCCACGGTGTGGTAACCATTACGCGGTGATTCCATCGAAATTTACAAGCTTGTGGTTTATACGAAAAGCCTCGGCTGTCCCTTCGTTTCTTCTTTCCTTTTTATGAATGATCCTCTAAGTTTCCATACGAACGTTCCCCGAAATCGAGCCTCCCGATCGTGGTAATTAATTCCCGCTAGAATCTGTTGAAAAGCCATTCCCTCTCGTGGCCGCCGAGCCGAACGTTACGATCACAATATATTTCGTTGTTTGGCCCGACGGGGGAGGCGGGGTCCCCTTCGGGAACTCGCCCCGAAATGAAGACGCTCCGTCGAGACGCTCACGGCAAAAAAAGGTCAGCCCGATGCAAGTGTGCCGTGTAACAGGAATAAAGATGATATAGAGGCGACCGCCGGCTGTTGCTGCTTTCCTTTTTATCCGCGGGGCCCCACAGTAGCCTGACTGTTGTCAGATGTTGCGGCCCTACGTTGCTGGGGACATTATTTGATAGCGGATCCGCCGGGGAACACGGTGCCGGTGGTCCACCCGGTGCCGGCACGAAACAATGAGTTTACTTCATAAATCTCAATTCAGCCGGGGTCCAGCAGCGGCCAATTAAACTCAATCTCGCCGACCACCGTCGTCGGGGCCATTTGCCTAAGACGCGATATCGACGTTGGGTCCGGAGGGGAGCGGGGCCCCCGCGTTTCGATACCGCGCCTCTAATCGCTGATTCCGACAAACAGCTGACGCTGATCGTGGGACCTCGCTGTTCTCGCTTTTTCTGAACGACCGTTAGAAGTCCGGAGCAGAGGCTCTATTCGCAAAAGAAAACCGATGCTCGATGAAAGGGAATAGCAGCGAATTCGTGAAAGGGATATGGATCGTTCGTCCTTTTGATGCTAATGAACTTGCGAGGGACTGTACTGATATATTGAAGCTACTTGAAATATTGGGAATGTTCACAAATTCGTTCTTAATTCCTTCCTTTCGTAATGAAAATTTTACGTTCAATATTGTACGATGACTGCACATTGTTTCTTCTTTTTTTGTATTTAATACATTACGGAATATAATAAAGAAAAATGTACACCATTGCCATAAGAAAACGTATTATATTAAACATACAGTGCGTAACAAAAGGATAGGTGCACTTGGCCTTTCGTTCGCAACCCTTGAAACAAGTTAGTCGATTCGACTGAACTTTATTTCAGCATCCAACCTACGCACTAGATAGTAAAATTTCATCAGCGCCCCATTTTTATACGGTAAACGTTTACTGAATTTTCGTGAATTTTTACCATGACAAAGTAATGGACGCACTCGCAGAGAAACGCAAACTTTAACCAGCTAAAACGTTGTAACTTAAAGAAACACACATCTTCAGTAATTTACACGTTCTCCATCACACATTATTAATAAATTCACCCTCTTCGTTGTTGATACATCCTCCAAGCCAGCTGAGTCCGAGTGGACTTACCCCTTCGTTACTGTAAAAATTGACAAATTTCCGCTTTGTCGTGGACTGTGTTCTAATACTTTGCTGTAATTATTGTAAGCGTAATTAGAGGATGGTACCCTGTTGCATCTCTCTGGCATGAGGCGTCAGAGAGTGGCACTTGTTTATAAGAGGAAAGGCAAGGGTAACGAGTAGGGAGACCCTTTGTTCCGGCGTACGACGTAGGCATAACGTAGTCGACAGTCGGTCGAGATCGAAGCTAACCCCATACCCTTACATTTCTTTGGTGATCGATAAGTTTTTGTATATCGTGTTTATCAATGAAATATGTAATAAAGTCGACAGTCGGTCGAGATCGAAGCTAACGCCATACCCTTACATTATAGTGTACCATACGAACGGCGTCCCTCTACGTACAGGGTGTTCGGCCACTGCACGTCAAAATTTTAAGGGGTGATTGCTAAGGCGATTCCGAACAACTTTTTCCTTTGCCAAAACGGTGGTTAAAGCGTCGTTTTTGAATGATCAACGGAAAACGCTGGCCAATCAGGGCGCGTGTAGAGCGCGCGCTTAGCCGAGAGCTCTACACGCGCTCTGATTGGCCAGCGGTTTTCGTCGATCATTCAAAAACGAAGCTTTAACCACCGTTTTGGCAAAGGGAAAAGTTGTTCAAAATTGCCTCAGCAATCGCTCCTTAAAATTTTGACACGCAAGAACAAAACGCCCTGTATATTTAGTATCTGCAACTGTAGCTTCGTTCCCCAGTTTCTCTAGAGAATCCAGCGAACCACAATGCACCGGAAGTGGCTGCGAGCCTATTACAATGACTTTCGCAGTGCCTGATATTCTAATAAACAGCCATCTGAGTCCAAGTGAATCTATCTTCTTATCGCGCACTATAGATAATCTCTGCAGAAGATACCATTCCCCTGCAACTAATGCCTCCACGAGACTCTCGTTCGTAAGAAGCATTACGCAACGCTGCTTGGACAAAGTAGCCGTGGCGACCCAGTTCACGAATACCTGACGAGACGTAACGCGTCTAATTAATCCGCCTGGAATCGCTCGGAAGGACGCGGCTTCGTGGACGCTGATCACCGCGCAGGAACAAGCTTTTCGCCGAACGTGCGCACGCTCGTTCCCGAGGAGTTCGATGCCGTTCGCTCGACGGTGCACGGTCGAACTTGGATTGCAAAACGTTCCGTGATCGCCGGTCGATTTTGGAAGTTCCGAAAACCAGAGCGGAGCAGCAGTTTCGAGGCGGAGGAGTTCGGGGCCAGTTCGAGTTGCGCGACCGGAGCTGCTTCCAGGAAGAAGCCAGTTCTCGGAGCTGCTCCCATGGAAACCGTTCCCGTGTATTCGCGAATCGTGGGACTTCGCCCGTCACCGACGCGCCGCTGACACGGAAACGAGAAACATACCGATGACACGTGTTACTTGCTCCGCTCCCCTGTACGGCCGCTTTACGCTTGAATCCTGGCGAGTACATGCTACGCGGGAAGTATCGCGAGTTAAACGCCGTTGCCATCGCTTTGCAAATTGCCGTTCCTCACGTTTGGGAATCATCTGTCTCCGCGCAATTTTTCAGGGCGTCGATATTGAAATCGTATCGGTCAGCGGTGTTCGTGCGCTGATTTCCTCGCCGGAAATTCGCGAACGCAGAGAATAAATATTTTCAGCAGCGCGTTAGGCTCGATGCCTTGGCTGAGACGATGCGCGCTTCCGGGGCACCTTAGTCGCGCGGCGCGATGTTCGACGAGGAATCGTCTGAACGGCGCGCGTGATTCGTGCGACTAGGATTCGCGAGGGAAGAGGTCGACGGTAGCCGGAGGCATGCAAGGATAATTAATAGCTTAATTTCAACCTATCAGGAAGCGATTTCTCACGCGACCGCTGGCGACGTGAGCCTAGAGCTAGCCGTCCGTCCGCTTTATAGACGTCAGGCCTCGAAGACCGAACCTTTCTGAGAAGAGTTTGCGTACCGATGTAATACTTTATCCTCCACTTGAACCGGCGAACTTTGCAATTTAATTATTGCAAAGAAATTCCTCCGCGTGGCGGTGCTTTTTGGCGGGCCACGAAATTAAGATGTATCGTCTAAATCTGATGCGGGCAATTTGCATCCGTCGCGACGCCTACGCGGCTTTCCGCCTCCGCGTTCAGGCCCACCCATCAGCGGCCCAAACACACCCATTCGCAGACTATTCGATTGTTCGGCAAACTCTTTAAGACCTCGGTCGTGCTGCGAGCATCGACTGGTCGAGAGTGCTGGTCGATGATTCTCGCCTACTAAATTGAACCGTGTAGAATATTAATTAATCGCTGGACACCCCGTACGAAGTATACGAAACGTCGCTTCTCCTCGAATAGCGCCTCGTCCGCAAACACGGTTTCGTGGTGGCCGAGCAAATACAACTCCGTCGAATTGTCCACTCGTCTAAGCAAAGCGTTACGTCACGTGGAACGATAATTTCGCGGAATGATGATTGATGCGTCGCGGTAATCCCTCTTCCACGGCGAGAGATCAATCTTGATAGCGATTTCATGTAAATGCGATTCATGCAAATTGCCCCGGAATAACTCGCGGTCTACTATCTCGACGCGACGGCCAAGAGGAAATTAAACAGAGAAAGAGCGTAATGTCCTCTTCGGCTTGTATCGGGCAATCTTCGGGACGAGCAACTCGAGTTTCAACGTATTCTCGCTCAACGATCCCCATCGATTTCCTACTTTCCCAAAGCTTCGAAATCCCCTCGCAATTCCGCTTTGCTCCGCGTTGACTAATTCTAATATCGTCCCGAAGTTTTACCGAAGGGACAAACACTGGATTAGCCATCGCGAATGCAATCTTGGCGAGTCACATCTGACGATGGAACGAACGGTGGCGCGGATCCGTCGGGCAGATTTCACGGAGAGTGGCCAATATACGCGCGGCGTACGTAGGCGCGGATACGTGCCTGCCAATCCCCCCATACGTTATATTAACACATTAGGTCCGCTCGCGTGCCGAAACCCCGTAAGCCGTAAAGTAACAATAAGCAAGGGCCCCGCGGTCCCCTCTCGATGGCCGCGAGATGATGATCGAAAAGGAAAGGGGGGTACACCACGATGGTGGGCTACCTGCACGCGTACCGGCCTGTACTCGCTCCCCGTGTTCCCGGTTCCTGTCGTTTCGTCGAACGACACGCGGCACGCTACCGGATCGGCGCTCCTTCTTTTCGAGATTCGACGAGTTACAGGAGCGGATAGGGTGTGTACAAGTCCTGGATTATGGAAGCGGGTGGTGGTTTATTTAAATTGAGAATGGATGATTCAGTTGATATAGGCGATTATAGGATCATTTTCGTTCGATCGAAGGTACATTCGTCTATGCAATTATTTTCGATTTTGTTTATTTAGTTGTTTTACGAAGAGTTTGCACGGTGGAGGGAATGTGATC
Source organism: Holcopasites calliopsidis (assembly GCA_023838395.1). Classification (NCBI taxonomy): domain Eukaryota; kingdom Metazoa; phylum Arthropoda; class Insecta; order Hymenoptera; family Apidae; genus Holcopasites; species Holcopasites calliopsidis. The sequence goes on from JALHAQ010000042.1 coordinate 84,764, forward strand.
TCCAAGTAGAATCTCTACTCGGTGACGGGGACAGGATTAATCATTCCGCCTGATACGGTTGAACGCAAAAACGCTTCCAGGTTGTCGGTCAACGCGTTTTAAAACGGACTCGTTTCCTACACTTGATGCGTACGGCCGGTGCACCTGCCAGAATTCCCTTAAGTATCCTCGACTCGGCATAATCTGTCTGTATGCGCCACACCATCCCTGCGATCTCTCCGTTCTTCAACCAACTGCGATACAAAAGGAAACTCCATTGATGTAAGGCTGAATAAAGTTTCGCTTTGAATAAAATCAACTTTTACCGGGCGCTTCGCGTGAAGGCTATCTGCGCACGAATAATGGAAATGGTTAAAGGGTAGTTGAGAACCACTTTGACCACACGCACACTCCTCGGTGGCTCCAATTAAGCGGGCAACATTAATTTCAACCACCCGGTCCGACCCCGCGGTTATCTCCTTCTCTGCTGCACCCGCTGTTTAGTCTGCCCACTCCTTGTCCCGCTGCTCTCCTCTCTCTCTCCACCGTCGAACCCTCTTTCCTCGTTCCTCCGTTGCCCGTCGCGGTTACACGCTTCCACTCTCGCTCTTCCGCACGCATACACGCCGGCCAGTCCGCGAACAGTTAAGCACGCATTTTTGTCTCTGTTAAATGAGTGGACGCTGATAATTCAATGCGATATTGTTGCATAATATACCCTCTTCTGTTCCTTGCTGCAGTGGTAGTCAGCGGATTCGTATGGGTGCTGTAAAGCCTCGCGGCCTATCTTTATTTCCTTTTTGTTGAAAGATCATGAATTTGATTAAATTGGGATGCTAAAATTGATTAGAGAAGTCAATAATTGTCATATCGGGAAAGATTGATATGTATATTTAAGTAGGATAATGAAAAGATTTGGAAGCTGTAGATGCAACCCCTACTAAAGGGTTGATATAATTGAATACGTAAAGAATTCCACGAATATTTAAACATTAAATAAATTTCATTTCACTAATGTTAATCCCCTCCTGGATTCAGCCACATAAATCTTCTCCACCACACCGACTACCTTCCTCTCTACGTAACCAGCCGGTACTTTCCCAGCTCTAAGCGGAATCGTTTGAATGGAGAACTTAATAAGCGCAAAAACCGCGCGGCTTTTAAGTCAATTTGTTTGCTCACTTGGTCACATGCAGAACAATGATTCACCTCAGCGTTGTCGCGGAAAGTGCACGTACCTAAAGAACAGCAAATTGTTCCCACTGGTGGAAAAAGGGTTACCGCTAGTAGCCTTTCGCAAGAAGAATCGTTTGTTGTTCCGACGAAGCTTCTATATTTATCCATCTAGCAAATCTTTGCTATTATCACTATTGAAATTTCCATTATTGTTTAATTATAAGCTGTATTGTGAATTCATTCTTAAAAATAATCTGTAAGTAATAGCTTTTAATTTCTAAAACATTTCTGTAGCATATGTAAATCTATGCTATTATCATTATTGTAATTTTCATTATCATTTAATTATACGATGTATTGTAAATTAACTTGTAAGAATAATCTACAAGTAATAGGTTTTAAGTTGAAACATTGTCATTTTCGTAATTTGTACATTATTGCAATTTATCAATAAATCTTCACGAAAGGAACGCATCTGGTTCCGTCTTTTTAACACCTGTCCACTTCTAATAATACAAGTTAGAGATAAGTGCTGGAAAATTATGTCAAATTCCAGGAATTAATGAAAAAGCATACTTTTGCTACTTTGTTGTGTAAAATTTTGGGAACGCAGTTAGCGTCAATGTTGCCACTAGTGGTATAAGTTAATCGTAAGCGGTACAAAGTAAATTGTCGGACATCAGACATAACTAGAGTATGGTTAACTTAAATTATTAGGAGTGGACAGGTTACATTCCTTTCGTGAAGATTTATCGAAGAATCGCAATAATGTACAAATTACAAAAATGATAATGTTCAAATGTAAAAGCTATTACTTATAGATTATTCTTACAAATTAATTTACAATACATCTTATAACATTAAATAGTAATGGAATTAGCATAGATTTGAATATGCTAGAAGAATGTTTTTCAAACTAAAAACTACGACTTACTGACTGTTCTTACAAATTCATTTATAGTACATCTTAAATTGTCCCCGCTGGCGGAGAAAAGGGATTGTCGCAAGAAGCCTTTCCAGGTGTTCGTTCTTGCGGCCGGTCGAAGAATCGTTTGTTGTTCCAACGAAACTTCTATATTTATCCATCTGTAAAACGCGCAGCCTCGTATTTGTTTCCATTCGCGTATTCTCCTGGTCACGTCCCATTCCGGTTCTCCGCTTCTTTCTTCACCGTCATTATCCTCGCTCTGCCGTCGTTCCTCCGCGCCACCGGCTAATACTCGCGATTCTCAACGAGCAACGGCTCGCTAATTCGCCCCGCTCGAGCCGAGCTTCTGTACACAAGCAGAAGTGGTTTACTTTGCCGCGGCATCGACTTCCTCGCCACACGCTTCGCGGACACGCGGTAGGGCCGCGGTGCAAGATGGTGCACAAGGCAACGGAAGACGAGAGTGGCGGTGACGTTGAAATTGTCTCGCGTCCCTGCAACAGACGCGGCGGAAATGCAGATCGAGTGAAGCAAAGTCTGACACGAGGAGTAATTTAATATTTTCAATTTTCCAATTTTCCAATTTTCTGCCATTCGATTGTCAGTTGTACTCCAGAAGAAATGGATACGACGCATCGATGGAACTTTCGTACTTCGCCTCACGTTAGTGGTGCAACTCGGAATGCTTGAATGAGGTAAAGGGAGAAACGCGGAGAGGCAGGGAAAGTCAAAGGGGAATGTCACGTAAACGTTCCGAGACAGGATGACGTTTCTAATGCGAAACTGAGGTATTAGAACGGTCGCGCCGTCTAATGAGATACTAATTGCACCGCATTCCCATACCATTGACCCGACGCCGGATCAGATAAGTTAGCCTCTGACTAAGGGAAAAGTGAAACGCGCGCGTGATGTGTTTCGCGGGATTCGACGAAATGCTGCGCGTAGAGAGATACATGGCCAGTCTACGAAGGATCTATCGATCCGGCGTCTTGGCCGGTTCATAAAATCGAAACGCGCGCACTGTAATTATTAGAGACGTGGGCACGAATGGTTATTAATATCGAGAAACTGATATCGGTGAAGGGGCACGTCGCTGCCTTCGTGGGCTGATCTATGGTCTGCCTATTCCACTGAGAGAGGCCTGCACATTTTCTGAGAATGTTCCTTGGTGTGTCATTATGCAAACGTGTATCGACATCAGTGCTTAAATTGTTACACATTTTCATTCGATTTGTGTATCTTAACTTTCGAAATAAAGAAACTTTAATTTATCTTTGATTAATTTTGAATTATTACAAATTACCAAGTACTTGACTTTCTAAAACATCATGAAACTTCTGGTAAAACTAACCATACCTAAATCATTGATAAATTTGTAAATTAAAAACACATGTTCTCTATAATATAAAACATCCCGGGTATTATTCATTGCGTGCGGACGCTTAGCCTCACCGCTGCCGCATTAATTTTCCATCGCGCGAGTGTCTAGCGTCTTACCCTGGCAGGCCTTATTAGGTGCAAGAGTAACAAGGCAACCAACCGACCATCCTCGTGATTCACGCTTCCCTCGCCGCGATCCATTTAACGCCGTGCATTCAGCGATCGACGGATCGTCCGGATTCGTTCGATCTCGTAACCGTGCATTCCATCTCTGTTACTTAGCGCCGAACTAGCACCCGGCCTGCCCGTAATTATACGCGGCTCGTTTTGACGGACACCGAAGACGGTTTCGCGCGATTCTTTCCAACGTTTCCATTAACAGCGATGCCGCGGGAAACGGACGTGATTTATCGGCGCTGCACGCGAAACGCGCCGATCCCATTAGCATGATCGGTTAATTAGCAATAATGCACGCTCGAGGGGAGGCTCCGATAGCGGAGGAAGTATTTATTTATCAGAGGATACGCTCTGGGTCGATTGAGATATCCGAGCAATCGACAGGCTCCGACACGCGAATGGCCGTCGTCCAAAATATTGTTCGAAGGTTTCTTTGAAGTCTCTCTCTCTCTCTCTCTCTCTCTCTCTCTCTCTCTCTCTCTCTCGTCGGTAGTAGGCGTTCTCGGATAGCAGAATTGGATATTCGGAAGGCCCGAACGTCTCAATCGATGAGATAAGCGGCAACGAACAAGTTTTTTTTTATAGCTGTTGGACCATTTTAATCGGACTTCTATTCCGGGACTGGAGATTATTGAATGTCGATTAGAAAGTGCGAACTCTTGAAAATGAGATTATCTGCAAGTCGAATTTTCCTACGGCATTCGAACAAACGACGGAGCGCTTAATTGATTTGTCTGCGGTCACCCAACGGTCTGCCAGCGGTATTTGATTTATCGGATCGGTGGCGGGCCTTCGATTTACGAGCCACTTTGTATAATTTTATGCAAGCCGATTATCATAATAACCATTTCTACGTCGTCTACTATGCGGCTAACTATTCTAAATTCCGACGTTGATCTGCATAAATGAATCGTTAGCGGCGGCTATTAAGGCTCGTTTGTACGCTAAGAGATCGTAATTATGGGTAGCCGATGTTTATCAAAAAAAAAAGAAGAAAGATTCATTTTTTTTTTCGTGAAAGAATTCCTCAATAAAATCTCTAATACTTTATCGAAATGTTACAACGATATTAAGATCTGCTAATCGAAAGATCGGATGGAAACAAGATAAGGAACACCCAGATCTATATCGTTACGATCCAGAAGATCTATCGTCGATAGCAGCGCTACTTTATGTAACAATTAATAATAACAATGGCTGTGGAAATTCGCATCGTCACGATTAGAACAATGTAGACCATCGAGCATGCAAGCGCGGTGAATTACCCCCTCGCTCCAGGTGCGGATAACCCGATCGTTGCTTTATCTCGTATCTTGGTTATCTCGCCACGCCTGGGAGGCGAAGGATCGATTGATCTGAATGTAGAACGGTGGGCTGACCCGACTTCAATGACAGCACACTGTTTTTAACGAGCCAGCGTGCACCTTTGAACGCTATTACAAAGACGATCGTTGTTAATAATAATGTCTGCACCTGACACAGCTTGAATCCAGCTGTTCAGGAATTTAGAAATTGGAAGAATTGGATACTGAGGACTTTTGACATTTTAATGATTCGAGGATTTGAAGGCTTAAATTCTACGCAATTTTGAAATTTCAGTTATTTGAAGACTTGAAAGTTTGAGAACTCAAGCGTTTGATAATTCAAATATTTGGAAATATTGGAAGAATTGGATACTGTAGACTTTTGAAATGTTAATGATTCGAGGATTTGAAGGCTTAAATTCTACGCAATTTTGAAATTTCAGTTATTTGAAGACTTGAAAGTTTGAGAATTCAAGCGTTTGACATTTGAAATATTTGGAGAAATTGAAAAGGTTGGATACTGAAGACTTTTGAAATTTTAACGATTCGAGGATTTGAAGGTTTAAATTCTACGCAATTTTGAAATTTCAGTTATTTGAAGACTTGAAAGTTTGAGAACTCAAGCGTTTTGTATTTCAAATATTTGGAGAAATTGGGAAGATTCGATACTGAGGACTTTTGAAATTTTAATTATTCGAGGATTCGAAGGTTTAAATTCTACGCAATTTTGAAATTTCAGTTATTTGAAGACCTGAAAGTTTGAGAACTCAAGCGTTTTGTATTTCAAATATTTGGAGAAATTGGGAAGATTCGATACTGAGGACTTTTGAAGTTTTAATGATTCGAGAATTTTGAAGGTTTAAACTCTCCACAATTTAGAAATTTCAATTATTTGAAAACTTGAAGGCTTAAAAATTTAAATGTTTGATATTTCAAATATTTGAAGTTTCGCATTCTTGTTACTGATGAATTCCATTCCCCCAATCAATGCGGCAAAAATTAGTTGTACCCTTTTTTCTTTCAATCGACCCGCGGCGGAAACGGGACGGAAAACAACTTTCCCACGATGGAGGAACCACTTCGGTGCAAGTCGCTGAGAAACACTCTGGTATAGGGTGTGTTGCCCTGATATGGGATACGTGCCTAATATGAAATGTCACGACATCAAACAATCCTGACATTTCCAATCACTGGTGACAAATACAGTCGGTTACGTTTGTCATTTACTTGCATTCAACTAGTGAGCACATGCAGAGATTATAAGGAAACGCGTGTTCGCAAAAGAATATTGAACTAAAGCCCACCATCTGAGCTTTTGAATAGGAACCCCTAAACTGATGTTATACGTAACAGGATATTATTAAGCTGTTATTCTTTAAACAAATTCAATTATCAGACGCTTTACTTACAGTATTTCATATTAGGAGCAGCATGAACCGAATATGGCAAATGGGAACATAATAATAAATATTGTCTAAACAGTCGTTATATTTGAAATTTGTCTGTTGTCTATCAAAAGAGCATAAAATCTCCTACAAAATCGTAATATTGAAGTTTGTCTAAAAGCATTACAAACGGGTAAAATATGTGCATGCAAAAAAGTATCCAATATATGTATTTGGGCAACTCACCTCATACTACGTTATACGAATACCTTTTTCTTTTTGTAATTGGACTAAACGACTTGATCTTTTTGCAAAGAGATGGAAGGACTAGTTTGCTAGATATCTTGTTTTCGTCGTTCTGAGAAAACCGGGATTTTCGAAGTTACATAAATGGTGAAACTTTTAAACTTTTCTATCTGAGCTTACAATGAAAATTGAAAAAATGCCTTTTATAGATGTAAGTAAGATATATATGCACCATAAGAATTTCATCCAAATCGATTGACGTCGCTTGAAACTATAAACGTTAAAAAATCGTGGACTAAGGCCAACTGACTTCGGCCGATTTCTACGATCATCGATCATCTTTCAACATTTATAGCTGCGAGAATCGATCACCGATCTGAAATGTTCAGATGCATATATCTTGCTTAGATCTATAAAAGACACACTAAACTAACATTAGAAGCTCAGTTAAAAAGGTTTAAAGAGTTTTAAGAGACTTTTACTATTTATTTCATCACTGTGAAAATTCCGATTTTTTCAGATCGTCAAAAACGAGGTGCCTAGTAAACTGTCCCTTCTATCTGTTCCCAAAAGGCCAAGTCGTTTGGTCCAATTACAAAAAAAGTTATTCTGTCTCGAAGAGTGTTCGAATATTTTCACGAGCCACTGCATACAAGCGGCAGCAGAAAATTCGCAAACAATTCTGGCGCAACCATCATTTGCACCTTTCACGATTCGGACTTGGTGAGAGAGGAGCAAAGTAGGTGGGGTAGTCGGACGCGATGACACCGGAAGAACCGGCTCCGTTGCGGGGCCAGAAATGAAATCATTAATTCTCTTTTCGAGCAATAAATTATTCGCGAATTTCCATTTCTCATTATATTCTTCACGCGTACGGCGTTGCCAGCCGTCTGCCCGCGTCAAACTGCGGGATCGTCCTCGCGATCGGAATCGTCCCACCCTGTCCGCGTAAATGAACGTCCGCTCTCACCTTCGATAATCGCAGCCCCCGCCGAGGACGCACGGTTTTCGTTCGTTCCGCGCGTTACGTCCACATAACACGCGCGTACGTTTGATCAAAGTCGCCGTTAAAATGGTCCGACTGGATGCAAACTATTAGAAAATGAATCGATCAGCCCAGTGGGAACGATCGGATAGAAGCGAGAGCGGACAGGACCGCGCCTTAATGGAAACCGAGCTAACGATCCGTGGAAACGTAAACGGAGTCACGTACTCGCGGTTAACGATCGACCGGTGACCAATCAATGCTCATTATTTATGCCTACGGGGCACGGCTACTTTTCGTACGATCCCGCGGGTCCGAGGGACACCTTAACGAGTGGCCTGGAAAAAAATGCGAGCGGCTAAATGCGAACGAAATCGGCGCCGATTCGTGCGATTCGCGCAACTGGCTATCTACTCGCCATCGTTGTCCCACGGTTGATCGATTCGTTACTTTTTACATGAATTTCAAGTGCGATTGGTGTGATCGAAATTTCTTCTTTCAATGCAAGAGCAAATTCAGTTCCTTTTTTTTACTTAACGAGGAACTCGGTTGATTAATTAACGCGAACGATCGTAAACTGTTTGCAACGCTATTAAAGTGTCCATGCAATGAATTTCATGGAAAAACGGCATGAATCGAGAGCGCCGTTTGATTCGTCCGGTTCGCAATTGACGCGAGCTCGATGGAGCAAGTCAAACACGAGCAATCGTAAATCATTATCATCGTTCTGTTAATTGACGTCAGGTTCGATAGGAGAAACACGATAGAGCCACCCGTTTCCCTTACAACCGTGTCACGCGTCAAACCCGGCGACGCGCGCGCACGGGAATAATTGATTATTATTATTAATGAAATGCGTGTCCACGATCAAGCATTTTTTAACCGGTGTGTTTTTTCTTTTTTTTGTTCTCAGGACGAAGTAAGTAACGAGCCACGACAGTTACAGGCCGTACACACTCGGCTGCTATAGGCGAGACGATTATGACGAAAACGGCATCGGAGAACGTGAGCTCTTTCGAAGCCATTACTGTGCTTTCGAAGCGAAATTTCCTTGAAAGATTCTTCTAAATAATTGAGGCGCTTGATGGAAAAAAAGTGGCGCACAAGCCTGTGCGCCCGTTTTACTTAAACCGTTTCAATCGATTCACCTATACGTATGTATATTAATATTATATACCACAGAGGTATTCAATCTTTGTTGTTTAGAGCAACTACATACTGTTTTGTTCTGTTGTTTCGCGGTCGCGTTCTGTAATATTGTTCTCTGTAAAGAAGTATGAAAAGTAAAGTTGAATCTGCAAGGGAACAAGCAAATTTAGGAAAGAAGGAACTAATTTTGAAATCAGCTTGGTATGAGGAATCCAGGAAACTAAAACGCCTCAAGGGACAAAATTGTGTAACTTTGTCCTTGCTTGGAAAATTAAGCTTTTCGTTTTTTTCGTTATTAATTCTGTATTTTTTTCTATCTAAATAATATATGAAAGTTCATAACACATTAAGAGCAGAAAATTTTATTTCATAAATAGGAGGAAAAAGATTTTCTTACGATTTTACCTCATTTATGAAAAAAGGGCACATAAAGCACCTTCTAAAATGTATAAACAAGAACGCATATCATCCTTAAATCATAACTGCTATTATCATAATGTATTAAGTACATGTTTCTACATCCTTAACCAAAAATTTGATTTTCTTGCACAATTTTTTTTTTAAACAGTACCACAATGAAAGTTTTGAAGCTCATTTTCTCGGGATGGCATTTAAACGTATGTGCCTTTTTCCCATCAAACGCCTCAATTGTATCGCCCTTCACCGCATCTTTATCATTCCAGCCATATTCGTATATCGCAGATTTTACAATCGTAATGTCTTATATTTATTAGGCCGAGTAACAAAACTGAATTATACTTTTCAAATGGTATATTTAACTAATTCGCAGTGCGCTATATCGCGCACTCGACATTCTGTCTGCGTAACTTTCATCCACTCCATTACATATTACCCATCTGCGAATTATCGATTTATCTCCGATCACAGAGAAAGATTTTTATTGATACACGTGCACGTGCAACGACCAACTTTTTTCCTACGAATCTCATGTCGTTTATCACACACCTAAATCATCAATAAAATCAATGAAAGAAAAAACAGTGTTCAAGTTGCTGAAAGCCAAAGGAGGCTCCATGGATTATTAGTTGTGCGTTCATAAAGTTTCGTTAATGTTAAGTTTTACTTTTTGTTGTCTTTCGTAATATGCGTTACACGAAACAACCCGAGATCGTCCGGTTTTCGAAATTTGTTAAAGAAAAGTTCCACATCTGAGTGTACCAATAAGAAGCATTCGCTGTTAATTAATGAAGCTCGTTCAATGAACGTTGTACGTGTATATCTCTGTAATCGGAAAGAAATGATAATTCGCAGATGGATTGTAAACACGAACCGGAGTGTATGAAATGAATGTATTATTTCTCCTCCGATGGAAAGTCTCTATTCCGGCCTAGCATTCGGCTAGCTTTCCCATTATGCACTACTCGCGGCAGAAAAAGAAAAACTAGGAAACGACCGCGGCTCAATGGCGACGAGGAGGTCTTAATTCCTCGAATGACATTTCACTCGTTAGCCGGGTCCCGCGTTTCCCGTTCGTTTCCGCGAAGGCTCGTGCAAAACGCGTCCCATCCGCCTCGCGGAAACTAACGAGCGATACTTGCGAGCAACCCCTTCTCCCCCTGCCGCGGTGTTAACCCCTCGGCGAGCGCGAGGACGGGTAGCGAGGATTCCCCGGGTCCGGGTAACGAGGACCGACGTCGGCGCGTCTCGCCAGGCCTCGAAACTGTCAATCGTCGCGGATCGAAGCCGCGTCGGGCGCGCCCGTAACTCTTGAGGATCGGGGGAACGACTGCGAGGCCCGTCGGTCCGGTCGTGTCGACACGCTTAGCCTCGTTTGTCCCGAGTAATGGCCGCGGTCATAACTCAGCTTGCGACTCGCGGTCGAGATCGGGACCGGGTTGGGCATCGAGTCATTTCTGCTTGCTCGACGTGACGCTTACACGCGACCGACCCGATCGCTGGCCGAGCGAGCAGGATGGATTAGATTCACGGAAACGACAAGTCGATCGGCTCCTCTCCTTCCTGCGACGAGAGGCAATATCTGCACCGATCGCTTCGCCGTAGCTTGTAAGAGGAGGAGCCTCTCCGCCGGCGAAGAGACTCGCCGAAGATCAATGTAGAGACATCGGGAAGTCAGATGTACGGGGTGTCCAAAAGGATTGGGGAAAAGGGTTGAGAGGTACTTGAGATTAAATGGATGAAGAAAGTTCATGGAAACTTATGCCCGAGAATGCTTTGTTGGAAAGATATATGTTTTTAAACATATTTATGATTTTATTGTGCCAGTTAGAAAAGGTGTTCGAAAAATTCCTCCCTCTGCAGGAATGCAGGCTGTCATTCGTCGAATATTAGCGATGGTCGAAGTCCTTCAAATATTCCAACTGTATTGGAAATAATAGTAAATGCATTTTGCATACTTTCCCAAAGTTCTATGAATGTTTATATCTTTCCAGTAAAGCATATTCGGACATAAGTTTATACGATCCCTTTTTTTCATCTACTCGACCTTAATAATGCGTAGTGTAAGTTTGGTCCCAACCTTTTTGGACACCCTGTATAGAAGAACGTAAATTCGCAGAAACTCGGAAACAATAATTTTATTCCTCCACAGTGATTAACAACGTTGATATAATTATTCTCTTTCCTCGTGTCCCGATTTATCCCTTGGAAATATGTATTTCCCGATCGCCGGCTGGTAGATAGTTTCATTAACGGTGATTCAGAGTAACGACTGGCAACTCTGGTAATTAAAAACGATAATAAAAGTTGCAACGCGATGATCGTTAATTAGAATTGATAATTGCGTGCGGCGATCGCTGCTCGGCACGAAGGATGGTCTCTATTCAGAAACTGTTCCTGTACTTGGGTCTCGTGTGTACTCACGATAAATTCTCCAACCGCTTAATTGATTTTTGCTGGGTGGAATAACCGTGCCACAGTCTGCAGGTATAAAATCATTCGAGCCTCTCCAGTATGAGAATTTATTCCAGGAAAGCTTTTCTCCAAGTTTTCTCATCAATTCTGCTCTCCTCTAGTCTAATTATTAATTATTTCAATTGCTAGATGTTCAACCAGATTTAATTTTCCTCTCTCATGCAACGTTTTCAAGGATCTATAAGTCCTTCAGGAATGTCTGCCTTCTCAACCCCTTTCACATCAAACACAATCTGCAGATATAAAATAATTCCAGTCTCTCAAGTATGATAATTTGTTCCAGCAACACTTTCCCCGATTAAACTAATTATTTATTATTTCAGTTATTAGGTACTCATAGCTAAGCATCATCCCCTAAGTTAGGTTTCAATTTTCGTTCTCAAGCAACGTTTTTAAGGATCTACGCCACCTTCAGAAAAATCTACCTTCTCAACCCTTTTCGTGTCAAACACAACCTGCGGGTATAAAATAATTGATCCTCTCAAAAGTATTTATCCCAGAAATTATTCCAGTAACACTTTCCCCAAGTCTCCGCATCAACCGACCATACCTTTTTCTCCTCTAATCTAATGATTAATTGTTTCAATTATTAGATATTCATGGCTTAGCTAGGTTTAATTGTCCTTTCTCAGGCAACGTTTTTAAAGATCTATGACTCCTTCAGAAAAATCTACCTTCTCAACCCTTTTCGTGTAAAACACAACCTGCGGGTATAAAATAATTGACCCTCTCAAAAGTATTTATCCCAGAAATTATTCCAGTAACACTTTCCCCAAGTCTCCTCATCAACCGACCATATCTTTTTCTCCTCTAATCTAATGATTAATTGTTTCAATTATAAGATATTCATGGCTTAGCTAGGTTTAATTGTCCTTTCTCAGGCAACGTTTTTAAAGATCTATGACTCCTTCAGAAAAATCTGCCTTCTCAACCCTTTTCATGTAAAACAGAATTTGCAGGTATAAAATAATTGACACTCTCAAAAGTATTTACCCCAGAAATGATTCCAGTAACACTTTCCTCAAGTCTCCTCATCAACCGACCATACCTTTTTCTCCTCTAATCTAATGATTAATTGTTTCAATTATTAGATATTCATGGCTTCGCTAGGTTTAATTGTCCTTTCTCAGGCAACGTTTTTAAGGATCTACGACCTCTTCAAAAGAATCTGTCCGCTCCATCCCCTTTTACATCAAAGCGAGCAATTGGTAAACTTCTTGTCCGACCTAACGAGAGCCAACCTTGTAATGCCTAGACACCTGCACGCTCGCAAAAATGCATGACTCCCTTTTTAGATCGGCTGGTGTTCGTGATCGATTCAGCTCGCGGTCTCCCGAGGTACGGCCCGGCACCTGTCCCATTTCGCCACGAGTACGAGCCGCTCGACTCGGTTGTTCCACTGTATCGTTTAATGAATTCTTAGCGTCCCTGCCTCCGCCACGACCGTTTTGTATCCGTCGACGCTGGCAGACGTAATTAAAAGGAACGTGACGTGCAAGCTTAGTGGCGCTTTAAGAACGGGTGGAATCGTTGCACGTACACGCGCTCGATTCACAGCGATACGACCGCGAAACGCGTTCGAGGGAGGCCAGCGGCGATCGGAGAATCGTGGTCAGCGCGTTAATAATCATCGGGGCGGCAGCATTATCGAGAGATTCCTGGCTAAAATAGTAAGAGAAGAAAACTCGGGTATTGTCGGAGTACTCGTATCCGTCGGCCGCGAGATAGTCGATTGCTCTCCGTTTGCCTTGAGAACAGAAGAAAAAAATGTGCTGAATAACGCTGTCCTCCGTAGTCCACGCCGCTCTCCGCGGACTTTTGCAACGACGATTAAATTTACGAGGGCTCGATCGTTCTCCTTACACGCGCTTCGAAGAATCGGCTGCGAGCACGCGCTCCTTCCTCTTCGCGAACGGCGGTCGAAGAAACGTAACGCGATTATGTGACGAATGAAAGGAGAACGCGATCGGATCGTAGGGAAAGAGGAAAGAGATCAGAAGAGCGGGGGAAAATTGTACAAAAGCCGAACACGTTCGAGATATCTTAACCGGAGTGACAAAGTCGACGATCAATTACATTAATTATCATTTGTCCCGCGAAGGAAAGGCGATTTCCCTTGATCAGCCGGAAATCACCTGTACAGTACAAACGATGTGTACGTTTCTCCTTTTTTTTTTCCACGAATCACTCGGCAATCCGCCGATCGGCTCTGAACCAATTCGAGGCGCAGGCCAGGCCTCTACGGCGACGGGTTCGCCATCGATACCACTGCAATTAAACGCAACGTGACCGGAGTGTCGAGCGGCGGTACTGAAAGAAAACGATCCCGCCGCGGCTTCTGCGATTCGTTACGCAAAGACTGGACACGTTCCGGCTGGATGCTGTTTAGAGAAAACGCGAGAAACAGGCGGATACTGTGGCCGGCCGTCGCCTTCGGCATCGAGGAATCGAGCGACGAGGCTCGAGTCGTCCTTCGGCGGCAAAACGTTCTCGGATGACGGAGCGATGATGAAGAGCGGCTTAATCGTCCTCATCCGACGAGTTTTTCCGTCAATCGAATTACATCGGTAAAATTCTCCGCAAGAAACGAATAGCGCCGCACGCTTCGCTACTCTGCAGCGCCGGATGGGGAGGAAAAACAGGATAGACGCGCTATTGTTCTTCCCTCGCATTCGACGTATACACGCCTTCGGATATTTGCTATTCTCGAGAACGATTCAATTACGTTTCCCGCGGTTCTCTCTGGCGATTTATAGTCAGGACATCTTATACTATTTTCATTATCTATCTTTTATTCGACAGCCACTCCTAAAGACACCGTATCTCAGATCCTTTTTCTCCATTCTATATACCTAGAGTCTGATCGTCGGGAAAAGAATTGAAAGTATTATTTTTCCTGGGTAAAAGAACGGCGCTCGTCGCTGGATGGCAAACTGTAATTCCTGAACAAACGTCGGCGACAGGTGACGAGCGCTGACAATGACTCGCCGCGTTAATCAAGGGTGGCAAGTTGAGGAGGAACGCCGGAGAAACTCGACGCGCGGTGGCAGTGGCTGACGTCTAACTCAAGGATAGGTCTGAGAGGGAATTAGTGTTCGTTCGCGGCCGCGCGCTCTCGGTATGCGAGGTACTTTCGGGGATGTATACACTCGACGGCGTCTTAGCGTTATTGGTTTTACCCCTTGAGACGCCGACGGTCGAAGAGGGGTGTGGACTTGTTCCTTAAATGGAAACCGTGAAACGGCGGGACGGAGGGGGAGAAATCCCGAGGAGGAACAAGGGTCGAAGGGAAGCGGGACTCCTGAAACGCGTCTTTCCTGCCACCGACGACGGGACTACTTCGCTTAAGTAATTAGACCGCCGACCGTTCGTTTCCTCCGTCATTTCCGAACCTCGGGAACGAGAAACTATTGTACGTACTGTTCTCGATCATCCCCGTTGAACGTTCCTGGAATTCCCGTGTACACCTGGATAACGTACTGAAAATGATATTTCATAATTGTTGAGCTCCGGTTGGAAAACTTTGCGGAAGCAAATGAGATAGAAGGGAGAATGAAAGGGAAGCAATTATGCACCTATGAGACTCTGTACTCAGCTATTTTGTTATTCACCCTTCGATTTACCACTTAATTATGACTAAGTTTGAAATGACACTTTTCACTGAAACAGATTTCAACCCTTCTGATCTGTATCAACAGTCGCGCGCAGCAACCAATTATTTTGGACTTCGTTCCTCTAGACATTGAACAGAATAATAAAAATCCATTCCTCCCCGATGCTCATGCGCGAGCCAGTCATTACGATATTTACGACGGGTTATTAACGTCCGCGTGAAGTACTCCGGCTGCGCCATGGACATTCACGGAAAGCGGAACAACGCTCATCGTCTCGCCGTACCTTACACGACTGTCAAAGCCTACGAACGATCCGCAAATCAACGATGACAGATAAATCCTTGCGAGACATGAAACACTGTTCGCGCAGAGAAACACGAAGAGACAAGTCCTCGTCCCTTCCCCTCCATAGCTGTCGCGTGGATTCGAAACTACGGCCAATAATTAGTGGCCGGAGGGAAATAAAAAAAAAGACAAAAATCAGTTATATCCCCTGGCGCGGCGTATCCCGAGCCGTCAAACGATGACGTCCAGTCCCCTCTTGTTGGAGTGCAACAACAATAACACGTGTGATTTACGATTGAGTCGTCTCTGTTAACTCCGCGCGTACGCGAGCGACTCGTTCGGGCGATAAACGCGAAAAGGATTCTGCCCCGCGAACCAACTATTCCTCTCGTCCCCCGAGCGGACGTTTATTCCGCACCGAGGATGAAGACTCCTCCCGGACGGGGCTCCCTCGTTATGAGGCAGAGACGACGCGCGCAGCTAGGGAAAAGCGTTTAAAGACCGGGCAGATAATAAACGTTGTCGTAAAGTTTGTCACTCCGCGAGCGTGCTGCCGCGACGGTTAATTTCTCTGATTTATTGCCGCGTAAACTTGTTGAATCAATGTCCTCTGCGGCCACGGGAGAACGTTACGAACCGTTGCGCAAGGATTACCCTCGTTCGCCTTCGTGTACCCTCTGCGGGAGATCGATTACGTTTCGCGGCAGCCGTCACTTCGTTTGATGTTATTTTATCTAGGGGTCTCGATACCGAACATATTTATTTAATACAGCCCGAAATTTCGACCAGGTAATCGTCGAACTTCGAACTGCTGCAACTCCGTGAAAAGCATTCGTATGACTGTGTGTCGGGGCTCATTTTAATAAGCTTCCAGTTCATTTTTTCTCTAAGCTAAAGCTGCTTCTTTCTGTTGAAATTTCGTAAATGCAAACGATTCTACGGGGGACAGAACATTTATTGGGGAATTCGAATGACTCTGTAAAGGAAAGTGTCCCCTTTAAAATGACCACTGTAATGTTGACGTACAATTCTTTTTTTATCATCTAAACGTGCTTCAAATGAAAAATGGGCCTTCGGTAAAGGAATACAATAGGTAACTTTAGTGTTTCGCTCTGTTCTATACCAAAAAGCGATTTTCGAAAAGAGTTACCTGAAAGATTGTTAAAGTAGAGGCTTTAAGCTTTAAAACGAGACCAGGCAGACTGTCGTACGATTCTTTTTTACGAAGTCGCAGCAGTTCAAAGCTCGACAATTGTTCGATGAAAATTTAGCGGCCCTTTAATTTAATTAAATGAGAAATGGGCCGTCGGTAAAGGAAAAAAAGCAACTTTAGTTTCGTTCTGTTCTATAGTAAAAAGCGATTTTCGACAAAAAAGTTAGCTGAAAGATTGTTAAAGTAGAGGCTTTAAGATTTAAAACGAGACCAGACAGACTGCCGTACGATTCTTTTTTACGAAGTCGCAGCAGTTCAAAGCTCAACAATTTTTCGATCAAAATTTGGCGGTCCTTTAATTTCGTGGAGTAGTGTATATTATTATTTTTCGCCGTTTTCTTCCCCAGCTGATGACACGTACACGTTAATTATCCCATAGCTTGGAACTCTATACAGTAAGCACCGCAAAGAAAGAGCTGGCTTCGCCTTCAAAAGAAGAAGATCGCTATCCCCACTTCTCTGTTTGAAGTCGCCGCGCTGAAGGAGAAATCAGTAACGTTTTTTTGTTTTTAGTAGAAGGATAGAAAATGTAATGCTTCCTCACTTCCTACCGTGTTATGTACACGAGAATTGTTATATCGCGGCTGTTTCCTTACATCCGACAACACGATTTCCTTAATTATCAAAATAATTGTCAAAGGATAAGAGCGTGTGCGACACGGAATTAGTGAACAGGCGCGTGCTTCATTCACACGATTCTACCTGCTCCGGAATCGCTCGGTGTTCAAGCGAGATGGCATGTCATATTCTGTCCTCCAAAGTAATGACATTTCACCTGGACGGAAGCCTTTATGGTTGGCCGCTATCTCGACGCACCTCGCTCGTGAACCGTGTGTACGTTCACCGGCCCCTTCGCGATCGAAGTCACGCCGAGCAGTCGACTCCTTCGTTCCAAGGAACCGACGGGTCCCGAGCTCTTCGCGGCTCTTGCCGTAACACTCGAGTAGTTTAGATTCCCCGTGCAACTCGACAGATATCAGCTGACAATAGGATCCTACCGTGTTGCAGGTCCACGCACGAGGAGGGTGAAGAGGTCGGACGGTCGTAGCAGCGGCAGCACCCCCGAGGAGAAGCGTCCGAGGACCGCGTTCAGCGGCGAACAATTGGCCAGGCTGAAGCGGGAGTTCGCGGAGAATCGATACCTGACCGAACGGAGGAGGCAGCAGCTCTCGCGAGATCTGGGCCTGAACGAGGCGCAGATCAAGATCTGGTTCCAGAACAAGAGGGCGAAGATCAAGAAGGCCAGCGGCCACAAAAATCCGCTGGCGCTTCAGCTGATGGCCCAGGGCCTCTACAATCATTCGACCGTGCCCTTGACGAAGGAGGAGGAGGAGCAGGCCGCGGAACTTCAGGCGAAATGACGATAGTCGGTCGAATAATTCGCACGGATATGGAGAATTTCCCGTGAATCGATTATCATCTGAAGCATCGCAGCGTGACTTATATTCCAAAGATTACGTGATACGATTCTTGAAATATCGGGAATCGTGGAAATATCGTCGTAGTTCTCGCAAGTCGTTTCTTTCCGCCGAATAAGACTGGCCTGCTTGTCTCGCGACAAAGAAAAGAAAGATCTAGTGCCACCTTTTTGAATATAGCTCGCAAGCGAGCGTGCGTGCGTGCGAGCGTTCCGTCGTCTCAACGCTTCCTATTCGAATCCCGAGCGATGGGGTCGCGTGGCGACGAGTCGCGCGAGGAGAAATGCTCGCGAGTTAAAACGACGTGGAAAAGAATCGCGAATGATGGTGGTCGTGTGCACGCGGCGATCGCGACGAGCACCGTCGTGCAACTCGGTCATCGTTTCCGGGGGAGGAGGAGGCACGCGCGTCCCTAAGCAGAAGACTCGTGTCGAACCGGCGGAAATGACGGAGACACCGTATCGATCGAGCGTCAACGCTTCAACGCGAATCGCGTAAGTCGCGTGAAAAACGGGCTGTACAGTGCCATTTGTACAGTTTTCTCGACCGCGAAGAAGAACGGCGGTTCGTTGCCCCGTGTAAAAGGAACCGGCATTCGGAAACACGGATGGGAGAGAAGGCTTTCGACAAGAACGCCGGGCCGGAGTGCGAGAGTGGGTGTGAAAGATGGCGAGAGAGTGAGAAACCGCGTAAGTTCTGTTCCCGTTAATTTATTGTAAAAATGTAACATATCGTACAATTTGCGATGTGCAATAGGGAGCGTTATACATATTAATATGTACGAAGGGGAGAACGACTTATGTATAGGTATACATATTATAAATATATATATATATGAAAAGCGGATCGACGAATCGTCGTGTAAATAAAACGCAAGCTAGCGAGAACGTCGTATCGGATAGACTGTTTAAAAGTATCTTAGTTATTTATTTACCTATGCTGATCAGGCTCGATAGAGAATTATCGGCCGGCTGTACGTTGTAAGAATTATTTAAAGATCGAATTAAATATTCCCTCTATCACGATACAGTTGTTCAATATCCATCCCCCGTCCCCGTGGTTCAACGGATTCGCCGTTACTTTGCTCGCCGACCGGGATAAAGCGTCCGCGAATGTTCACGCAAAGACACCGACTATATGGCGGCTTAGATAAACGGCTGATTAAATGATTGCGCGGCACCAGCGAACCGAATTATCCAGGTAATTAACGGCCGTCCTGACCGCTCCGCCGTAAGATACCGCTCGTTTCTTCTAAATAAAACATTGCGAACACTTGGTCTTCCCGAGAGATAGCAATATTCGGAAGCATGGAGCTAGATTTTCCTGTACTCGTGGATGCGTACATACACTTTGCACGGGGACGCAGATCGAATTCGCCATTACTCCTAAAAACCGACTATTTCGACATTCGAGGATAAAATCATCCATTGATTAATCGCAAAATCGATTTCTATTAAACAGCGAGCAAGTTTCATGACCGAGAAATCTCCGTGGAGGAGGACGATACGCGGCGGAGCGATGGGTCCCGCTCGAGCACCGGTACCAGACGCGTGCCTAATTAACACGAGGAGGGAAATCACTCGAGCCGGATATCCTATCGAAAGCCGAATGGTCGACGATGGGGGAATCGTACAGGAGGCGAGAGAGACAAAGACGGCGGCGAGGCGCGATCGGTGTCGGGATAAAAGGTTTCGGGGCGGGTCGGTTCGCATTCGGCATTTGGCGCATGCTTCCACCCCCCCATCGGAGCCCTATTTCAAGCCACACGCAAACCCCGTGAAAAGCCCCTCCCGCCGCCGCGATATCGATTGATTTACAGTCGAAAGGTGGCCATCGTTGATATCAAACCAGCCACGCCTACGTTGTACCGTAAACGTGATATGCGTGCGTTGCACGCTGAGTGGTGTCGGTTCACGCGCTTCATACATCGCGTGACAAAAAGGCACCGGTCCACTTGAACTTTTCGTCTTAACCCTGCTGAACTTTCTGTCAGCATTTAGCCTAAGCGCCAGGCAGTGTTCGTGGAGAATTTAATCTCGACGCAGTGCACGATTTTCGTACGGGGAACGTTTGTTTGATTTTTGTCCGTTTTTTGCAGTGACAGAATAATAGGTCCACTCGCGGGGAAACAAGAACTTCAACGGTCTGAAACGTTCTAACCTGAAGAAAGGGACTGCTCTAGTTTACGCGTTCTTCATCACTTTTTATTAATAGATTCGTCCCCTTCGCCACTGATTCAACTAGATTACGCAGCTGCCTCGAAATTACGCGATAACAAGCCCCTAGTATCGCGGTTTTCAACTCGGCGATGCTATTAAATTACTAGACTCCGGACTTTTATTGCGTTTATAGAAAATTCAAAGGCGCGAGATTGCACGGGATACATTGAATCTGATTAAATATACAAGTTATTCAAATTATAGCGCGTTGTATAATGGCTGGTGGGTGAAATAATTCCCTACCAAAGTTCCGCTTTCTTTACTATATTACCAAAAATTTGAATTCGCATAAGAATCCGCAGTCTATAAATTACTAACAGTTGTCATTCGCGTCGACGTACCGATTGGCCCCAATGATCCCCGACAGGGTTAATGTCAGGAGAACTCACTGGCAAGCCAAAGAGTGCTGGTTAGAGGGCTGGAATCGCGTTACCTCGAAACGTCTGCGAAATCTAGCTGAATCAACGATGAACAGGATGAATTTATTAATAACAAGTGGTGGAAAACGTGTAAATTACTGAACACGCTTGTTTCTTTCAGTTAGAATGTTTGAGTTTGATAAAGTCTTTCTTTCTCTGCCAAGTGGACCTATCATTTTGTTACAGTAACAGTTGACAGAAATCAAATAAACGTTCACCGCATAAGAATGGGGCACTGATGAAATATTACATGATTCTCCCTAGTGCTCAGGTAGAAATGCTGAAACAAAGTTTAGTCGAATCGGTTAACTTGTTTCAGAGTTATGAACAAAGGTTCTAGTTCGCCTATTTTTTTTTTTTCTTACGCACTGTGTGTTTAATATAATACGTTTTCCTATGGCAATGGTGTACATTTTTACACTCCATTTCATAAGGTATTAAATAAAACAAGTAATGTGCAGTCATTACGCGATATTGAATATAGAACTTGCATTATGAAAGGAAGCAATTAAAGACGTATCTGTGAACTTCCCCGATATTTTAAATATTTTTTAATATGTCAATGCTCGCGTTAATCGAGTCGCGTGTAACAACTGCAAGATTTAGCTGAATCAACAACGAAGAGGAGGAAGTTATTAATAACAAATGGTGGAAAACGTGTGAATTACCAAAGACATTTGTTCCTTTAACTTATAATGCTTTAATTTGTTAAAGTTTTCGTTTCTCTGCAAGTGGACCTACCTTTTCGATATGCACTGTACATCATTCGACATCCGACAACGTTGTTTCAACGATCCCTAGACATTTGTCGCCACAAACCTTTATTGTTAGGACGTTCGCGGAAATTCCTTTCGATTTCGAATAAGTCGTATGGAAAAAAAAAACCCAATGATTCGCGATGTTGCCATAATCTTTTGTTTCTATTTGAAATTGAGAGGATAGTTTAGATGGCCTTCGACGAAAGATCGAAATTATGCAAGAGCTAAATGGTGAAGCTAATGGTCTCTAGGGGCGGAAGTGGAAAGATCGAAGATAGAGCTCGACGACGCTGGGAGATAAATAATTCCGGCATTTCCGATTTTTCTTTTTCGACGAGGACTGGTATCGATGACCGAGGGTCGTCCAGGATGACTCGAGGGTCGGACGTGGTTTTGGAAGCGTACCTGGTAAGTAATAGACTACATTAACCCGCACAAGCCTCGGCTGGAAGAGGAGCATCGCAACGAATAATCGGCGACGACTAATCTTTACAGGAACTTCTGTTTTACAATGGGCGAAGGATGGGTATCGCCGATATCTTACGAATTTCATAAACACTAAATCTCTACAATCCCGCGCGATTTGGGACCACAGATTTCTATCCCTTCCAATCTGCATGAATCCTGCTGATGGCCAATATGCTGACCAGATAACAAATCCCAATTCATACAATCCTGACGAAACATTGAAAAGAAGAAACTCTTTTATTATAATTGCGCGTGACACAGTTTCCTTCTCCCTGTAAATATCCGTGCGGCGGAGTGCCATGTGTAAACAAACATTCCCCGGCATGCAGACGTACACCGAGACGCGAAGTTCGAAAAGTTAATGCGATTCGTCGCTGGTAGTCCCTGATACGAATGCCGAATCCCCGGCGCCGCTCAATGCCTCGCGGGCCCGAAAAAATACATCGGCGATCGCACGGGATCGGGGCCGGCCACCGATACGTCCCTGTCAGATTAGAATCGCGCCACTTGACAGACTCGCGCTTCTGTCCGTCCGGCGGAACGCATGGTCGGGGGCGGGGGGGGCTGGCGCGCGGGTCAAGCGCGCCGATCCACAGAGGCGATTCCCCCCGTTGGCTCCTTTGTCCCGGAATCTTTACAAATGAGATACAAGCCGGAGAGAAAAGTCCGTGGCACGTGAAGAGGTAGCCGGCAGGCATTAACCCTGTGACCGACCCGTTCGACATTCCTGAACGCGCAACCGTGCGCGCCTTCTCGGGCCCAGCCTTCGGTCGTCCGCGGACCTCGGAATTATGCATCCGCCTCGGGAAACGGACAACCGTCCGCCCGTGATTCATTTCCCCGCCGCATCGCTCGGAATGGCCGATGAAACGAATCCGGGACGGATATCGGAGCGACGATCGTGCGGCGCGATTGAAACGTCGCGACGGTGATCCGCGTTAAATAGATCCGGGTCGAATAATCGGTGGACCGTTTGGAAGAGAAGCAGTCGTTTCCGTTGCGCCGCGCGGAGAACTAGCCGATTCGGCGGGCTACGCTTTTCTCTTTCCGTCGGACGTGCTTACGCGAGCTTCTCTTATGCATTCCACGCGGTTGCATATGTTACGAAAGAGGGGGGGATTTGAATTTCCTCGATGCTACCGGACACTGTAGTTCGCCGTCCGTTTAGATACTTAGGGCGACTCGCGCGACGAATGGTACACCGCTCTATGGGAATTGCAGGGAGATCGCGAATGCGCGTGGCTCCCAATAAAGTAACGCGGAAGGGAACTATTTGGACCGTTAATCAAGCGTGAATAACGACGCGGAATTGCTGGGCCGCGCGGGGGTCGAACCAGACGATAAGGGGGAAAAAGTGAAAATGGTTTATAGATAAGGGAAAGCGCTATCAATCGATGTTGCACTTACCGCGCTTGCATACCTCTCGTCGCGTTCTTGGCGTACCATCGATACACACCGGACGCCGCGTCCGCAGCGCAGCTTCGATGCTATCTCAACTGTCTCCGATTTTTCGCGACGTTACAACTTGCTCATTTTGCGTTTCCTCTCCCCGGCTTCCTATCCTTTCCGTACCACCGGATCGATCGACCTCTCGACTCTTTCCGCGTGGCAAATTTAAAATTGATATTGTATCCGGTGCGATGGTCGGTGCAGTGCTTTTATCTCCAGCGACGAGTATCTGCGGCGCAAATTTTATCACTTTGTCGTTCCATCGTTTGTTACTGTATCATTTAATCAATTTTACATCAGCTTATCATTTGTGAAGAATTATTAAAGTGTCCTTTCGTCATTTTCTTTCGTAACTTTAAATGGTTTGAATGGAATTCCGTCCACGAAAATATCAACCCCTATTGATAAAAAGGAGTACTCAATACTGCGAGCGATGAATGCATTATTTTTCGATTTACGTCCATTACTAGAAATACACATTCTTTCCAATCTAAACAATATTCTATTCATTTTCTATCGATTTGCCTGGTAATTAATAAAGCAGTAAGAACATGATGCCTACCCCAGCAAACAGTTCCCTTTTCGTTAAGCACAACAATTACCTTTCTGATTTGCATGATAGCGGTGTAAATCTGATAGAAAGAACCGTCGATGTCAAAGGTTAATGTAAAACTGGTGTAAGTCAAGGAATATTGAATAAAATGATTATATACTTTGGTAATCGGGACAAAATGGTAATAATATAGCTTTACAATGGCTTACATGAATGTAACATTTTTGTATAATATTATTGAATTTTAGAGAACTTTAATCCGTATTATCTAGAGATCAACCTTTTCGTGTTGCACCGCTATAAACGGCTCATTTATGACATTTCCATCAATAGCAAGCCAGATTAAAATTGTTACGTATCAATTTCCCTTTGGTATCCCTGCCTTCTCGATTTCCTTAACACTTTCATCGTCTGTGGCCGAACTATCGCCCCCGAAGGGTCTGCCAGTCGCGCAGGATTAAGAAGAGTATAATAATTCGTGGCGGACGTGAGAGAGGGAGACAGAGGGATCGTTGGACCGAGATCTTCAAGGATGATCGTCGTTAGTGAACGGGGCATTAGTCGTACGGTAGCCGATGCCGATGGATAGGCTCGGCCGTACAGTGAGGAGGCCCAACGTGGAAAGCAGCATCGGTAGATCTGATGGTGACGGGTATTAAAATTAATGGTCAGCCGTGTACGCTGACGTGTCACCTTATACCTCCATGCGTCATTTTGATTGACCAATAAATTATCTCGTGGAAGGTCCCTCGCGCGTGCTTGCCTTGCCCGTAACGCTGTACTCGCGGCTCTTCGCCCGTTCGAGTAAAAGTCTGTCTCGCCTGTTGCGCAATTTGTTGGCCGGTCGGTGCCGCGCGGTGAAACGAAGGCATATCTCCGCGAGAGCGGCTTGGCCGATAAGCATCTTCATAGAAATTTCGTGTAAACCCGGAGATTTATCTCGCGAAACGAGGAACGGGCATAAACATCGCGCGCTGCAATCCATTCCCCGCTCGTCCAAATGTTTATTACCATTCCTGTTGCTCCTCGTTGCGGTGATCATCGACGCGGAGCCGAGCGAATGGATATCAATGCGAACCGAGTGCCGAACCGACAGCAAAAAGAGGGGACCTAACAAAAATTCGGGCCCGAAGTTACATTTCGCACCGTGGATCCCGTCCACGGAAATTGCACGGTGCGGCGTAACCCGCAGCCAATCCACTTTGAATACCAAGTCCTCGCATTACAGCGGGAAGAAGCTCGTGTAGATCGCTCGATAAACGGGGTAGCGATCGAAGGCATTGATCGCGACAGAGGACGAGCGGCGAACTGTCTCGCGGATTTCCCCGAAACGGCTCGAAGCAGGCTTTAATGGCTCAATCCGCGGGTTCCGGCAACTCGATGTGTGGGCCGGCCGGGTTGGCGTTCCCCTTCGAAATTTTCTTCGGCCCACGGGTCCCCGTGGAAGCCGCGTAACCGACCATTGACGGTACAAAAGTCGAGAGCTGGCTTGTTTTTTAGCGCACCGCAAGCCAAAATGATCGCGGCACACTCATGCATGAATGCAACGTCCGCTGCCATCCAGGGACACGGCGAACTCTTCATTAACCGTGCAAAGGGTTACAGGGAACTGTACGCTGTCTCTGACCGCGGAATCGTTCCCGATCCCTCTATTAAGGCCCTCGATATGGAAGCCGAGAAATCTGTAATTTTAATCAGTGTACAATCATGGGGCTTTTTTAGTCCATGTTCATTTTTCCTTTCTATTGATAATGTATTAGCGGTAATGCGGCACGCTTGAAAATTACTAACATTATTTCATTGACAACAACGTAAATAGTGAGACAGTTATATGTGCGAGCGAAGTGTATCTTCACATTTCCAACACAATCTGCTAAGTAAGGAAACGTGTGTTTGCAAAAGTTTTTCAGCTAGTATTCAATCATTACAATCTAGGTTAAAATATGCAAAAACCTTAGAATAACTCATTTAATGTACTCATTTGCATATTAATCCTATGGTTTCGCGTGAGTTTTGCAAACATTTCAGGGATTAAAAATGTGACATGAAATTTTATGTTTTATGTTATGAATCCGGAGGTCACACTTGTGGCTACTGAAAGTAAGAACCTAAGATGATTATCCCTGTGCTGCGATTTTTATTTCTAACAGATCATAAGAGAAAATAATTCCTCTATCTACTTGATTTTTTATTTTGATGAAGTCAATTACAATATACCTGCATTGTAACAAGGTGGTTGTTTCATGCCACTTTTCAATTAGGCTAAAGTTTCAGAGACTTCATATTTTCGATTACTACTAAGACTTCGAAATATAAAAAGGTTTATTAATTTCTTTATAATATTGTGCAGTTTCATTTGCTCCAATCCGTTGCCATAATTTCTCATTCATCTTAAACAAACTGGTAAACCAAATATGCTGCACTTCCTCTACCACCTTGCAGGCCAGACTTTTCCTCAAACTACCCGTGGACTAAAATTACGGATCGAGATTGGACGAAATTTTAAGTAGAGCGATTTCTTCGAAATTCTTTTCATCTGCTTTCCTCCAAAGACACCTTTGTCGAATTTATCCCGGCCCTTCGGTTTACCTTGGATCGACACGATCCTCTCTCGCGGTGTCACTAGAGAACGTCGCTGGTAAGACGATCCGGGGGGGCTGTCGACGATTCGATCCCCGATTCGGTGACTTTAACGAAAATTAAGTGAGATAGGTCCAGCGGGGCCGATGCTTTTCGACAGCTCTCGGAACCGTCCACGAGTGTCCTAGGATCGGTCGCGCGGTATTTAGTTTCCTAGTGTCGTGTCCACCTTTACGCGTCCGCGCCTCCGGACAAGTCCGAACACTCCAAACATGTCTGGTCGCGGACGTTTCTCGCGCGTCACAGCTCTATTCGAGAGATCGGAACCAGTTTTAAAGGCTGAGGAGGCATGCCCGGTACGGCGGATTATAAAGAGATCGATCGGAAGGAATTGTAGCTGAGAGTTCGCGCTTTGCTTTGAGGAGCTTTAATCACCCCTTTCGAATAGTGTGTAATATTTTTCTGAAAGACGGGTTATGCAAGTTCAAGCGCAAGTGAACCCTTCATTATTGTAGCGGTTAAAGAGTGTGTTCGAAGGACTGAACGGGAAATTATGGAGTAGAGGGGTGGTGGTGTTATGAGGAGAGCGTTTCGTCCTAGCCCGCTAGAGGAATTGTTAATTAAGGCTACCTAGCAAGCCCTTGCCTTAGACGTCGGGATAGTGAGGCATAGTCGCAGGATGTTTATATAGGACCTGGTACCGGGGCGAGCACTTTCGAGAGAAAGCGGCAGCTCGCGCCAAATCCCTCTAGTGGCAGGAGTTCAAAGTTATCGATGAAAAGTGATTAGAAATGGACGATTGGATGAACCCTTAACAACGCATCGAGATATCCTTCGGAGCCTTTTCTTTCTATTCGGGATCACCGGAAACGGTTGCACGATCCAGGTTCATACTAACGAAGGCCCGGCCGGACCGCTCGTGATCTCGATACGAATCTTTCAGCTTGCGCAGAAATTCGCGTCAGATCGAGGAGGAACTGGGAGGAATTCCCGAATCCGTGGTAGCCGATATGCGGGATGAGTCACCACCATCCTGGGGATCGGAGCGAAGAAAGGTAAAGAGCCGCGGCGAGCACGAGGAGGAGGAACGAGGGAAAAACGAACAGAGGGGCCGAAGAGAACCTTGAAATGGTGGGGACATCGTGGCAGAGTGGTGGTACCGAATGGAAAGGGTGAGGTGGGATTCGAAACCCGGGACCACACACGACGCTCCACGCGCTGCGACTCGGTTACATTGCTTAATTGTAAACGGCCCAGGGGTTCTCATGCTGGTAGTCTTCCCTCCGCTAGCACTTTCAAAGATTTCACGCCTTAGTACCTTCACGTCCGTTACAGAAATACAAATTCGAGAATCTCTAGAGGTGATAATAAATCTATCGACATTTCAAAAGTGGATACCAGCAATTTTTATATTTTAATACGTCCAATTTCTGTTTTTTTTTTAAATTTTAATCTTTATATTTTAACATGCACTATCTTAACAACTAAATTTAACGAAAAATATATACGAGTTTCAGAAGCGATAGGTATTAGTTTTAAGCAACTTATGTTAACTTTGATCGATGTAATAACATCTGCACACATCCTAGTTTATTTACCCTCAGGACTCAATCATTTCGAACACTTGTACATGGTGTACATGTTATTCTAAATAAAAAAAAAACAAAACCATAAATCGATACACAATTAAGGTCCATAAACCTAATGTTAATAGAAAAAAAGTGCTTTGTTAGTGAAACAGATCGAGCAGGTGTTTATTAAGATTTCAATCGTATCCGACTCGAAGGAATCCAAGTGGATGAACGGGTGAGACAGAAGCGGTCAGAATGATTATTACGAACAGGAGTCCGAAGGCTGATTCCTTATCTGCGACATCGTTAATTCCATCGATTGTTCCCCTGTGGCGGTTCCAACTAATTAAAACCAGAATCTCATCGAGCTCCTTCGTTTCCCCCCCTTTCATTCCTCGCGGCTTCCTCCGTTCGCGTTGTGACCTCTCCTTTTCCTCTACTTTTCGGCATTCCTCAAACGCTGCTCCGTCCCTCTTTCTTTTTTTTTGTCTCTGAATGCGTAGTGCCCGCTTAATAGGCTTACATAACGCTACCGAAAGGAACGTGACATGACTGATTTTACTTTAAAACCTGCCTAGGCTCGGGTAGCACAACACGAGGACTCACAGACATGGCACCTTTTCTCTAAATCGCCATTTAAGAGGGATTGCTCGTTGTTTCAAGAATCTCTGTCGAGTCTGAATGGCGCGTTGCAAGAATACGAAATATTTATTTTCACGTAAGGGGAGGGGAAGGTTTTTATAAATACGAATGCATGGACTAGCAACGGAGTTCTTCCCACCCCCCGCACTGTAGGCATCATTATCCTGATGCTCCTTCGAAATCCCAACAGGGATTCCACTTAACGATTCCCAAGTGACTTTTGACTTTTTTATGTTAACCGTTCGCAAGACGCTCGGAAATTATTCCATTGGATACGATATTTTATTCAATTCTACGATCCAACGTTAGAATGAATCCTTGTGATGCAATAGGGCTATCAAAAAATTCGTGATCGCACCTGCATTTTATCTACACAAGTACTATTTCATAGAATTAAGTTTCAGCAAAAAAAGATTCACTTGTTATATTAATTCATAAAATATATACACAGGGTGTCCTGCTGCAGGTTGCAAACGGATTTTCTTCAATCAATCGGTAACAGGTTTCCGTTAATAACTCAAAAACGAGGCCTTAACGAATATTTTTGCGAAGGAAAAAGTTGTTCAGAATCGTTTCAGCAAACTCTTCTTAAAGTATTTGCAACCTGTAGCCGGACACCCGGTATTTGTGAAAGAAAAATCAAAGAATCGATCAGGCTGGAACGCGTCATCTTTCCCATCCTTTGCCCTTGCACCTGGATGACTCACAGATGCCTGCCTTCTTTAATCTCGCCATAAATGTACGAAACGCGAAGCACCTCCAAGCTTCCTGGCAAATACATTTCCATCGCTCCTCCGTGCGCGGAACGAGAGTTGCACGAAAGAGCAAGGGCGAGCCGTTAAATAGAGAAAAGCTACGCACGTGGGTTCCGAGGCGAGCTACGGATCCCGGATTCGTACCATCGGCGAACGGCGAGCACACTTTTACAGCCTCTCCCGTTTATTGTTAACAATTTCCGTGCTGGCCTCGCGGAATAAACGGCCGACGGGGCGAACGGAAACGAACGGCAGTAAACGCGGACGCGTTGCGCGCATTTCAACATGCTTTCGGTACGGCTATCGCGACGGTTCGCTCGCGTTTTAACTCCTCGCCGTTTTACGACGGTTCACGAAAAATATTCACGGGCGATGCTCGACTAATCGACGAGCAACCTTTCTCTCAGTCGTTCCGAAGGAAAGAACCGTGTTCCCGCGCGTCGACCGTAATTTCATCGGATGACGCTTTTGGTTCGGTGAAAGCGAAGGAGGACGGTGATATGCGTATATCGAATCGTGTAGATCTTTCTCCATTTATCGCGACACGTTCGAATGTGCCCCGATGTGTAGCTGACAGACCATTCTCTGTCGTCTTTTCATCTCGGCCGTCGCTTTTCCCATAAGATAGCCCTTAGTCACTGCCGGATCACACGCTAGGCTTATTCCTGGCCCTGTGGATCGGTGCTTGCCCATTTATCGACACTTTCACGCGGGGGCCTTCCACTCTTTCCGCGCAACAAAGACGCGTCAAAGCGGCCCCCCACTTCTGATGGAACAGGTATCTATATTCATAGCGTACATTTGAAGAAATACGAAAGCACCCGTTTCACGTGCGTAGTGTGCAAAGGAATTATAGATGACGACCACCACAGCGTGAATCTACACCTTCGAATCGGTGGACATTTGTAAAAGAAAAGCCTGTGTAAAATTATCCTTGACCTTGAAAATTAAGGTCGACAGTTTTTCTTGTCCTATCGGATTCTACTCGTTCTGAGGATAAAAAATGTGAAGGGAACCACGGGTCGTAACTCAACCGTTCTCTCGCAGTGAATGATGCTAATATTTCGCATTGGTCAGCGCCGCGTCACCACAGAGTGAATCTACACCTTCGGATCGATGGATATTTGTGAAAGAAAAGCCTGTGCAAAATTGTCCTTGACCTTGAAAATTAAGGTCGACAGTTTTTCTTGTCCTATCGGATTCTACTCGTTCTGAGGATAAAAAGTGTGAAGGGAACCATGAGTCGCAACTCAACCGTTCTCTCGCAATGAATGATGCTAATATTTCGCATTGGTCAGCACGGATTAGAGCGAGAGAACGAAGGACAGGATCTTGCGGCCCTTCGCAACGCACCGACTGATCTAGCGTCGCGTCGGCCGTCGCCCGCGTAACCGAGCGTCGCGCAAGACCATCGCCCCCTTTCATTCTCTCGCTCTAACTCGCGCTGACCGATGCAAAATATTAACATCGTTTATTACAAGAAAACGATTAAGCTGCGACCCATGGTTCCTTGCACACTTTTTATCCTCAGGACCAGTATAATCCGATAGGACAAGAAAAAATGTAGACCTTAATTTTCAAGGTCAAGGACAATTTTGCACGGGATTCTTTTCACAAATGTCCACCGATCCGAAGGTGTAAAAATCACGCTGCGCCGGTCGTTACCTATAATTTCTTTACGCCCTGTACACTTGAAAGCAAATAAGACTCTCGCTATGCAGGATAGCGCGCAATTAAAAAATTGCGCTATCGTCCTCGGTGCACCGATAATCGGAAATCGATTAACGATCGAACTTTGATTATCGTAGGGCGATGCGCGGTCTGATATCAGCCACAGCGAATGTCTTCGGGGTGGCTAGTAGGCTGCTTGTGACGGGAGGGCCACCCATGTAGCCGTTGTTCGCTCGCATCTATCATGGAGCCACCTTCTTTTCTCGGCAGCTTAAGCCCCAATAAAAGCCCCGGGTTCGGCCTGTGTCTCCGGATCGAGCAAAAAATCGGCCATTACCTCGCGAGTCTCTGGACCGGATCTCCGATGGATCCGAGTTACCCGCTGGACCGACGCGTTTCGATTCACCCTCCCGGATTCGTCCTCCCAATACACGATTCACGATTCCTCTCTTTCAATTCACCGAGCTTTCCATTTTCTCCTTCGGCTCGGCATTCATTTCCTTCGTGTTAGAAATTATTCTATTGCTTTCAAGGGGGTTTCCGGTATCTCTCGCTCTTGACAGCGTTACAAATTATTCTATCGCTCTGAAAGAACGTCCGGTATGCACGCGTTTTACTTATTAAATATTTTCACTGTGCTTAAAGACTCTTTAAATGTTGAATTGTTTAGTAACTTTCCGCTAGATTAATGTTCCGCTAAACTAATAGGGTAGAATGCGTCGAGATACCTCTTACTTCTCTGACGTTACGTTTCGTTTTTGGAAAAAAAATCAATTATTCTGGGCCCATCTGAGTTTGGCGGAAATCGATTTGCCCTTGCGGTAAAGAGAATTCGCAATTACCCGCGCCACGTATAGAAGACTCACGGTCGAGCCTTCGATCGTGGATTAACGATGGCCGCTAATCGCGAGCAGGTGTTTCCACCGTGGATACTTCGGAATCGGGTGCATACCGTGCACGCGCGGATCGCCTCGAAAAAGGAATCGCCGTGCTTTTTGCCCTCGCGGCGATCGTTACAGTCGCGATATCGTTTCCGTTGGTGTCGAGATCGAGCGGTAGCATCGGGGTTAATTAGCGGCGACACACATGCACGGACGTACACACTCGCGGAGGGGAACGCTCGTTAACCCAGATTTCCCGACACACACTGTCCACGCAGCGTGTTCCTATGAAATGACTATCACGATCGCGGGAATTTCGCGCCCACCGCGTCTCGCCCTATCGTTCGACCACCTTCGGTTATGTCGTTTATTCGACTCATATTATCAAACGCACCCCGACGTTCTTTGGGACAGCTTTCCCGGGGACAGCGTGGAAGCGGCGCGAACCCGATCCATCGATACGCATAACCGATCCCACGGTGCCCCGGCGAGTGGCGGCATGCTGCATCGCCCTATCATCCGCTTCTCTGTTCATCGCTTAATTATTACCAGCGCGCGCATAGTACACGTTGCGATGCCGCATAACCGGCGACTCGCGCCGCCGGAACTTATCACCTCCGTAATTGGCAGTCGTTTATCCGCGCGGAACCAGCACCACCGACGTTGCTATCCCCGGATTATTATTGTACACCGACGTACGTTCGATTCAAAGCGACCGCCCTCTCCAGATATCTTCAATCCAGATCGTTCATTCGGCCTGCGTTTACATGTTCAATCACCATTCTCCTCCTCTATCCTGGACCGCGGCTCGCGTGCGTGGAACCAGTCTGTCCTAAACGATCACTACCCTCCACGGACGATCCATTTAGTCCGATACATTTTTTATCGCACGAAAATATGAAGTCAATTTGGAAGAGCGTCGATTTATTTGCATCGGTAAACTTGCTTAATTCGTACCGGCCGTTTCGGTTGAACTGTTACCGTTACTAGAACTTCCAGCGATGGAAAGTATATGTAATAGTTAGAAATGCTCAATTAACGAACCGGGTCACTATGGAATCATTTTACGAAAAAAGAATCTAAAGAAAATGAGTAAAAATTTTGACACAATTCATACAGATTTTGCGCAATCACCATTTGCGAGAATTGATCGAACAAATTCCTGTGTGAAGCTATATCCGCAAAGCTGTTTCTTGCTTTTACATTAACGATCAGTGTCTTATACTTTAGTGTGATAAATTTGAATAAAGATTGAGCTATATTGCTGTATGATCACAAAATGCTTTCCAAACACTAGGAGAAAGTCCGTATAAAGAAATGCACAAAGAATGCACAAAGTGTAAAATGTGGGGTACATATATCCTCTATGCGGGGGCAAATAGGCAAGCTTTCGAAGTAAATCGTACTTTATCCAGAAAAAAAACTGAATCGCTTTTACGAGAAACGTTGATTTTTTTGTGTGTGTTTACTACTCCCATTAATTTCTTAATAAGCAGTTGACTGCGTGGCACTGTTCGTGTAACAAGCGTTTGTCCTCAAGGGGCACGAATTAAGCAAGTTCACCCTAATTCGTTTAGCCGAGTCTGTCGCGTTTGTAAATTCGACTATTCACCAGCCAGACGAGCATTCTTAGGACAACGTCGGGCCGAATCTTTCTTCCCACGGTGCATTTTACGACGGTCGATCTGACCGGTCGACATTCATGAGAATTTATTAACGTCCATTTTCTGTTTAATTACCCGCGCGCGGCATGCGCTGGCGAGACGTTCCTAAGAGGCGAAACGCTTTCCCTTCTTGCCGTCCACGGGATCGTTAAAGTTATCAGCTTTGAAACACCGCGCGGACAGAATTCGCATTACGCGCGATAACATCTTACTCGGCCGTCTCCGATGATTATCGATTCGCCAATGTACTCACACCCACCCCTGCGAGGGCTCGCTTCTGCTGAAACCGACACGCTTTACTCCTGTTTCTCTCTCAATCCGTGCAGCTGGACCGACGGATTTTAATGGTCTATTTGAAACGATCACTCTGTTGCATAAATTGTGCGCGTAGCGTCGATCCGATGCGAACGGCCGAGCGATTTAAGGGGCTCTCGCAATTACGTCGCGAATAGTTACACGGGAACTATTTATGCTTTCGACGAGCCGTTACACGGCGATTACATTCCTCGCGCCTAATTGTCGCGCATCGAGACCGAACAGGCGCATCTGCAAGTCGAATAAACGCGTCCGCGCGCGTTTCCCATCATATTTACGACGATCGCCGTTTACGATCGGCCGTTAACGTTCCGCGGATCTCCCCGTAACCGTGAAACACGCCGCGAACCTCCGCTCTGCGCGGGAAACGTCGGCGGGGATACGCTCGCGATACCGTTCGCAGAATGCAGAAAACTCGGCGATTGAGTCGTCCGCGGAGAAAAGTACCGTGTAGTCCCGCGGCTCCCGGAGCGTTTTAAATAACAAAATCCCCAGCGTCCATGCGGCGAGCCGAAAGAATCGTTGGCCCCTCCCGCCCTGTTCGGCGAGCCTTTCTCGAGGGTACGAACGCGCGGGTCGCGGAATTTCCTCGACGAAGGAAGACGCGCAGGGACAACGCAGATGAACATCCTGATAAGTCTCTTTCTCGGCGAGCCGCCGGTCGGCATTCCACCGGACCGCGGCCGGACACTTTCCTAATCGTGGCCCGTTCGGTTTGCATGGAAACAATTCGGCTACCGACCTAGGTGACTCGAGTGACGTTCCCCCCTCCCCCGGCCAGGAAGGAGGAAAGAGAGGCCGAGGTGATCCATGGGACCCCATGGGTTACGGACGGCCGCGTGCGCGCGGAGCCGCGTATATGCGGGCCCCGGCGCGGGGGCCCGGTTGGGTGGTCCCATTCCGCTGACGCGTTCGCAACACCCATCTCTCGCTATTATACCCCTCGGTGGCTCCCTCGCTAAGGACCTTATTAAATATTGCTACACGCGAAATCTCATTCCATCGCGTTCCCGCCCTTCCACCCCCTTCGCCGCGGTCCGAATGCTGGAACGCACCGCTCCCTCGTGCCACTCGTTAGATCCGCGTGAGAATTTTCGGCCTCCCGCGCCTCCTTCTTGTCCCTGTCCCCTTCTTCGTCGTCGTCGATCATTTCGGACGATCGTATCGTGTGTCCTCTTGGCGTCCGTGATTTAAGGGCGGATCCGACCGGACGTTTCGGTCCTCGCCGAGAGGCAGGAGACTGTGAAAGGGAACCTTTACCGCACCTCGCGTCTGTAATTAATCCTTGCTGTAATTAATAATAAATCCGAGCTTCCCTTCTTCTTTTTAGCCCTTTAAATCATCGATGGCGAAAGAAGGATCGGCGCACCGTTCAGCGCCGTGTTCCCATCTGCCGGCCCGAATCACCGGGGCTCGGCATTTTTCTTTCAAGGCGCCGCACGTTATCGCGCACGCGAACGAGCCTTAAGTACTGCCGATTACGGGTAATAAAAGCGTTCGCGAGTGTCATCCGCGGAACGTACGGCCGTGCTCCCGTGGCGGAACGAACGCAAAAAGCCGGGACCGCGAAAGCTCGGTGCTTCCCAGTTCGATCGCCGTCCGGCTGTGTGCACGCGCGTTACGCGTTTCGACTTCTTCGGCTGGCCGCGGTTCAACGGCGGACGATCGTGTTCCCTTCATGGTGGCCTCGATTCACCTTCCGCGAAGCCGTTTTCATGCCCCGGCGACACGTGAATGGCTCTGCGCCCGGACCGAGGCTGGCATTCGTAAGGGGAAGGCTTTTTTTCAAGTTTCAAGTTAATAAAGGTAGCTAACGTACAGGCTGTTTCAGTTTTAGCAGGTGAAAGTTTACCAGTACGTTCTGTGGACGGAGACAAGAGATAATGCTTGCAAATGCTTTATAAAGAAAGGTTAGAGAAGGAATGTGAAATCTAATCAAAGTAACGTATATACGCGCGTCTTTATGTTTCCATTTGAAAATGCATCACATTTGCCCCAATTCGAACACACGCTTGACAAGCTTTGAAATATCGTGTTTGTCACTCCTCGAGTTTCAACCTTAATTTGTTTAAGTTCACTGAATACTTCTTCTGTAACCCTTCGATAAAGCATTTCCCAACTTATGTTTATATAACACTGTTTTAATTATTTCTACTCATAGAACATGATGACGAAGTTTCATCGTTTGTTACGAATGTTCACCCTCGAGAAGCCATCTTCATCCCCCATTTAGGGTATCCCGCCTCGAATCCATCAAATCTCAAGCGCTCAGTGGAAAGTACAATGTTCCGGCTGATTAATGACAAAGTTCGCAGCGTATACGACTGTTCTTTCCCTGATAAGAGGCGCAACCCCGGGGACCGCGTATTTGAGATCGTGTCCCGGCATCGGTGACTCCGTAATGGGGTTAGATACCGGCGGTGGCCCGTTGGCTAGGTTTCGCGTCGGCCGCTATCGCGGCCCGGCAAGCATCGCGATAGATCATCCCGTCGGTCCCATAAACGATAACTTACACTTCACCGACCTGTAAAACGCGGACACGGCTCGCTCCCCCCCCCCCCCCGTCTTCCTATAATATCCCTCCACCCTCGACGAAGCCGCCCCCGCGATCCTCTCAAGACGCGCGCAGTCCCGAGCAATTTTATTCTCTCCTCTATGGGAGAGTCTCGTCGCTCGGACCAGTGATAAGTGACGGACTTTCTGTATCCCGATGGATCGCTATGTATTACGCGGTTCCACGATCGTTCGTCCGAGAAACAGCTGACCGGTAGGCATTGCCGCGTATGATTTATCCGTCAAAGGAATTGATTCTCGCCGTGCTTTTTTTTTCCCCGCGATTTATCGCACCGCCGCGAGAAGAATGCCTGCCCCCTCGATCTCGCGATGAAAATTCGAGGTACGCCCGGCCGGGGTATCTATCGTCGAGGGGGTCGCGGGCGGTGGAGGGCTGTAATAAATGATGCCCGACCCCGTTCCGCGATTACCAACCGCCACGAAACGGGATGACGACTCGCGTGGAACGTAGGCAAGGCGCACGTGGCTTAACGCGCAACTTTTTGTTTAAACTATGACACGAGCGCTGCCAGCGATGCAAAGCATAAATAACCGTTGGAAATGCTTCATTAACTAGCCGAGTGACTATAGGATCGCTCCACGAAAAGGTGTAAAGAAAGTAAGCTTATTATTTAATATATAGACTGCGGATTTCTATGCATTTACAGGAAATTGAAGGATGCGCCATTGCACAGAATGCACGCAACGTGAAGAACTATAAGAAATATCCAAATTATAGGGCTTTTCATTCCAGCTGGTACGTGAAACAATTTTCTAACAATTTTCTATTTTCTTTACAATACTCCGAAAAGTATGAGTCTGCATAAAAATCCGCAGTCTATTAATATATAATATAATTAAGTAATTCATAAAAATTTTGTGCAATTGCTATTTGCAAGGATCAGTTTTAAACATTCCTGCGTGGAACTGTAACTATTTCCAAGCGTTATTTCTTGTTTTCACATTAACGATCGGAGTCCTATACTTTTTTGTGATAAACTTGAATAAAGATTGAGCTGTATACCCATTTCGTACCACCATGTACGTCTGCTGTGTGTATTCTGCTACTGCACGTCGATATTTTAAGGAGCGATCGCTGAGGCGATTGCGAACAACTTTTTCCTTTGCCAAAACTGTGGTTGAAGCCTCGTTTTCGAATGATTAACGAAAAACGAGAGAAGATCGTGATACGCTCAATTGCAGCCGTGAGCGCCCTCTCGGCTGAGCGCGTGCTCTGATTGGTCAGTGTTTCTCGTTAATAATTCAAAAACGGAGCCTCAGCCAACATTTTGGCAGAGGAAAAAGTTGTTCAGAACTGCCTCAGCAATCACCTGTTAAAACATTGACATGCAGTAACCGAACACCCTATATATAACAATGATGCTCGCGTCCGGGACTTTATAATAACGAAATCTCGTCAACAAGTAGACTTAGGGTCCAGAAATTGCTTTACGATCGCATTACGCACTTGCATTGTTGCACTTGTCGACTTCTTTCGACCATTCTGACCAGGAAACTTGATAGGACACGTGATGCAAGGGGTTTTCTCGTTTTGCGAGCCCAGCGCGCAAACGGACACTTCGGCCAACGAATTCCCGCGATCCGTTACTAATTATAAGCACGACAGTGCAATCAGGAACAAAGAGCTTCTCGCCCTGCGTCTCGCGGATCTCCGAGACGCGAGCGTATCAGAGCGTGCGCTAGCGTGCGAGTACACGTACACCCGGAGTGACTTACGAGCCTTAGACTCGGCTCCTATACCGCCCTATAACTCAGAAACCGGCGATAAATCTGATTCACCGGGCTCCTTTTTACCTCCCCTCCATTTCCCCTTCGCTTCTCTCTCTCTCTCTCTCTCTCTCTCTCTCTCTTCGTTCTTCACTCCTCCGCCTTCACCCCGTTTCCCTGTCTCGCGTTCTTTCTCTCCGGACCGCGCGAAAATAATAATCGCCATAAATTATCGGCGGAAATCGCGCTGCTTTTGCACGACCTCCACTCGATGCGCGCTCGTTGTTCCCTCTGGCGAACGCACCACCGGGCGATCGCGCTTTTCTAACTGCCTCCCCCTCGCGAAGCGTCGCCGAACGAGCATTTAATGGTTTCGCTACAGCGTTTCCTTTGAGCCACGCGTTGATTGTGGCACGCTTCGAGTCGCGTTTCGCGACGACACGCTTCGCCGAGAACGATTTATTGTCCCGAACGGCTCCGTAAATATAAACGTTTTGCTCCGCCGATGGCGCGCGAGCATCGGTAACACGATGTTCGGAATGAAACATAAGAGGATTGTCTCGGTGAGGCGTTCCTATAAATTTTCGTTTGAGGTAAAAATAAATGGCCCTCATTAGGGGTCCGTCCCGTTAAGTTTGCTGTTGAGCTTCAACTCGCTATCGATCGTGTAGCGGACAGCACTCGTGGGATACTAACAGTCGTACACGAAATTTTGTCCGCCGTGGTAGTATATTTAACAGATTATCCGAACGCTGGACGTTTTTACGACTGCTTATGGAAATCCGTACGCCTCCCAGTGTTTTACGACCACCTCCCGGCCCTCGGTGAAATTAGCTCTAACTTTACATACGAACGAGTACTTAAATCGGTCGGCTAAAGCACGGAATAATACCGATAGCGGACACGTTTACAATCGACTCGTCCGCGGCCGTCGATGCAAGAAGAGAAATCGCTTAATCCGGGGAAAGCGTTTCGACTGAACCGCTCCGGAAACAGAATATCCCAAGCATAATCGGTAAATCCACTTTGCGGCTCGAGAAATCATTTTCCGGATACGCGAACGGCAGCGGTAAGGCGAGAGAGAGAGAGAGAGAGAGAGAGATCGAATCACCCTCGAGGGGTAGCATATTGCTCGGCATACTCAAGACGAATCCACGCGGACCCCGACGCTCGAACAAATCCGGACAAATGGGCGGAAAAGTAAGCGCGGTATCGTGATCCAACGTTATCGGACCGTTTTACTGCCGACGGTCTACCCGCGGGGGTGCGAACCACGCGTCGGATTCGGCGGATGAAACGGCTTCCCATCCCCGCCGGTTGCTCGCTGGGGGGGTTGCAAAGGGTCGGCACCCTACCGCTGTTAACACGCGGGGAGAAATGTTTGATTAAATAACCGCGTCGATGAATTGAAAGGAGCGATGAAGTGCATGACTTGTGCTTTCGCCGGGGGGGTGCATCGCAATGAGAAACACTTGGAGGAAGGCGAACACTTCGTACAGCTATTTCATTTCGTTATTGGACCAAAGGGAAAGAAGTTTATTTCGTATAATTGATGATACACCCTTCTCGGTTAATAAAAACATTGCGGGCGCACGGAAAAGTTCCGCATCACGAGGATCATTAGCTTTTAGCCTCGACGTATTCGCTCTGACGCGAGCATATTCGGCCCCTCGAGATTATTCCACTTTGCCACTTTTTAATTACTTAAGAACCCCTCGGAACGGGGGCGGCGGCTAATATTTCGGTCCCGAAGCGTTTTCCTTGCCCAATCGTTCCACGAGACGTTCGAAACAATTTTCATTAGACGTAACAGGAACATTGTCCTCTCATTCTGTTTATTGTTTATTATTGTGAATCATTTAGTTTTGTGAACAGACGAAGAAATTGCATGTGCTATGTTTCTGGTGGTAGAGTTCCGTTGATAAGAAATTAACTTGCTTTTCATATCTCCCTCAGCAATACTACGGTAAAATTATTTGTATCACGTAACGTGCCCCTTGGTACCAAACAGCTTTTGTAAGACCATTTTTTGTATAACTTCGAAAATCTCGTGAAGCATTCCATGGTTTCCAGTTAAACGAAACACCCTGTATATGTATAGATTTTGTAGTCGCGGGAAATTTAAAGCAGTTTTACTATGTTGTTGAAAGCGTAACAACATATTTCGTGTTTGAAAAAAGGCAACGCATTAAGCGTACTTTCATATCCATTTTCGATCAAGCTGCGAATAAGCGATAATTTCGAAGCTGTTCGCATTAATTTGATCGGCCGCCGTAAACTGGCATTAAATGAAGAATTTCCATTCATGAGCAGCAGAGGCGCGAAAGTGCCGCAAAATAAAATAACCCCCTCGCCCACGGCGGAGGCATTTAACTTTAGAAACTCGCGGAAGCGCTTTTTACGAGCGGTACGTGTCTATTAGTCTCATTACCAGCCCTCAGGTGGTGCGAACAACCCTCTTGGGGTGGCAAACGACGCCACCCGTTATATTGCAGGCTGTTACGCTCCACCCTCGGCGCGGAGCGCGAATAAGTGACTCGGAGCAGCAGCTTCTTTCCACCCCCTTCTTGCTCTTATTCTTCCTCTTCTTTCTCAGTCTTCTTCTTCTTCTTCTTCTACCGTCCCCCCCCCCCCCCCCCCGCCCCTTTTCTCGCTGCTCGCGATACCAGCCGGGCTTTCTTCTCGCAAGCCATTAGCCACGTGATTAATTAACGGATCCTGTAAATCAATTTTCCGGTACAGACGTACGTCTTAGTCTTGCCGGCTCCATTGCAACCCTATTATCTCCTGCTGACTCCGGCATTTTTTCACTTCGTCCTCGAGCAATCGCATCCCGCTTTTAGCGGCAGACCCCGTGGTCCGTAACAATAGGCAAGCCTCGAGGAGAAAGACGGGCGCGACTTGAACGATTAAACATTTCGGGAGCTGTTTGCGCGAAAACGATCCGAAGGGAAGAAGAGGATTTTAAATCGAGTCGACCGTTCGCGCGAATGAATAAAGGGAATTCGAACGGGGGAGGCTTCCAGCCAACCACCTCCCCCTGTTTCTGGCTTCTTACAAAGCAAACGGGGAGCGAGAGTTGCATGCTTGTTTAACTCGAAGTAATTCGATCGAAAATTTAATCAAGCCTAATTTTTTAGCGGCACCTGTAGGCGTGACGAATCAGTCACGTCGGGTCAATAAAACTTCCAAGAATCGCCCCCCGCTTTCCCATTCCGAACCTCGACGTCAAAGTTCGCACCTCGATCGCTGGTCCCCTTTCGAGGTAAACAAAAAAAAGAAATCGTTCGACTTTTCAATAAAGGGAATTTTAGAATGCTCGAATTTATTCGCCCTTAATTGTCCTCGCGTAGTGAGCGCTTCATTTAAATCAGAACGAAACTTTTCCATTAACGCGCCAGTGGCTTTGAAAATTTTCTCGACCGAACGAGCAAGCGTCCCGTATCGAATCGTTCGAAATAGTTCGTCGAATTAAAAAATATCTCGAGGTCGCAGAGGGGTCGGGCAAATCGAAAGAAACCGTAAAAGGTTTTATCGTAAATCGGCCAACCGTACAAGCAGAGAGAGAGAGAGAGATAGAGAGGAGCAGGGTCCTTTGCACGTGATAAGGGAGAAAGATAATGATTTTTTTTTCTCTCGCGCCATTGGTCAGGCGGATGGCGAGGGGCGCGCGTTTGATAAGGGTGCAAAACAGTCGTCGACGGGGCGGTTCTCCGGCGCGATAATTGCCCCGAACTATTTCAATCGACCCGCGGCCCGTAAAAACGCCGTCGCTGCCCTTAGAAGCCGGGAGGGAGGGAGGCAACTCCGAGAGGACCGGAGGGGTGAAAAATAGTATTAGCATGCTCGCTCGACGGGCTTTCCACGAAGCTGTTCACCGCCCCTGCCGGACGGTTTTCGCGAAAAGGCGTAGAGGCGCGGGGGCTAAGAGACGGAGCTCGGCCCGAGAAAGGGATAAAGGGAGACGCGAAAACTGCCGGAGAGGGCGAGAGGAGAGAGAAAAAGCGGCGAAGGATTCGGCTCGATTACGAGCCGTATTCTTTTAATTACCAGAGTCCTCCGGGGCAACGAAACGAAACGTTTCCCCTTTAATTGCAACGCTCCTGGCCTGTATACATTCCACGATCGTTCTCTCAAAGAATTTAATTACCGGCGCGTATGGCAGGTATCCACGCTCCGCCGCCCCGTCGTCGCTGCGCCCTCCCCGGCACTGTAATTACGCATGAAACGGATACGACATGAAGCTTTATTTAGGTCCTAGGGTCGTTACCGTTTTTTTTTTTTGTTCCCGTTTTCTTCGAGCGTTTCTCTCGCCCTCCCCGTTTTATCTATCTCGATGACGCGCGATCCGACCGGAGTGCACACGCAGCGACCCGGCTGTTCAATGTAGCTCGCCAAGGACCCGAGTACGCCGTGTACACGGAGTTACGGACAACAGGTTCTACGATTCCTCCCGTGGCCGCTGTTACAATCGCTGAACCAGCACCTGTTCCGCGTAAAAGCTGTACTAGACACACGGAAGTCCTGTGGAAACGCACTGTTCATACCCCGTGGTTTCTCCATCTCACACCCCTCTCGAGAACCCCGCCGAACAACCACCAACTGGCAAACCGAGTTAGGCAAAAACTTAATTGCCCCGCTAAAAAAGTAAATTACCGCGGATCTCCGATCAAATCCACTTATTACGGATTTCAGTCGAATCCACGGATGAACGCTAGTTCTCTTTTGCTGCTGCACGCGACAGTCGAGATGATCGTCAGATATCGAGACGCTCGGATGCGATTTGATAATGATGTTTAAAACGACAGAGAGGGAGAGATTATAAATTAATGTTTGCGAGCGCACCAAGGGAGCTTCCAAATAGGTCGTGATTGTCAATTAATGTTGGTACGTTTCATTAATATCGGTGATAGTAAGAGATTATAAATGAATGTTTATTAATAAACCAAGGGAGTGCCCAAATAGTTCGTGATTGTTAATTAATATCAATTAATACGTTTAAGCTAAGCACAGCTCATGAAACTTTTATATTTTATATTTTGTTTACCATAATTGTACTTAAACCACAAAATGATTAACTTATATTCCCCTGATACAGAAAAGACGTAAAATATGTATGATTAAAACAATCCAGCGAGACTTTGATAGGAAACATTGGCCATACGTTTCATTAATATCAGTGATAGTAAGAGATTATAAATGAATGTTTATTAATAAATCAAAGGAGTGCCCAGATAGTTCGTTAATTAATATCAATTAATACGTTTAAACTAAGCAGAGCGCGTGAAACTTTTATATTTTATATTTTTTTACCATAATTGTACTTAAACCACAAAATAATTAACTTACACTCCCCTGACACAGAAAAGACGTAAAATATGATTATTACAATCCAATAAGGCTTTGACAGGAAATATTGACCACGGGCGTGCAAGGCTGTGGTCGAAGCAGCGCAGAAAATTTCCTTGAATAGTTAACTTGCGTGTACGCGTACTTTCAATTGATTGAACGCCTCGAACGTGGCCAATCACAAACATTTCACACATTGTCAGAACGCGTAGGGCTCGTCTCTAAAACGAACGAGAGCGTGATAAGAACTCCAAGTGACAAGGATACTTTGCACAGGATTCTTAAAGTGAGTAACAAGATAAGTGAATCAGTGTATTGAGTGTATCATAGAAGCGGACTACGAAGATCAGTTATAATAGTAGAATAGAGTTAGAGAAATTTTAAAAGTAATTAATAGGATGAATCGCTCAGATATGGAATACGTTTTCCTTATGCACACGTCTTACCTATTTACAATGATTCTACACAAACTTCGGTGTTGCGTTTACGTTATAACGGTTTGGACAATAATCACCCGACCGATGATGGATCCTAAATGACGATCCCAATGAGAATGAAAATCCTCATGTGCAATATTCGACTAATGGTGCTCTTAATATGAAGTACAGTACTTACTGTAATCGCTTAATATCAACTAGCGCATTCCATCGAGTTTGCTCTTTAGAAGAAGGAAAGCAGGATATAAATAAGTAGACTGCGGATTTCG
This sequence comes from Holcopasites calliopsidis, assembly GCA_023838395.1. Classification (NCBI taxonomy): domain Eukaryota; kingdom Metazoa; phylum Arthropoda; class Insecta; order Hymenoptera; family Apidae; genus Holcopasites; species Holcopasites calliopsidis. The sequence goes on from JALHAQ010000042.1 coordinate 129,176, forward strand.
ATGCATTTATAGGGAAACATAGCAATGCAAAATTGCAGAGAATGCACGTAATAGGACAAAGTATAAAAATATCCCAATTGTAGCGCTTATAATACCTAACAGGCGAAATAGTTTTCTACCCAACTTCCACATTTTTTACTATATTGCCAAAAATATGAATCTGCATAAAAGCCCGCAGTCTATAAATGAGTAACGCGTCTGATAATAATAATAATTTAAAGAATAACACCTTCATAGGTATTAGGTATTATTAAAGGTATTATTATACCTTGCTACGTATATCATCAGTTTATAGGTACCTATTCAAAAACTCGAATGATGGGTTTGGCTTCGATATTCCTTCGCAAACATGTGTTTCCTTATAACCGGCGTACGCTCTCAAATTCAAGTAAATGACAATCGTAACCGACTGTGTTTGCCGCCAATGAATGGAAACGCAGTGTTGTTTAATCTCGTGGTATTTCGTATTGGGCATTTATTCTAAAGTGCAACTCACCGTGCATATTTACAAAACCATGCCCCCATTATTCCGTCGATCACATTTACGCCATAGAATCCTTTGTAATCAGCGTAGTGACGGGCCTCGTAAGAGTGTTTCTCAACGGTTTTATGGTGGCGGCCCGAGAAAGGTCATGTAGTTTTCTTATTATTTGATTTAATAGAGTAACAGAGGGGAAGACCGCAAGCTGTTTACAACCGAGAATTAAGAATCGGCCGAAACGCGTGCGGAGGAAGTACGAGATCCAGAAGCTTCCTCGCGTATACCAGTTCCAGCAGCGGAGCGCGGTCCACTTTGCGGACACGAACGGAGAGGGAAGAAAGGGAGGGCAATCGGTCACTGATTTGGTCAGATCCATAAGGAGCGTGCATAGCGAGGAGCATTAATGACCCGACAAGCATTCCTTGCCCAGATGCCCGATCCCCCCTCGTTTCGTCCCTCAGGAATCTCGCTCGCTCTCTTGTTCCCTCTCCTTTTCACGTCGCTCGTGCCCTCGCGCTTGCTCTGTCCCCCTTCAGGATTGTCTCTTCCCCTCTGACGATCTTCTCCCCTTCCTCCCTCGTTCTTCACCGCGTCTCGCCCGCTTCAGAAGTCTCGCGCGATCGCGTTGGGTGGTCTCTCTACTCTTACCGACTCTTGGTCCCGTACAACCGAGAGACGTGCGCACGCTCCACCATGTTCGGGACCATCACGACGGGCGAACCGAAGGCGAACCTTTGTGCCCTTATACCTTAAACGCGACGCGCTCACGCACCGCGCCGCTGGTACGCGACGGAGCGCGAGGGGACGCGTGGGAGGTCAGGGTAACCAGACGCGTATCTCGCCGCAAACAACACCCCCCGCCCAATTGTCACCCCAACAGGTTCCTTCCGGTTCGCCATCCGTCGTGCGCTTGGAAAGTTATTCACGATTCTTCGTGATCGGCCCCGGTATCGCGTTCCACCGATGGAAAACACCGTTGATCGAACTGAGGCGGGAACAGCGCGTCCATGCAAAAAAAAGTCGGGCAAAACTCTTAATTAATTGCGGGGTCGGGCCGTGCCGGTGGTTATCTTCGTTTCCGGACAGCGGCGCGGTGCCGCCGAAAGACGCGCTCCCCGGCCCGTAACGCGTAATTGGCCAGGCTGTGAACGCGACATTAGATCCTCGTTATCCTAACGAGCTGAAATAGCGCGCGGCTCTCGGGAACAGTGGCACGATGAAAATTCGCGCGCCAAGGCAGACGCGCGACCGAGCAATCTGCCCTGCTCTTCCGTTCCTCTTTTTTGTCTGAAAAGATTTAAATTAGCAGGGAAGGAGGAATAAAACAATTGATCTGACTAATTGGATGAGTACTTCGTTTATTTTACTCAACTGAGAGCATTGACCAATTTGAGCGTTTGTTACTTTCTTTCATTGAGCATATCTGCATGGTTTCTAGCGTGCTTTACAATTTGTTTTTTTTTTTACCGACCAGAACAAAGGCGCATAGGTAACCCCCGCGGCGTCCCGTACAGATAAATGTCACCGGCGAGAAAAGTGCGTAATGCATTGTCGAAGATCGGCTTGACGAAGCGATTGGTTCCGCTGTATGGATCAGCGAGGGGGGCGCCCGGCCAAGGGATGCAGCGTCAAACCGATGCAAGTGACATTTTACGGACAGAGACTTTTCTCCTCGGCGTCGCGATGCCAATAAAACGAACACGCCGCTGACGTTCGTATCGAACGACTTTTCCCGCGGATAAGAACATATTCCGCGTTACCGGTGACCCCGAGGAGCCTCTGCTCCTCCGTGTTCACCGGAACATCGGCGGTTCCTTAACTTCCTTGCAGATCTTCCTACTCACACAATCGAACTCTTCGCAGAGCTTTCTCATCAAAGGACAATAGTAGAAATCGAACAATTTTGGACCTGAGTGGGAACGAAAATTAATTAGTCGTACTGCAGCCAGTGGGAAAGCTTGAAGAATTAAGCTGAAACTTCTAAATATTTGTTGATTGCCATTAACCTTCTTGAACGATGATAGTATAATGTTTCAGGAACTAAGCAGATTCAACATGTTAATGTCAATCGTATCAAGAAAATCATAAAATTGCTGTTACGCGGAGATATCGTAAAATCGCTTATATGAAATATATGCATAACGAAGCATTACATAAACATCATATGTCTTTAAATATTCCAGAATTTAAACAGTGTTTTACGACGTTATTATTAACTTTCTGACGAATATTTCGCATAAGCGTTGCTTGCTCTTGTGAATGTGAAAACGGTGCACGGGTTGTCGATTGTTTCTTTGATGTAACTGCGGTTTTATGATTTTCTGGAATATGATTGACAATATATTGAATCTGCTCAGCTCCTGAATCATTATATTACTTTCGCATCGTTATCCAAAGAGGATAACGACGATTAACAAATTCTACTAACGACCAATATTTAGAAGTTCAAACTTATTTTTTGAAACCTTCCCATCTCGGCTCCCTTAAACCATGCGGAATCATGCCCCATAAAAATCATTGTCCTTCCAATTCCTGACGATCCTACCCCGCGCCAGATTAATCCAATATTCAACGTTTAGTATCCCACCGATTCCGAGGTTGAAATTGAAATTCAAGTCGGTTAATTAAAATTCATCGCCGTGGCCCGCAATGAATCTTGACCTTTGCCCCGGGAATCTTTTAGCGCTTTCGCGCGGTTCGCGTGCACGCGGCAGAAAAACGTCGCGACTCGTTACGACATAACTCATACACGCCGGCCTCTTTCACGTCCCATTGGCGGCGGTCGCGATGAGAGACACGCGTTCGCGAAGCCTCTCCTCTCCCTGCTCGTACGGGGTGATCTATCGGCGGCGCATCTGCCGCCGTGTCGTCATAGAGACGACGCATTTACGGCCAGCTAACTGGCCTTTACCCGCGGTTCCCGAAAGCGGCGCGATAAATTTCGCTTCGCCGCTCGCGCGGCCCGCCTTTAATTTGACGGGCCGGAGAGCTCGTTACACTCGTTAGCAGGCCTTTAGCTGAGAGAAACACGGTGCCAGCTTCCACGGGGCGAGCAGTATGCGCTTTTGATCCGCGGTAGATCCAGCCGATCACGAAATTCTACGTTTCTCACGAGGAATTTTCATTTGCCGGCTGAACCTTGACCTACGGGGGTAATTAACGCCCTGCTTTATGACGCTATTATAATCGACAATGTTCTCGATGCTGAAAGCAGTATCGTTTTTATTGGTATAAGAGACATTATCTTTTACGCATGTTTGGGTACTATATCCCGTTACATTATATTATAATACTCTGTTGTAATTAGTGTAAATTAAATTAACTAATTGTGTAAATGGTTGTGTGTAACAAATATCTAAGTATTGTAAATAGTTGTGTATGAAACATGTCTAAATAGTACAAATGCAAACAAATAATTGTAAATACGGGCCAAGGCGATACATGGGCATCATTTTCAAAATTATTTCTGTGTGCTTTCTCTAGTTAAGTTAAAACATCTGTTTCCACTGTAGCTTAATACTGACACCATATATAGTACATTTCATAAGGACACGATTAACAAACTTTGTGTCATAGCCATTCTTTCTTAGCGTCCGCCGCCTTACCCCCGTTTGCCCTATATACATTAAGAACGGTGCTCCTCTACGTATATTTGATATTTGCGACTTAACTTCGTTTCCCGAGCTTCTCCAGGGAATCCGGCGAGCCACTAAATGCGCCGGAAGTGGCGCAGTTAGTGTAAATTAAATTAATTAATAGCATAAATGGTTGTGTATAACAAATATCTAAGTATTGTAAATAGTTGTGTATGAAACATGTCTAAATAGTGCAAATGCAAACAAATAATTGTAAGTATGGGCCAAGGCGATGCATCGGCATCATTTTCAAAATTATTTCGTTGCGATTTCTCTAGTTAAGTTAGAACTTTTATTTCTACTGTAGCTTAATACTGACATCACATACATATAGTACATTTCATAAGGACACGATTAACAAACTTTGTGTCATAGCCATTCTTTCTTAGCGTCCGCCGCCTTGCCCCCCTTTGCCCTATACATTAAGATCGGTGACCCTCTACGTATATTTGATATTTGCGACTCAACTTCGTTTCCCGAGCTTCTCCAGGGAATCCGGCGAGCCACTAAACGCGCCGGAAGTGGCCGCGGGCCTAACACCTCCGCAGTACCTGATATTGTAATAAACAGCCAAGCCGAGGCGCCATTAATTGCGTGAGGTTCGCAAGGTGGTCGCGGAGCTCGCAAGAAGACGAAATTTAGTGAGCCACTGGCGGGAACCGTCGAGACCCTTAATGGCCATTCCGATGACTATGGCTCTCGACCACAGCGGTAGCTCCCTTCCACCGACGCCCCGTCGCCTCTTCGGAGTCCACCCTGTCCGATCCCTATACCGCTTACGCCACCGCCGGGTGGCTGACTCGTTTTCTCCACCCTGTCTGTACTCTTGTTCCACTCCCGGCGGCGTGTGTGCTACGCGGCGCGGCGTTCCAGCAATTACGCATCGCCGCAGTTAAATACAATGGCCCGGACAACGACTCTGTAATTTATCCCTTGGCCTGGCCCACCATCCGCGCGTTCGTTCACCACCGCACTTGGAAGAGGACGCGGCTCGTTCCCGCTCGCTCTTTCGCCCCGTTTAGCCGGCGACCAACCCCGCCGCCCCTCACCCGCCGTTCGCCGCGTTTAAATTAATGATAATTAATAACGCCGCCTCGTATGGACACCGTTCGTCAGCGGTGAAATACGCGACATCCGCGGCTTGACTAGCGACAGGATAAATTATATTGGTCGCGCCGGAACGCTGGACTATGGTTCGCTGAATTTTACGGGGGTAGGACGGGGGTGAACTTTGACGCGGAGGGACGGTGGAATTATTAACTGCGCGACTGGGATTTATAGAGTGTTAATCGGCACCGGCTTGTGCTGCGTTCCATGGTATTATCAATTGGGGCTGGTTCGCAGAGGGTGTATAAATGTAATTGGTACCGAAGCGAAGTATGAATAATACCTGCTGATATAAGTTTAACGCTATATTGAAATCGTTCTGCGCAAATAGCGCGCGGCCAACGTAATGATTTCCGTTTTCAACGAAGGGTACAACCGTTCGCCGAATCGAATACGCATTTCGCACGCGAAAATAGCGTGCAATTATACGCGGAACAATAACAACGAGGTCGCGATAGAATTACCAATTAGGGATCGTCGCGTTCGAACGCAATGGCCAACGGCAACGACTCTCTAATTTATCCCTGGTTTTAGCCTCGGTTCCCGAATGAGTTTTCCTGTTTACCAGAGGAGAGAGGGGGGGGGGGGTTGCGTTGCTGAAATACATTCCAGTTAGTTCGAATTAACGACAATTAATAACCCCGTGCCTGTCTTGTTTATTCAACATCGACTATTGAATGTATAAATTTCATGAAATTAACGAGTGCATCTCATTATTGTTTGTTAAGGCATTCCTCGTCTGTGCGTTGCAGATGCAATAGTACAGTTTGTAGAAATGTGGGGAAATATTCTTTAATAAAGTACCCAAGTATGATGTTTAAAGTTTACTACGATTAATTCCTAATATCGTATTTGACAATTCATAATTATTAACATTCAATGGGCGAGTTTCTCAATCGAAATTAATAGCCTACAAGATTAGTTTACCTAAGTACGATCTATTAAATTTGCTGCGACTAATTCATTAAATTCATATTCAATATTTCGTGATTATTAACATTCGTTAGAGAAATTTTTCAATTCGATTTAATAGCTTACCGCCTACAAGATTATTTCCTACTTGTTTATTGCACTCGGAATGCAATACAAATTATTTCGGTGACTTACAATTGTATCCTTCGCCAAGGGGGATATTAATTTGCGCTACTCTATTTCTACCCACAAGTGTACCCGCGAAAGCTTTCGCACCTTTGTCCCGTGTCAAACGACCCGCGATCGAAGAATACTATTTCGCAAATCCGTCCAACAGGTGCACTTACCGCATGTCTATCGTTAATTGACGGATGTTCGCGAGTTTGTTTGAACTAGTCGCGCGCTGTCATCATCGCCGCGTTCCACTCGTCCGTCGCGTACCGGTTGGCTCGTTAATTTCGGATCAATTATCGCGTCACGCCGTGTCACTGGAAACCAGCCGTATCCAGAGAGCGGTCCGTACACAAGCCCGTCTCTGCCTTCCACGATCCGCATGCTTCTCGGCCACGCGAATTTTACTAATTACGCTCGGGCCCGCTTTCGTTTGCGGAATTATTGCGTCCCGTGAACGATCGCGTCCGCCCCTTTATCTTTCGCCCCGTCCACCGCGTGCAACGAGGAGTAAAAGGTTGTTCGAGCGAAGCAGCAATTGTTCGCCACGGGGACCACAGAGAAACACGATCATCCTCGATTACCGATGCGGAATTTTTACGCCGACGTTTAAGGAGAATATTGTATTCGAACGGGGTTGCGCGTGCTTCCGTCCATCGGCTCGATTTTGCAGGAATCCGAGGCCTGTGTGTAAACGTCGAAGAAATCGTGCAACGTGTCCAGGGACAGGAGAATAGCGTAGAGAGAAAGAGAGAGGGCAAGCGTGTATTTTTAATTCGATTTAATCGGTGGCAACATGTAAGCGGGTTACATAGATTATATCGACCACATATTGCGAGACACTGGGATATACGCATACCTTTTCCAAGTCGGCCTAAGTGAGCGTAACATACGTACAATATAGATATATCTATACATAGAGACAGACTCGTACATTAATTAATAGGAATATACAGTTGTGAGATCGTTTCGCGATTCACGCGACCATGTGCAGCGTCGTGCTTACAGAACAATATAATCTTCTCGCGGCGAATTAACGATTATCTCGTACTCTAGAAATATATACAACATCACGGCCAGTCGTATTTACAATTATGTACAGGGGCAAATAAATAATTTAAGCGCGTCCAATCTATAACGATCGTATCGGGGCTAACACGGAATCGTATCTAACGCCGATACGCTAACGTCGATAAATAAAAAAGAAAGGTTCAGTCTGCGATCTGACGAGCGTATAACGAAATTTTCACCGTTATCGCGATCCGTTTCAGCAGCCACGGCTAAGCTAATAAAATTAGACAAATTATTTGGTAGTCGCTCAGCGTCGCTGTACAGAATTCAGATAATCGTCGCACCAAATCAACAAATCCTCCTCGTTCCCTTAACATTATCCTCGACCATTCTCTCTGTAGAAATGTCATTTCCGCGAACGATTGACTTTTTACCGAAGTCGCAAAAAAAGGAAAAAGAAGAGACAAGTGCTATTCGGCAGTTGCTACAACGACTGCCCTCGTCGTTTTACTGCGACTCGTTGCCTCCGGCCATGATTTCCTCCCCGTCCTCGTCGACGGGCACCGTCGAATGATTGTAAAGACCCTGGGCCATCAGCTGGAGCGCCAAAGGGTTTTTCTGACCGCTGGCCTTCTTGATTTTCGCCCTCTTGTTCTGGAACCAGATCTTGATCTGCGCCTCGTTCAAGCCCAGGTCCCTCGAGAGCTGCTGCCTTCGTCTCTCGGTCAGGTATCGATTTTCCGCGAATTCCCTCTTCAGTCTTGCCAGTTGCTCCGCGCTGAACGCCGTCCGGGGTCTCTTCTCTTCCGGCGAGGCACTCTTGTTGCTGCCGCTCTGCGTTCGTTTCACTCGCCTCGTGCGCGGGCCTGAAACAGAACGATTAATTGCTCGTTAGTTCTCCGGTTCTTTATTGGATAATGAAACGGTCGTTGCTTCCGATCCGCACTGGACAGGGTACACGACGGCAGAAGAATTCAATAGAGGGTCTCTAAAAAGTTAGTAACACGATTTGATCGGTCGTGGAATTAATTATTAAACGTTGATTTTAATTTTTCTTCGAACAAATTTGCTTGCGCGAAGTAGACTATGCTTCCTCGAAATTTCTGCTTCGCTAGTTCCTTTCCAAACTACCCTTTATCAAGATCTAGCCCAGTTCCGTCGGTTTCCTCAAAGGCTCGAAAGATCAAGATGACTTTGTCAAGGAGGCAGCCGCGTCAACAGAAAAATACCGACGTGTCCGGAATCCCCACGATCGATCATCGATCACCCCTCACCCGTCCAGTAAGCTCTAATTAACCGTGAAAAGGAGCGTCTGTAGCGCGGCACCATCGCGACCCGCGGTAATTAGTAATAAGATTATCGGGCGCAGCAGGGTCGCACAGACCACCCCGAAGACTGGACACGATATGTGGGCCGCGCGACGACCGTTGCATAGAGTAGAGGGATACGCGGTTATAGAGTTAAGTTCTGCGAACGAGAGCAGGTGACGTTAGCGTGGTATCCAGCGAACTCGTGATTATCCATAAACTATGCATCCGCGTCGGTTCTTGGACTGACCGGTTCCTCCTGACCGAGTTACGGATCGCGTTCCAACTTGTAGATCGAAATTGGAACGACGATTCGGTGAACCGCTGTCGACTCAGCGGAGGAATCCGATCGAGCTATCTAGAGGAGCTCGCAATTAGGTGAGCTTTATGCGGCGTGATTTTTCGATAGCGCGGAACACGCTTTGATTTACATAGGAACTGGTTTCGCAAGACGCTAACGGTTCGCCGATGGAAATCGATTATAAGCGGATACGGAGAAATAGTGGTCGCGAGATGCGATCGGTCCCGCGCGGCTTTACTTCCTATCGCGATTAACTGAGATACATCTGTCTCGCGACGGTGGAACAATCGCGAATTAATTCACGCGTGGTTGCTATCAGTTCCGCTGTCGTTTCGATTCATTTAAATTAGCCTCACTGTTTTTCTTTCATTCTTGTGCATAATTTAGCGTCGGTGATTTTAGAAACTTACCGGAAGACGGTCTGTCGGAGTATCTGGTGCAGTACACCCACGCCGGCCACAGATTCTGCCCGTTGAGGCCCGCTTGATTGGTGGCAGCGGTGGACGCGCTCCCGGTGCTGCTGTCACCGCTGAGGGAATCGCTTCCGATAGTGGAGGACGCGGAGCTGAGAGAGGGTGCTCCGGTTACGGAGCTTCCGGTGACGGAGCTCCTGCTGCTCGCCAAGCTCTCTAAGCTTCCGCTTCTGCTGAGACCGGTACTCCTTTGAAGGGGTGACGTCAGGCCACAATGGGAGGAGTACAGATCTCGTTCTCGGTGCACGGAGAAATTGGCAGGCTGCGGCCTCGTGGGGGACAGTCTGCTGGACGATAAGCTCAAGTCGCGTGGCAGAGAAAGAGGGCTGTGCCGTGGAACGGGAACCGGGATCGTCGTCGAGTGGCCGGACACCGTGCTGCTCTGTTTCGCTGCTTTCGTGTTCAGTATCGCCTCCCGACCGAAATCCGGACTGAGAATGTTCACCACGCTGAACCTCAAAGGTGTTTCCGTATCGTCCTTCCGGTCCTGCGGTTGATCCTGATGGGAGATCACGTGGCTCTCGGGGGAATGCACCCGACGATGATGGCGATGGTGATGATGGTGATGGTGGCCGCCAAGCCCCAATCGGAGACTGTACGCCGCGTCCATCGTAACGAGAGCTACGCTCATTTTATTGTTCTTCGAACTAGTCCAATAAGGTCCTCTCGGAGTAGCTGCAGCGAATTGTCCTCGCGGTAATTGACAAACCGAGAATCAACTGTCGCGTTAATCCTTCGCTGCCATACTTGCGATAGACCACAAAGTCACACTTGACACTGTTGGTTAGCCTGTCAAACTGGAGGTGTCACCAGCCGGAACACCGGGTCTCACTGGAGTTTCTGTTCGGAAGCACCACACGCGTCACTGTTCCTTCCCCACTGATCATCTACGAACACTTTTTGTCGAATGCGATTGGATCTGGTTGGAGCGTGTTGCGTAATCGGCAAAGGGATGCTGCGTAGTGTCGCTCACGTGGCAGGATCGACTGGCTATTAGACCCTGTCTCCTCGACCGATGCGTAGCCCAAAGCGAGACGAACGGCTGGCTCGGCTCTGGATCAGCAGCGAGAGCGAAAGGTCTCCTTAGCGCTATTGGCTTTTCTCGAGGTTTCCGAGGACTCGAGCGAGTGCTGTGACGGGTCTGACTGCCTGTCCATCCGTCGCTCAGTGATGTCTAAACTAGGGGACCTGTGGTCCCTACTTACCGCTTTCCCCTCCGCCCTTCTCGCCCCTTCACTCCTCCTACGCCCCAGCCACGAGTGCAGTGCACTAGACACCCTCGATTGTATCTCTATTAACTCTTCGGCCGCACGCTCCGCCCACTGCCGCACGGTCTACCCAAGTCCCCTCCAACCAATCGTCGCTAGTACGGACCCCCCCACTACTAAATACGCCAAGCGTAGAGGGGGCTAGAGAACTGCAACGATCGATGCTACTGCATCGTCCCGTTTAGTCGCTAGAACTAGGCTTTTGTCCCGTTCGAACCTCTTCTCTTCTTCCGTACCGTTGTCTCCGGTAAAACACGTAACGCTGCCTGGCATTGGTACACCGATGATAGATCTTCAGGGAGAATCGCGAGGAATCGTTTCTGAGGATGGTACAACAAAGTTTCGCACGCCCTCAATTTTGAAATCTAAGTGGAACGTAGAGAAGGGTATTACGCTATTAAAATTCGCGTTAGTTGGGATTTCGAGCGGTTATTTAGTAGCCTTGATTGAAAAAAAAAGAAACAAACGTAATCCGGCCACTGCGAATACCAGTAACAGCACAACCACCTCCCCACCCTGCTCAGTTGCCCCACCACCGACTTCACCGAGGATCTCGCCCACAATTCCGCCCCTCCCGTCGGGCCACGCCCACGTCGCTCCCCTCGCACTCGACGAAACCCACTACTCCATACTTTTGTGTTCCTCCCCACCTGGATTTTCATTTAGAGTTCTCTAACTGACGTGAATTTTATCGTCCAACGTCGAAATTGCTTCATACAAAAAGTTTGCACGGCCACCCAGATTCGCCAAGACCCCTCCCCCACCACCTGCCCCACATTTGGCGGGGGACCACCGTGACGAATAAAAAGCAAACGTATTGTCCTCGTTACACTAGCACATATTGGCATTTTCTACTTTATAGAAGAGAACAGAAGATTCTTTTGTAAAGTCAGCAAAGAAACGTGGAGGATCCTTGTTTAATGTGTACGGTTTTATTAACGACCACGCCTAGGTGCATCAGCTGCCAGGGGAACCATAAAGAGATCGTTAGTCCACGCCCGGATTCGTGTAAGAACAATAATAGAGATAGCCACCATAAATAACCATAGCGTGTCTATCCATCAATAGAAGCCTCGTCGAGGATAGAACCACGCTTTTCGCATTACCTTCCAGTCCAAACGTCATGAACTGGAAGGGGTAGATATCTTCTGGACTACTTTTCAGTCTTGCTCCGCCTCTGGACCGGCGCGGTGATGTACTGTTGTTTGTCGAGAAGAGATTGATCATGATAGGTGAATCTAATGATCCAAGCAATGCTTGACCGTGAGGAAATGGAATTTTGCCTTAAAAGAATTGAATTCCTTTAAGATCCTAATAAATTAACTTCAGAGCTTCTTCATACTGCTCGGACTGAAAAGAAATTAATTCATTAGTCCGCCGCCGGTGAGTTTAGTTTAACGTTTGACACTCCCATCCATTTCCAAGTTGTTAGTCATCCAAATGTGTTCTAACCAAAGAAAAAAAACGAGGAGTCGAGGGGCAAACATAGTTAATTCGTTCGTTAGGGACTCGCAGGCACGCACACGTCGCCGCGAATGAACTGGCCGTTCCAAAAGAGTGGACGCCTAGAGCGAGACCAATCGCGACGTCCCGTACGTCAAGGATTGATTGGGTTTTTTCGTTGGCTGTACAAAAGGAAGAGCCGAACGCAGGATCATGCCGCGACGACGATCATTATTCCCCGAACGCGATTTGTAAACGGGTTCTATTTATGGCACTGCGAACTCTATAATCAGACGCCGCAGGGGCGACGACTTATTTAGAATAATTAATGCAGGTACGACCTCGCGAACCGGTCGTCGACCAATCGCAGTCCCCGTATCCCCGTCACACCGGCTACAGAGGGGAAGCGCGGGGCGTGGCCGTCGATTAGCCCCGCCCAGCGAGCGATCCGCATGCAATCTCGCGTGCGTGCTCCCCACCGCTGCGGCCACTTTTTCGAGGGAATCGCGATATTTTCTAGTGCGAAAGCCTGCGCGTAGCCATGCGCGTCCCGACGAGATGCCGCGCAACCTTCCCGCGATCTCCCAGAGCTCTGTGCTTTCGATTTTTCGTCCGAACGTTGGGAAAATTGCGGGGTCGCGAATGTCTTCGTCGAGCTGTTATTTTGCATTCGCTTGATACGCGTTTTTGAGGAACTTACAGGGTGTCGACCCCTTCAATGTTATCCCATCCCTTAAGTGATACTTCATGAAGTACAGGATTCACATCAGTCTCCGCCTTCTTACCAAACACAATTTACGCCCACCCTTAGTTACGGTCGCCTGCGATCATCCCCAAAAGGAAACATTTAGCGGAGTCGGATGGAAATCGATGCCATGGAAATCACCGACACAGATTTCGCCCACACCAGACTTAAGCTACGCTAAACTTCGCCGACACCGGACTTACGTAACACTAGACTTCCCCAACGCCAAACTTGGACAACGCTAGACTTCACCGATACCAGACAGCGCCGACTCGAGATTTCACCAACAGCTTGCGATGACCAATACAGAATTAAATTAATTATTTGCAGTGAGTTCTAGTAAAGTAGATTGATACAAGCTTGGCGATCAATATTCTACTTATCCAAGCTCGCTGTGAACATTTGGTTCAATCCTGTGGCCAGCATTACAGTTGTCGGTCAGAGCATCGATTAAGCCTAGCGTCGATGAAGTCTGGCGTTGCTCGGGACGGTGATTTCCGTCCGAAACCAAATCGCAGGGCATCGATTCAATCTACGATATCCCGAGACACTACAGGCGCATATCCAATTGGCCGTCGTCCGAACACGTCCGCCGAACAATCTGGTTAACGGCGCGGCGCGAACACGCGTTCCCGGTAACGGGGGTGGGGCGACGATAATAAATGCGGCCGACGGGACGCGTGAATCCAGATAACTACACGATCAATCGGGCTGATTGAAAGTAACCGACGGGCCCGGCCCGCCGCGGATGCATCCACGAAAGCGCGGACTCTCGCTATTTCTCTCGTCGACAGACACACCCCTGCGCCGCACCGTCGACGATTCCCCTAATCCCGTTTATAAACACTCGACGACCACTCCCACCTCCCCTGCAGCGCGGAGAGGGATGATACCCGTGTTTCTACCCTCGACCAGACCGAACGTCGTTCGCTCGTTTTCACGGGCTGTTACGCGTCCCGCGATCACCCCTCCGTATTTATACGCCCGCTGAGATAATGTACACCCGGTACGTACGAAGATAACCGCACCCCCGGGGACGCTGCTCACGAACCGTTCTAACACGCCGGGGAACCGCAAAGTGTACTGATTTATCGCTTAGCGATGCGACGAACGAAGAGAGAGGCCGTATCTATCTCCCTCAGCGGCGGTAATCTCTCCTTCGTCCAGGAAAATTGTGTCTTACCCCCCATAGAACATGACTATCATTTCTTTTCTTTTTTTTTCAACTTACACCTCGTTACGTGTCACTGACGACCAAGAAAAAGCGGACACTGCCTTTCCCAATATCCACCGTTCTAGCGCTGCTTGGACAAAGGGGTTGAAGACCAACCGTATAGCATGTAATGAGCCCATTCGTATGGCCAATCGGCGATGGAATTTTTACCACCGATGTCGCGGGCCAATCGCAATCCTATTTCTTACCGCCGAGAAGAAGAGCGATCTCCCGTCCTGAACCCGCATTCCCCTATCTTGTCCGTCGGGCAAAAGGGAGCAACGCGATGACGGGGAAAGGAGAGTCGACAAGCGAACCAATTACCGCGAAAAAAACTTTTCCTCCGCGCCCGTTAATCACATTAATCCATTTACGAGTGGACCGAGGGGCCGTGTATGCGTCGGCTGGCGAAAAACGCGCGAGCGCGATCGAGCCACACCGGGGTTGATGCGGCCTCGAGGAGGCCGATGTAAAATTGCTACGTGTTCTGCGTAATCCAGCACCTCGGTCCGACCGAATATGGTGTCCGGCTCGCATAAGCGAACCGCCCGGCCGGTACTTCGATGCCCGCCTTCTATTCTAATCGTCTCCCGGCTCTTCCTAACGAGCAACGCCCCGCACAAGTTAAGCAGACGAAAGCTGGACTCGTGATTCCCGTCCATGCGAGCGCGTCGCTTCGCTCGGATGGGGCCACCCGTTCGATATTCGCCGCTGAACGAATCTCGAGCATATTTCACAAGAAACAGACGCGACAGAATGGAAAATTAGCGGTCGCTGCAAACGGGCTAGGAGAGGCAGGTTTTATCTTGTAAATAGTGGAAGCATTAAGCGCGGAACGAAGTTCACGGTTATGGCTAAGCTGGAGCACAACTTTTCCTCTCCCTCCCTTCCAACGGGTTGAACGCTTAATGGTCGGCGTTAAGTGCACCGAAGATTACGCTCCGACGAGGGGATACAGATCCCTAAGAAATTTCAAATTCAACGAGAAAGCGTATTCATCGGTCGCGACTTATACGCTTTTACACAGATTTTGTTTCTCTCAAAGGAAACAGCAAAAAGAGGCGAGCCCCTTCGCATTAGTTTCGCCTCGGAAACGAGGCGCAGGTGTTGGGCCGACGCCGTCGTCACGGCGCGGCTCGAACAATCGTCGTCGGGCGTCCGTGTTTCGAAAACACGATTCGTTCCGTTCGGATTGTTATCACCGGAAAAGGTAGGCCAGCCGCCTGAAAGGGCCATCGATTTCGTCACGGCGACCCACGAGCAATTTTTCCGGAAGGCACGATTTCTCCTCCGCTCCGCGCGATTATAATTCCGAGAACTCCAATTTCTCCACCGGTCCGTGAACTTATGAAAATTAAAACGGAACATTTATGGAAAGCACATCTATGGGAAGTATCTTTTTCACGGCTTTCCTTTGTACACGGATTCGATCCTCTGTTTCTTCCGACCGGGAGGGGGGGGAGACACCAAGGATGACCCCGACACGCGCACGAAGGGAATCCGTGTCGTATTGTTCATTGCGGTAAGGGTTCCTACGGGCCACCAGTCGGGAGAAAGGGCCTCTGGTAGTCGAAAGAAGGGTTTGTTTATACTCGGGCTTTACGGGGGGCCTCATTGTTCCCTGTGACCAATTGCGCACCGGGAGGCCCGTGCCCCGGGGAGCGCTCCTCTTTTTCATTCTCCGCCGAAAACGTCTCGAGCGGAGCAGAGGGAAGCCCCGGCAAGCACCAGCACCCTGCTACTAGAATCAATTTTCCATCACGTTCCGTTGCCCGGAATTATTAATTGTTTAGCTGCGCCCTCCTGATAGATTAGCCGCCATGCGTAACGTTTACTTTCGAAAATTAACCCCGCTCCTCAGGCCCCACCCCGCCGCTATAATTTATAGAGTGAGATCATTTCAAAATATATCCAGCGCGCGGACGTGAACACCTTGAGAAATCGATCCCATTCCCGTCGGACGAAGGGGTTAAATGGAATTTTCACTCGATTCCGCGTATATCCGGCGGCGCGATCGGGAGAAGGGGGGGAGCACGATTTTCTCAGCAAACATTCGTTCCTCCTGCTTTCACGAATCGAAAGGGCTGCTGGGCGTTTCGCGCGAAGGGCATCGCCGGTGCGGTCCGGTAAAGAAACGGTTTCAGGTAGCCGTAAACAGGTAGGCGAGCCGCGAGTCGTCCCGGACGCAGAATGCGAGGGGGGGTCCGTTATCCTGCAGAGATAATCTGATTTCCCGTGACTGAGATGTCAAAACTGTGCCGTCCTTGACAGCTCGGTCTTGAAACGCCGCCTTTCACGGGAACGAGATTCGCTCCGCTCCTGGACGACACGAAAATATTTGGAGTTCCGCTGTGACCGGAGATAAAAAGACTTTCCCGAACATCGTTTCTGTATCGGCAAACAATTCCCGGGGCTTCCCTCGAACGAATTATTCCGCCCGAACGGAAATTCCTCCGAAGGCTCGAATCGCCAACGAAACAAGGAGTCCTGCTCCCTGTTTGATTTTCTTTTAATTTCCTTACAAAGTGGGAAAAACAACTGCAGCTGTTCAAAGCGGCGTATCGCGGAGCCTACCTGCGATTCACCCGTAATCCTTCTTGCGACGCTCCACCAGCGGGCCTGTTTATCCACGACGGATCATCCGGCTTAAAAAGTCATAAGTCGTGTTTTCGTTTACCCGGCGGGAAAGCCGTCCGATCCCCGTCCCTCCTTGGCATCTTTCGACGAAGGCTGCCCGATATCGCGATCCGACTGACTTTCTGACTTTAAAATAACACCCGATTTACCTGCGACTCGCACCGTTATAAACCGTTCAATAAGGTCTCGTAGCATTTTCTTAAGCAAACAATCTCTTGTCCGTGGCGCGGCCTCTTTTCGACGAGCCTTAGCCACTCGTCTATTCGCGAGCCTGTGTCGCGCAAGGTCCGATTAAATTCCGGGGAAACGTGTCCGAAGGTTCTTAACTGATGTCTGTTTTGACACGAAGAATCGAAAAACGTTCCGGTCGCGCTTTCAAAGGCGGCAGAGGACCGAGCGTGTCGAGGGCTAGGACCCCGAGCGCAAACGGGATTTGCCGATTTAACTTCGCCGAGGTAAGCTTCGCGGTCCCTTGGAACGGCGGAGAGTGTGTGGGGGGGGGGGCACAGTAGGTCAGGGTCGACTTTTTGACTTTCCGACGCGCACGAAATTTCGGACTCGACCGGAACGAATGCCGCGGGTAAACCTACACCTTGCGGAACCGTTCCCGGGACCCGTGAAAAGGGAATCGTTCACGGTGGTTTCCGCCGGAGCCCCGCACCGATGTTTCGACAAAGCTGCCCCGCGACGCTCGGTCTCGTCTCGCTGCCCCGACGTTCGCTTATCTCAGCGTGTCGTTCCCCGTGCTTCGCCGCCGCGGCTGAATCTGTTGCTCCTGCTGCGCGCGATTCTGACCGGTTTACAGATCTTTCCTTTTATTCTCTTTTTCTTAAACGTTCACGAATCAAAAGGAATTACCGAGCACGTTCGTGCGTCCGCGAGAGACGAAAACAGCGCTGCGTAGAAGGTGTTTGAATTATCGCAGGGGCGGCGGAATTCAGCGAACCAGGCACAGATCTAAACTACCCCCGGGCACGAGTGGGAAAACCCGTAGGCAGGGAAGAAAAAGTCGCGATTCGCGTGCCGCCTGATACTCGTCGTCGGTCACGACAACTACGGCGGCGTTGCGCTGCCGTAATGGTGCATACGAGTTAACGAGCGCGCTTAATTGAAATAGCGAGCCCCTCACGTAGCGACCCGACGAAGAAATTGCAAGTCTCGGCCCCGTGCACGGCGTGAAACGGTGTACGCCGATGCGCACGGCGTGAAACGGTGTACGCCGATGCGCACGGGGCGAGCCGTCTATCGAGACAAGAGTGGAAAGGGGAAAGATAGGTGTAAGGGTGGCCAGGGCAAAAGCGGGACCTTAACGCTAGGTTTGCGGACCTTCTTGTGCACCTATTCATGGGAATTTTGTCATAAAGCAGGTATATCATATACAAGTGTCTGAAATTGTAAAGCTCTGGGAGAAATGAGCTAGGATGTGTGGAGATATTATTACATCAATCGAAGTTAATATAAGCTGCTTAAAAATAATGTTTTACGACTTCTACTACTCTAAACGTGAAATCTAAAACGCGTCAAATTGACGCGTTCCGTAAACCTAGCGTTAAGGAAGACGCCTGGTGTATACGGCTGAAGTCAACAGAATTCTTAGGAATTGATTATAGGGAAAATGTTGAACCAGTTTTTTGAAAACTTGGAGGATACTTTTACAATTACAGAAATGTTCTTGCTGTTGTGAAAAGTCCGTAAATATTATAGATACATATAGCGATCTGGTGTAATTGTGAGATAAAGTGTGCCCCGAGTTTTTAAGAAATTGGTTTAATACTTCCTTCACAATAAATCTTAAAAATTCCTTCATTATTAGCTGTTTATACCAGGCTCCCCCTTAAGGGTAAAATGACACAACTCCGAAATTAATATAGCTAAACGAAAATCGAGTATGTGCAGTTTATTAAATCAATACGTTCTGTACTAAACATATGTCTTTGTTTTGGGTAGGAAGAAATTTATTTAATGGAGGCTCCTCGTGAAGCTAATTCGAACAAAACAGTGGTACAGATGCAGAAGAAGGGAGATCCGATATTTTCCCTTGGAATAAACATATTAAATGAATAATAGAACGTTTCGGCGGTATTAGTTACAACGTGTACCACGCGAATTGATTGTTATCCAAACACCGTCCAACGATCCGCGCACGACGTGCAACGTGAAAAACGTTCGATTCCACCGCGAATACAGTTGACGAACACGCGATCGACGGCGGGGGAATAATTTCACCGCGGTGTCGAGCAATAAATCGCGCGTTCGCGACGTGTACAGGAACGGAACGCCATTACCCCCGGCGCTGGAAATAAACAAGTGGACGTGAAAGATTACACGGGCGAGAAATTCAGCCCGCGAATTGCGCGGACGGCGAACGACGCGCTGGCTTCTGAATAATCTTGAATAATCATGCGGCGCAACGGTCGGCTCGCGCGTCAATTGACGCACGGCCTCCGGGAATTAGCGCGCCGTTGCTTCCGATAAAAGGTATCGACGCGATAGCTTCGGGGGGTTGGGGGGGGGGGGCGCGGTCGATCCACCTGTGATCTGTTGATAAATGACAAACCGCTCGATGATCGCGACTAAATGAAAATATAGCTGCGGTCGGGCGAGCGACGACTAATTTGTCACGAGCGAACGCCCCTCGGATGGTTTTCAGAGTCTCGATACACAGTAGATTCTCTGTTGAACGACGGTGAATCGGGAACCCCGAGACCGTCGCTTATTGTGTAGAAGGAGCGAAATCTGATTGATAGAGCCTACGAGCCGGGGCCGAGATTCCGACATTTCTCATAGTCTCGACGACGGCGGTCAAAGGGAAAGCGAATGGTGGGGATAGCTTTCCGTCACTTACGTGTAGATCGGAATACCACCGCTTGCGGAGAATCTGCTACAAATTCGAAGCTCCAGACACGTGCAAAACGATTCTATCCCCAGCGCAATTATTTGATTGGAATAAAATAGAGAATTATAAAAAAAGGAAAGTAGTCTCATTTTTTATGTCGACTTTCCGGGACACTAAAGATTGTGTAAAGAAGTGTTCACCTGCTAAATAAAACGGCCGCGATTGCTGCGTCTGGTTGAAAACGTGAAAGCGTTGCGATCCCCGTGTACGTTCGCGATTGGCGCAATCTCGTCACAAACACGCAACCGTGCTGAAAAGAAAAAGGGAGTTTCGTTTCCGCGTATGAATTTCTCAGCGAAATTATCGATCGGACAATTGGTGAGATTAACGACATGCGCGCGTCGTAACCGTCTCAGGGAGATTCGGTCTGTCGCATTTCTTCCAGCTTAAACTCATGCTCGCCGTCGCAAAAAGGGGGACGTGTCGTTAAGTTGACGTCGATTTCATACTTTCGCGGAAGTCGCCGATGATTGCGTTACGAATTGAATCTCTCCCGAGAGCAGGTGTTCTTCGGAATTGAAGTATCTGTACACCAACGATCCCGAGATTCCGCT
Organism: Holcopasites calliopsidis; assembly: GCA_023838395.1. Lineage (NCBI taxonomy): Eukaryota > Metazoa > Arthropoda > Insecta > Hymenoptera > Apidae > Holcopasites > Holcopasites calliopsidis. The sequence goes on from JALHAQ010000042.1 coordinate 149,330, forward strand.
TGTTTTTAAGAATCAAAATTCAGGTACACGGTGGAACATAAATATCGACAGAGACGTTCATTTATTTTTCTATTCTTCACAAAGTAGCAAGAATCGCGTGATGGAAGTAATCAACGGACGTCTGAAGACTGGTCCAAGGTATTGCGAGTGTCATCTAGTTCCGGCTGCGAGGCCGGCCGGTGAAACCCGTCATTACGCGTGCACTTTCAGATTTCATCTCAAAAGAGATTCGCGAAATTGCCGGTGGCGAACTCGAAACGATGCGCGCGGAACGAAGCGAGACCGGAGGCCCCGGCTCGTTGAGATTTTAACTGTCCGGCCATCGAAATATTGCTCTCCGGCTGTGTGGTCAGCTTCGACGTATGTACAGGCACGGTTCTTTTTTCGAATCCGCCAGCGGTATTTAATCGAGTTGCAAGTGATTCCAGCCAACAAAACGGGCGTCGCAATTCATCGAATTTTTCCTAACGCTCACCAGGATTGATCCAGACCTCTCAAACTGTTTCCCACGTGTTCGAAGAAAAGCGATGGAGATCGGCGGACAATCTGCGAACACGAGCAGCCCTTAGAAGCGTCTTCTACGAGAGGCTCGTGCCGAGGAAACTTGTGTCGCGTCAAAGGGCTCGAGCACCCTTAGCAAGTGTTTCCGATCCGCAAGTTGAGAGTCACTCGTCGACGTGTGTGGTCCGTTCTGGCGGCGAGGTGCCGACACTCGAAGCTTCCCCCTCTCGTTGCTCGTCTTCTTTTTCTTTCCTCCACCCCGGCGTTCTTTTCTCTCTTGTTTTCCCTCCGCTCTGCCCTTCATTGTTAACCACCGCTCGCCGTCCCTCCTCCTCCTCCTCGCTCGCGAGAAGGCCTCGAACGAGGAGGAACAAGCCCGACGGTCCTCTCGGTTGCACCTCCGCGGGGCCCCGCTTCCCTCGTCCGGCTTCGCTTCCCGTCGTTCCTCGTCCTCCCTCTCGCGCCTCCTTCGCCCGTTCGCCGTTCACCAGCTCGCGCCCGCGTCATTATACACCGGCACGACGCAGCTCGGCACGAATCTACTTTAGGAGGGCACAGGGTGTCCTCCTCCGACTCGTCCCACGGGACATGCTACCCTCTCCGGTCCTCCGGACTCCCGCGGCTTATTACCGGCTCCCCTAATTCCCTGTCCTCGTCGCGCTCGTCGCCGGGGCCCGCGCTTGTGCGCTCTCGCATCGCCTCCTATCTCGACGCCCGTTCGCCGCCGAACGACCGACCGGGGCTTCTGGATTGCTAATCCGACGGCAACCACCGCGTCCGACGAAAATCAGCCGCGGACGCGCTGGAAAAGATCGTTACCGGTAATGACGAGGCTCCGTTCGTGCCGCGTGGAAGCCGTTTCGCGCAATCAGCGGAGCCTGGACGGGCCTTGTAACGTGATTCCTGGTCTTGTAACAGGGTTGCCGCGAGCCACGGAACTCTGGGAGGCGGAGGGTGGAGTGCTGGGATAGAGGCGAACTATTGGTGAGAAAAATGGGAGAAGGACAGATTTAGGGGTAGTTCTCTTAACAATTAATAAGAAGCTTCTTGTTACGTATGGATAGGAATAACGAGACTGCTAAATTAAAAGGGCCTCGCCAACTGTAGGAATGCCCCCAGATGTATCTTCGAACTCCGCAAACAGCAGGAACTGTTCCACCCCCAAATGCTACCAATGCGCCATCTCCTCCCCGTCGGCCCAATTCCGAATCTGTTTCGCGGATCTCGCGACGGAACCCTGTACCCCTCTACACTTCGTCTACCGGTCGGGCCAGGATCCGTATCTTCTTCTCCCTTTTGTCGCTGGTCTTTGTGAACAGTCGTCCGGCCGTCGTTGCGTCACGCCACCAGGACGTCCCTCTAACAAGGTGCAGTTTTTACGGGCTCGCTACATAATTGGCCGCTCATTTGCATAGATTCGCGGTACAGGGGCCCGGCTGAAATCGTTCGAGGCCCAGATGGCACATGCGCGTACGCGAGCCGGCTATGCGCGCGCTACGAAACGCGTTTAGAAGAGAAACCCACCGCTTGCGAGAGGTCTCGTTTAGCTGGCCTGAAAGCTTCTCGTGCGCACTCTTTGCTCCAGCTTCATGCGAACCGTTCTTGCACTTCGGGGTGCAATCAACTTTGCTGTAGCCGTGGCGTTAAAAAGGAGAGGGTGATCTGGAATTATTTGAGGGTGGTTGGGTAGATTGATTTGTACTTTCATTTTGCAATACACCTCTTTATTCGATCGTAAAATAATCCAAGATAAACGTACAATACTTTCGAAAGCTTAGAATTGTTTCCAATAACTGGATCGCTTGATCATCGTGTTATAATAAAATATAAAATGCAGGGGATGATATGAATGTCTCCAGCCTTCTTCTTTCATCAGAAACATTTCTGTGCCGTATTTTTCAGCGCGTTTCCGAAATAAAAAGAGGCAACGGAGGGTTCTGCGAGCATGGAAACGAATCGGGGTGTGTCGACGTCGATAGGCGAGGGTGGGCACAGAAACGGCGTCGAACGCTCGACAGTTTTCTCAACGAGCTGCGAATCGAGTTAATATTTTCCGAGTGCGGCCGGATAGGGGACGGGCCGGCAGGAGGAGGGAAAACAAATCACGGCGCGTGCCTGGCATACCGGACCCTTTCTACGTCGCACCCTTATGTAGAATGCCTAAGTGGCTCCCCCGTCGACGCGCCGTCGACGAAAATGTTTGTCGTCGAATCATCCTGAGGTTAAATTGAATTCATGTCGCCCCATGCCCGAACGCCCGTTGTCACTTTCGACTCATAATTAATATACATCTAGATAAGGGTCTACTTTCATGAACGCTGCCCTCGAGATAATCGAGATTAATGTGATTCGAGAATTGTAAACTCATATGTGGAAGATTTACGAAATTGTTATTAAATTCAGTACCGCCGATTTTATCGATCGACTCGCTCAGAAGAATTGTCAAGGTTTCAGGTGGTTTTGGTGTGCACGGAAGAGGAGTTCAGCCGACGGTTCAGGCGCCCCGCGGCTCATTATGTTCGTAATAAACGCACGGTAGGCGTCGTGGCCTCGAGCAACGGCAATTATCCGGATTGCCGTAATGTCAGTGATTAAAAGAACTTAATGAGCCACCATTAGAATAGGCAGCCAATTTTTTTGTGACTCCCTGCTCGCCTCGAGGTACCGGTGGGCATGCGGTACTTGCTCTTTCACGCGATTATCACGAGATCCAAAGAAAAAAAAGACTACAACGAAGAACCGATCGTTTGCGAAGCTGTATATTAATTTCCAGAAGGTCTTGGGGGGGGGGAACGAAAACATTGCAAAACAGTTTACTTCAATTTTGTATTATTACAAAATTTGTTACATTACAAATTTTTAGTAATATTGGAAGCTGCCAGTTGCATTATCTCGTCCATGCCAGTTATCCGCACATATTCTACGCCGTGACGTCGATAGAACTTTTCGGTGCAATTACGTTCCAGGATAAGGAGAGTCTTGTCCTGTTGCACCGTATTCGAGGGGGTTGAAAATTCGTTGTGGGTCGCGTGACCGGCCGGGAACAGGCTTACAGAGATAAGCCGTGTCGTCGGACAGATTATGGTTTTCACGCAACCACCCTCTCATCTCGTTGCGGCGATCACACCCTCCGGTCCCGGGTTGGCTGTACAGAACACTCGCCTGAAGCGATTACCCTTCCTGTAAAATTTCTGATAGACTGCGATCCTTCGATGTGATACATGACTCGAATATCGATACAATTACACGGTCAGGCTCTTTTCCCCTCGAAAAGTAAACAAATTGGAACGTTTTTGAAATTACAGCCACGTAATTTCACCGATATTAATCGCGATAAGCAAGATAAGTTTGATATACTACAAGATAGAGGAGAACGCCTGTAAAATATTTAGCAATAAACGTTTTACGAGACGAGCATAATCTAAGGAAACAGATGGTCATCGCCTGTCGCTGTATTTAACGCGGGTAAACGCTCCCAGCTCGTAAGGCGAAGGGAATTATACTCGTAGAGCGTATTAAAACGTCTTCAATAAGGATTGAACCGTTTTTACGACGAGGAGCTTCTCGTGCCAGCATAATTCAGCAGCCCTCCTGCTGGAAATCAAAATACAGGAGCCCGCCGAATTTCTTTCAAGGGATTGTTAACGCATCAAAATTCTTCGTCACGTTCCGCTTGTAAAGTCATGCGCGACGAGGACCCTGTCCTCTGTGACCCTTAACCCATTCCCAGAAAAGGATTCCATCTGAACCAGTAGCCGCGACACCCAGAAGATTTAATAACGCCTAACATCGAGAGCCCCCATATTCGAAAATTCGACAGACACCCAACGAGCTTCAGGCTCGCGTCCCACAGCTGGGATCCCACAGATAAACCCAATATCGGATCGTTAACGAACGGCGATTCTTCGTATCGAACGGTCGAAGGAAAGTGGAACGATTTTCCCAGCGCGGACGAAAGGGTTCCTCTATGCCCGGTCGTAAAATGTGAAACGAAAGAATCTGCTTGACGAGAGTCGGGGTGCGGTGCAGGTGGAACTGCGCGAAATGGGCTTCACGAGTTCCTCCCGCCAGTGACGGCCTGACAAATCAAGCTGAAAATCGAATTCTGGGGGCGCCCGTGGCCTTGCGCTCGCATCTATAAACGGCGTGGGTGTGCGCGTGTACCCGTCATTGTACATGCGCCACACTTTTACAATCTGAAGCGGCGGAAGTGTGAGTGGGCGCCCCTTTACGATTGTTTCTCACCACCGCGGCATTCTTGCTCTCCTTCCGTTTCACCACTCCCTTCGTTCGTCCATTAAACAATAAAATTCCCGTCGCTCGCCTCTTCCTTTCCCTTGGAATTCTATGTAACCTATGGCGGAGAGTTGTTCATCTGCTTTAGCTCCGGCGAATCTCGAGGAAGGATTTTTAAACGAAATACCCGATAATCTGGCAAGTGTTAATACGAGTTGCACAAAATTATCTACGATTTGAAGTTTCTTAATTTGCGCAGGGGAATCTCCTAACATTCACGGATTATCCTCCGCTCGAGCGGAGTCCCACGACACGAGACCCGCGATCCCGACGACCCTTCGACCACGGTAATTCCCGGGGGGGTGGCGGAGGACTCATCGGCGGCGAACAGGCGCATTTTCGCCGCGCTGTTTTCATAGAGGCGGCGGTAGACGAGCGGACATGTTACTGCACTCTTGACCAGGGGGTTACGACCAAGCCGGTCGTTTGCTCGTTATTTCGCTCCGTGCGCGGGCGAATAAGGAACGCGGTTTAGCAGCGAGCGCGGCAAGGGGGTAGAGGCCGAGGTGGCGGAGTGGCGAGAACCGGCGTGATGAACGAAGACCGGACGACGGATCGGTTTCCGGGGGCGAGAAGGATGAAAGTGCAGAGAGTCGAGGGGAGGGAAGTCACGCGAACGATCACACGTGAGGCGTGCAGAAAAGCGTTGCAGAAAACGTAGCACACTCTCGGATCCGTGGGAGGAAATCGTAAAAGGGCCTCACGGCAAGCACGAGTTCGCCTCGACAGTGGCGGATTAATGGCTAGAGAGACCCGGGACCCCCATTAGACGGTGAACAATGCGGTCGGCATTTTTGGACGGACCGCGATCGCTTATGGAAATGCGATACGGGACAGCTAGCGGATATTCCGATTAGCTGGAGGGCGAGGAGTTCGTGAATGGGTGGTGGAAGAGAGGTTGAGGTAGAAAACCTTTTCCACTGATGAGAAGTATGCTGGAGTAGATTCTTAGTCAGTGAATAAAAGTCGGGACCCCAACATAATCAGTTATCGTGTAGAAGAAGCGTACTTGATAAGTACCTGGAGCATCAAAGCTCGCAAACCGATCCTCACTTCCATATAGATCGGAAATCTTCGCTTATCGAGAATCTACTGCACAGCGATAGTTCGATAAACGAACGGAAATCGGAACCCAAGTGCGGCGCTAATTGCGCAGCGTAAGCGATTTTTCATAGGGCACACGCGTATCTTCAGGACTGTAGGGCAAAGGAGAGACAGCGGCGGAGATGACATCCATTCGCTTAACGTGCAGATCGTTCCGCTCGCTTATCGAATCTCTACTATATGTTGCCTCGAAGAAGTGGACATAATGAAAGCTCGACTGAAGGTACTTGTATAAATATCAAATATATTGCGTGTCCGTTTCTTCAGAAAGTAGGAAGAATTTTTCCCCGTTTTCCAATCTCGCTGGCGCAACTAGCAACCGTTTAATTAACTTATTCATTCCGGCGCGTTGCTCCTAATTAAACGTGAACTGTAACACCTCGGCATGGCGGAGCGAAAGCCTTCATTGCGGTAAGAGAGATCCGATAAGAGCGTGGAAGCGGGCTTTAATGAATGGAGAACGCGCCTCACCTTTCGATCCGACGCGACGCTCGCTTACCGAATCGTAGCGTATATCGTGCCACCCCATCGGAGGACCATCGTTGTCCCCGATTCTTTTTTCACGGGTCTCAGGGTGCTCCGATGCTTCCGAGCAGATTGAGAACGGCTGTCTCGTTGCTCCTGTTTCCTGCCTCATTACCTCTAAAGCGACCATTGGAATTGGCGACTTCTTGGAAACCCTCAACCCTCTAAAATCTTAAAACTTCCATTCCATTGAAGCTCTTAGGGTGAACTTGCTCAATTCGTACCTGCATCTAAGTCGTACCTCGGCCTTTTTGTTTAACCCTTTGAATCTCCGAATTATTTTTCATTTTTGTTGTCAATAACTCCCTAGTATTTTAGGTGGTTCATTTGAAATTGACTTCAAAGGGCAGTTCCTTGACTGGTACTCATTTTAAACCCTTCAGTTTACTACTTGTATTAAATACAGCTCCCAAACTTTGTTGTAGTTTATATTTGTGCAACCTCTAAATGTATTGTAAAGTATAATGCATGTTTAAATTGGCAATTTAATAATGTCAAGTCACACTTGGAAAAGGAGTGCAAAGGGTTAGACTTATGACAGTCACAAGTACTTCTGACATAATTCATAAGGATTTTGTGCAATTACTATTTGAGAAAATTAATCAAACGAATTCTTGCGTGAAACTGTAACTGTACTTAAAGCTATTTTTTGTTTTCATATTACCGATCAGTGTCCTATACTTCGGTGTGATAAATTTAAAATAGAAATTGAGCTATATGCGTATTTTCTACCACCAAGTGTACACCTATATGGCCAATGATACCCACGTCTGAGACTTTGCATTTTCTAATAACCGAATCTCATCAGCACAGAGACAGATACTTAGGTTATCGGTTATATTAGATTATATACATTGTGGCAGTTCAGTAGAAATCAACCGGAAGAACCAAAGCTTTCCAAACATTAACAGAGAGTCCACATGAAGAAATGCACAAAGTGTAAAACATGGGTGCACATGCTTTGTGCGAGGGCAAACAGACAAGCTTCTGAGTATTAATACGATCATTATAGCCGACAAATCTGAAGGTATGAATTAGGATAAGCGTGATACGATTTAGGGACAGTAATCCTAAATCGAACTTTTCCCAGAATAAAAAGAAATAAGTCGGCTTTATGATTAGAAGCTGATTATTTTTTGTTTTTCTTGCCCCGATTAGTTTATTGATAAAGAGTTGATTGCCATTGACTGTGTGGCGCTTTTGCTGTTACTTTTCGTGTAAGACGCGTTTCTTCTTAAGGGGTGCGAATTGAGCGAGTTTACTCTACATGTCAGGAAGCCTGTAAGATTATAGAAAAATTTAAGTTTGGATAAGAAACGGTATTCGAGAATAAGTAGAAACGTACGGTTTGAAAATACATGGAGAGGTTTAAGGCTCATGGTAGAAAAGGGACAGGGAACAGAAAGTGAGGAAGTAAAGAAGGGCTAAGGGAGGGCTAAAGGAAGGCTGACGCGAGCAAAGAGGTGCAACTGAGAGGTCGACGGGTTTAGGCTTATTGATTCCGGAGAGTTTCTCGCCCCTCTCTGTCCCTCCCTCTCTTTATTCCACTCTCTGTCCCGCTCGCCTTTCTATCCATTCGTTCAGACACTCAGCGAACGCGCGTACGTATTTTATGCGCGTCGAAGGAACACGTGTCAGGGGTTACGCAAACAGAATGATTGATACATTAGCCAGCCCGCTGCCCTCTCACCTTATCTTTTATTCCGTCCAGCGAATTGATCGCCTGCGAGTAAAACACCATAGGGGAGGGTGGTTGGCCCGTGTAATGAATCGAGGACCGTTTCCCTTTATGACGATTGCTTTGCCGTGAAACGTAACTCGAATCAATTGAATCGATAATTAACCGCTGCCGCTGCTGCTGCGTGTGCAGCGAGTAAAAGGGAGGTCCGAGTACCCTGGACAATTATACCGACGGGTGCATTGAGGTACAAAAACGCGATCGAAATACCTTTTTAATAGCAGTGTAAAAGGCGAGGGTGGATTTCTTTTTTTGTTTAATTACGAATGAACGTGTTCGTATCGATGTACCATTTGCTCTGACATTGGACTCGCACTGGATTCAATTGCTCTTCGTATTACTGTTTGAAAGAGAATTGTAAGAGCGGGGGTGAAATAAAAAACTGACGTTTCGGAGCTAGTCCTCCCTCTCCGCAATCGATATCGGTTTCCATGGCAATGCCCCGCTCACGGACCTGTTACTCGCGTTAATCTTAAATTACTCTCAGCCTTACACGATTATTCATTAGATTATCATCAATTAAATGCACCCCCCGTGTTCGTAAGCATACGAAGATCCTAGGGGTGGAGAAATATCAATATCCGACACTGTACATAGTTCGGCCATCGACAGTTAATCGACAGTTCTCCGCCACTATACCAGAGCAACAGGGGATGCGCGTACATGCATATAAAAGCAACAACCCTTACGATTACAGGCCTGTACAAGTGCCCAAAGGAAATAAAATGACAGCAACAATAATCGGTGATCTACGATCGTTTCTACAATCTCGGCTGATCAGAATGATCCCCCCTTTTGCCAGCTCCAATAAATAAGTGGAACTCGACCAACAGGCAAAACGGCGGAAACGCAGATCGCATGAAAGCAGTAGTCCTCGTTTAACGAAGCCGAGCCCCCGGGATGCGTCGTTCCCATGGAGTCCCCGCAAGAATGCGCGCAGCTTCATCGGTGCTCCCGTATCGAGAGACGGCTACCGCGGGGAGCGGATCCCCGGAGCAAGGGACACGATCGGGGCCGTGGTAGCGTCAACGCGTGTTGCCGTGGCAGCGTGACAGCCGGACGGACGTGGAGCGTTTTGTTATTCAAATGAAGGAAAAAGCGAAGCGCGCGCGCGATATCTTTCCTGATATCGGCCCGGCCCATCTAGTCCACGGCTATTTTTGCCAACGATGCGTCCGTGCACCGGACGAAGCCAGTCTCGTCTAACCGATCCGAAGTAAATAGCCGCCTGCGCGGCGTACACAGGATCGATAGAGATCCTATCGGCCGGCAAGAGGAACGAGGAACCGCGTTGAAAGGTCCCTCGACTCCTCGTTCGGAATTAGGAAAAATGGCCACGGCCGTCTCGTTTCCATAAAATGCTTCCACCGTCGGACAGAGGGGTGAATTAATTTCCTCGTCGGGAAAATTTTCGGAAGTCGACGGAATCGGTGAACTCGAATCTTGAAAAATTTGGGTAGCTTGTTGTGAAGGGATGGGGAAAAAATTGCTTCTACGTTTCTGGTGGCATTAGGTCTTCGATAACAGTGAAATATACCATGTCATAAAGAAAAAACGTGCAACAACTATTACCTATTAATAGAAAGATTCAATTCATTATTGAATCTACAACAAAAAGATTTCATCTTTGAACTTCGACAGATGAATTATACTTTCCGAAACGCTAAATCCTTCAGTTCCATCGATTAGCCAAGTTCTTACGGATTTCATTTCGATGTCCGGAAACATCATGTGCCAACAAACAATGGTATTATCATTAATTTAGTGTCGCCAACACATTTGGGGTAAGACTGAGACATTATCATAATCCATAATTTGGCTATAAAGTCACTGCTCAACGTAAGTAATTGCATATAAAAAATATCTAAGTAGTATAAATGGTTCTATATAGCACATGTCTGAGTAATGTAAATTGTTGTATGTAAAATATACGTAAATAATGCCAATACAAATAGATAATTTTGAACATAGCGACGGTACCCCATCTTGCCCCGGATATGGGGTCGAAATTGTACTTTTGTGTTGTTTATAGTTAGAACACCTACTTCACTGTGGTTTAATAGCTGGATAGCAACATTCTTACAAGTACATAATCAACAAGCTTAATGTTTCATAACTATTTTATCCCCCGGTCCCCTATTGTATATTTCTTAATTGTACGAGTTTGAAAACCGCTGCGATACGTTATTAAAAGCATAACAACATATTTTGCGATAAAAAAAGAGTATCGTTTCAAGTGCACCTTCAATTCCATTCCTGATTAAGCTCTGAATAAGTGGCAATTTCGAAATGTTCACATTAACTCGAGCCACCCACCGTATACGATTTGTTAGAGTTTCAATTTTCTACCCGCGCAAGAAATATCGAGACTCACAGCCTGTTTGCACCGGGTGTTTATGTAAAACTTCCACAGACTGACGACAATGAAAATTTCATACGGCAGCAGACTTTCCTCGTCCCCTCTCTGGATAGCCGAGATTACAGCCCGCGTAAAATTGATATCGTCGCCGCTGAATGATCGTCGAGGCGAGCGATGCGTTTCATTCCCCGGGTATCACTCCGATCGTGAGATCGGGTAATGCAAAGTATACGTTTCGCGGATTTCTCCACCCGTCCTGTTCCCTTTTCTCGAGCGAGACTCGTTTCGAGCCGGCAGCCTCGATCCACTCTCGGACGCTTCCCCGTCGATTTATCACCCGTCCTTCGCTTTTCTTCGATTGACGATCCCGGAGCCATCAATTCCGAACGGAATCATTATGAACGATGAGGGGTCGAGCGGATATTTCAATAAAGCGAGTTAAACGGGACCGTGCGGCTACCTGTTCTCAACTTTCTGCCGATGACACATGCATATTTAATATAACTCCAGCACTGGTTAAGTTTCTCTAAATGCGCCTTTCGTGTTGGGAAAATTTGACGATCATTAATACGCGTGTACGTTATTATAAAAACAGTTATACCAAGAGTTATAATAATCTACAATACGTATTCACCTAGAAAGATCCACCGCAAAATCTGATTTATCTCAATTAACCCTCGCATGCAAGAAATCCCAGTAACCTCATTAACACCGGACCAATTTCGGATCATCGACAAGCATATCTAGCATCGGCCCTCGCGCACGTGCGCTTCCACTTAGCCCTGGCGAACATCATCTGAAACAAGATCGCGGAATGTAAAGTACAACGAGGAGCCGTTGATCCTGCTCGTCCCCCGTTGCTGTTCTTCTCGGGACTTTTCTCGTCGCACACACAGACACACACACACACGCAGCGTGCGTCGACCGCTGTCGTAGCCGATGACAGTGATGGACGCCCGAGCGGTTTGCTTCTCTATCACCGTGCCCGACGATGGCCGCCGTGGAAGAAGAAGAAGAAGACGGCCGGGATGATACAACACGAGACGAGCAACACGATGAACAGCAGCCCACGGGGGGAGGAGTTGGGCTCGCGGTACGACGAACCAGATCGTGTGCACGAGGTACACGTCAGTCGTACTAACGACTGCACGGTGCACGGAGAAAGAGAACCGGCGAGAGAGCCGAGGCGAGTGATGTTTTATTTAGTACTCGAATTCTTAAAAATCCGAACACAGATCTCTCGCTCGGCCTGCCGATCTTTTTGATCCGCGCTGGCCGCCCGCCGCTTCGCGGAAATTCATCCCCTTCGAGCGACCCCCACCTTTGTTTCGGCCGCTGCTTTGTCGGTGAAGTGTATATCGGTTAATTGAATCGCGCGAAGCATTTCTTCTTTATGCTTCCGGATGACAGGGATCCGGGAGACGTCGCTCTGTTTGAACGGAGAGCTGCGCTGTTTTTAAATTATTGTGAAGTTATTAATTATTACGTTGGTCGGACGAGAGTAATTATCCGAAACGCGTTTGGATAGTTTGTCATTCCTCGTTTCCAGCGGCGGTAAACTCGCAGGCCTTTCAATTTCTGTCGCCAGCTTCCATACAAGATTCCACGATTCTGTCTCCTCCGCGGCAGCCGTTAACGACAGCAACGCCCACGATCGTTCCCGCAATAGGGCGATCGGTTCTTTCGGCGCGGATAAACACGTCGCGCGACAAAGCGGCAGCTGCGGGGTCCGTATCGCTCGCGACTTCTCCCGGGACCCGCGCGCCGAGAATGCAAATTTCATCGGGAAGGAGATGAGAGAGAGTGGCCGACGGCGGGCGTCGGCGTCGGTTGATCGAACGTGCCGTGGCATATTTCTTGCGCTCGCTTAGGGAGGGGGACGGATAAAATCTTCGCTACCCCCGTCGCCATAAGCTGCCATGAAACGAGCCCGCGGAGACCGCGACGGAGCCACCCTTTACCTTCCCCTCTGCTGGCATAAAATCCTAATCAAGGAAAAAAAGACACTCGACCGTTCCTCATTCGTTCGCCGGTGTGCGCCTGCTGTAGAGACCGTCCACCCTTGTCCCTCGCTCGCGTCGCCCGTGTTCCCGTGTCTCTGTCAGCGTTCGTCAGGGACGAGTCCCGCGGAGACGATCGAATATAATGCCCGGACCACCCATGCCTCGTTGGTCGGATGCGCGACAAAAAATGCCGCGATGGAAATGCCGGACGATGTCGATTTGTCAGCCGTGGAAAGCCGCGTGAAGTCTTGCTCGCCGCTCGAAAAACGATCTCCGCTTGCTGGACGCTGCGTTTGTTAGCGGGACACTGGAGGGATGCGTCCGAGGTGGAGCTATGAACAGGCTTGGTGGAGTGGACGTGTTGATCAGACGGCGGGGTACACTTGGAGAAGCCTATGCAGGTTAATAATTGTCCACAACGTATCTTGCTTTATAGCGGAACACTATTAATCCATTAAGGATCATAGGACCATGACGCATCCCGCGTCAAGGTGGTCCGACCAAATTCGTAATAAACCGATTCAGGAAATTGTGACTGCTTTTCGCAAAGCAGTTCGGCCCACAAGAGATTAATTTCTTACTAATCTTACTTTTCTTTCTATACACCCCTTTTTTAGTGTAATCATATCGTATCGTTACTGATATCACTCTTCCTATCTATCTGCGCCTGAGATGGCACCAATATTTTTCTACCCAGAAACAAAGTGTCAAACAGATGATTAACGGGTTCCCTCTTTCGCCCCTTTTTATCGCGCTTTCGTTTAAGCGTTTCGCCCCCGGCTCGCGTCCTTTCAACACCTCCCCGGGCAAGAAGACCGTCGGCGGACAAACGGTTCGTTTAACATCGCCGCGAAATCCAACGGAAGCCGCCGCATCACCGCACCGGCGCTTTTTACCGCTATTAATTCAGATTGCGGTCCGTAAATTGCGCGAGCGTCGACCAACGAACCGCGCGATGCCCCGTTCCGGGAGGCCTTTTTCCACCTGGCCGGGCCGAACGTTTCTCGCGCGGCATTCCGTGTCACGTCCGCGACGTAAACGCGCCGCTCGAACGACAGAAAATTAGTGTCCCGCTCTGAAAACAGCCGCCGCGGCTTAATGAAATTAAACGAGCCGACTGATTCCGCGAACGGGAAATATTTCAATCGGCGATTCATCCCGCCCCTCTTCGCTCCCCCATACCCCTTTGTTTCTCCGCTGTCTTGCCGAGGTTGAACGAGTCCCCGACGCGATTCCCACGTGTTTCCGATTCCACGGAGTCGTCGCCCGGCCTGCGCACCGGCCCCGCGGCGACGGCGTCGAAAAACTGCTGGAACAAGGGTTACGGATGGCTACCATTCGAGGCGAACACGCTCTCCACCTGCCATCGCTGTAGATTGAAATCATTCACTGCAATTATGCGTCGAACGCGAGCCAGGACAAAAAGTTCGGCTTTGTCTGTTACTTTTACGCCTCTGGCGCGGGCGTGTCAGCCGTTCTTCGAATAATTGCGGCGGAATTGTCCGCGGCTCGAATGGGGACGGCTACCTATGCGTCTTGCTTGCAATTAGTTAAATGGAACGGATATTGCACGAATTGTTTTGAAGTCTAGTTTAAATGCGGTAAGGAGAAAGTTTCTTGGGGATAGGGGACAGTTGCCTATATTCCATTCCCAGACTGGACCATTTGCGTGTTTCTTTTAGAAATAAATAAAGAAGCAAGCAAATGAATAATCGTCTCGCCACTGTGACACGTTCCTAAATAGATTATCATAAATGTATTTCTTTATCGATATAGGGCAAACTTGCTTAATTCGTGCCTGCGCCTAAATCGCACCTTTTTGTTCAAGCTGTGACAGTTACAAGCACTTCCAGCGATGGGAAGTATAAATAACAGAACAACCCTCTCCTACATGAATAATAATGTTGATTTACCTGTTTGTTATTCTTTTCTAGTTGGCAGAGATTCTTTGCCATAAAAGGGGTAACGAGATTCAATCCGATCGGCTAAAGAAAATCGTCGCACTCGAAACGAATCGAGACGGTCGGATGCCAGCAGGCAGGTAGGTACTACTGACACTGCACTCGGCGCGGACTAATTAGCGCACCGGTGCATTAACGTCCGAATGAATAATTAAGCTGCGCAGACATCGGTCCGATTCCGCTGTGGATCTGCCGGATATCAGGCGGAGCTTGCGTCTTTATTAATAACCCGCAACGACATAGACGGATCTAAAGGACTGGTGTAATTATCATCCACGATCTAGCTTCTTGGTATACACAGTGGAGGATAAATTGATTTCTTTCCCACTGCTTGCTAATTAGATCGATGCACAGGTAGTTGCCACAGTGCAGGTAGAGGATGCAAGGGTTTATTAAAATGTCCTTTTTATCGATTCAAGTTAACATCTCTCATCCGGAATTGATAAACTGCAGCATAAATGGGAAGATGCTACATTTGATGATGGAAAATGTATTCCAGATCAACGCATTTTATGATTCCTTCAAATAGTAATAACGTTGGCGTAAACGAACGGCAATTACTTATGAATCAATCCAATAAAAGGGGGAAATGCATTATCCGATAACAAGTAATTGCTAGTCTAGGTGACGGACACTTAATCTATTCTTCTTCCACGCTTGTCCGTCGCGTATCTGAACAAATTCTAAACGGCATTCGCCAGTTTCTCTTTCGGAAAAACATTCTCTACGTTCGTCGAACCTTCTCAAATCGTGGAATCAACCTTTCCTTCCCCGGACTCGTGTTTCATGCATCGGCCGGGTCAAGGGTCAAGCTCTTTACAGATCCATGGGCGATAGGTCGGTCACGCGAGCAATGGCAACGGTACCTACCTCCAATGTCAATTAATATAATTGCACCACGGTGTTCCACTTAATAATCGAATTAACTAGATTCGTCCATTGTTCTCTGCACTTCGGAATCTCGTTATCCCGCGATAAATGATGGGCGGGGAACGATAGGAAACATCTGCGAGTTCGTGGAACGTTCAATCGACTAACGGGCCAGGGGAATTTCTCGCGATGTAAATATATGTATACACGCTTATTTACATAAGCCTATAAAACTTTCCCAAAATTCAAGAAAAGTGGAATAAAACGGCACACCTTTCGCGCCATCGGTTCCACCAGAGAATTTCCAAACGCCGTTCGATTTTATTCTTAACGACAGAATTTGCATCGAGCAAAGGAAACGTAAGGATGTAGAGACGAACGATACGCGCAAAGGGGCAATTACACCGACCCACGGAATATTCAAAATTCACAGCCACGAGCGTGACGATCGCGCGGGGCAATAATTATTCACCCGACGGGGGAGAGATACGTACGATTCGGGATGAGCTGTGCAAATACCGCGTGGGAGATAACCGGCGCGTCGAGCCACTCGCCTAAATTAACCCTCTATTAATCCGACAGGCGGGGCGGGGGAGGGGGTGGGGGTGGGGGTGAGAGAGGTCGGTCGGTCGGTGCATCGTAAATTATCAGCCACTGTGTTCGCCAGTGACGTACGCATACTACCACCTGACTCGTCGACTTCCATTTTTTACGGGGTTTAATTGAATCCGTTGTTTGAACAGCGCCCGGGGCTAATCTAAGCGGTGCGGCGCGACCAGAAACTTATTCATGGCTATAAGTTATTTAACCGTACGGGTCGGGCGTGCTGGGGATGGGAACGATCGTACACGCGGTTGGATCTAACCAGCCCCCGGCCCGAAGCGAATCGTACCGAGCGAAGATGAAGCGCGCGGTAAGAGGGCGATCAGCGGAGGATCGCGGTTCCCGTTTTAAAGGTCCCCGCGAGAGATGACAGGAGCGCGTGGAGACGCGAAGACGGGCAAACACGCTTACGGTTGATACACCCTTGCTTACCTGCAGGAGTGGCTCGCGGCTGGCGCGGCTTCTACGTGGAGGGGGCTGCCAAGGCGGGAAGAGGGGCCCGAGAGAAGTGGGGCCAGAGAAAAAGGCCCCGAGAGAGAAGGGTACCGACGGGGGGGGGGGGGCTGACGAGGTGGCGGGGAAGCGACAGGGTCCGCTGCCGATCCTGGACCACCCAAGTCGAAATTCACTATAGTTTGTTCGTCGCGGTTACGATGCTCGTTTTCAGTCTACCCTTGCCCCTTTCTTTCTCTCACGGTACCTCTCTCCGTTTCTCACACGTTTCCCTCTACCATCTCGATTCTTCTCCCTCGATCGCTCCCGGATCGTCCGCGCTCTTCCTTGTATTCCTTTTTCCCACCCTTCCTGTTCCTCGTTTTCTGTTTCGCGCTTTCGAACAGTGACGCGAGCCGTAACGAGCGACGCGCACCCGGCCAGAGCAACGGGAAAGGGTCCGGAGTTTCGACACGCTCGTTTCGGATAGCGGCCCTTTGCCGGACTGATAACGATTCCGGTAAGCGCACCGATCGAATCCGGCCTGGAAGCTGCGCGACCCCTCTGCCCGCCACAGACGCGCTTTTTTATCGGGCCCCGCTAATACCCGGGGCATCCGAGATATTGCGATGGAATTCGAGGAGGCACTCACCGCGCCTCCGAACCCGTCCCTGCCTGAACGGGGGGGCCTGACGAAACGCTGCCTGGGACGCTGTCATTATTTCTGCCATTTTGATAAAATATCCGGTACCCCCGCTAAATATTAACTACTCATTTCCAAACTGGACTACAGAAAATTCAATTAATTAAAATAACTTGACCAGTAACTGGGTTCATTCGTAGGTGTAATGCCCAAAGGCCTACGAGATTCGCTCCACGTTTAATAATTGATCGAATCGGCGGACAAAACCTTCGGCTAGCGCTCACAATAATTATCAAACACCCGAAAAGATCATAAAAAGTCGATCGAAGCAGGAAGCGATCTCTCTGCGGCACGCTGAAATACGGTTATGGACGAATCGCGTGATACTGTATTTCATGGGATATCTGTTCATGTTGTTGCTGCTTGGAACGTGGAATTTGCTGAGATAATGTTGTCGGAGGTTGGCTTTGAGATATTGATTGTTCTGGAGAATGCTGTAATTTGTTCATTAAAAAGTGGAATGAATCATCTGGCCGTTTTGCACGGAACAATTTACTTTTGCAGAAGTTTATTAGTTTCTAATTACAATACGCTGTTTGTATTAAAACATATTGTTGTATGTGCATTTTGTTGAACGGGAACTATGCGACATATTAGCGATTACATTCATGATTGTTTGTTTACGTTTCCTGGCCTATATTAGCGATCACATTCCTGAACGTTTGTTTACGTTTTCTGACCTATATTAGCGATCACATTCCTGAATGTTTGCTTATGTTCTCCTGACCTATATTAGCGATTACATTCATGAACGTTTGTTTATCTTTATAAGCGATTTAAGTAGCATCGTTTTGAAAACGTGAGGCGAATCTAGGGGGACGGACTACACAGGACACGTGTGCGCAGGTCTCGAGGGGGGCCCCGGTGTGCGCGCGTATATCCGGTCGACGAAACGAGAATCTTCCTACCGGTAGGCATGGGTTCGTGAGAGAGATATTTCATTCGCGTCTCCGTTTCCATCGCTTATCTTTGCGTCGTCGTCGGGTTGCCTGTCAGCCTTACGCGGTGGACTCGAATAAAGTGTCACCGGTAATCAGCGGGCCTCAGGCCCCGGTGTAACTGAATACGCTCATTTCAGGCAATATTCCTAAGTGCATGCAAATTGGACGGGACACCCGAGACGCTCGAGCCGTTCACTGAACCGGCCGCGGCCACCCGACTGCCCGCCGACACGGGATT
Source organism: Holcopasites calliopsidis (assembly GCA_023838395.1). Lineage (NCBI taxonomy): Eukaryota > Metazoa > Arthropoda > Insecta > Hymenoptera > Apidae > Holcopasites > Holcopasites calliopsidis. The sequence goes on from JALHAQ010000042.1 coordinate 167,604, forward strand.
AATTGAGTTCGACTCGAATTTTTTGCTCGATCGCCTTCAGCTCGCTGCGCGGACGCCGACGGCGATTCTATTGGGCCCGATCTTTGTTTCTCGGTTAACGCGAAGTTGGACACGGTATTTCTCCGATACACATTAACGGCTAGAAGTTCGGAAACATTTTATTATTTAATAAAACTCAAACTTCGACAGAGTTGTTTTCTAATTCTTTCACCTATTTTCCAAATTAATTTATTGCTCGAACCACGCACGCCTGCTACGTCTAATAGTTTTTTTTTTTTAATAGCCATGCAAATTCTATAGAGCAGTTCAATAAATCATGTTCCGGCAGTGTTTCACAATCCCACGAATGCCAGCGATCAAATACATAATTAGATACGTACGTTCAATTGCGTGCGACGAATACAAAAGTGGCGTTGGCGTGGTCGAGATCCGAAATCGGCGATAACTCGACAACGGGTTCTCGGAGGGGCGCGTTAATCCAATAACGAGTCCGAGGTCCGAACAAATTTCTCCTCATCCATCATGCCGGCGGCTACGGGAGGGATTGCTCTTTTTACGAGCGAGCCGCAAGAGGAACCGCGCGTCGGTAGTGCCAATATTTGCGAGGACGTGTGGCAACTTTGGCCAGACGAATTCATGCGCCCCCTCGAATCTCGTGGGATCGTTCTATTCGAGATGATATTCCGTCCTAACTACGTTCATTAGAACGCCGATTTAGAAAGCCTGCTGTCGATTACTTGAAATCGACGGGACGTCTGATCCCCAGAAATCACGGCATATCGAGGGGACCGAGTGTGCCCATCGCTAGGATCCGCCGATATTCCCGCGAGTCGCCGCGCAGGCTGCAGACGGTTGGCGGAACTCTCCTCTCTCTCTCTCTCTCTGTTTCCTGCAACCCTCCTCTGCTCTCCACTGGTCCAGCGAAGAGGAGAAAGGAGAAGATCGTGGGAAGGGGAAAGGGCCCGACGGATCTAAGGCCCAGCCTGCTTCTCGGGCCTAGATCTGCTCCCGTCACATCCAAGGCGCCGCCCATTTTTTTATTCCACCCCGTAGACGAAGCTGGAACGAGGCCAGGCTTCCTCTCTTTGCTGCTCTTGGGCCCGGCGCGGAATTCGCGGGCCCCCTCGGCTCTGTCCCGACGCGTTCGGATTCTGTTGCGGTTCGAAGATCCCTGGAATGCGCACGGGGTACACCTTGTTGCTGGATCTCTCGACGGGCCACGGGATAAGCAGCACGGGGGAAACGAATCTCGTAAAAAGTAGGTCGCCCGGACGAATTGAAATCGTTCGATCCGCTGGGACAGCCTGACGTGACCGGGTTCGAGCTTTCGCGCTTTTTGCGTCGCCTGGTTTTATTGAATTTTAAAAGAGGGGCGCTCGCGTGGAATGGTCCTGATGCGCGGCCTTCGATTGGTCTCCAGACAAAATTAGGCTGCAACGATTTTGCCGAGAGGAATCACTTACTTGTTTCAGTAATGCACGGGGGAATTATTCTTCTCGTGGGAACCATCGGTGGACACGGTCGCTGGGAAAAAAGATAATCTCGTATGTCTGGAGACGGCTTGAATTGTAGGATCATTCAACTGTCTCTTAAACTTCTATGGAAATATGTGAATAAATACTACACCCTGAATACATTAAATAATTTCGAAATAGAAAGTCTAGGAATTCAAAGCTTCGACTATCCAATGCGTGCCAAGTAAAAGATTATAGATACTTATTGAACGGTATAGGTAATTAGTAGTACGGTAAGCTTGCTTAATTCGTACCTGCGCCTAAATCGTGCCTCGGCCTTTTTGTTTAAACTTTGACAACTGCAAGCACTTCCAGCGACGGGAAGTATAAATAATAGTTAGTAATGCTCCATTAACAAACAGGGTCACTCTAGGATCACTATATGAAAAGGTATAAAGAAAATAAGTTTTTAGGCCGCCTCTCAGTAAAATTTTTGACATGATTCATAAGGACTTTGTGCAGTTACTATTTGCGAGAATTGATCAGATTCCTGTGAGAAACTATCCTCAAAGATATTGGTTTTAAATTGACGATCAGTGTCCTATAGTTTTGTGTGATAAACCTGAATAAAAGTTGAGCTGAATGGAAGTTGATTATTATCTGTTTTTACTACTCCGATTAGTTTATTAATGAAGAGTTAATTACCATCGTCTGCGTGGTACTTTCTCTCACATTTTGCACAATACGCATTTGTTCTCAAGGGGTACGAATTAAGTAAGTTTACCCTATAATTGCGTATCGAGTAACGCCTACGAGCGCCGCATTGAAACACAGGATACTTATCCTTTATTCAGGATTGGCTTAACGGGTAATTAATTCCGGGCTGCTCGAACGCGTACGGCTAACCGCGGACGTCCTGCTGGCTGTTAATAATCGTTGCCCACCAAAATAGTCTGGCCGCGTACGTTTATCTATCCATCGGCAGGAGAGCTAATTATTTTCTTTTGTGCCCGCCTGGAATATACATGGGACACCATGCGGAGAAGGGACCAGCCCCGTATCATTTCCTCCTTCCTAAATTGGTACGAACAAAATGGTCCCCTGATTTCCGATGCTGCGTTTTAAGCTGCGTCCGAGCGTGTTTCTTCTTCTTCTTCCTTTTTTTTTTTAATTAACCGTCTCTTTTTACGGGGCAGGAGTACGTGTCGCCCTTGGCAGTATGTTAACGATAAGCTTGTTTAAACGGAACTGGTCGAGCTTCTTTGCCGAGGAAGAAGCCAAGCATGACCTCCTTCACTGTTGCAGAGCAACAAAATGAAATTTTATTTACCACGTTCCGCCTCCGCTTACGCACGAATGCTTGTGAAGGGGTTGATGGTATTAGTCTAGTCACGAGCCTAATCGATGAGGAAAGCACGCTGAAAGATTGGCATCTGCCCACGCAATTGGTAGCCGCCATGATTTAGAAAATGAATGAAAAAACAAGGATTAATTCTACACGACAGCCTGAATCTACGATATGCTCGCACCCCCTAAAGATACTAAACGATCAAAATTCATCCGATCTGAGGCGCGGTTTACCCGCGCCATTCGTTCACCGGCAGGGACCAGGGAAACTTGCATACCTTCCCCGAGCATCCCTCGTAAATCGAATCTTCGTATACATCTCGTGGAATGTCGGCATCGTGGAAGAAGAAGAAGAAGAGGAGGAATGAAAAAAACGAGCTGACATATCTATGAGTGTCATTTGGACGTTCGACAATGCTTGCCTTATGGTGCAACGCACACGCATACGGGCACCGTCGACGCGCGACGAGAGACCATAAAACGGAGAAAGGTGGCGGCGAGCCGGAGAGCGAGGATGAAAGGGATGGAGCTGTAAAAAGGATAGAGAAGGGAGGGAAAAGGAGGGGCGGGAAGGGTGTAGAAGAGAAGGTGTACGGCACATCTGCTGTTTGCCATACGGCGGTACCAGAAAACCCTCTTGGCTCTCTCCCCCTTCTCGATGGCGGACTATACCATAGATCGATCCTGCCCCATAGGAAACAAGAACGCCTTCCGTCGCGCTCGCCGCATCGCAATTCGTGGCCGAGAAACAGCCCACTGGCCGCCACGAGAATTTATATTCGTACAGGGGATGGAAATTTAGTCCCTTTCGACGATCCCACGTTGGCCCCCGAACCGAAAGGAACCACCGGCTTTCCTTCTGCCGACCGAGAGGCCAGAAATGATTTCGTCGCGTACGACTTTTGACAGAGGGGGGCAAATTTACGACACGCCGGGCAGATGTGGCTAGTAGATTTTTGCTTGAATCGGACCCTCGAGAGGTAGAGTCTTTCGACAATGGCGGCTCGATTTTCTCGTTCAATTCTGAGATCTCCGATTCGTCTAAAGAGGCTGATGCTACCTTGCGCAGCAATCTTTATTGCCGTCACGTGATTCGATTTCAAAGCCGGAGGAACAAACGTATTAATTACGCTTTCGATCGAATTTTTTCCTTGACACGAGAACGATGAAACTTTTTACTCGAATTAGTCCCTCGAAGGGTTCAGTCGTTGGACATTGATCTTCCAATTCAGCTTTTAGATCCAGCTACGATCTTTGATGCAACTAAACTGGCTGGTGTTCCCTAGTCCAGCAATTTGTTGCTACAAATTTTTTCCATGAAACAAGATCGATACTACTTCGATGGAACTTAACGTCCGCGATCATCCCTTATGGGGGCAGCCGGAATGGTCGCTACGCCACCAGAGAATTAATTGCGACTGAAATTCTTCATAAACGTTTCGTCGCCGTTTCACCGTATTCGTAAAAAACCGTGGCACGTTTTTTCTCTACGACCGGTGCGATCGTCGAGGAAGAGTGGCGACCGGTAAGAAACTGCGCGACGACAATTACGAACGACTTTATCGCCCCGGACGTAACGGTGAATCGAAGAGAATGACGAACAACGTTCGCATACAGATGAGCGGATGCAGACGTCTCGCGCGAGCTAGCCGATCGATCGAACAATATAATTGTTCCAGTCCACGTGCTGAAAAATACCGTGGAACCGCGTGCGCATCCCTCGTGCTTGCACGTCCGTGAGAAATGATTGCGTCGCGCGTGACCGGAGATTTCTATCCGTGCATCTTTGAAGGAAAAAACGAAAACCGGCAAGGATGCTCGAACGTCCGTATATCATCCCACACGGTGAAGTTAATCGATGAATACAAATTTTTGCTCGGGGTGTTTTACAGGTTGCCGCGATACCGTCCATATCCCTGGTAGAGCAGAAACCTTTCTGCGCTGTAAGTTCGCCTTCAGTGAAAGGAAAAATGTTTGATTCTCGGAGGGACACGCTTTCAAGCGATCGCGTTGCCTCTCCGAATTCCTGAAAGAAACCCGAAAGTAGTCAGTACGATCGGACATCGAGCGACGTTCTTGAATCGCCGCGCAAACAAACCGTTAAATCCTTAAGCAGGCAATTAGAAAAGCGACGCGCCGCGGAAACTCGCCGACCGTCCCGTTCGAATAAATTGCCTGTCAACTCCTCGAAACTGCATCCTCCGCTTGCGTCAGCGGCGCCGCGTGGATTCAACCCGCGCACGGCCAGGGATTGCGCAACCCGCCGAGTGTCAGAAGGTTCGTCGAGGTTCGTTAACTCTCAATTTTACGGCAGCCCGCCACGAGTCGAATGATCGCTTCGCTCGCGCGAGCGTCCTCGCCTCGTCGCGTCCCGCTCCGGCTCTAATAGTCGCGTACGAAAGCGCCTGCCTCTTGAAGCGGAAAGAACAGCCGATCCGCGGCTGCGAATCGTGTCCGCGATTCGGCGCGATCGATCGCTGTTTGCTCAGCGCGCAAAAAGAAAACAGCGATTTCGAACCGTTCCGCTGGTGCTGCTCTACTTTGCGACGAATCGCGGCGCGAACCGCTTCACAGTTGTCCGCTCGACGAATGTTATGGATCAAGATTTAGAGGAACCGTGCTCAACAGGTCGGACGAGTCCGATATGTGGATCTGTCTCGTATCCGTTCCTGTAAATTCGTTCCTTTGTTTGCTAACTTTTTATCGCGGATCCCGATGGCCCTAATGGAGGGGCTAATTACGGGATCCGTTGACGAGTACTAATGTCCGCGCGTCTTCCGCGAGTAGCTTCCCCCGGAGATGTATTAATGACGACGCGACAATGAGTATGTAGCGCAATTTGCTGGAGGAAACGGCGAGATCTTGTTGCGAGTCAAGGCCTCCTGCTGTTTGCGAAATATTATTAGACTACGTGCGTTCTGCTAAACGTTAACACCATCTAGAGCGTTTCTAAATACAGCCAAGTCTCGCTTTAAGAATTCTCCTTTCGCGAATTTTCCGCGAAAGCAAGCGCTCTATAGCCGATCGCGGCCCAAGCACGGGACGAGCAGAGGCGTTCCAACAAATCTCGGATTCCTTTTTCACCTGGCCGAGGAATTTCGCTAAACAAAAAAACAGTGCGCACTACGGTCGCTAGACGAAGACGCCGTGGGGGCAGATAAGCGTGCGCAGAGGAAGGCGAGAGAGATAAAAGGGTTCGCGTGTAGATGACCGGCGTGTTTTCAGGGAGTCCAATTCGCGATGAAATTAGCCGTGCCCGTTCTGACCGGGGCAAAAAGTAATGGCTTTCACGCTAGGCACTCGGGATTAATTAACGAAACGACCAAAAATGGCGGCCGTACGTGCCTGTTCCTTGGGGCCGGACACAAGAACCGATTCCTTTTCTCCCCTCCTCGGTCCTCGGCCCATGCGGAAAGAGCGTACGAGCCATCGCGATCGGCCCAATCGCCGCCTGCCACTCCAATTTTTAGAATTGCTGCTATTTTAGACAGTGCAATCAATCAATTAGGAATTAATTAATCCCCCCATCGTTTGCGTTTTTTCGAAATTCATTTGGTACACAAACCTAGCTTCTGTCGCCAATCATCTTCAATTATTTGAACGCCAAAATTAAAGAAGAAATCTTCGTTCAATTAAAATTCCATGACTGAATGTTTAATATGTAACGCTATTATAACCGACCGACGACTCGGCCTTCGAAGGAAGACGTAGGCGACTCCCACGACAGTTTGACAGCGGGACATTAACGATCCACGATGGATTCGCGTGTGATTTCCATCGCGAGCTCGGACAAGGGTCCCACTCGCAGGTGCGTCGGCGAAATCCAGCCGGGAATTGATCCTCGGCCACGGCCATTGTGCGTTCGTGGATTCATCGCGAGGCCGGTCGAACGAAGATAAATTCCCCGTCGAGCTGGCGACTTCAACGAAAGCCTCGTTCGCCGAGTGAGAAATTATCTCTGGAACGTTGCAAGAACGAACAAGCCTGGGAGTTTATTTGTACTTGCGTTTCATGTATTTATTCTATGGAGACGCAGGTCAAAGCTGATCCTACTGGTTACTGAACTGCTTGAGTTCGTTAATAGAGTTGTCCCAGAAGACTTCAGCAAGATGATACTCGAGATTTTGCTTAAAAAAGAATTCTTAAGATCTGCGAGTCTTTCCAATTTAAACGTTTATCAAAGCTCTTCCACCCTTTCAAAGGGAACCACCCCTTACTGTCCTTCTTAGCACTATTATACACTAATGATATCAGTAACAAGCAATGTTCGATGCTGCCTTTTTAAAATTATAAATAACATGTACCAATAGTCGATTGGTACACGTGACTTACTGGTAGAATTTATTTATACTTACATTTCATGTATTTATTCTGCGGAAATGCATGACGAAGCCGATCTTACTAGTTACTAATTTAATTGGTACTTCAGGAAATGGCACGGGTCTAAAATAAATGTCTTTCCGATTTAAACATTTACCAAAACCTCTCCCTTCGAAAGGGAACATCCTCTCGCTTTCCTTCGTCGACCTCTTAACACCACTACACCTACGCTAACAATATCAATAACAAGCGATCCCCGGCGGTGGCTTTTTCAAAATTATAAATCACACGTACCAATCGACACCGCAGCCCCGTCTTCTGGACTCGCGCACGTAGCGGCCCGGATCCGAATGATGAAACGGCGCTCAGGCCGAGGCAATTTGACTTACGACATTTTGAAAGCGAGCCGACCGATCGTGGGCGTGTGTTGAAACGTTGCGATGTCGGACGGGTTTTGCGTGGGCCCGGGGCGCATTACATCTGGCCAGGTACGCGCTGCTTTTATGATGGACGAGACAGGTGATTATGCGTGTGGAAACCAGCATGTGAACTCGCGCGCCCCGTCCCGGTGTGGGTGCCTCGTGAGCAGCCCTGTCGTCGCAGAAAAACGTGTGGGTTTCGAACCGTTCCGCGCTCTTCGAATAACCTCGTGATTCCTAATTTCTTTCTTCTTTTCTTCAAGATCTCGTGACAGTGGTAAAATGTCCTGGGAAATTCGCGACTACATTTCCGCTTGTCAGATCGAGGTGGGGTAAACGATCGGTAGGTGCTTCGCGGGGGCGCAATCATTGCGACTACAGTCTGTTCCACATGAGCGTGGACGCGATTTCTGCGAAATTTGATGCGCAATACAGCAAAAATTGTGCGAGTCCAAACATACAATATGTCTCCTCTAATACGCAATAGCCCCGATTCTCTTGGTATCATTTCTGTCACTAAGAAGTTCAAGTCGTTTCGTGATGAGTGCCTCATACGCTAAACGATTCGAGGCAGTATTCTTGTGCCAGCAACACGAAAGGACCAAAAATGAGTGTTAGAATGTTGTAATTAGAGTGTTGTAAATAAGTGGGTGCAACGTTATAAAGAGTCAAATTGTGTCGATGATCTCTCTGATAGAGGTTCGAAGCGAGCCACGACAAAGAGGGACGATAAAGCCATTCTGCAGCTTTTTTTCGAAAAATCCGACACTTTCCTTACGTAAAGCGCAAGCAATCTTAGCAAAAAAAGGGCATAAAGATAGGCATAGTAACAATTAAACGTCGGTTGGAGGAAAACAAAGTTGCATGGCGTAGTACACTATCGAAGCCGTTGCTTTCAACGAAGCACGTCGAAAAACAGTTGGTGTAGGCACATGAAAACGTTTATCGTGATTGGAATAATGTCGTGTTCAGCGACGAGTCATCTTTTTGGGCTTGGACTCCTATAAAACGAGCCTGGTCTGCCCATGGAAATCCAGTCGTCCAAAGAAGCATTAAACACCCAATAAAAGTTCATGTTTGGGGGTGCTTCAACAGTCGGGCTTTCGAAACATTATGCGTCTTCACAGATAATTTAAATGCCCGGAAGATGATTATTCTGTACCGAAGGGGTCTCCTAGTATCGGTGAAGCATTGGTTTAACAGAATCAGACACCATTGGATACTTCAAGAAGACAACGACCCCAAACATCGAAGCCGCCTTTGTACGGAATGGGAAACAGCGAATGGTGTCAACGTGTTGGATTGGCCATCTCAGTCCCCCGATGCCAACCCGATCGAAAATGTTTGGTCTCTCATGAAGTACAGACTCCGAGGAAAGCGTATTTTAAGATTGAAGACGCTAGTTCGCCGTATTGGAGAAATATGGAGATCTCTTCCTGTCTCATACGCTGCAAAGTTGGTTGAAAGTATGCCCAGACGTTGTGAAGCAATAATCGCTAATGGTGGTGATTGGACACATTATTAAGCAAGTGCGTGTTAGTTCTTTAAATGTACTTTCGACCTATAGAACCTTTTTTACAGAAAACATTTATTTGCATTCAGATATAGCGTCCACGCTCTTCTGGAACTGACTGTAATTGCTTCGGGATTTTTATTTTCAGGCGGTTTGGAAAAGTGAAGGAAAGGTGCATCGGTTGTTCCTTGAATGAGAAAAATTGGGCTATATACCAATGCATCGCACGGTAGACGTCCTACTTGTAAGCAAACCCGGGCTTTAACAACCCCGAAACCTGCCTTCGTTCTGGTCAACGTTGAGTAACGATCCGTGACAAATCCGATGGACAGAGGCCCGGCTCCGTTTAAACTCTACCGTCGCGACGCGCGATTTGCATAAGACGTATAGAACCAAGGGGGTGGGCGAAAGAACGACGGAAAAGCGTGAAAATTGCGGAACTTCGGTGTAAAGACCGCGGGTGGCCGGTCACCCTTTCTCACCGGGCGGCTCCTTCCATTGTTTCGCGGCTGATCGCGCTACGGTTTCGCCTTTCGGAGGTTTCAAACCGCACGGACGAAGGCATCTAAATTCATCGACAACCCGCGAAAGGCTTAATTATTTAACGCGGAATAAAGCAAAAGCGCAATTAGAAGCTGATCGATTGTAGAGTTGATGGAAATATAATTGCGTGTGTTTATTTGAATTCCTTGCCGTTAATCGGACCGTTTGTGCGTATGAAGTTGAACAGCAGGTGCTCGTGGAACAATTTGCTCGGCCGATCGCGAGAATCTGTTGTGCAAACACGTCTCTCCGCAGACGTCCGACTTCATTTTCACCGCAGGTAGCTCGAAGGATTCGTTTCACCCTCTTTTATTTCGCGCTCTTTGTTCCGGTGCACGGCTTTGTTTCCGCGCCGGGCCGTAAATATTGTTGATGGAAACCGCAGCGGAAACCACGATCGCTGGACCAGTCGGAGGAAGTCGGAGGAATCCCTTTCCCTTTTTGGTCACTTTGTCTACATGATTTCTACTTTTACCCTCGCGAAACATTCCGCTTGTCTCTTTCTTTTTCGTTCGGACGTCCGATCTAGACGGCGAAATATGCGTGGATACGCTGCAATTACACGAGTACCCGCAAGTATAACGAGCCATGCGTTACATCGTGATTTATGTCGCGGCCAAGAAATCTTCCTTTGTTCTCGGGCCTGTGTAAATTCGCGACGAGGAGGGTATTGGCAATTGGCCGCGGCTTCGCGATCGGATCTTTTATGTTAATCCGAGGAGGGAAATTGATAACGTGGAACGTAGATTCAGGTTTTTAGATATTTCAATTGGAAGTTTGGGATACGTTTCAATCGTAATGTCGATGGGAAATCGATGACCGTAGAGCAACAATTCCGCGACGTCCGACGCGAATGAAACTCGTCCGCGATCACGGGCGGGCCTTCGTCGTGATCGATAAATCGGCCGGGCTAAACAACTCGTCAAAATCGTGACACATGACCCCCGCGCGACGTGACAGGCGTCATGGGCATCGCGTGTCGCACTCCACCGTTCTAATACCACCCGGTTCCATGTATTATTCAATCAGCCAATAACGAAATCACGCCATTCGTGAGTCGCTGGATTCTTGCCCGTGTTCGTGATACGCGTACCGAAAGGGGGGTGGGGCCTAAATGAACTCGCGATCTTGGAAAATTGTGCTCGACAGGTCTGTCGAAGGTTAATCACGCGAATTGAGTGGTCGCACTATAAAAAAGAAAGGCATACCTTTCCTCGATGGTCTTCAAAATGTGAAGCACACCGCCAATTATTAACAATTGGGTGTACGCGCCATTATCCTTGTCTATTATTCACTCACAAATTTTCCAAGAATCTTACAAAAAATTAGAATAATAGCGACGATATAATAAAACAAAGAAAAGGAAGCAACTAGGTACAAATGCATATCGTGCACTTGAGATAATCGCACTTGGAGATACAATAAAAAATTCATATTTAAATAATTTGTGATACAAAAGATTCTGCTGTTTCACTATAGTCATCTCTAGATGGAGTTTGAAATTGTCGTCTTTTATATAGAGTATACAATTGTTTACAAACTCAATACCTGGTTTAACTAATTTTTACAAAAACATGACAGTGGCACTTCTTGCACCAAGCCTCAGATGTAATGTCGCCATCAGGGAACAGGTAATCCACCCCCAGGCAGACTCGGCAAGACATGTGCCTTTAAGAAGTTCGTCGCTCTCAATGGTCCCTATGTAATAACGAGCTTCTTACATCCGGATTACACGCGCACCGCGATACGAAGCCAGCTTACGAGCGGTATAAAGCAATAAAAGTCGATTCGCCTAGCGAATGCGGGGCCGGTGATATATCGCCGCTTTAGCACCCACGTAACTCAGGTGCGCATCGACCAGCAAAGGGACGTCTGGTCGCAATCTTGTCCGTTTTCCTTTCCCACAAGATCTCTCGTGTGTCTACTTACAGCCGCAGTCTCAGTGGCCAACGGGGCGAATTAACGAATCATCGGACGAACATTCGCGTCCAGTCGGACCCACTACGATCATTCGCGACACACGCTCGAGCTGGCTCGTCAGTCTCGCAGACAGTTCCGTCGACAAATTGATGCGCGTTATACTAACCCAACGAAATGCGTGATAAGCAACGAATGGAAGCTGAGGGATGTGAAAGGATATAGACTTCGTCGTACCACATTTTAGAAGGAATAAGGGTAATATTTATTTTCGACACAGCCAGCAACTTGTCTCTATTTTGCTATTGTTTCATTTGCCCATTGAACCGGCGACAGATGGGTACGAAGATACTTGAACAGGACGGAATTAAAACGTTGGTGCGCTGCGCCTCAAGTGTTCGTCTCTTTGTCCGCGCTCGTGCCGACCGATTGATCCTTCAGCACCTTCGACGCGTGGCACATCCTATCGTTGCAGAATTTCGAGCAACACGAGCCCGCACGGTTCTTCGTGCGTTTCTCTTTGAGCCTGTAAAGTTTGGCGACGAGCGCGTTAGGTTTCGCGCAGGAGCTCTCGCTGCACTCTATCACGGTGCTCGGACAGTTTCTGACATCGCAATTGTACCCTATCACTCGTTTCGCCCCGATGCTCTTGTAGATCTTCTGTATCTTCTTCACGGATTTCTCTGTTCGTCTCTGAAAGCGCAATAGGAATTCTATCGTAATTACATTCATCCGAAACGCTTCACAGTATCGTTTCGTTCTCACTTTCACTTGATTAGTTATTTGCTGAATCTTCTTTTTACTCCTCTTGGCACTGCTCGACGAATCATCCCTCTTTGTCTCTGTGCACACTGTCAATTTGAAACTGAAACGTTGCACAGCCAAAGATATATATATATATAATCCTTCCAAAATCTTATCGAACGAGGAGAAGAGCATATGTACCTTGAACTGTCTACATCCTTGTAATACCCGGTACACTGTTTGGAGCAGCCACGCTGAACGAAGGGCGATCGGAATTTGTTCCCGTAATCCCGAGAGTTACGTTTCGCCGTGCTTTTGCTCGATCTTGGCAATGGTTCGATCGTCTTGAGTGTATGAACGCAAACGGGAACTTCGGAGGATATCGGCTGATTGCCGTTCATGGCGTGCGAACCACCTGATATCTGCTCGTCTCCACCTACTTCTGATGCCTGGAAACCAGGGATCGAAAGAGTTCTGCAACGTTATAGTAGGTTCTATTTAAACGATGTACCGTGGAACTTTTTTAAAGAAAAAGCTCCAGTGGGAAGAGATAAATAGAAGTTGCTGAAAACGTATTTTCATGTGTACATGGGTTTGAATAGAATGTTTTATAAAAACGGAAGAGAACTGTTTGTCTCGACACCTGCTGAAACCTTGTCGGTATTTAGGATAAGCTTGCTTAATTCTTACCTGCGTCTAAGTACCCTAAAGCTAAATTGTACTATTCCCAGAAAGAGAACGAATCGCTTTTATGATTAAAGGTTGATTCTTGTCCTTATTACTCCGATTAGTTTATTAATAAAGTGCTGATTACCATTGACCGTGTGCGACACGTTCCCTGTTACACTTCGCAACACGCGTTTGTTCTTCACGCGCACGAATCAAGCAAACTTACCTCTTGCCATTAGGATCGTTTAGATTACTGCCCCCCTCGAGCGTTTCATTCTCTAACGAGATCGATTTATGCGTAAACGTAACTACTTGTTAAGCTACCTTCCTCAAGCTTGAATTCTCAACCGTGCAACTTGGCGAATCGCAACATTAATTTGAATCTCGTCATCCCGAAATGCTCGCGGATCTCGAAATTATTCTCGGAACGGGCGAGATCTGTTCTCGCGACGTCGGATCACTGTTTAGCCCGGCCGGAACTGGTGCTTTCGTTCGGCGCGTCCGGATCCGCAGGCGGCACTCTTGGCTCCGCGAACTCGCGAAAGATCAGTATCGTCTTCGAGCCCATCTTCGCGTGCTTCGAATAGGAGGTCGCGATACTCCTCGCCACTATGATGGTCCGGGTCGGTGCCTGTCCACGTGGCAACGGAATAATGCATTTAAACGTTTATCGATCAGCTTCGTGGGAAATTACTTTGTTCGAGGCGCTCATTTGTATTGTTTCATGTTTAACCGGTCTGTCATATATTCTATTACGAATGTCGGTCCTCTAACCTCGTCCTCAACTATCCTCCGTACTCTTTGCCATGCTTCCTTCAGATTTTTCAACCATTTGGCAAGCTTACGGAACAAATTATCGAATGATCAGCGGGACTGGCGGCAACCGCATGTTGTGCGGTAAGGGGATAGAAATGGAAGGGAGCGACAAAACTAAAATTTGCCCATCAAGGTGACACGAACGTGGTTCCCCCGAATTCGCAGCACGAACGGCGCCATTGAAAACACGCGAACGACGATCTCCTTGCACGCTCCTTTGTTATTCTATCTTTTCTCCGTCTTCTGTATCTGCTTCCTCGGCCGCGGCCTCTGACTTCGCGGCTGCGATCTACCCCGGCTCAACGAGAACCTTCTTTCCGCTACGTTCTGTATGTCCACCGTTGGTTCGGTCATACTCTTGTGCAGGAAATTGTGGAAAACGTTAGTCAGAAAACGAACGATTCGTTTCTATGATCAACTACTTTTAAGTACCGCCAGCGCTTCCATCGAAGTACCGACATCAGCGGCGATGACATTTCTTCTCGCCATGTTCTCGCTGCTGAACGTTAGGGACGGCCTCTCTTCTCTGGTCCCGAAATCCACCGAGTTTTTGGCGTACCAGCCGTCCCCGGACAAGTTTGCTGGAGATCAAGAATTCCTAGCATATTAGTATCCCGGAACACCAACGATATTTTAACATTCGAATTCCGATATTCACACTCGTCGGCCAATGACACAAATACTGGCTCATCCGGCTGATCCTGTGTCGGTCTAACATTAAAACCGAACGGTCCTCGGTCGACGGTAGACTGCTCCACGATTGGATTCGAATGTCCTGGAACGGCGGCGTCTTGCTTCTGAGGCCCGCAAGTCGGCTGGCATTCGCTTTCATTCGATCTGTCGTACAGAGCGTATTGTAAATATTAAATGAATCGCAGGAGCATCGTGTTTCGATCGAACCCGTACTGCGCGTAATCGAAATCGTTGTTCCGATCAGTGTTGACGCCGGTATCCACGAATTGGCTTATACGTTTTTCGTGCTCTTTGGTACTTGCTTGCTCGTTGTTCGGATCGTCCGACATCCGGTTGGATTCAAAGTCAGCCGTTGCCTTCTTCTCTCTAACCGGCGTGGAAGTAACGAAATGCTTTTCGCGCTACAATCCGGATACGTTACTCATTTAGTCATAAAAAGACATGTTTACTGTCAGCGAGGATCGCGTACATCGGGATTTTCCTCCAGCATCTTCAACGTAACCATACTTCCGTCCAGGAGACCGTGAAGATGCGGTAATCTCTGCTCGCAGCAATTGAACCGGCGCCTCTTAAAAATCTGCCACCAGCAATTCTCGTCGTCCAGAAACGTCTTCAGCCTTGTCATCTCCGAGATACACTTGTTCACCACGTCTTGAATGTTATGTATGTCCGATAAGCTGGCCAAATCTTGCGTTTGACACGGTACTTCACGTTTCTCCACGCTTTTCTATTAATCGTCACGATTATTTCCTTGCGATCGAAGTATCGTAAGATATAGAATCACGTTTACCGCTCTGAACTGCTCTTGCGCCGTTTCCAGACTCTGGATGCTCCTCTTCAGGCACTGTATCTTGTCCAGCAGCCTCTGAGTGTTACAAAATTCGCTCTGTAGCTGCGATTTCGCGTACTTGCATTTCTTCACGTTGCACCTGTCCAACGCCTCTCTGTTCGACGGATGATAGCGGCTACCGTTCGAAGCGGATACCGGGGCGAAAGGTGACGCGCAGCATCCGCGTTTCGATTCCTGATAAGGGAAAATCGCGATCGCGCCAATCGACGAACGCGTTACATTAAACACCGAAGGGATAGGCGAAGTGTTAATTAGGTTACGTGCCATCCACGTCAATGTCTTCCCGGATCCTGTTCAGCGAATTCTGCCATCGGCCAAGGGGGTGAATCTCGTTCTCGTCATTTCCGGTTCGATCTCGTCGCGTCGTTATTTCCGTTATGCATCTTGTAAATTGGTACTCGCGCGAATTTTCATGGTGTCGCTGGTATAATGTTGATTACAACACGTTTACAATGATTTACAACGAGCACAGCGTCATCTGTTTACCGATCCAATCTCGCGGAGGCAATCGAACGATCGTTCGTAAAGCCACCACCGATAAAATCGATCCAATTACCCTCCCCGCGGCTTGTTCCCCGGTCATTACACAAGTCAGGGGGAAGGGGGGGCCCGTTGAGCTTCACGGTAGAACACCTTCTCACGTGCGGTTTCAGAAACACAAAAAGCCACCACGGTAACGTCGATCGTGTCGCACGAAGGAAACGGCTTTTAAACGGCTCGTTTACCATAATACCAGAGACAGAACCGGCGGACCGCCCTGTGGAATCTTACGAAACGGCTCGTAGACCCGCATAATTGCATTGTGAGGAGCGGGACTTAAGGGCCCCCGTGCCTCGCACGACTGCCCGACAATGTGGAATCGTGACGAAAAGTCAACGAGATTGCCGCCGCGGAAAATCAGAGTGCTCGACCCGCGCGCTTTCTTCCCATTCATTTGCAAAGGAGAGGACAGACCGCACAAAGCCGGGGACGGGATCGACTCGCTCGCGAACGCATCGCAAGATCGTGCATCGGGGCCTGAAATTGGGTCATTCAAGTGCAAAGCAGGCCCGTCCTCCATAATTCTGACGCTTATTCGTGGGACTTTATACGATGTACGCCGTGTTACGACTCTTCTTTCCATTATGCGCGTTCACGGGAGACGCGAGCTCTTTTGGTTTCGGTGACGGCGACGTGGATGACACTGCGAGATAATTTTTACATCGTTCCTTCTTCGATTAGTTAAGAAATAGAAAATTCGCGACGGACGTCTGACCGGGAGAAGTACTTCGATTTACGATTTCCAAGTTTACTCTGTTATACAGGAATTATTTCTTGCCATGAATGATACAAATATTTTAGGCTTTCATAACACAAATACGAGACACATCTCGATATCTCCGCGAGAAATAATTCTCGTACAAATAGAGTGAATTTGGAAATCGTAAATCTTCATCGAAGCAATTGTTCGTGCCAGACGTCCAAGTGGGACGAGGGCACAGACTCGAAATTGGATCATTCAATTGCAAAACAGGCTGGTTCGAGGCGATTTTTCAGCGTCACCGAGTTTCCCCTACGGTTTTTTTTCCGAGCCACGGATTTTGAACGCGTGAAAAGCATGAAAGTCGACTCGGTATCGGCTTCACGAATTTCCATTTGAAACATCCCTTTGGTTTCGCGTTAACGCTGCCACGAATTCGACGCGGGAATTTTTGTGCCTCCATTCGAGCGCGACAGAGCACTTAAAGAATCGTCTAAAATTACGGATGCATATAGCTTCCTAACAATACGAAACCTGGCAGACACTTTAAACCCGAATATTTAATAATATTCACCCACATCTTTTGTCGCAGCCCCCTTTTGAATCCTTAACACTAGACCCACTAGAATGTTTAAAATAACTAATAGATATGCATAAAATATCGTCGACACTATAAACTTTATTAACTTTATGAAAAAAATAAAAATGATTCAACCCTGTGCTCATTTTAAAGCGCGAAGCCTCTGCTTTCAGAATCCTGAGTCCATCTTATTTCAATGATATCTTTACATTGTGTAACGGATATAAAAGTGAAGACAGTTTTTGTCTTGGAGAATTTAACAAATTCAAGCGTTTGTACGAAGGCTGAATAATTTTTTTTCGTGACTCGAATCATCACGAATTTGCAATCTGAAGTTTCCTCTTTACAAGGGCCACCTCAATTATGACGTACGAATTTTTGTTATCCTTTTATGCAATTGGTAATGAAAATCAGGATTGAATATCAGAGAAAGTTTTGCACGATATCATACTATGGAAAATTATAAGTTGCCAACATTAAAAAACACTTGTTTTAAACTTTGAAGTTTTATTCGACACAATTGTCCATTCATAAGTATTTTTGTGTCAGTATGGTCATAAACGTTTTGCAAGGCAAACAATAATAAGCGGATCAGCTGGAACGAAACTGTGAAAATGGTACGGGCAGCAGAGTTAAATACGATGCAGAATTTTGATTTATTAAATTGACACTAAATAATAATTTTCATTCATATCCGTAAGAAATATCCATGCGTCATCAGTCGAAGAATTTCAACCCTTTCCTCTTAAAGTAACGACCCCCTTCGAAAATGACTCCCACCCTGTTACCCCCTAGATCGTATTCCAGGATTCATTGAGCACGCCGAGCATCCAGAACGCCATAAATCTTCGCAGAATGGATTGTTTGCAAACGTTGCGTGATCCGAAAGGAGGAAGCAAGGATTCCAAGGGGCATTTCGAGCGCGGCGCTGGACGACTCCGGCTTTTAACTCGGCTGCCTCGCCAGGCACCTATACACGCAGGGCATAGAATTCGGCGTGACCGTAAAGCGGCGGACCGCCTAAAACCATTTGTCGCGATACGGGAGATCGGCGCGATCATCCGACACGGTTGACAGGTACGGAACAGGTAAACGCGCCGCGGGTGCCCTGTACCGCGTTTTCACGTCCGACACGGACACCCGGGTGGGAAAAGGGCGCGGGCCGATTCAAAGATCCCTCGGTGCCAGCCGCAAAGTCAAAATAAAGTAATTGTTGCCCCTTTGTCGTGGTCCTCTAACATCCACCCACCCCGGCGTGCACTTCTTTCGTCCCTGTCCCCTCTGTCTTTTCTCTTTTTTTGTTCGAAGTCGTTCAGAGGAAACCGAGAAAGTTTGATACACCGCTCTGCACGCGTGAACAATGCCGGCTACACTTTTTTTTCTGTTAGTTCAATGCTGTATTATTTGTGCACGATTATAATATGTGGGATGCGAGAAATATGTTCAGGATAAATTATGATATTTTCATCACTGCGTCAGTGTTCAATTAATTAAGTGAATTGTACTATATTTAACTTTCTTGATGCATCGGTAATGTAACAAAATGTTAAATATTTGAGTAATAGAATGTATACATCCCATGGTGTGTTCAGACAGAAATTACTAGGAAAGAGAGGAAGAACTAATTTTAACGGACACGCATAATAAATTGGACATTGAATATTTTCCAATAAACTGTCTGCAGCAACGATCACTGATTTCGTCGCGGGCTTTTCATCGCGATCCCGTATCGATTTGCCCCGTGAACCGCGAGGCACGCGGTCCCCCGAATATAAACGAGCCGGTCCCAGCGTCAGGAACGACGCGGCAAATTTCTTTCGCCTTTTCATGCGACGTACAAAGTACGTGACGGGGTCGATGTCTCTGGATCAGCACGACTTGATCACCATTTATGGCTTTCCCAGGACAAGATCCTGAGGACCGCTGTGGACCGAAATGGAGGACCTCCTACGGTCGCATCCGATCGCCGCCGATTCTCCCCCCGGCCCCGCTCGTGTATCGGTCGCTCGACGATTGTCAACGTTATTTCGTGATACGTGAAAACCTTGAGAAACGTTCGGACGTCGGCGTACCTTTACGCGACGGACACCTTGGGTGGTCCTGGCCACGGGGAACGCGACGTTTAAGTGAATAGATAAAAGCGCGGTTCCTGTCGCGCGTACACTGACAGGCATCGTGCGATACAAGTATTTTAACCTGTCGTTCGAGGGAGGGGTGAGAAAGAGTCACTTTGCGGTGCCGCGCTGGCCCCCGGGGAAATTTACCGCCTACAAAGACGTCGGCGTTTTAAATACTCCTGTGCAATCTGGGGAGAAATGGAAATAGCCCGGTTTACGTGAGAGCGATAAAAATGAAATGAGAGATTTTGTTTAAGTGCTGTTGGGCCCGTTAGAAATATGTAATCTGTAATTTGAATAATTGGCCTAGGCAGTGTACTATGCCTCTTTTATGGTATGATAAATAAAAGTTCTTGATGATTGTTTTTTGTACGAATAGCTTTTTGTATCTTTTGATATTTTTATTGAATTCGAGCACGGTACCTAAATATTGATAAAAGAATCTTAACTCAAACGTTAATAAAGAACACACAGCATTCTTCCGCCTTTGATTCCCACATCTGGCAAACCCTGCCACCATCCTTCGGCAGGAATAAAATCGAAAGATCCCAGAAAGTATTCGTATTAATTCAATTACCCGAGGTGGACGGATAATTGATGGGCCGGTTACGCGTCACACGACACCGATTACACCAACAGGCGAGCGCTTCACGCTCGTATAGAATCGTCAATAGGCCGAAGTTCTTAACAGCAATCAGCGTTATGCCCGTCACATTAGCTGTACGCAGGGGGAGACGAAGGGGGTCCGAAAACGCGTCCTGGGTGGCCGTGCCATAAAACGTGTTACGTTCTTAATATTATGCGGGGCACGCAAGTGCATAAAGCGTTCCCAATTGTGCGGCGGCCGGCGAGGTGGAAAAAAAAGGGTCCGCCGCGAGGAAAAATCGCGGCGAACGCCGAGAAAGGCACGACGGAATGCAACGGTCGTACGGTCCTCTCCTTTTCTGTGGCGTCCCCGTTGCATATACGCGCCGACCGTTCTTACCGATCTCGCCGTGGATCGAATAATCTCGTCTATATGAAAGCCGGCCGCGTTTGCCTAATTGCCGACCGCATTCATCCGCGGCGGCTCATTTGAAGAATTTAATAGCTTACTTTAGCCGCGGACTGCGCGTTCCTCCGCGAAACGATCCGATCTAAAGGCCGGTTCGTTGCTGTCCAATTATCTCTCTGCCGCCCCCGATCATCGTTGAGAACAGTCGACTATGGAAATGGGGTGGGATTTATTTGGGGGGTGATATTTCTGAGGGGGAACGATCGAAGCTTTTGTTTTTGAATTTTTTATTTTATTTTCTGCAAAGAATGTTTCATGAATGTGTGTCAACGTTGAATTATCCCCCGTTGGGTTCTGTTGATCATAAAAATAGTCTCCGATGATCCAGATTCCAAGCTTCCAAGATTACCTTCACTTTTTTTTTATTCACTGTTACGCTTTAGAAAAGCAGACACGTGTACTCGAGGATTTCTTCACACGAAATCATCTCTATCGATCGACATCGGTAGCGGTAGAAAGGGCGGCTTTTCCCTGCCTTAAATCGTCGCGCAACATCTTCCCTTCCAGTATTGTTCAGCCAGGGCCACCCTGAATACCGTAAGCTCACGGGCTTTCGCGTTTCGGCTCGTTTCATCCTGCACGGGGCGAGTGCATAGATCACCGGGTGTCGCTCTGTTTATACCACAAACGTCCAAACAAGTCGCCGGGTCCCCTGGGCCTATTAAGTGCGGACCTTTTAAAAGATCTATACGACTGGACGGCGAAAAAAAAGGAGGCGTGCGTTGTATACCTGGATCCAAAAGGCTGTAGGATCTAGAGATCCCGGTCATTGATGTCACCGCTACCCGGACTGTGAGTATCGTAGATAAATCCCACTTCTGTCCCGAGTTGGATCCATCGCGCTTCCCGCCCGATTTAATAGACCAATAAAACGCGTACGATCGATTTTAAATTTGACGATTCGGGGCCTCCATCGCGTTAAACGCTTTCTCTTAGCATCCTCTTAACCAATGGATATCGTTCCTTGATAATTGTTAGTAAAGCCCAGTCCTCCTCGAGCTTTCTTCCTTCGACCCGATCGATTCTTATCTACCGATACCGTAACACGCTTTCCTTGATCCGCCGCCACTTACAATCCCCGATCTGCCTAAACCCTTCTTTTTTTTCTCTTATGGTCTTTGTCGGACTGGTAGAATAACAGCGCTTTCGGAAAACCGCTTTATCCTAAATGGCGAAAGGAATTTTTAGCCAGCAACAAGTATAGATACCCCTAGTCCCCTTAAATATCGTCCACTTCAAAAGGGGACAACCCTTTCTACTGCGTCGGAAGAAGAAGAACCAAAATACAGTCGGCGCACCTTCGTTGTTGCTAGGGTAAACTTACTTAAGAACGAACGCGTTTTACACGAAATGTAACGGGGACAATGCCACACAGTCAATGGTAATCAACTCTTTATTAATAAACTTAATCGGGGTAATAAACACAAAAAAAAACAAAAAGTAACCAACTTCTAATCATAAAAGCGATTTATTTTGTTCTTGGAAAAAGTACGATTTCGGATCACTTTACCTAAATCGTATCACACTTATCCTAATTCGTCCCTTGACGGCTACAATGATCACATAAATATTCAAAAGCTTGTCCGTTTGCCCCCGCGCAAGGTATATGTACCCACATTTTACACTTTGTGCATTTCTTCATGTGGAATCTCTGTTAATGTTTCGAAAGCTGCGGTTCTACTGGTTTATTGATTATGAACTCCCACAATATAGCATTTTGAGATCATGAAGCAGTTTTCCAGAACCCAAGTCTCTGTCTCGGTGCTGATGCCATTTGGTTATTATAAAATGCAAAGTCCCAGACGTGGGCACCATTTCCATATAGGCATACACATAGTGGTACAAAATACGCACGTAGCTAAATTTTTATTTAAATTTATCACACTAAAGTATAGGACACTGACCGGTAGTGCAAAAACAAGAAATAACTTTCAAGATAATTATAACTTCACACAGGCATTTGTTTGATCAATTCTCGCAAAAAAAGTAATAAGAATTATGTGAAAATATTACTGAGAACTATCTCAAAAGAGTTTCTTTATAGTTTTTCATAAAGTGATCCTATAGCGACCCGGTTTGTTATCGGAGCATTTCTAACTGTTATTCATACTTTTTCCCATCGCTGGAAGAGCTTGTAACTGTCACAGTTTAAACGAAAAAGTACAATTTAGGCGCAAGTTCGAATTAAGCAAGTTTTACCCTACGTATTCATTACCAGTTGCATGTAAGGGCGTCCGATTCTAGTGATCGCTGGGTCACACCGCGAAGCCAGCGCGCGCAGTAGCATTTGTCTCGTCGCCCCGCTGCGGGACGCATTTGCATCGAGTACAGGGCCCTTGCATGCGTGATTAGGAAAGTCGACACCGCGAACCGACGGTCGAGAAAGACCGGTAGCCGGTTCCTTTTTCTGCATACGAGACCGAGACTCAATATGGAGGTGATTAAACCGCGACGCGGCTTGACGGGGAGGCTTTTACGTTTCCGTGAGACTTCGTAATTACGCCGCGCTGACCGGTGTTACGATCGAACAGGGGCGATCGTTAAGGGAAATGTAGCAAGCTGCTTTCGTTCGTTCGCTGAATGTTTACTGCGAATCGTAAGGCAACTGTAAATTTTCGACTGAGGCGAGTTGTTCGGGGGATATTGCCGTAATTGTAATTTACAATTATGGAGTCTGCGGGGCTAGTTGTTTGTTGTACGAAGTTTTCGTCGACCTAATGATCGTTGTTGGTAATGTGAGATTATTATCGCTGATCAATAAGTATTTTATGAAATTCGTATATTATTGTTTTAATCAAGAAATTGATCATTCATCTGGTCGTTCATGGTTTTAATACGACCGCTATAAAATAAACGTCAATGAATATTTTATCTATATTGGCTGTGTGTGTTGTCTTAAGCCTGCGATAGAATCGACGATCCATTCCGCGGGAGCCTCCGAGTAGAGGGCAGCATCGACAGGAGTGCTGGAGACTTTTTCAGCAGAACGAATCAGGGAGGCAAAGAAAGCAGTGAGAACTCGACAGCTGCGTCCTTTCTTCCTGTTCTCCATCGTCGAATGGAGACGACAGGGAAAAACACGCCGACGTTCTTTCAATTCCTTTTGCACCCTTGCAACATCCTCCCCCTTATAAGCAACGTCATTGTCGTTTATCATAATCCTATCTCCAGATAAACTATTATCATTGTTCTTTAAATATATTTTATTTTCTAACCGGGTGCCAGAGAAATTAATGAAAAGGAACAAAAACATTGTATATTTTTGCAATAACAAGAAACAGGGTGAAGCTGGAAATTTCCTTAGGCAAGCCTAAATTTACTGAACAGGCAAAAAATTCCCATGGGAGAGCGGCGCAGTGGATATTAAGAGACGGCCATCGTGGCGGGCCACCCTGTATAATTTTCATGGGGTGCCCCGCCCTCGGAACTCGATGTCAGCCGGTACTTTACAGATTCGTAAGATCATCTGTTGTTCCGCTTTCGTGAAATCAGAAGGTGGAGCGTTTCGCCGCAGGAGGCGTTTCGAAAACATGTTTTCACATAAAACACAAAGAGGTAGAAATACTTGCAAAAGTATTTTCCCATGGCGGGAGAGAATGTTCGGACAAGAAAAGCAAAATTGTGTACACAAAGATATTTAATTTCAATCGTTCATAGAAACATTCCGAGACAAAGATCAGTCTGAGGTTTATTGACATGTAATTACTTTGTGCAAGTAATTGTACCTCGTCGTTTTCACTTTCAATTCAATGAATCAATGGTTTGCTTCGACGGCTGGTGACTGAAAGCTCGTTAGCGATACACGAACCCCATTTTCTTCATCGACCGAAGAGACACGTTCTCGCCAATTCTTCACTTATAATTCCATTACCGACCGCCTCGCGTTTTATTCAAGTCCTCGCGATTGGAAGATCGCAATCTTTCGCGTAATTAATTGGGAACGCCAAGATGGCGATAAGCGACCGATTTATCTCGCCCTGCTGCATCCAGAATTGAATTCTCCCCGCGACTGTGTCGCATTAATATTAATTAGCGACTAGCACGATGCCGTTTGAAACTGTAACGCTTCAATTTGCCGAGAAATTTTATCACACGTTTCATATTAATTTGCTCCATGCATCATTTGAGCGACGAAGAGGAAAAAGATGTGCAATTTAAAATAACTATTCCCCAATGAAGCGCAGTTATTCAAATTCTGTGTAAAATATCTTTAAATCGATTCAGAAAAATAGTTCGCGTGATATTACTAATTAAAATAAGCATAGCACTCATATATGTATGTACACAAGTATTATAGTATTACAGTAAAGTTTATCAAATGAACAGTATAGACAAGCGATTAATAGTTATAGCAGCTTCAGTCGCTGAAAATGGAAAAGAACGCATTTACTTTCTAAAATGCCAGTAGCTTCCTATCTTAGAACATTATTTTGAATTTAATAGCGATTGCATTCCTGCAGCGTACCCACGTTCCGCCATTCAGGCGAAAGATGAGCACTTGCGCCCTGGAAGAAACAGCGTAAAACATTCTCTTCTGTGCTCCAAATGCGAAAAATGCGCATTTTTAATCAGTGCTCTTGTGAATAATGGTTTTCAATCATGATTTTCGGTAAATTTTTCTAAAAAGGATTGATCTCAAGTGATCCCACGATGTATATAGGAAAACGTTTACTTTTTGCGTCCAACTTTATGAGAATTTCTTTAGCTTCAGGTCTTCGTAAAAGTAATAAAACGTTAATTATCAAATTGATTTGTTTCTGTTTATTAATACCCCTTATTAAGAATGGTGGTGCCACTGCCGACCCCATGCGCCCTCTTGTGCAATTCTTCCAGCGGGCGCTGCTAAAGGGTTCGGACAAACCTGTACATCGAACTTCAGAATTGAATACAGCAGAGTTTACTTGAGACGCAAGCTTTAGCGAAAGTGTAAGTAGTGTGACTCAATCATATGTCAGACGCGCCGGGTATTATGAACGCCTCGCACCAAGGCGATCTTTCCATCGAAGCGGCAAAGCGACAGAGCCACGGAGAGCGATATTCACCGCGTCCCTGGCCAGCGAGAGGTCGGAAAGTTGACGTTCGGCGCGGTTCAAAGTGGAGGCTTCCGGGGACGTAATTGTTTCGTAGGATCGTTCGGACTCGAGGTCGCTTGTGGCTCGAGCGCGGCCACCTAGGTCGCTCGGGCATGGCCGGCCAACACTCGAAACGCCTTTAGGCTCGGTGGCGGTGTATAATGGCGCCCGTTTGTCAAAACACGTCAAAACACAATCCCGGCCACGGAATCCTCTTTGGCCTAACAGTCACGCCCCGCGATGCATCACCCTCCCCATCGTGCGCGCTCGTTTAGAGAGATCCAGGTAGGGCCACGAAACTCGTGCTCTCCTCTGGACAGATCAGCGGGACCGCTTGTTGTCGAGTCATCGCGGCAACATCACTCTCTTTCGAATTTGGAAAGCGCGGGATCATTTTCTTCCTCGCTTCCGCCGTGGCGAGGACGTTCACTGAAAAATGGGATCGCGCGGCGACGGGACGCTGCGATGCCCCTTTGTCGGAAGGGAACACCTTGGTTCGCATTGCTTATTTGAGGAAAGTGATTGAATCGTGGATTTATTCATTGCGAGTTTGCTAAATAGTCAAGCTGAGACATTGCTCTCCTTCCTTCTTCCTTCTGTCGCGACGGGTCTATTCACTGAAAAATGCGATCATGCTGCGATGCCTCTTGCTGAAAAGGAATCAGCTTGGTCTCCGTTGTTTGTTTAAGAATTGAATCGTATTAATCTCGAGTTTGCTAAATAGTTGAACTGGAAGGTATGCGTGATTTCATCCCTTCGGAACTTCGTCCCCGTACAAAGCACGGGTCTGGATTTTATTTATGCAACGACACTCGCGTGCTGTCTTATCGGCCGATTAGGAGGAGCGTTATTAGGTGACAGAGAGATCGCGTGGTAGAACGGCTTGTAGCCTGGAGCACGTTAATGACCAACAGTCACGTCAGCTTAGGAAACTCGTGGAAAGTCGGGAACCAAACTCGAAGGAGCGAAATTTGCATAGAAATTATTACATGGAAAGTGCTGAAGAGTAATAGACTTGGTTAATTGTTCAGAAATGATTTGCCCTCAAAAACAGCTGTTTACTAATAATCGATTAATCTCGTATTCTATCGTTGCATTTAAATATGCACTTGCGTGCATTTTATCGTTGGACGATCGTGTTCCCTTAATAATACGGTTCACGATTAGCCCCAGCCTGATTAGAGAAAGCGGAAGTGCGTGAAGGAAAACCTTAAATCATCGATGAAATCAGGTTGGCACCAGCCTCGAACGAGTCGTTTGCTACACCAGCGCGATTTATTCCGTGAAATCAGGACGGATTCTGCAAAAAAAAAAGAAAAATAGCCGCTTAATTATTCGACATATTTGCGCGAAAGCGTCGAAGAGCGAACCGGTTCGCTGACGGAAGTTCGGGGAAGCCATAAGCCCCCGCGAACCAACGTCTTCGAGTTTCCTGCTTTCCCACAGCCGGCTTTTCTCGTTACGAGGATCGCTACGATCCGCCGTGATTGCGATTCTAA
Organism: Holcopasites calliopsidis; assembly: GCA_023838395.1. NCBI lineage: Eukaryota > Metazoa > Arthropoda > Insecta > Hymenoptera > Apidae > Holcopasites > Holcopasites calliopsidis. The sequence goes on from JALHAQ010000042.1 coordinate 194,451, forward strand.
AAACGGTATCCTGTTCTACTCTGGAGATTTTACGACTGCCGCAATGGCGGTGCTGCGGCGTCAATTAGCTGGGCACCTCGGTGCTAGGGGGATTCCGAGGAAGCGATTTCCGGCAGGCGCTGAAAATGGTACCCCTTTGTTAGTTGACTTTTTAATATATTTATTATTCCACGTTCGATAAAAGATGAGTGTTTTAAAATTTATTGGGAAGCTATTGAAATCTCTACGTAAATAAATCTAAAAGCAAATCGTAAAAAATGAGAAATAGAATGTAAGACTGAATAAAAAAAGTTCCTCCTTCATTCTACACATAAAAATCTTTGTGTAGCTCGTCGCCGAACCTAGAAACGCGACATTCAGAGAGTATTAGGGTAAATTAGTTTATAAGAGTGAATTAGAGAGAAGCGATCTTCTAAGCGAATGAAAAGAGGCTGAAAAGGGATGAAATGTATTTTCTCGCGCTCCTTGATATCTCCTCGGCCCAATTCGATATTGCAATGCTCGGTCTTAGCCTAACAGCAGAAATGTCTAAACACCAAATTTATCCAAGTAATTTTTGTTAATTACTCCACAGAGGTATTTCGCTAATAATGTATGAAGTCAGCGAATCGTTGATTTTCAATGAAGGATAACTTTCCACTCGGCGGCCGGGAATCTTGCACCAAGGCAAGCAGATTGTTTCTCTGAAATTGCCGGTTAATAAACGGTGAATCGAAGAAAAAGACCGTGGAGAAGTCCCGGAAAGGAATGGCTCGCGAGGCGTTGAGAGACGAGAAAAAAAGGATCGCGCGTGTCTGTCCGTTTAAGGGTTAATCTGCGAGGCGATCGGTGGAATCGCGTTGCTGCCTGTACGTGTTACAATCGAGCCTGTGTTGTTACAAAAAAAAAAAAGAAGAAGGAAGGCAATAGGTAAAGCGTAGTGATTATTCGTTTATCGCGTCAGTAGTGCAACGTGCGTCGTTCAAATTCGGTGGCAACGAGGAGGGACATCTGCCAATAGAGGCCAATTCGTGCCGCAGATTTGTTCGCGTCCCATCTGCTGTGCGCGAGATGACGGATGTTCCCCGATGGACTTTGCTGCAAAGATCACGCGAACGGAACATCGCCATGGGTGTCGTTCCTCCGCGATATCCAATGAGAAGATTAAGCTGCTGTTTGGATAAAAATTTTACGATGCATTTAAAATGTGCAGGAGAGGCGTCAGTATCTTCTTTTCGACTATGCAACTTTTTATGGGGAAGTTAGTAAAGAATACTGTACACCATTTTAAGTTTCTTTACCGAAAATAAAATAAACTCGATGATATGTAATTTTTAATTAACACCGTTAACGAATAAAACAGCCTTTAGAACAGCCAACACTAATAAACTTCAATAGACCTGCACGTATACCAAAGAACATTACTAAACATATTTCCTATAATTCTAATGCCCATAAAATTATAATAGATTGCTCTGTCATTTCCGATCGCGCAGCTCCATAGATCCCATAAATCACACGAAATTTTTGTTACCATTCGTTAGAGTAATGTTTACCGTTTCTCCCATTGTCCGGCCGGTCCATAGATCCAAGAAGATAGATCCATACGTAGCACGGGAAGTTTGCCGTCCGTTTCTCATTCAAACGGTGTGTCGTTCGCCATAAAAGGGGGACGCGACGATCCGTTCTTCGCTAATGTGTGTGCACACAGACGGAAATTTGATTTTGTTGTCGCCTTACAATACTCAATTATCCCCTTAGCGGCGGGGTTGGAACATCTGTCGCGGCACACCCCGTCGACCCACCGCCGTGTCTAACTTGTTTCCCCATTAGACGACGGACTGTCCTCGCGAATTCATGAACACCATAGATTGTAGTGGGATGAACCGGGCTTAGGGGTGGAAACCGATAATATCGCTTGTCGACCGTTGTCCCAATAAACCCAGCTCTGTTTTTGATATTAGCTGCGCGGTGACGCTCTGGAGGGGACACGGTCCCCTATAATGGACATCGATAATTCAATTTTTTCATTATTCTCTGAATATCCTTGGCGGGAAACAAATCACAACTGTTTTCTCTATTTAATTAATTGCAAAAGATTCTTCGATTTTACGGTCGTACGGTTTTTGTCAATTAGTTCGCTGACCAAGCAACACAAACGTTCAAAGCAGTTCTTCACCTAGCCCAATAAGGATGTACCAATAACAGGAATAATTCAAAGCGAACGAAGGCTAGCCAGTATCGTGGGAAGGAATAGAAAGAACAAAGAGGCCCCTCGATTTACTCAGCCGACACGGTAAGCCCACCGGTTAAGAAGCGATTATACGCGAGCGATGCCCTCGTCGAATTTATGCCTATCGCAGTGCGATGGAAGCGTTGATCCCGTGTGTAACAAACTCAATCCAACGGCGTGCGTAAAAGCTTCATTTAGCCGTGGCATTGCAAAGCGGTTGGATGAGATTATGCTAGTCACGCTTCCAATGTGGTAGTCACTTACACACATCGGACGTTCCTCAAGATCTTCTCCGGCCAGGTGATCGGATTTGATGGACCGATCGTTATGGGTTATAATTAACTGGCAAGCCGAACCAGTCCTTTCCGCACACATGCACAGGGCCGTGTCTGACGCGCAGTTTGCCGGGGCTTGTCGAGCACTGGCCACCCGTACGTGTCAATTTATGGGAACACATCTACCGGTGTATTTATGTGCACGCGAGTACCCCTGATTACGGGAACGCGTGTACGTTTGCTCGCTGAAAAATTAAACGCGTTAATGCACGTGCGAGCACGACTCACGAAACATCTCTGAATACGTATGGAATTTCGTGCGCGAGACGAAGAGATTTGCGACCCTTTTAATCTCGCCTCGATATTGGTACTTGGGCATCAAGAACGATCGTGAAGGGTTGAATTAGACTGTCGTAGAATTTCACAAAGACGATAAGGCGTGTCGAATATTCCAATTATTGTACGTTGCCGATTTCTATCGTTAAATAATGATAGATACGACCGGACGGAACATGATTATTGCTGTAAATCACTATCACGAGGAAAGTACACGATTTTAATCGAAGATTCCTCTCGGCTACTATATCGCCGGTACTCATCTGCGCATACGAGGATTTACTGTGTTTATACACTCGGAGGCACGAAGAAAAATGAAACGGTTGCCTCGAAGGAGCCGTGTCTCGAGGCACTCCGATGATTAATATAAAAATCGATACGCGTATAAGCGTAAATCTGCTGGGAGTAAAATGTACACCATCTGCACTCCGAGCGTGCCAATCGATAGGTACTCAATAATTAATGTTAAGACAGTCTTACCACGGTGTTCCCACACATGCAGCTACTCGTGGATACGCAAGCGGGGTAATTATAATTTTAAATCGGTGTCAGTGTAATTTCTTTATTTGAACAACTTTGTGATAAATGAAATTAGTGGAAGAACTCCACGGTTTCCTATGAAATATTTTACCAAAGCCTATTTCATAAACAATTTCGATTTACAGGTAAAGATTTATATGTCCTATTTTGTCTCATACTCTTTTAGCGCATACACGCGCAGGGGCCAAGCCGCGTGCGCGTGTATCGAGGAGTCGCCCCGAGGGGCCCAAAGGACTTGACAAGGCCTCCTCGCCTCCACCCTTCCTCGAGTCCCCACTATCCTCCAGGTCGAGCTCACAGTACACCTTCTGCTCCCCTTCCGCCGTCCTCTTTTTATCCTTTCGTCCGGTATCCGCGGGGAAACATGGCCGCATGCCTCCTCACATGGGCCAAACAATGGCGGATACACAGGGGCCCACAGGCCTGTTGTTTGCCTCGCTCGTGTTTCGATGAAGTAGGGGCCCGACCACATATGTAATACCAAGGATCTTCTTCTGGCCCCTTTTTGCTTCCTCCTCTGGTCCCTCTATTTTTCGGTTTCTCTCTTCCTCCGGAGCTTGTTCGCGGTTTCTTTGTCCCGTGCTGGTACCACGCTACACGTTCCCATTTCTTTCTCCGTTTTTTTTGGTTACCGAAAGGCTATGAAATGAAGGGGATACCATGTGCTTTTGATACAGTTCCCTCACTAAGTAGCATCCTATATTTAGTCGCATCGGTCCCATTGAAACCTGTCAGTTTTTTTCATTTTCAGTTTCTATACTTCCACCACCCTTACTTTCCACATTTCATACTCGCTCCCTTGCAATTTGCTCTCGTCGTTCTTTTACTTTACCACTGCTTCCTCCTGCTCTCTTTCTCCGCTTCCATTCCTTCCTTCATTCACCCTTTTCTTTTTTTACACCCGTGACACCCCTTTTCAAACAAACTTTTTACTCCCCATTCGCGCGACAGACGTATTCTCTCTCCCCGAACGCTTCTGCTCATCTCCCCCTTCGCCGCTCTTTGTCCGTCCCTTTTCTCTCCTGCCATGGTCATTTCGCGAGCAGTGCAGGGGAACGCGCTGCCAAGCCGACAACTTTTGCCGAACCTGAATGAAGAGCTCCGTGATCTGGTTATCTCTGTGCGATCTTCATCGTCCGCGGGGATCGACGTGCCCCGCATTTCGTCTCGCACAATCACCCTTCACACGTCATTTTTTTTTTGCCCAACATCTTTCTTTTAGGTAACATATTATTAATCAACTGTTGTATGTTTTGCAATTAATTAAGTGTCGAGCAGCTGCACCCCCTCTTTTATTTCCATAATTCAATCTTTTTTAATATATCCCTGTTCCCCACCATATATATATATGTATATATCCCTCCCTTGCCCCTTATCGAATGCAGAAAATAGAATTCGGTTTCCCTGTGAAACAACGAACCGGTGTCCGCGAATTCTAACGAGAAGATAAATATCCAGCGAAATTGGCAAACTTTCCGACCGGGTTCCGGTGCACGAAATTGCCAAGCGAGTCTCAACGATTGAAACGGCCTTTCGCTGGAAGTTTCGCGCATGGTCACCGGTTCCCCACGTATGGATCAGATAATGGCGGGCACGCAGACCGGCCTGCGTCTACCAGTTCGCGTCCAGATGAAGTAGAAGCCAGGTCACATAATGCGGGGAGGACTCCACCTCTTTCCCTACCTAGCATACCTTTTTTTTTCTATCTTTCCTACCTCGCGTTGTCCCCCCTTGCCCCGTCTGCAATTCGCAAAGCGATCTTTCCACGAGAGGCCTTCGATTAAGTGAGACGTGCGGCCCCAGCAGCCCCTAAGAAGAGACCGGAATCCTGTGGAACCGCGAGCGTTAAACGGGTTCACGGATAAAACCGTGTAATCGAGACGTTTCGTGCGTGGCGTGCACCACCGTTTAGAATCATTTCGCAGCCTTGCAATGCTACGCCTCGGTACCGCTGCTACGCCATTTGCGAAATTGTGCGGCTCGCTTCGACCGAGCTCTATGATTTCGACTGAGACTATTGGATATCTGGTTGCTTGTTGTCTCCGATTTTATCTGATCGATGATTGTCACGGAAACACGGAAATTCCGAAATTTTTACATTTCCAGGGAAAAAATATTCAATCCTCATTTCTGCTCGTTATCTGAAAATGGTTAATCAGGCACGCTCGAGGCCACGGTACGCGATGGCCGTTTAATCGATTGCAATCGGAATTTCAAAATTTTATCGTTTGCAGAGAATAAATATATCCAAACGGTTCTTGAATTTACTCCACATTTAAAAATCACGTGCAACCCTTCCCATGAATTAAGCATACTCATTTACCCATAGAACCCTCGCTTCTGCTCATTATCTGAAAATGGTGAATCAGACACGATCGAGGCCACGATACCCGACGGCCGTTTAATCGATTGCAATCGGAATTTCGGCCGGTTTCCTCGTAACGAGCCGATACAGGCTCCGAATAGTTGCGTAATGAGGTAATGACAGGTGCCGCATTCGTACTTGATTCGCGTCACGGATAAGATCGACGCGTAACAACACATGTGCCCTGTCACGCGACCACAAACACCAGCTCACGACCGCTGTAATTTAGATGAGAATCTGCCGTCGCGCGACAAAACGAGCTTCATTTGCCAGACTCATTTTTTCGCTCGTTCCAATGAGCTGCCCGCGCATGGAAATGCACGCGTATACTTCACGATCAGTTTCGTTCAACGCGTTAATTTCTCCAAGTATTGGTTGCCGTTCGAAATGCAATGATCGAGGAAGATATCGATTCTATAAGGACGCCAGTATATCTATAATTTTCTATGAAATACGTTTTTTGGACAAATTAGAATGCTTTTGTATAAAAAAATATTCCTCCAGTTCACGTTTCTCGTTATAAGATAATTCGGGGAGAGATGCGACTTTCTTGATAACAATAAAATTAACACAATCGAACTACGATTCCTTCCGATCCGCCATTTACTGGAACTCACTATTTGTACTAACATATAACTACGTTCTGAAAAGAACTATTACTAGATTTTTGCTGCATATTGGTATTTTATATTGCAATAAAAAAAAGAAACTATTATCAAGAACAGCAGGTTGTTAACTGAAAAGAAGCAATTTTGTCTTGCTTATTTTGACTTTGCACAAATGATTGGCGTACAACGAATAAGTTCTTCGTACTGCAAATGTATATGCATCTTACCCCAAATTGTATATGAAAAGATTTGTTGTTTTTATAAGTTACCACTCAACTTCTGTTAATTTAGTTGTACCTATTCAATTTATAGTGTATGATTTAAATTCTTTATAAACTTGACAAAAAAGAAATCTGAGGCATCATCCACCACGATCACCTTGATTAAAAATATTTTCCACGAGAGTAGAAAGTATCCTCAAGAATAGTTTGTTTCAAGAAAGGAAAGTGTGAAGTCACAGTCTTCGTTTGGTGGTCCAAACACATGATGAGAGGCTTTCTTGGACGACAATGGCTCACAGTTGTGGCCACCTGAATTAAATGGTAATGGCTGTTGGGATTTTCGAGCTCGCTTTGTTCCTTTCCAAAGGTGTCATTAAACATTCGTATTTGGAGACCGAAACAAAATTAGCGTCAGTGCCTGAAAATCGGCGTCAGGTGGTTGAATAATGATCCGAGCTCCAGCACATTGGTCCGCCGTTCTCTGCGTTAAATCGGAAACGCTCTAGGTGTGCCCTTGTGGCGCATAAATATTTTTCCCGTTTATCATTGGCCGACGATAATAGAGTGCGCTCTGAAAATATTTCATCAGACCCGCTGAAGATCGTAAATCCTCGGGATTCGGAATATCGTTTCGTTTTCCCCGGCTGGCGAATGGGAAAACTACGACGATATTTATAGAGGACCGCGTCGCGCCTCCTCTCTTCTTCGGCCGATATTAAGCGTAAATCGTGACACCTACAGTTTTAATATATACAAACGGACGGGACGGAGGGGTCATTTTATTGGCCGCCTCAAGAAGGGGAACATGAGTTTTTTGTGGAGCCGATGCTCGTACAGCCCCCTCGTGCGGGCCCTCATCGAGCTTTAGTTCCTACTTAAGTTCGGTTATATATGTAAACGCGACCAAATCGTTAACCATCTTACCTGCATTTTCTACGGGTCAGTGGAGAAACTCAAGTCCGTGGAATGTGGCCGGATCGTCGTTAATAGTCTGTGAAGATCATAATTCTTGGCGGCGGTTTCGCTCATCCCCTTCTGCCCGGTTGTTCCTCGAAATGTGTCTGATGGTTCAACCGGCGCGTCTCTATTGACGAATTAACGCAGTATTGGATGTTCACTAAACGTCGAGAGATAGGAAACTAAGGCGCGCTACCCTTTTGTTACTTCAGTCAAATTTCAGCGAATTTCAATCCCAACCCCTTTTTTCTGGATAAAAGAATAAGTGAAACCTGTATTACCGTACTTGCACCCTCGCTTTCTCTATATCGCCATTCGAATAAGGACATCTCTATCGAAATGGCCGCCAAACTCGCCCTCCTACGTCGTTCGCCGTGAAACGAAAGCGCCGCAAAGGGCTGTATCCAGCCTATCTTTCAATTTAAAATTCGTCGAGGGTTGCGATCGTGGTAAGGCCCACAGCAACGGCGGTGAAAGGAGGAGAGCGAAGGAAGAGGGGAGGGGAGAAAAAAAGAGGAGCACACGTTGCGCCAGGGAATTGAACCAATCAGGAGCACCGGTTCCAAACGTGATACACTATTAATCCCAGGGGATTTGCCATGGGGGTTTTTGCGTTCGTGATCCGAACTCGGGGTGGCATTGCGGTTGCCGCTGCGGTTTGATTTATCTCGGGGCCGCTTCTCACGCAACCGCGATAACTCACCGGCCCTTAATTTCTATTTTTCAGCCCCCCTCGCCGGGCTTCTTTCCGAGTTGCACGGTCGTGAGACACGCTCTCTCTCACCTACGTAAACGCGATTCGTACGAAGGGAGGATCGCTTATTTTCGTTAAGATGGACGATCGACGAGTCAATCGCGCTCCAGGGAACATTTATCTAACTACATACGTCGGATTCCCAAATTTCTATTTGAAACTATAACTATCCCCAAAGTTATTTCTTATCTTTTACATCCACTTTGGTGCGATAAATTCGAATAAAAATCGAGCAATATGCCTACATGGCAATGATGCCCGCGTCCGAGACTTTGCATTTTATAATAACCAAATCTCATCAGCACCTGAGCAGAGACTTAGGGTCTGGAAATTGCTTTCTGATCGCAAAACGCCTATATTGCGGCAGCTCAGAAAAGAAGTCAACCAAAAGAACCACGGTTTCCCAACATTAACAGAGAGTCCATATAAAGAAGTGCACGAATAATGCGTAGAATGTAAAATGTGGGTACACATGCTTTGCGAGGGGGCAAACTTTTGAATATTTATGTGATCATCGTAGCCGTCAAATCTGGAAGTACGAATTAAGATAAGCGTGGTACGATTCAGGTACAGTGATCCTAAATCGTACTTTTTCCATTAAAACAAAAATTAATCGCTTTTACGATTAAGAATTGATTATTTTTTGTTTGCTGTGCTTATTACCTCGATTAGTTTATTAATAAAGAGTTGATTAGCATTGACTCTGTGGCATTGCCTCTGTTACATTTCGTGTAATACTGCGTTTGTTTCTGAGGGGCACGAATTAAGCAAGTTTACTGTAGTTTAAGATTTAATCGGCGTAGCTATTACGTGTAGCTATCGAACACCGGTTTTCCGTGTGATACATCATACCAATTGCGGCACCGTGGATCTGTTATCCGTTACGAGTACGGTGAACGTAATCGTTTGTCAGAGCGACATGGTAATATGATTGATCGAACATCGGTCTATTAGAACACGCTAAGAAAGATCTTGCTCGTCACGAACTGGGAACTGCTAATGCAGTCAGATACATCATCTCTGTGTCGAAGTCTTGCTTGCTGCGAAGATCGAATTTATCTTAGCATCAACAGTTTAAATATTCCACTTTCTTCTAAGGCGTAGCTCAATTTTTTCTTTAAGACATCTCAATTATGTACAGACTTAAGTAAAATAATAAAACGCAACGCAATATTACGTAAAATACTTAGGCTCCGTTGCAAGCCAGTTCTTGTCTCACGGAGCGAGTAAAACTCCTCCCTTATTTTTCCTTTCTTACGTCCATCTAACAATCATTTGCATCGATCGGACGAGGAGAACGAATGAACGTGCAGGATCGTTTCCAGCTCGATTCAGGAGCTACCACCGCCGTCCATCTTTCCTGGAAAATGAGAAAGTGATGGAGGAACGAGGGTGGAGCCGACAACCCCTCGTATGGGAGTTGCTGGAAGGAAAAAAAAGGAACGAACGAGAATCTCGCAAATGACGATGCGATGACGATGCGTGTGCTGCGGGTTCATAAGGAAAATGAATAACGATCAGCAGCGCGGCCATTCTACGCCGGTTGCCAGCCATCAAGGCATTATCGATTATGATAACCCCTCGTCATGATCGATCAGGGAATCTGGAACCCGCTCGGCTCATTCGTCTTCCAATTATTCGCCGACCTGCTGATCGACGATCTAAATACACTGGTAAGTTGTTTAATTGCAAGAGTTGAAAATTGTTTATGCGCTGATTAAATTCATGATGGGAAGAGATGGAAGGAAGAGATTCACGAAGGAAGAAAGGGTGAGATATTGTTGTAGTCATGTACTCATTGCACAGCATCGGACTTTAAATTTGGACATTAAACTATTACTTAAAAAAAAATAGTATTACGGATACTTTTTATTTCACATTACAAAGAGGCAGGAAAAAATGAATTCTTCCATGGCTTTCCTCGCAGCAATCTCCCCAGCAATTATTTAATTAACTCCATCAGTTCGCCGGAGAACAAAAATTGCGTCGTTTCAATTTGGACAATTGTTCGCATGATTACTTTACGTCGCTCTTTTTAAAGTTCGAAGTGGAACACGGTGCATGCTCGATTCGCGATTAATCCCCGGCCAATTCGAAACTAACAATTACCCGGCAACTCTTCTCGCGAGACTTTCCTGCTTGTTACCTGATCACCTTCCTCGGTCCACCGGCGAACAGAATCAGTTTCGTCAAAGCGATATCGACTTACTCGAAAGGTCCGCCACGATTTCCCAATTTCTCCCTCCCAGACACGAATTCCATCGTGGGATCGGATTAATACGGCTCGAGTTGTAAAATTCTAATTGCTTCCCTTGCAATGGACGACCGAGATCCACGCATTCCTCGACGTCCTTCGTCTTCGTTTTTATGCCGGCGACGCTTACGAAAGCGGCAATTTCGTTCGTGCAGAAATCTTTTTTTTTCTGTTTTTCTTTTCCTTTGGCTTGATGAAACCGAAAGAACTCGTCAGGATCCGCTGGCGATTCGATCCTACGTAATTACGTCTTCAGCATCCCGTTGGCCTCGGCTTCGTGTCCGTATCGAACGATTCTATTACGACGTGGACTACCTTCGGCCAGACAGGACTTCGATGAAGGCGCGGTGTGCGTACCGACGCCTCGTTTCTTGTCGCGGGCAATGAAATTCGCGACCGGAGAGTTTCTCTTTCTTTTTGCCTCGTTAAAGTGGTCGGGAGTTTCAAGAGAAGTTTCAAATAGCACGCTCTGTAAAGGGAAATCGTTCAAGGAACAAAATGATTTGCTTGAGACAAGCGATAAGTCGCGTGTATTAATCTATCGGAAGACGATTTAAAGAGAGGGGTCGATTTTTAATCGACGCTTTTTAGTAAAGCAGTAATTTCTGTGTCTGCTATAAAAATGAAGAAGCTTTCATCGCTATGAGACAATCGAATACGCGAGAAAGGAAATGTAGCAGCTGTTCAATGATCGACGAGAGCGGCGCAAAAAGAATGATTGATGAAATCAACCGCGAACGTTGTTCAAACTGCTCGAGTTAATGGTAGACCGAAATCAATTAAGAGGGCACCGTAATTGCCGAGACGTTGTGTCAATATTATTTAAGCGAAATGAAGTCTGAATTGCCCGTGCAGTGTGTAACCAGCTCGGCCCTCGTTTACTCCATATTTGTACAATTGCGCGACGTTCAAGAATCGTCCACGCCACGTTTCGCCGAGTCTTGCATTTCGGTTCGGTATAAGGAGAGAGAAGAAAAAGAAAAGTTGGAAACCTGGCGCTCGTTCGAGGATCATAATTTCTGCAACATTTTTCGTGCGAGAATGCTGCGCTATTAATCTCTCCGCGTCTGGCAACGGGCGCTCGACGAGGATGAGGAACACTAGAGTCCGCACACGGTCTCCTACCATTGCGGACGCGACTCTTTGTCCGCGGCTAACGATTCTACATTTCTGTTCGCGGTACGTCGTTTGTCTTTACGCTCGTCGCCCCGCGACAGTCGTTGCTCGGTCGCCCGGGAATCGCGCAGGTGATTATTATCTAATTAGATACACGTACGTGGAACAGGCTCGCGTGTTCACCTCCGACGTTTGAGAAACTCTCAATGGCCGTTTCTTGAAACGGCGCAACTGTGCTAGAATTTCCATTTACTCCACTTAATTAACGCTTGCTCGTAATTAAATCTCCTTTCCGGGCGCGTGTCTAATCGATTACAGCACGTTGGGATTATACGAAAAGCTTGTCAACGACGTCATGAAAGTTCTCTTCCCGAGCGTGACACGCTGCTCTCTCGTAAGATTCAAATCATCGATCAAGTCGTTACCCCTGGAGAACTACACGAATGGAAACTTCGATGATTTGAAACGTCTACGATACTCAAAGGCGCCCACTCGTGCGGCGCCTCCCATTTCTATCCCGAAGACGCGATACAGCCGTCAAACATTTTTTCGTAATAAATAAAAGAAAAAAAGAAGATACGATCGCATTAAATCGCGAAGAAGAAGTCTAGAACGATAGACCTTTCGGTAGGTGGAGCTTGAACAGCTGGGGTGTGGCCCCTGTGGAAGCCAGGGGTAGTTAGTGCACGCAGAAAGCACCGGTAGAGGGGTTGAAAATGATTTAGGTTCTTTGCAGTAGACTGGTGGGGAAAGCATCGGTCGAGCACGACAGGGGGTTGCTTTCAATATGAACCAGCTGGCGCCTCGCACGGGGATCATCGCTGATACCTATGTTCCATTTCGATGGAAGCCGGCTCTGGGTCCCGGGTTTTGTGTACGCGGCCTGGAAAAATGCGACGATCATGCGGGCGATAGCAGATTTCTCGCGCGAAGCGAAACCGCGCTTTAGAACTCATAAATGGTTTGGAATCTACATTTTGGGGTGGCTATATTGCGGAGGACGCGCGTAAGATGTCTCCTTGAAAATTTTGCAGAAAGTTCCTGTTATGAAAAGGTCGAGAATGTTATTAAAAGGATACGTTTCTAAGAATTTAAATAAATATTGGACCAACTTTAACAATGTTCTTCTGTGCAATCTGAGATTTCCTGGAAGCAAGTTTGGAGATACACGTGCAGGAGGATCTCCTCGTGGTACAAAGGTGTACGGAAACGTTTAAAGGAATTTCAAAGCGCACGCGACACAGAATGCATCGTGTTCCGTCCGAACAGAGGAAAGTATCAACAGGACCAACGATTTCTCTGCGACGAAAAAAAAAATATCGTCAGGTAAGCGGGGGAACGTCGAGGTGAATGGAGGGACGCGCGTGTCCTACCAGCAGGACGCGTACTCCGGCGACGGTGAAGGAACGGAGAGAGGGTCTTGCACCCTTGGGGCGACAATGAAGGGAACGGGACAACCGAAAACACGACTACCGCCCACTCGATCGTTTGTACACCGGCATTGTCGTTGCTGCTGTTGCTGTGCTCGCTGTTGGCGTTACCGCAACGCACAATATTGGCCACCGGTCCCCAACAAAGGGGACAGATTTGTCCTAGAGACCACCCCACGCTCGTCACAATGGGGGACGCGTCCCGAAGGTCCGCGTGTGTCGCGTACCATCCGAATTCACGGGGTGCTTCTTGTTCGAGCATCCGCCTTTTCTCCTGCTCTTGTTATTCGCTTCGTGTTTGGACATTTGTTACCAGCGGGGCTGTTTGTTTCCTTTCTTCTAATCGCGCGAGGGTGGATTCCCGATGGATGAAAAATTAAAGAGATTCTTTTTATTTGGATTACTTTCCCGTTTCCACCGAGTCGAAGACATCCCCAATTAGCCTCGAAAACCCGTCCCCTCGTTATCCATTTCCTCTGCCTGGCCTATCCGCCTTGCATTCTACCTCCGCAGCTCGCGCAACATGCAAGCACCACAGACACCACTTAAAAGTCGCCGACACAATGAGAGGAGCAGCGCGCGTCGCATCCAATAGCCACCTTTCCAGCACCTGGCAGCCCCGAAGCGTTCGCCATAGAAATCGGAAATACAAATTGTTCGGGAGAACGTCGCGTGGTGGACGAGGAAAGCCACAAATCACCCTCCGCGTCTTTCTATCTATTCTTCGATCCACCGCTGCCAGCACGATCCGATCTAAAATGACGCTAACGAGGTTGCTTCTCGCCAAGCTGACGGCCTGCCTCCGACACCGCAACAGACTTTGCATAGGTGTTACGAGCGTCTTCGGCCGACGCTTATTGAATCGCCAAGCAGATAGGCGAGAATGGGAACGCTTGCGAAACGACGCTCGAAAATTGATCGTGTTCCCCGTGTGTGCGCTGAAGACTTAATTGGAACTTTCACTCTACTGTTCTACGATTATTTAATTATATTTTATAGAAAGAATGTTGGCTTCTGTATGTTCCTTTTAAATGTCTCTAACTTTAGGGGAATACCAGTCATTCAATAAGTAAAGAGACTGCTGTTTTCATATCGTTCATTCAATAGGTTTTGTAATTTTCTTATTTTTCTAACTTTCTTATGTCAGCAGCGAAAAATTCTTTATCTTGCTGTCTGAGCTACCGTGGTACGTTGGTTTTCATCTCTTCACCAAACCTGTGTATGCAGGGAACTTAAAAAACGCTATTCGATCAAAGGAGATGAATGTCTTAAAAGGATTTGACTTATAATAAAACTTGGATCCATCTTATTCGGCTCACCTAAGAAATACTTATATAGATTTTCAGCAAGGTACAGGTGACAATAGATGTGCAACACAGCAAGATAAAGAATCTTTTGCTACTTGTGCTAATCGTACTAAACAATGCTAATTAAGTTCAGTGCATTTATTTTGAAGACTTAATTATCACTTTGATAATTGATTCCATGATTATTCATTCCACATAGAAGAAACCCTGCTTTCGATTATTCTTCTGCATTCCAAGTGAAATCGTGAAGCAGAGTTCCATCCAAGGGAATATTAAATCCTCTCCGCTCTTTATTCCAGCGACGACGGTCGTCGAAAAAAGCGCCTTCGAACAGTAGTTTCTCCGGTCGTCGCTGGAAATGGAACACGATCGTCGGCGTATCCTCTTACACGGCCGTCTTTCCCGATATCAGCGCGAAAATAAAAAGGCTGGAGAGCCATCGAGCGGTGAGGACTGGTCCGGCCCGGGAGCGGGTCTCGCGGTTCTCTGGTAGCGATTGTCGGGCCGGTGCGCGTACGAGAGAGCCGATTAGCCCGGAGATCGTGTTATATTCCCGTGGGCGAGGGCGGTCGCCGGGCGAAACGGACGATCCTGCTCGAGGACATAATTTACGCTGGAAAAGGGCGAGTAGCGACAGCATTAGTAGCTAAGTGGGGTCCTACGTTATCCTATATCCCCGGCGCGGCATGGATTGCGCCTGTACGTGTATTTACACACAGCGTGCGCTGGGACCAAACGCGATACGCGCTCCTCCGGGTGATTCCTATCTGCCGCTGGCACCCGCCACGCCGGCAACAACACCGAGGCCCCATTCAGATTACGATCTTCCTTTTCCTAAGTCGGAGAGCCAGCCACGAGAGGCAGCCGTTTAAGGTACGAAGGAAAAAACGAACCGGCTCATTGTTGCTCGGGTACCGAGCGACGGAGAATCGCGACACCTTCGCGAGGGCACCACGTTGCCAAGGACTCGAACGGGTTATTAGCATTTCGCCCCTTTTGTCTTGACGAAACAGGGGAGATTCGATGCAAAGATTGCAAAGAAATTGTATTCTAGTTTAAGCGTTAACGTTAATAATTCAACGAAGAAGAAGCTCCTGCGGATCCCTGGCTTTGTTCTCTCGCCTTCAAATTCCAAAGGGGTGGCACCAAGAGAAATCGGTGCCGCCGACGCGCAATCGGGAAGCGCGAGAACAGGCGTCGACGCGGGGCAAAGCGCGGAGAGGCATCAACGCGTCGCGGCCAAGGAGACAAGCGTCCAACCCTATGGACCAAGGGTTCGGTGACGTACGAGCGAAGAATGTGGCGTCTTTCTCCCGGCGAGGATTTACATTTACGGCCCGGCGATCGTCGGTCGCGCGGCATTGAATCGTCAGTCAACGGGAAATTTAAACGTAGGAGCGAGGCTCGGAGCCGCGAGAGGCAAGCGAAGAGATAGCCATCCGAATACATTAAAGCGGTCGAACGCCGAAGGGTTCCGGGGATGGCGAGGGGTTTTTCTGGTGGCCGATCGAGAGAGAGAGAGAGAGAATCCCGTCAATTAATTAGAGGCAAAATGGCCACCAGGGGGGACGGTGGACCACCATTTTATCTGCGCTGCCCGACACCGGCCGGACTCGACGTTAAGCGTCGAACGTAGTCAGTCGTAAAGTAGAGATAAGTCGCCGCCTACCAGAGAGGATAGCCGAAACGGCAGCAGCAACTGTGCCCGCGGATATTATGGCGCCGAAAGAGGACCGGAGTGGATAAATCCCGGTAGATTAGATCGTGGGCCTGACCCTCCAGTTTCCAGCCTCGTGAAACTTTCGGTCTTTAACGTTCAAACTGCCATCCAGCCCCCTCCCTTCGTCTTTGTCTCCTCTTCGAAGACTATGGACGCTGATGATGGTGCTGGCCACCTGGGACGCCGCTCGTAGCATCGTGTTTCCGTTTCGCTCTTTCTCTTCCTGGACAATTCCTTCGGTGCATCATTGTTACAATAAAATACATTTTACTTCATTTATTTTTGTACACTCGGTTTCACCTAGAGATAACAGGGCGCAGGGGGCTCCAGGGGGAAGAAACAGGAACGTAACACAAGGAAGGGTGGGTAAATGGAGAAGAGGTAGAGCAGCATGGAGGGGGGATAGTAACCCAAAGGGAAGTAAAACAAGCACGAACGGTGGCTCGAATAAAAAGCGACAAAATAATTATCGGTTTAAAGTGGCGCGGGGACTTGCATAATTTCTCACGGAAGAGCCGATACTCGGTGCACGAGTCGCCGCTGACGAGAAGAAAAGTCGATGAGAAATGCCATGAAGAGAAAAGGGCAAAGCAACCGTACACGAAGCGAACAGAGACAGAGTGCGTTCGCGTTAAACGTAACTTTAATTGCCACGACATCGCGCACACTCGAATTATAATGTTAATTAGCTCGTCCAAAAATGTATCGTTCGCCAGATCTAAGTAGGAAGGTAATTGCATGCATTGCACCTTAAATTCCTATCTCGCGCCATCCGTGCTCGATCCATGTGTTCACGTGAAAAACGTCTGCTCGTACCTTTCAACGCCGATTAAAGGGGCCTTGGAAGCGTGGCCCGTGCAGTCGCGCCGTTTCAACCCCTCCAAGCGCGTGCAATTTCTCACGAGATCCGCAAGACCCCGACAATTATTGTACGATGGAGAAGAACAAAGAAGAGAGGAAGTAGAAAGAGAATCGATCGCTTTCGCGGTAAAAAGTCCGGGGGGCAATTTGTTCGCTAAAAGGGAGGGCACGATGATGCAATTACGTGCGAGATGCATGCGCAACCGCAGCGATTCTTATTAGCAGGTAATATTTTAATCCCAAATTGGATCTAATGGTCCTGTGATACGGGCTGCGTTATTCGTGCTCGACGGGTCCACGCTCGAGATCACCAACACACCCTCCGTCGATCGAAGGGATATACACCCTCTCGGGTAAAAAACGAGAACGAGAAGGATCGCTAGGATTTCTTGCGCCGCGCGCAATTAGCCGCAATTATCGCGCCGCGGAAATCCGTGATTACTTTAATATCAAACGGGAGCCAGCAACGCAGATCGGGATCCACGAAAACGCAGCCCTTCGTTTACAGGAAGGTCTATAACAGTCTTAATTTGCGTGCTCGGCGTAATAATATAGTTGGTCCACTCGCAAGTGGAAGGTAATGAAAGCTGTGTAATTATAGGTGAAGCTCTTCCTTCTCCCTTGGAAGTGTTCAAAACTGTTGCACAACTTTAATCCAGCAGTTTCCAAAGAATAACATAATTTCTATTATAGTTTCGTGTCGCTTGGGTTAGTAACCCTGCTCCTCTAAAAGAATTCTAATATCCATTCGCACGCGGAATTAGAAAATATCGAAGAACTGCGTTTAGTCCATTAAGTCTGTAAGTTATACCAGTGGATCGCTTTCGTTTAAGAAAGACACACTCTTTCGTGTAATACCACGTTCATTTCTATCAGATTTCGAGTACGTGTCAGCGACGAGAGGCGCGAGGCAGAGACGCAACCAAGGTGGGTAAAAAAAAACTGATTACAGGTACCCGCGGGCAGCACTCAATTCAGATAATGGAATGACTTGATCGCAGCGGCAGCTTCATCTTCTCGTGCTCGAGCTCAAGGCCCCTTTAACCATGCCAGAATAAATTGGCCGCGCGGGCTGCGCCACTTCCGACGCCTACCAAATGCTCCCCGCGAATTTTTTACCTCGACTTCCCTCCACTCATGCTTTTACCGGGCATGCAACGTTCAAATATTACAACATCGATTCTGGAATTCATTATGCTTCTGTGTCCAACCGAAAGATTTCAAATCGATGCCATTTTCTTCTCGGTCGGTGATAAGCGAGGGTGGCGCTATTTGGTGATGCAATATTGGCACCGTTAATTTGAGTATTGTTCATGATTGTTTAAATCGTGAACCATCGTCTGTCTGCAGGGAATACGATTGAATAACAATGAAAGAAATCCAATATATATGTTTGATAAGTAAGCGAAGATCGGGACCCGAGCCCGTCGCTAATCCTGCAGTAAAAGCGATTTTTTATTGGATGCGCAGATAGGGATACGCACGCTAGAAGGATCCCTGGGGTTGACTTCCGCTCGCTTAACGTGCAGATCCTTCTGCTCGCTATTCGAACTTTCATTGTAATCATAAAGTACTTAATTGAAAGAAAGCGAAGAGGGTAAAGTTAACAATCAAAAAATCCACGCAATTTATAAGGCACATACAATGTAATAAATATAAATAACTTCAGCCGTTTATTGCGAATCGTTCAGCCCGTGCTGGTATAAAGCTTGATTTCTCAAGATCGAGAACAACGAAGCCGGTCGTTACTCACGATTACCAACAATAAATTCGCCCATCGCGAACGCAAGCTCTCAAGAGGACTGCGCACGCGGTATATCGATTTTCGCGAGAGACCTAACCATCGATAGTGATTAATTGTGCCAGCGTTTAATCTTGCTTCAAATTTTAAGAGATATTGCGTTTAACCAGTCGGCCTTGGGCTATTGCCTTGAGAATGATCATTCTCACTATTCTCTTGCTGCCTTGGAAGTAATTGTTCTAGTAAGTATGATGCGATTCAAATCCACCCTACTGATTGTTATACGAAAAAAGAAGAAGAAGAAGAAGTAGAGTCTCTACCTTTGGTACCATATTGATTCTTAAACGAAAATGGAAGAAGAATATCTTCTCCCTTTGGTGCCGACTATCTCTTCAAATCCCACAGAGCAATATATACATATGTATTTTCATCAACGCTATTCTTCCACCCTTCGCCTGCATCTGATCCCTATCTCCTCACGAAACGCGCCCGAGTACTCTCTTCATCGCCCCAGTCGCTTCTTCCACTCTATTGCCCACGGTGAACACCTTCCCCGCAGCGTTTCTACAATTTCTAAACCTCTCTCCGGGGCCTGTTTGCGTTTTCTTTTCCTCGTCCGCTCACCCACCCTCCGTCTCAGTTCCTCCCGCAACAGAGCTCTCCTCCATCCTGCTCGCCACCCCCTTCGTTCTCCTCCACCTCCCGTCCTCCTCCGGTTCACCCAAGCCCTCCAGAGACTCTCGTTTCTCTCCTCGTTCTCCACCTCCTCCTTCCTCCGCTTAATCCACCGCGTTCCCTCTCTGTCAGCCGTTCGCGCCGCCTTTCTGCGTTACGGTACGATCCGGCAGAGCCGCGCCGCTGGCGGCACGGAAAAAAGGCGGCCCTAAAAGAACTTCATATTTTTTATGCTCTGACAGCAACTTGGGTGGTCCAAAATGGCCGCCAATGATGTAATATAGTGCTCTCGCGACGGCTATCCCACCACGGGGACGTCACGGCAGCCTATATAGAGGTGAAGCCTCTATCCCCCTTCCTCCGCATTCTTTACCTCATCATCCACCGGCGCCCTTTCTTTCCTCGTGTTCTCCAGACTGCGCCCCCTCTCCTCCCCGCAGCAGCGGTTCACCTAAGCTCTTAACCACCTACTTCTAACCGCGCGCGGGTTCCTCGGATCCCATTGCCAGCCTCTCCCGGGGCATGTAATTACTCCACGGACGATGTCTCTCGGCCCTTTTGCCCCTTGCCCGCGTTACCTTCTTCGGCACCCTCACTACACACCCAGCCGGCTACAAAGAGACGTTGTCCGCGTACCGGATCGTGCGGACTTCGTTCTTCTTAAGCGTGACCAGCCATGATTTTAAGTGGACGCCCCTTGGAACGGGGTGAGCGAAGGAGTGCGCCTGATCGTGCGGCTCCCCAACGATGTATTCGTTTAAGGGTGGAAAACGGCTTTCAACGAAACGTCTAAGCATAAGTAAATTCCTTACTTTATTTCCATTGTGCGTAACGATAGAAATGACATATAATTGAATCGAATTGATACATCTCGTCGTTCAGCCCCCCTTCTCGCAATTACACTGTGTCCCCCCGGGCCATCGCCGAGCGCCGCAATGGCGGCGAAGCCTCCAGGTCAGTTCGACACCTCCATTCCAATATTTATGGATGCATTGTGAGGCGATCGTAATGCGAACAAGTTTATCTTATCGACAACGCAGGAATTAACTATGAAAAATACAACCACCGTTATTACGACAGCCGTTATTTCCCCCTTGCCCCATATTTATCGTCGCGTCAAAGGGTGCGGAGGCTGTTAAAGTGAATAACAAACGCGGGACCAGTCGTTTCCGTCCAATCACAAAGAAAATCTTGCGAACCGCCTCTGAAAAACCGACAGGTATCTTGGCGTTCCACGTGATATTTAACGCAGAAAACGCTGAATTCGGAAACTGATGCTTGCCCCCCGACGATTCGTCACGCGGCACGGTTAAAGGAGCGGAACCGTTTCACCCAGGTAGCATCCCGAAAACTCCGACCGATCCTGATGTTTCGCGATCGGCTTGCGGCCTTAAATATTGTGACTTCACCGTTGGTCACGCTCCGGCTGCAGAATTTGTTCCATGAAGCGAGTTTCACTTCCAATGGACCACCTGAATCTCGCCGGGGAAACACTAAGAAGACGTGACGAATTTGGCGGGAGGCAGATTTCCTTCTACCTTCGAACGATCTGGCTTTCGGTATCCTTGGAAGCTTAAACAGACAGACTAGATGTTTCATGAAATCGATTTAAACATAGTTGCAGTTGCGATCTTAGCAGGATAAAATCGGGAAAACACGAAAGCGAAACAATTTTTCAAAAAAAGAAGAAGTTGCGCTGCCATGTTCGCCATAAAAGCAGCGACTTTCGGGATAATCTTGCAGAGAAGCAAGAGACCACCATTTGCGGCGATTCGCCGATCCCAGCCAAAGTTTTACGACCGATGGACATTGGATATTCCTTCGGGCCACGCGGTTGGGAAATCCACGGCGGACGGAAATCGATATCGCTGTTTGCGGTTTCAGCGGCGAGTTTCTCGCCAGGAAACGACAGATATTTTACGGGCTCGGAAGTTCTGACCTTGTTTCGAGGGCGATTTTTAGTAGAAGAAGGAAGGCTTTTGTCGCTGCGGTACAGAAATGACTCTCCTTGTTGAGAAAAGTAGATGGCAGCCGTTTATGTGAAACCCTTGCGATACTTCTTATCTCCTTACCACCAGCCGCCTGTCCCCGTTTCCGCAAAGAGCTTTATCCGATAATGCAATTAAGACCGCGGCAATATAATGTTCGCGTGTAACGATCGAATTAAGCGCGGGCAAGTGTTCACTTGAAATCCACTTCTTGCTACACGCAAGAAGTTTACTTATGATTAACTATTAAAAAAGAAATTGCATTACCTCGCGGTAGTGCTTAATAAATCTAGAATTATACTTCCCTCGAAACAGACTCCTCAAGAGCACACGAACGAAACAAACGGCGAACACATATCACTCGGGAGGGTACGACCGAAAAAGGTTCGCGGCGGTTTCAATCTCTGTGCCGGTCGATATTAATATTTATCGAGCGTTTTCGGGGCGCAGTAAATATCGAGCGGGGCCGTACGATAATTTCATTGCTTAATTCGAGCTCGCCCGGGCCCGTAGGGTCAAAAGAGAGGAGCACCGAGGAAGAAATCGGTTCCAGCCACGCACGCGTGCACCGTTCCTCTTCTCCGCGGCGCAAAATCACGAGGCCGCGTTCCTCCCGGATGGCCGTAAACGATCGTTTCGCGCAGGCCGAAAAATATTACGTCTTCATGGACACCGAGGTTACGCCGTCGGTATAATTTCGTCATTAAGCTCCGTGCGCTGGCCGTTGCATCCCTGTGCCTGCGCTCACAATTAGCGCCGATCGATGCGAGGGAACGGGGGAGAACGGATGCCGTCGATCGATCGACGATAATGATCCCGTTGATGATAGCTCGCTCGTTATTACACGCATCCCACCGCGGTGGAAGCGAGAGATATTGGGCGACGCGAACGGGGGACGGGGTGAAAAAAACCGAAGGGGAGAGGAACAAGAGGTGCATTCGCGTTTTAAAAGCTGGAAGCGATTGGTCGACGCCATTACTCACACCGTTTGCGCCTGCCACATGGCTCGGACGGATCTTCTCCTCTCTTCTTGCGCCTTCTTCTTCCGTTGCTAATTTACGCTTCGTGGATCGAAGGTGCTGGTGCACTGCTTGTGCGTTCAGAAGAGAGGATGAATGTAAATGGTGAACATGAAAATGCGGTGCAAATGCAGAAACAAAGAATCATATGAAAAATACACTCACAGAGAAGCGTCTCTTCTTTTTTTTTAAATTCTCCGCACATTCCATTGCCTCAACTCTCTTCGTTCTTGCTTCTCTAACACATCAATCTACATTTCCCTCATCATAGAGGTTCGAAGTCACAACAGCCGCGAACTTTCAACTTTCCGCCCTGCATTAAGGCTCGTTACATCACCGTTCTCCAGTGAAGAAACCAACATGGTGCCAACTAGCGAGTAAGCGAAACGGTTCGTCAGACTGGCATTATCGCTGGATGCCTGTGCGTTTATGCAAACCGGCTCATTAGCGGAAAACCAACGCGTGTCAAGCCATTTTAAAAGCAGCGTCGGTTTCGCATGCCAGCACAGGGATCCGAAGAAATGAGTGCGCACGCTCGCTAAGAGGAAACGTGTTCATACGACTCGTTAACTGCTCGTTAAACGAGCCATATGACACATGGACACGAACACAAAGTTCAGCAAGAGTTCGTACATTAATTGAAATTCTTCCGCGATGCAAATCGATTTCCACGCGTTACGCAGTAAAGGTTCGATAAGCGAGAGGGACGACCTACACGATTAGCGAGCGGAAGTCATCGCGCACTGCTGCTTCCCCTTCGCAAAAATCGCTTCCACGATTTGCGAGGAACTTGGGTCCTCATCTTTGCTCACTTATCGAACTATTTCGTCCATTCACATTCTTCCTATGACAAATATTACAAAATTATCCATCTGCTAAATGTTTAATTGTAACACGTGTCATGTCAAGTAGCTTTAAAATGAAGAATCGTTTGAGATACCGGAGGTTCATTAGTGTCCGAAGGAACGTTGCCCCCCCACGATTTCTCAGCCGTTCAGGTTCGGTCGGTGCTCGCGAGGCATGACGCGACACAACAGTCTCTTTGTCCAGGACTTTATGAAGATGTCGCCGAAGGAACACCGCGCCGGGAACGTGCGAAGCGTTTACAAAACGCTTACGCGTACCACGGGCCGCGTACACATCGACGCCGTCCGCATTATCTGATGGCACTGGCATACGTCTTCGCTGTCAGCCGATCGTTAAGGGAACAATCAAACACGCCGGAGACGGATCGGCTGCCAGCCACTTCTCCCTCTACCCTCTATCATCCGCTTTTTCGTTCTTTACTATTTTTTATCCCCCTCCTTGTGGACAGTCCTTCGATTCGCCGCATGAACTTCGGACGATAATCCTTAGCTTTATTCATATGTGTCTCAAGCTTAGAATTGTTAATAACTCCTCCGTGCTATATGGCGTTTCGTTTTTGATTCTAAAGACGTAGGATTATTTATGGGGCCCATATGTGATCATTTTAAACCGCGTTTGGGAAAGACCAATAACCGACGGAATTGGAATTCAATTGCTCGTGTCCTGCAGGTGCTTCCTCGGCGGTGTACCTTTATTACGTGACAATATTGCGAAAGCTTCTTGCAGGCAATAAAGCGCCTTATGATCTGGACCAGATGTCACCGTGGGTAGGGCCATATACGGGACCAAAATCTCAAATATTAGCGGATCCCCAGATAGATAAAGAGGATGGCACGTCCACGCTCTAATATCACGCTTTTTCCTCGCCTTGGAGTAGAAAGCCGCCACACGTGCGGAAAACGACTTATAAAACTTTCGTGGTGCACAGCCATCACAGTGTGCTTTCTCTTATCGTGGACCGACGGGGATGAAGGGAAGTGGTGGCGACAATAAAAATCATTCGTCCTATGTAAACATTTCTTTTTTCAGTGTGCAATTTCAAAAAATAAGCTCCGGCATTTCTAGAATGAGGTGTCGTAGTTTTTAGAGGCTTGTATAATTTTGTTACGTTGTGGAAAATGTTGAGGCACAGGCGAAATACAGGGATGGGCAGACCATTTATGCAATGTATTCTCCCAGCCCGAATTTCTGCGGCTATAGAGCTCTGTTCCGCCCACTTCATTCACACTTATGAATACAGAAGGGTTATCCCTTAAACTAAATACTTTTTTCATTTTCTACTAATAGTTTGATTAGTGTAACAAACCAACTGCAGGAAGTTGACTAAGAAGCCGAAGGGAGAGTGGTACAAGGGGCCCATTAGGTTCTTGTCCATGCTACCATGGAATCCAAAGGTTCTTGTCCATGCTTTCGTAGAACCACTGCAGATCACTACTTTTTTGGTTGAGGGCAGCACCGGACTCGGGACAGCTCATTCCTATGGCATGAGGCTCCCTCTATTCTCCTCTGATTGGAACTAAACACATCAGATTCACACTGTTTCTGAGTTGGGGGCAGCACCGGACATGAACCAACTGTTTCCTGTAGCGCGAGCACTCTCTGTTCATCTCTGTGAATACAGATCAATTTTCTTATACAGTGACATCTTGCGGCGAGAAAATGTTTTCCAGAAATTGTATTCGATACCATTTCAATGCTTTTTCGTAAAAAATTTGATAGATTAATCGGGACATGATTTTTCTCCAAAATCTATACAAATTAATAAGGCCCAGATAGAACTACAGGGAACGTTTTCTGACAACAAAAGTTATAGTGCAAATTGTTATCACGAATCGATCCTTTTTTTATCATGTCCGAATGGTGATAACACACAATTATGCGATTGCAATAGTTTAACCAATTAAACCTGTTAGTGCAAATACCATGGAGGTTTTGTTGCGATTAAAATCCACGCTATATGCTTGTCAGTTGCCTGTAACAGCTATTAAATCATAAAATGGTAAGAATTATACGAATCTCGTAATTGCTAAGCAGTTCATATTCCCATTTTCTGATGTCAAATGCAAGTATTGTTAATAACGCTTTGAAATCCATCAGTTTTTCTTTATACCCTCGTTGTTAGTTTAACGAATTGTTCAATGCATTTTAATAAATTGTAATAAATGGAATAAATATAGTATTTAAACAATTTAAATCACAAAGCCTAATTTGAAAAAATGGGTATTTATAAGATTTTTTGTAAAACATTTCACTGCCACTCGTATATGCCACATATAATAATAGTTATTATCTATTATTAATATTATAGGGTGCAAATATATCGCAATTAGAAAGAGATATCGGCTCCGATCAATTCCCTCCTAATGAACACTATTTTGGATTAGTTAATGTAAGTATAATATATAAACAATACGTAAACGTAAGCATTGCTAATAGGAATGATAATAATAAATAATGAACACATATCTTTACATCTATTATTATAGTTCGGGAACACCTGTTATAGTAATTCCGTACTTCAAGCTTTATATTTCTGTCGACCGTTTAGAGAAAAGGTTTTAGAATACAAAGCTAGGAACAAGAGAACCAAGGAAACGTTATTAACATGTTTGGCAGATTTGTTTTACAGTATTGCAACTCAGAAAAAGAAGGTCGGCTCTATAGCGCCAAAGAAATTTATTGCCAGATTAAGAAAAGAGAAAGGTCAGTTTAAATTTATATTACCAATACTTCTTATATTATTTATCTTGAATTATTAAGAATTTCTATTCAATTAGTATAATATACTATGTAATTTTTCTCTTTACAGAGGAATTTGACAATTATATGCAGCAGGATGCACATGAGTTTCTGAATTTTTTGATAAATCACATAAACGAAATCATTTTGGGTATATACATTTTTAATTACATGTAACGTGTAATGGTACTCCCTTGTAATGCAATTCTTGCATTATGCACTTTAGCGGAAAGAAGCCAGAGCAAACCAGCTGGTGGAAAATGTGGCGCGGGAGATGCTGGTTCACAGCCAGAGCCTACGTGGGTTCACGAAATATTCCAAGGAATTCTGACGTCGGAAACACGCTGCCTTAATTGTGAGACTGTGTCTAGCAAAGATGAGGATTTCTTTGATTTACAAGTTGATGTAGATCAGAATACTTCGATTACACACTGCCTCAGATGCTTCTCGAATACTGAGACACTTTGTAGTGATAACAAATTCAAGTGTGATCACTGTAGCAGTTATCAAGAGGCACAGGTATTTGAAAACGAAGCTGTGACACAAAGACTATACACAAAATCGGTATTCATGTTTCTTCTGTTTTAGAAACGAATGAGAGTTAAGAAATTACCAATGATACTGGCGTTGCATCTAAAAAGATTTAAATACGTAGAACAATATAATCGCCACATAAAGGTTTCTCATAGGGTAGTCTTTCCTTTGGAGCTCCGACTCTTTAATACGGTAACTTCTACTTCTACGAATTTGATTATCTATTAATATTTTTATTGCTGTATAAGTCTTATCTATGTAATGATTTATAGAGTGATGATGCGGTGAATCCAGATCGATTGTATGATTTGGTCGCAGTTGTGATACATTGTGGCAGTGGGCCTAATCGAGGACACTATATTTCTATAGTTAAAAGTCATGGGTTCTGGTTACTCTTTGACGATGATATGGTTGATGTAAGCCAATCAATTTACATCCAAATAATTCAGTTACGTGAATATACTTCTGCGAACATAATTATTTTATATCGATGAAATCTTTCTTCCAGAAAATTGATGCATCCACGATAGAAGATTTTTACGGACTTACATCAGATATTCAGAAAAGTTCTG
This sequence comes from Holcopasites calliopsidis, assembly GCA_023838395.1. Taxonomy (NCBI): domain Eukaryota; kingdom Metazoa; phylum Arthropoda; class Insecta; order Hymenoptera; family Apidae; genus Holcopasites; species Holcopasites calliopsidis. The sequence continues at coordinate 221,542 of JALHAQ010000042.1, forward strand.
AAACTGGTTACATACTATTCTACCAATCGATAGATTGTAATTAGAACTTGATAAGTATATATATATATAGTAATTAAATGAATCAAATTCTATATAGTAATTTCGTATTTTATCGAAACACAGTGTATAAAATTAGAAATATTATATGTTAGATTATTTATAAAAATTAAATATGTATAAATAGATTCAATTATATTTTGTTTGTAAAATACAGAAAAATTATTAGCTTCAGGGACCATTTATTGATGACTTGCCCTATAAAATTTATCGCTTAGCAATGGAATGATTTATGCAAAGTCTTGACTTCAGTTCTTAAAACAAAATATTCCTCATGCAAAGCAAAATCATTAATTCGAGCTTCAAAACCTTACAAAGTTTCGAACTCGAGAATGTAAAAATTAGTTTTAAATCCATCCCTACAATAATAATCCTCTATTTTAATGTTACATCAACCCAACTAACTTTCCAATGTTAGATAATACTAATTAATTCGATCTGTATGAAAGAACGTACTACTATATAATGAAGTCATAGTTTATTATGTACTTTACAAATAAAACTTAATATAGAATTTTTGTGCTATTAAAAATATTACATGCAAAATATTATCTAAAATATATATACCTGATAGGGAAATGTTAGGAAGAAAGCATAATGATCTTTTTAAAAGATGTTTATTTAAACTTTAAGCAATAAATTCATAAGGAATTGGCGCCAGCAAGACAGGATTTTCACGTCCCGATACAATGTGAGCAGGCATAGGTTCAGCGGGTTGTCTCTTCAGCTGAACCTTAATGTTCTTCTCCTTCGCTTCCTTCCTGAGCCTTTCGTTTTCTTTCACTCGTTTCAAGAAATCTTCTCTGCATTTGGAGTGAGTCAAATGTTCGATACGAACGTTGATCCTTTTCGCGATGATACGTCCACGTACTCTTTTATTCACAATGACGCCGAGGGCATGTTGAGTTACATTGAATACACGTCCAGTCTTTCCATGGTAGACTTTATAAGGCATACCCTTTTGAACAGCTCCGTTACCCTTGATATCAACGATGTCGCCAACCTTGTATACCTTCATGTACGTGGACAGTGGAATTGTTCCATGTTTGCGGAATTTTCGGGAGAACAAGTCCCTTGTTCCACGACGATAACCCTTTGAATTCGTCATGATGACAATTTACCCTATAACAATATACAAAATTAAATCAAGTCTTCGTTACACGAAACACAGTTGCAGAAAAATGACTGCAAAAACAGGTTATGTTAGGTCCGATGGAATACAATTTTTGTCTACATAAAACTATATCACAGCATAGTTAAACGTGTCCCACTTATAATTAGTTTATCTATCAAGTGCAACATAATGATTAGAATGCAAAATATAAATTTACAACATATGAACACGGGGATTGACACGTGCGTTCGGTTACGATAACAATTTCGAATATTTTATATTTCTTTCTCTTGAAAACGAAAGGTAAGTGTGATAGATACAATTTGCATAAATTTTAGAGATTGTAAAAGGAGAATATAGGGCTAATATTCGTAAAATTCTTTAAAAATTTCTTATAAATACTGTCAAACGTACAAGAACCAAAGCTCGGCCACTCACGTCCTTAAAAAAAGAGAACTTAAGAACGGCAACTCCATGGTCCTGTTATGTGGATATCGATAATAATCGATATTAAAACCATTTCGATTTGTAATCGTTTAATTTTTTTCACATTTATATTATAGTCTAGCTAATATAACAATAGTAAAGCAACATTAATTTCATCATATTTTAGTTAAAGTATTATAATAAGAATGATTGAGGCTGGGATAAAAATTCTTTAAGTCTGCTGGGGAAAACGTAAATCATTAACAACAGTTTACAAAGTTATAAGGATGAAAATAATATCAAAACAATATAAAATGTATCTCTACAATCACCAGTATCTAATTTAGATTAAATAGATCCATTAAATATTAAAAAACTGATGTTTTTATAAAACACAATTTACATTAGCTTCAAGTTTCGATCACTAGATTGCGCCGTCAGTGTCAACGACGTTGTTGCCTCCCTACAATTCATTTAATCATAATACCGCTGCATGACAGTTGTTTTCTGAAAATTCAGTGTCGGTAATAATTAATTTGCAATTTTACATTAACTGTCGACAAAGTATTATTAAATAATGGTACGTGATTTATATTAATTTTTATGTATAAACGCAACAGTCAAATACGTACTATTACTATTACAATATCTAGAAAGTTACGTTGATCGTGAAAGAAGGGTTATATCTGTAAAACTAATGATCTCATATGTTTTAATTATTTTTTGCAGAAAATTGCATTATTTCGCAATAACATTCTCCTTATTTTAATTATTATAGTACACCATGATTTGTAAGACTGTAAAACCCATAGTTATTCTAAAAGTTTAATGAATAACCAATAATTCTTATTCCAAACAATTTTTAGTTTCGTAATCAATACGACAGCGATGTTACCGTTTGGAGTCCGCAAGGACGGTTGCATCAAGTAGAATATGCCATGGAGGCCGTGAAATTAGGATCGGCCACTGTAGGACTGAAAAATAAAACTCATGCTGTTCTTATCGCGCTCAAAAGAGCATCTTCTGAGCTTTCTGCACATCAGAAGAAAATATTTCCCATTGACAAGCATATGGGAATTTCTATTTCGGGTTTAACTGCTGACGCCAGAATGCTAAGGTACGTTATACCTTTACTTTTAACACATTCGCAGCCAATGATTTTAGACTGAGATCCTTAGCTGAATACTGCATTTGCCTTTTTTCTAGTCGGTACATGAGAACCGAATGTTTAAATTATAAATACTCCCATGACGATGCGTTACCTATAAGTCGTTTGCTTGCATCCTTGGGAAATAAATTACAAACCTGCACTCAAAGATATGATAGAAGACCTTACGGTGTAGGTTTACTTATCGCTGGATACGATGTAAGTAGTTGTTTAAATACTCCATTACTATTCATTAAATGGATAATTTGCAACTAATGTTTTTTTATGAATATTTCTGCAGGACCAAGGACCACATATTTATCAAACCTGCCCTTCGTCCCAATATTTCGATTGTAAAGCAATGGCTATTGGTGCACGTTCTCAGAGTGCTCGAACATATTTGGAGAAACACTTAAATGAATTTCTGTCATGTGATCTCGACGAGTTGATAAAACACGGTCTCCGTGCATTAAGAGACACACTGCCTAACGAAGTCGACTTATCTGTTAAGGTACAGAAATAAAATATTCTCCAAATGATACGTATAACACAGTTTAAATTCATAGTTTTATGAGTCTATACGAAACAATAAACGTGATGAATCTGTTTTATTGCAGAACGTTTCTATTGCGGTAGTAGGAAAGGGCACAGATTTCAATGTATTCGATGAGAATGCGATCGCCACTTATTTATCTCAAATTGAAGATGACAAACGCGGCAGACCTACGGAACCAGACGTAGAACAAGACTCTAAACCTCCGCAGGATCCACCTTCCGATGAAGGTCCAAAAGACCCACAAGTTGCAGTTGCAATGGAAACGGATTAAAACTAGTGTAATATACGTTATATTTTATGTATACGTTTAAAATGAACTTTCATTTTAAATCTCAAATTTTGTATTTTTACTATCATTACATCAATAGAATATTGTGGGTCATGAACATTTTGTTACATAATTTTCAATACATACCATGCAACTATTCTTTAACTATACAATTAAAATCATTTCCATAAATTTCATAGTATCCGTTATACACAAATTTACAATAATTTATAGTACAATACACAATTGAATACATAACCATTTGCACACGTATGATTATAACGCAATTAATGTATCTATTGGTTTTCAGCCTGTTTATTTCTACGCTTTTTTAATATATTCGTTAAGAAGAATTCTCCAGCTCTATATGATGATCGAACTAAAGGACCACTCGCAGTGTATAAAAATCCTAATTCGCTTCCTACGTTTTCCCATTTCTTAAATTTCTCAGGCGTAACATATTCGATGACTTTTAAATGTCTTTTCGTAGGTTGCATGTATTGACCAAGCGTTAGAGCACCTACGCCCACTTCTCTCAAATCTTTCATTGTTCGTTCAATTTCTTCGTCCGTTTCACCTAGTCCCAACATTATCGACGACTTCGTGATTAATTCTGGATTGCATTTCTTTGCTGTACTTAAAACCTTCAGCGATTGTCTAGCCATTGACAAAAACGTATATTATAGGTCAATTTTATTATGCAAATTATAAAGGATAAAATCAAAGGATTACCTATATTGAGCTCGCCTGTCTCTAACGAACGGTGTTAAACGTTCAACAGTTTCAATATTATGGGCAAACACGTCGAGATTAGAGTCGACGATTGTTTCAACACAATCCCCATTTCCTCTGAAGTCTGGTACCAAGCATTCCACTAAAATATTACTCCTATAAAAATATGGAAAGTCTGAATGGTAGTTTGGGAAAGTATATTGTATTCAATATCAAGAAATGCGTTAAACAATTCACCTACCTCTTCTTAATTTCTTTCACAGTTTCTGCAATATGACTAGCTCCACCATCGCTTAAATCTATTGAAATATATAATGTTTTAATGCATCGCATACAGAAAGATACTTTATTGGAAATAGAATGCGAATAATTGTAAAAATACTCAACCATCTCTGTCTACAGATGTAAGGACAACATAATCTAGACCCCAATCTGTTATCGCGGTTGCAGTATTTACTGGTTCGTCTGGATCTAATGGTAGCGGTGTACGTGATGTTTTTACAGAACAGAAACGACAACCACGGGTACATGTATCGCCCATCAACTGTATTAAATTGTTTTCCGCTATTACTAATTAACCTTTTTAGATAAAACCCAATTGTTACTTAACAGCAATGTAACAGTAATGTGACAAATAAGGTGAACAAATACTATTAAACAACAGGTCGAAAATCCGAATTAACTGTTAATAAAATAGTAATATGCATTATGACAATAATACGAACCATGATAGTCGCAGTTGCTGTACCGTGTTTGCCACCGCCCCAACATTCTCCGATGTTGGGACACCTTGCCTCCTCGCAAACGGTACTTAATCGTAACTGTCTTAACTGGGACTTAATTCTACTGTAATTTGTACCCATTGGTATCTGTGTTTTAAGCCAGGGTGGTAACCTCAAACGAGTTTTGTCACCTTTTTCCAACTTAAGTTTCCCATCGTAATCTTTGTACGTTCCAGCAATAAAATCTCCTAACTCCGGTCCATCTTCTAACTTTTGGGAAAATGTTTTCTCTTTGACGCATTGTAATTGCTACCATAGAAAGAAACAAGTATTTAACAGGGAATGGAAAAAGTAACTTTATTTTGAAATGTTACTGAACAAATTTGTTCAACTTACTGTTGCATGAAATTTACAAACAATTGATATTTTTGACTGATTTGACTTACGAAGGACTTGAAGCATGGTTATTTATAAATAAAAGTTCGTGTAACCTTAAAAGCAAAAAAATCTGGCCTTGTGATATATTTAGAATCCCATCAAGTACGATAACGAACGTGCAACTGGACAGATCATATATGTCAACTGAGTTTAGAAACTGTTTAATAATAATACTAGTGTAATATTGGAATTATACAATGGCCCAAAACAAGACTTCGTCAATCTTGCAAAATATACGAATCATTTAAAAAGCAGTTACCATACTTGTATTTATTTATACGTCAACATTGAACATAAATAAAAGATTCTATTGGTGTGAGTTATCAAACATGTTAATAAACAATATGAATATATGGTACTGGATCGTAGACTAGGTTAGGTTAGTCGTCTATGCTTTCTCATAAAAACTGTCCTTTATTTTGTAATATATTCTGTTAGTTTAGCGACGCAGACTGACGTAATATCATCCGATCTTTAGACGCTCTGCGATTGGCTGCGGTAAAGGTCGGGTGACCGTTCGTAATTTGTTAGTTATTACGTTTGACATATCGGCGGTGTGCAGTTTTGTTTTAATCATTGTATTTATTTAATGGAAATAAATATTTGACATACACATCGTCACGATGACAGACCCGGGTGGATGGTCTTCAACACAGGACAATGATTTTTCCAATTTTCAGTCAAATGATAGCTTCAATTTAAATGAAGTGACTGGTATCGATGGTATGTTACATGTGATGCATATTTGTCAATTAACATTTCTTCATTATACGCTAAGTAGACACAGCGGAATAGCTAATTCAGTCCCCTTATGAAATTCCACTTGTTGTCACTTATTATCTGTTTACCTGTAGATGTTTCGCTTTTACCCCTTTCGTTTTTTTTTAATAATAAAATATGTCTCATTATATAAATTTATAAAAGAAATTGGTCTAATTAGCTACAAAATATTCACCTAGTCTGTTATTTAAGATATTTAATAAAGAGATTTTAAATGATTAGTAAGATTTATAACTAAATTTTTAAATTTTATTACAGAACTTCTTACAAATTGTGAAAGCGAATTATTGAAAAATGAAAACCTATTTAGCGACGATACGTTGCTTTCACAACTGGAAGATCCCTTAGACATGGATGCGGAGGATCTAGATTTTTTAAACTTCAATAGCACTAAAGAGCTGAAAGATTTCAAAGAATTTCGAGAATTCGAGGACACGAATATCGTAAAACCTGTACAAAGTGGAAGCATATTAAATCCAACAGTAACGGAAAATACACAACAAATTCCTTGCGTCACTCAGCAACAGACTCCACGGCAGAAACAACAACAACAACAACAACAACCATTATCACAGTTACAAGATGTAACGTCTGTTTCACATAGAGCTCAAAGAATATCAGTCACTCCGGCACCGACAGTATTTAGTTCGCAATATGCCATTCCACAGAATGTAAATTTCAATGTACAGTCACCTGTGGTAACTATAGCACCAGTAACACAGCAAAGACAATTGCTTCTGCCAGCCAAATTGATAAAGTCAGAATCAGTTGTTTATTCTAGAGGGTCACAGGCCGTTTCTTCAGCTTCTGTGCCACACCAAATTCACACTTTAGTCAATACCGCTAATGGAACGGTTTTAACCACTGGTATTCCTGTAGTGCTAGATACAGACAAAGTACAGATCAATCGATTGAATACGAATACGCATGTGGGTGTACCGAGAGTCAAGGAAGTGAAACGTAGCGCTCATAATGCTATAGAAAGACGTTACAGAACTTCAATCAATGATAAGATCATTGAATTGAAGAATATCATTGTAGGAGTAGACGCAAAGTTGAACAAATCGGCTATTTTGAGGAAAACTATTGATTATATTCGGTTTCTTCAAAATTCCAATGCAAGATTAAAAAACGAGAATATGACGTTAAAATTGGCTGCACAAAGGCAAAATTTGCGGGACTTATTGGTGTGTGGTGAACTTACACCACCTAGATCGGATTCGAGTGAACCATCCTTATCTCCAGCACCGGCACCATTATCTCCGCCATCTCCATCTTCCATAAAAGAAGACCCAGATGTATTACAAAACGTTCAGTCGACGTCTATTCTCACGAATCAAGGCATGAGGGACCACACGAGGCTCACGCTCTGCGGGTTCATGTTCATCTTTCTGGCCTTCAATCCGTTAGGTTTTCTCGTAAATAACGTTGGAAAATTTAATTCCGATTACATGAACACGAAGCTGGACGGTCGTACGATACTCAACTATCAAGGTATAATAATATTGCTATGTCTTTTTGGAAACTCTGTTACATGTAATTAATATTTTTATTAATGTGTTTTAGATCAGTCAGAGTTTGAGAATCCAGTTTGGAGCAACGTTCTTTTATGGCTCACGAACGCTATACTTTTAATCGCCGGATTTTGCAGAGTATTACTTTACGGTGACCCGATACTACCGTCCGACAGTAAAATATTCCTCGAACTGCATCGATGGAGACGACAAGCGGAATTCAATATATCGAAAGATGAATACAGTCAGGCGTATCGGGATTTACACCAATGCTTGCAATTCTTAGGTCGCACTTATCCGTCGTCACGTACAGAAGCTTGGCTAGCAACCATGTGGCAAATCATAAGACAACTTCTCCATAAATTATGGATCGGGAAATGGATCTTGCACGCTTACAAATGGTTCTCTGACAAAACCGCAAGACAACAGGCTGAAATATCTGCTATGGAAATAGCCATTATTTATCAGCACATGTTATGTTTACGCATGTCAGAAGGATCAAAGAATGGAACATTATACCTCGCCCTTTCTGCGATGAATTATGCGGAAGCTGCCGGTGAAACTATACCGAAATCATTATTAGCAGAGATATATATTAATGTTGCATTGTGCTTCAAACAGTCGCTTTTCCCGTTTATTCATAAATATTACTTAGGCAAGGCGCGCACATTGCTATCGTCGTGTGCGATTCCACCGAAATTGAAATGGATAATGAATGACGAAGGTGCGAAATTTCTGGCATTTCAAAAATGGCAATACGGAGAACAACCAGCTAACGAATTTACGTCTCAAAGTAGCAAAGCGGATCCTCTGTCGTATGCGTCACGCGCGTACAGGGATCACTTGATAGGGCAATGTCTGCGTATTTTAACTGGAACCGTTGGAGACACTCATTTGTCCTCGATACTAGAGCATGGGAAAACCATTATGGATTCCGCTGGAGTAAATGCCGGATTTCTGTGCACTGACAAAGTTACGGTAACACGTAAGTCCCATAGAGAATTTTCTTTATTCATAAATAACTTAGAACTCGACTGAGATTTATTTTTGTTATATTTCAGATTGTGAGGATGAAATCGGACTATGGTGGGGCGCAGTTATGTACGTAGCAGCATGTTGGAGATTAAAGGAAGACGATTCACAAGCATGGAGCATCGTTGAAAGCAAATTTCCTTACGAAAAGAATTATCAGCTTTGCAATAACAATAATAGCATTAGTCCGCTACCATACATTGTCTTGAACGCCTTGCAAGCAGCAAAAGCCTCTACCAAATCAACTTCTATGCGTTTCATTGATCAAGCAGGATTATTGCTTGAGCAGTGTTTAGTCTATTATAATTGCAAGCAACAGTCGTCGCAAAGTGTGTTGGTAAGATGACAAATATTATATTAACCTTATAGGGTGTCTACGTGTTAGCAGTGGAGATTTTTATACAATCAAGTAATAATTAAATATATGTACGATTTGGTTTGTATGAAATGAAAGATAGGAATTATTGTTGCTATACAATCTGTTTATGCAACTGCTTGCCTGTTACAAGTGTGCATTGTAGTTGCATTGCATGAAATATAACTATGCAATACTTCTACAGTGCATCTCCTGTGATAGGTCTCAGCACCATACGTTAGTACAAGTGTACTTGTATGTTTATACAACGTATAATCAGTAATAACGCGATGTTACTATTGTAAAATAATAATCTTATTCCTACTATTTTCTTTTAGCTTACCCAATTATGGACTTGCGATTGGTTGCTCGAGATGCGAACAACACTTTGGCAAGAATTGGACGATTCAGAAAGATTCGCGGCGAATATATCTCTCGGTGGATTCCAACGCGATTTAGCTTGCTTGAGACAACTGTGTCAACATATTCCAGTAAGGCTATACACGGTTGTTAAACATTCAGAAAATATTTTTAGAATAGCCAGAAAATATCTTTTTTCTTTTATCCTCATTTCCAATAATCTGATTGATTTTCAGTCAACACTGGCAAGGGTATTCGTATACGAAGCTACAGCACGTATAATGGCCGGTGCGACGCCAGTAAAAACGCAAATATTATTAGACCGTAGCTTACATCATAGAAATTCACGGTCATCGATCATCTGCGGGAAGGATCGATCGCAGGATCAGTACAGCGGGGAAAGAGAGCACGCGGTTGCCTTGTGTTTGGCATGCAGGCATTTACCTGCACTGTTATTGGCGTCTCCAGGAGAACGCGCGGGTATGCTTGCGGAAGCTGCGAAAACTCTTGAAAGGGTAGGTGATAGAAAAAGACTTCAGGAATGTTATAAATTAATGCGACAACTAGGCCCTGCTATTTCTGCTAACTGATACGTTAAGTGAAAATGTGTATTTGATTGATACTATTACACATTATCGTAGGGTTTCTGTATATAGATCTTAGTGTGACGTACGAAACATGAAAGTATTTTGTATTTTTCGATCGAATTATACAATCGAAACTTTCTTTTAGTTTTGTAGTTATCTTTTACGGTGGAATCGTAATCTAATCAATGCAACTATCATTGTTTTTCTAATGCTATCCAAATATCTGTTCAAATATATTAGATATTGTAAAAATGACATATTTAGCATAGTATATATATTAAGAACTTACCATTAAGGAGAAAAATAAGTTTTATTATTATGTATGAAATACATATATTCTCTCTTGACTGTTTCAAATAAATTATATAAATAAATTTGCTTAAAATTAGAAATTTTGGTCACAACTGTTCACAGAAGCAAATCGACAGATTAGTTAAACCAATTTTTTTATTTTTATAATGAAATAAATGTGTAATGCTCAATTATATTTATTCTATTGCAAAATTAATATACACATTATTCATACACTATGAATACAAAGATAATTTGTATATAATGATTCTACCAAAGAAATCTGTACTTTCATCAAATACAAATTTAAACGTTTTCGCTTTCGCCGGCTTCCTCAAATTAAACTTTTGTGTTGTATTCTTATCCTCTGGATAAAATGATTCGTGGAACGTCGTTTCTTTATCCCCGATTTCCAAGTGACAATCCTTGCCAGCAAATCCACCTTGAAACTCAATTTCAAACGAATTTACTTCGCATTCTTGCTCAAAATCGATAATTACCCATTGTGGGGTTCCCTGTAATATTTTTTTTATTATCTTATTTGATAATGGATTACAGATTTTACGGGAATGTATTGTCTTACCGCGTCGGAGTTCCAACACGTTTCTGGACAACCGTCGAACATATAATTTTTTCCATATGATCGATTATTTCTATTTAGAACCGATTTAACCCTAGAATGCGTAATAAAATTTGTATATCATTTATCTAAAAATACAATCAATGAAGCACGTGGTAACGCATATATCTAAATAACTTGAAGTTCTGACACATTGCTGTATCACTTGTAATACGCATCAATTGATATGAATACCTTAATTAGCAACTCACCGACATTCGAATTTGTTTTGTTTCAACAAACAAGTCATAATAAATAAACAATCGTATTGCGAGCAACTTAACCTCCAATATTAAATGTATTTATTACACTTTATTGCTGCTTCATCCAGACTTGTTGTGCCCTATTATGTACGATACAAAAAAATTATTGTTCAACAAAAATTAATGCATCACGAGTTTTCTGACATCAATAGAAAACAATAATGTTAAGCTGACTTAAATTTTACTATTTAGTAACAGTGTACGTGCATATAACACTGCTTCAGATACAATGAAAGTACTAATCAAAATCAACAGATGATAATTATTTATAAATGTAATCGTAAATAATGAAATAAGCATGCACACAACAAATTAGAGAAACAAGTACATAATTCTTTTAGAAAATAGATGACTGAGAGAGTACTTAATAATCATTAAGAAAAGAAAGCAATGAAAAAACTAAGAAGTATCACGGTAAAGTCGAAATATCCAATAATACTAATATTCAAGTTTTTAATCATTTCATGTATTTATTTCCTTATGCAGAGAAGACCAATTAAAGAATCACTGCACATCATTTGTACATATATTTAATTGTGTTCAAATAAGTAATTACAACAATAATAGCTATAAAAGACGTGGAAAATAGACGATATAAATATTAAATAATTTGTCCTTACTATTCTTGCGTTATTAGTGTAAAAGCCAGTGAATACGTATGCTGAAACTCACTATGACTGAATTTTTTTAACGCTTCATCCTCATTTATCAATTTATTTAAATTAAATGTTCCTAAAAGGATTACAACTTATTCACATAAAGATGTGCTCGAATTAGGAGACGCTTTGTACTTTTCCACAGCCGTGTCTATGATTTTATTAAGTTTACGATTTTGCCAGTCCAGTGAAATGTCGTCAAGATGATTGTCAAAATCGACAAGATTCCTATACTGCTCTGCTTTCAGTAAAGAGCACAGTACATCCGCGTGTATCAATCCTTTATCGTAAGATACGCTGCACAAATAAAAACAATATATTCATAATAGAATGCCTAGTTCTTAGAATGTTAAAAAAATATGTTAAATCACTTACTCTGCTATATCTTTGAGTTTCCATTTGCCATCTATAAACTGCGAGATTCTCAAAAGACTCTGATTCATATCGAATGTTACTTTTTTATTATCCACCTATAAATAGGAAAAGGGAAAAGTAATGGGAAAATTTGTGGAAAACATTATTTGACAGAATACTTACCACTACAAGCAGAGCATTTCCATTGTTTTCTGCTATTTTGTCTGCGATTCTATGCGCGGGTTTATCTGTACTATATACAAATTGATTGTAATTTTAATCAACAAATGAGCTATCACTCGTACAATTTTTGCTTCAAATTTGTACATTACCTTATATCGTTTATATTTTCATTGGCAAGGTAATAACCTGCTAATACTAAACCCTTGCTCATAGCATACTGATCAACCTGCAAATATTTAAACATGTGTATATCTTGAATCTGTAACACAACTGTTATGCATTTTAATACGAATTAAAAGCACAGGTGATCCAAGGAATCATTATTACGAAGAGGATGACATGAACATTTCATTATTTACCATTGTCAAAGCAACTTCTGCCATGGGTGAGACGTGTAGGCAGATATGAAAAAGTGGAATCGCGTCCTCGATACGTAGTTCAACCGATTTACTATCATTCTTGTTCTTTTGTTTGGCTAACAACAAGCCGTTTATAGCACAATGAGGATATTTGGCGGCGTGTAAAACAATTTTACAGTAGGCACGACTGGAGAACGAGACATCTGCCATTTTGCTCGTGTACAATAGTGTGTATATTTATGGATAGTTTCCGATAGTGGTTACCATCGATAATTATCGATCGTACCATCGATAGCTCTTCACCGCGACAATTACCGTGGCAATTACTTAAATGTTTTAACATTTATTATGTTGGCAATGAACACTAGCGATCTGTGGCGACGAATAACGAAGTACTTTTTAAAATCCTTTATAGACACATTATTCACGGTTATATTTATTTATATTTATTACACGGTTTATATCGGTTTACATTTTCAAGTAATCGGGAAATGGAGAGTGTAGAAAAGATTATCAATCTTTTGCAGAAAAGGCAAACAGTTCGTCAAGAGCAGTTTAAGAATGAAGAAAATAGACAAATAACTGAATACAATGATTTGATGAATACGTTACAGGCTGTAAAAGGTTTTTGTCCTTTTACATAAAATCACATTGCTTTCAATAATTTTAGAATTAACATCGAATTGTTTCTGTGTTACAGATGAACGACAAGGTTTTAAAGAAAACATCAGTAAGAATCTACAACGTTTAACACAGCATAAGCACTCGATATATAAGCTCGTTCATAACTCAGAGAACATCGCAGGTTTACCAGTTTCTCATAACTATCACAAGTACGATCAATCCTTATATTGATAGTATTTATAGCAAATATCGATCAAAAGTTTTTATTTTTAGGCAAGCGGTAACTTTATTAACCGAGGCAGTTGATTTTATAAATAAATTACAGAATGTATATACAGACATCGATAACAACAAAGGAGAGAGAAATATTAATCCCACAACACTTGTTGACAATATTGTAAGTCGACTTTATTTTGCTTAATGGGAAGAACAAAGATATTTATCTTATTGATTTCAGGCTTCGTGTACAAGCAGCATAGGAACTGAACTTTATAATATAAAATCTGTAATTACTGCAGTAAATACATTACAGAACAACACAGATATGTTACAAGAATATTGTTTAGTTAATGGTAAGTTCGTTTGTGTAACAGGAAATATAGTTTAGATAAAGAGAAAATGTCCATCCAGTTTTAAATTATCTGTTGATTAATATTTTATACTGCACCATTCCAATCGTAATATAATTTAGCAAAGTGTAACACACCAGAAATATTTTTAAATTCATTACAATCTATTTTGCGGATATTGGAATAGAAGTTTCTGGTCATTTATTTGCAGGTGAGGACATGGAAGAAGAATAAATATTGGTTTATGTGTCTTAAACAATGGCCTTTATTAGCCATAACAACGATTAGGTAATATGTTCTAATATGTACATAATTTTTATTTTTATACATTAATGTAGGTTTTAAAACATTCATTATTCAATCTTTATGAATTGGGATATATTAGAATCAAGTATTTACAAGTATTTATTGATAGAGTTTAACTCGTCGTTGAGATCCAATTTTAACATAATTATATTTGGATCTACAATATTCTGAAAAAAATATTTTGAGATAAATAATATGTAAGAGCTGAATCATGAATAAACTCTATAAATTGTTCTTACCATTAGTTCTGAGGTACCTTCAGACTTCGTTTGCATATCAGGAAAGGGCAATATGTCATTTCGAAAATGGCATGAAATATTCGTATCTCTTTCCAGCTTTTCACTTTCATAGGCTAACGAAATCATTCTACCTCTTTAAAGAAAATATGCTTGGTTATTAAAGAAGTTGTTCACGCAAAATTAAACATGTTTCAACGTAAAAAATGAATTATCGTTAATATATAAATGTGTATCTACACATACTTCGTAACATTGAATCTTTCTGTAGCAACGCTCCTTTCTCTTTCCATCAGTGCTTGAATCTGAATTTGCAATTGATTGAATCTCTCTTTGTTTTGATTCTCTAACTGCTTCGCATCTTTCAGGGCTTTTATTCCTTCTTCCTTTTTCATTAAAGCAGACTAATAAAATGATAATAATTGAGATTAATAAAATCTTCCTTACAAACGTATCATTAAAACTCTACGAAAAATACTATTAAATATCACCTGAGTAAGATTTTCAAGTTCTTTAGCACGCAAGATAAGTAAATTTTCTTTGTCATGTAAGATCTGTTTATGTACATTAAGCTCGTTCATTTTTTCTTGCCATTTTAACTTCTCTCTGGTCGCAGATACAGTTGCTTCGTGTGCAGATTTGATAGCTGCTTCTAACTGTATCAATGATTAAAGTATATATAATGTTTGTATTACCGCTGATGTAAGTGTTACACGAATTTTCGTACCTCTATTTTCGCAATTTCACCATTATCAGCTTTCAGTCTACTTAACACTTCCAGCTGTGCCCTCTCTGTTGCTATTCCTTCTTTTTCTTTTGCAAGTAATTTCAGCTGCTTTTCCTGTTCCTTTATCCAGGATTCTTTTAATATCTACGATCACATTGTACGTACGCGCAAAATACATAAGCAAGAATTTGATTTCAACCGAAAACATTAATGCTTTTTATTGTAAACATTTACCTGCATGTAATCTCTTTCCCATTTCATTTTCTCTTCAAATAACTCTCTATCTCGTAAAAGATTTGCTGCCCTTTTCTCAAGTGTTTCTTGCGCTTGGTTGCACAGTGTATTCTGCTTCTGAAGTTCAGTTATAAGGTGTGTAAGGCGAATGTCAAGTTTCTCTGTTGTTTCTATAAACTTATTACGATGTTCCTCCAAAGCACTATTTTGTTGTTTTAACTCAAGCTTCTGCGCTACAATTTTAAAACATTTGTTCATTAATCAATTACGATGAAGAATATTAAAATCTTCAAAAATTCTAAGCTTTGCATCACTTTGTACCTTTAATATCAGTTTCATGTACTTTCAAAGTGTTTTCTTGAAATTCCATTACTTCGTTACGCTTTATGTCTAGATTCTTCTGGTTTTCCTGGACACTATCTATAATGGAATCAGCTTTTTGTAATAAATCCTCTATATCAACTTTTCGACTCGTCATAGTTTGTATCATTTCATCTTCCATCTGTTTGGCTTTCGATATGCTCCCTATTATATTCGAATATTCTCTTTGCAGCAGTTGTATATTTTCAGAATGTAGTTTGCATATCTCTTCAATGTGTTGAGCATGTTCGTTCTATTAAAGAAATTGTATACTTGTAATTCTTCAAGTTGTATTGCTTAATTTTAAGGTATTATAATTTTTAAAAAAGTATTCCACCTTTAGATTATGAATTTCTTCTTTGTACTGACTCTCTATTTGCATTCTCTCATCTTTTAGTTTTTCCAATTTCGTTATGTAATCTGCTTCTAAACATTCCATTTCCTGCTTAACTCTTTCTTCCGACTTCGTTATTGCTTCTTTTAAAAACGAGATCTGTCTTCTGAAAATGGCATTGATTTATTTCAATAAATATACGATCTCTCCATAACAATGTATCATACGATAAACGTACTCATAAAATTCTGCTTGAAACGCTAATTCGTTATCATATTTTTCATTGATACTAAATAATTTGCTCTCCAAATTTCTGTTTTGCGCTTCCAATGTTTTTATCATGTTTTCCATTCCTTCTTTTTCTTTCTCAAAGTCCACTCCCTTTTCACCTGAAGCCGATTTATGTTCATTACAAGGTGTCGTATTATTTGGCATTGGAGTAGGCAATGTTATCAAGGCCTTAAAATTAAATGAGAAATAAGTTTTGCAAATTCCACTTAACATACTTTTGGCGAGCAAATGATTCCACCCTTAAAAAGTCTTACCTGAATATATTGATTGATACGGTCTTGCTGTACCTGTATTTGCTTCTCGAGTAAAGCTTGCCTCTCGAATTGTAGCTTTAAGAGAGTGTTAAATTGTTCTTCTTGATTACGAAGCATGGCATGTTGAGCCGTTGATACCTTATTTAACTGATCGTTTTGTTGAGAGATTATGGTTGCTGTCCTTAGTTCGTGTTCTTGCTGTTGTATATTTATAAGGGCATTCTGTTGATTCAATTGTGTGCCGACTAAGAGTGAAACGTGTGGTGGAAGTGTAGACACAGTTTCAAAGTCACCCACTGATACTTTTGATTCCACTGCATTGGATGCATTTTCAATTTTTGCGACTTCTTCGTGTTGCTTCTCCAATTGTTTGTCGTCTAACTTTTTCGGACCTCCCAGCCATTCTGGCAAATCCGATTTACTATTCTGTATAGCAAAATCTTTGGTTGCAACATTTCCATTTTTGATCTTGAAATAAAATAAATATATTATACTTAATTATACTTCCTCCTACATGATATAAATAACTAAATTTAATTACCAATTCCGCATTTTGCTCAGGCAATAAGTCGGTGGATAGTAAACCAAGGGGATCATTTATTATTTTTGTATTCCTTCTACCTTTGCGCGGTTCCCTTGCGAGAAGCTTAGTCGACTGATCACTGGGATTATAGTTTAATTCTTCTCCAGTGCTTGTATATTGTATCGTATTTTCCAATCCGCTTTTCTTAGTATTCTTAGGAATAACAAAATCCAATGCATTAGACGAATCTAATTTATTCTCAAATAAACTTTCTCTGAAAGATGACCTCTTTGGTCTCTGTGCAACATCCGATTTATCGTTTAAACTTGTTAAAATATCCTCCTCGTTTCTGGACGCGTTCTTCGTTCTTGGTGCATTCCTTTCCTTAGACGATTCGTTTTGCAAGCCCATAAAATTACTCTTAGAAGCCAAGTTACTATTTGATTTCTGTGAAAATAATTGATTAGCTTCTCCTTGTTCGAAGTTAAGCTTCAAGTCTGGCTCATTACTTGATCTAATACTTGTTGTAGATGTAATAGGACTATTGATTTTGAAGAGGTCTTCCATCAGACTACTTTTGCTACTAGACGAAAATACATTCTTCTTCTCTTTTACAGAAGTTTCATCATCGTATAATAAACCAGGTAATAAGTCATCTTCGTTGGTGTCTGTACATAAAAAACGTTTATAAACAATTATGTACACAATACGTAATGGAAACATGTATTTTCTTTTAATAAATAGCCAAAGATAATTTAGATATAAATAAACAAAGTATTTACAAATTAGGAAATAACAGAAAAATGAATATGTTCAAAGTATTACTGGACCTAATAATTAGGAGTAAATTTAATTTTTAGAGTATTTTAAAGTGATATAAAAGTTTAATACTGTTTTTAATATTGAATCTATTTGCACTTTTATGTTAAAGGTACAAGCTACCTTTAAATAGAACTTTCTTTTTAGTTTCTCCATCCGATTGCATGGTGTCTTTGAAAAAGTTCGTAGCAGATTTTGGTTTCTTATAAGAATCACTGAATAATTCCATATCTAAGCTATCCATATCTTCTAACGCCTTTGCAATATCATCCAAATTTGCACTTGCGGTTTCATTACGGTCAACCATCTATGTAAAAACGAAAAAGTATTGATTAAATAATCAAGGCACGAAGCTGTGCATTTGATAATTAAAGTTTTAAAAAACTAATTGAATAATCATAGCGAAAAAGTGATCTTTATTCGACGTATCAAAATTGAAAATGTTGATACCTTGGAATATGTGTATACCAGTTGCCTAGTTTTTTAAATTCCTTTTCCATTACTTTATTGTGCGTCGTGAGCTACCACGAAACTCGTTTTCTGTGTCGGTGTTGTTTGAACTCTTTTGGAAAACGATGAGTAGTTTCCATGGAAACAGTGGACAAAAATAATGCTAAGGATTTCCCTGATAGTTTTAAAATATCATCACTATCGATAACCATCGATGGTGCCCACAATCGATACTTCTCCACCACAATTATCGATAGTATCGGAGCACTATCAGGCTGACAAACTGTAAAACTTGTCGTATACATACGCATGCGCAATGGGGCACAGCAAAAAGTACTAGGGAACCAGCAAAACATATAGTAGGGAAAATAGAAGGGGGAGTTTTGGCACAGCATATATGTATACATGCATATACACTGATACGCACGGTACCCGATGTACGGTCGAATCGATAATACGTTGGAAACTGTTGATATCATATGAATGCACTTAGCAATCGTTCTGTGATCTCTTTCATTCACGATAAGCATAAATCACCCATTGCACAAAATTGCAATGCAGAGTGTCATTAATTCGGTTAAAGGCACTGCGCTTGGTGTTGCTGAGTACTTAACCCCTGTACTGAAGGTATAATAGCACAAAAATAAAATATCCTCGAGATTGCTTTCTAAAAACAAAGAATCTGCGAATAAAATATTGCAAAGGCATATACAATTATCTGTAAGGCGTATGCTAACATTGCATACAATTTTATCATTTATTTATGTTATGCTGCTTCTTGTTTACGATCTTGCAATAGATTCGCTGTGTGATATTCATATTAAAAGTTACAAATATTAGGCGACAGAATTAAACACTAAATCGTAGATTCTATTTTCAAAACTGATTTTGATCGAACCACGCTAAATATTAAAATAATATTTATGATATAATAAATATCATAATGTTACTTGTACTATTAAAGGAAAGTAAATTTCGAGAAACAGGAGTATTAACGCCTGAGGAGTTTGTGGCGGCAGGTGATCATTTAGTACATCACTGTCCAACATGGCAGTGGGCTACCGGAGATGAAGACAGAGCAAAATCGTACCTTCCAAAAAATAAACAGTTTTTGCTGACACGCAATGTTCCTTGTACACGCAGATGTAAACAGGTATCAGTGTAATAGTTATTATGTAATGTACCATTCATATTTCTAATGCGTGATTAAATTTTAGATCGAGTATAGTAAAGATCAAGAATGCATTATAGAAACAGATGATCCAGAAGGTGGCTGGGTAGATACGCACCATTATGACACCAGCTTCTCTGGACTAGAAGACAGGGTAACAGAAATGACGTTGGATGAAACACAACATTCTCAGTCAATTAGTGTGGAAGAAAATATTGGAGATGACGATGAAGATGATGATGATGAAGATGCTGCGGATATGGAAGCTTTTGAAGTCAGTGGAATGTTAGATGAGCAAGATAAGGTATCATTTGTTTTGCATATGAATTAAGTAAACATTTGGTTTGATCGCATCCTTACACATAACGCATTTTTAGCAAGCAACTTTTGATCTATCAATGTATAATCAGAAAGTGTTCTAGAGAAACTTGTTTATGACTCATACAACGCAGTTATTGAAACAATACTAAAGTCTGATTAAATCTAATTTGCACACAGTATGCAGCGAAAACCACGAAAAAGCCAACTAAGGAAAAACGGGATTCATTTTCTGAAGGAGAGATTATTCACACACGTACATATGATTTGTATATCACGTACGATAAATATTATCAGACTCCTCGATTATGGCTTTCAGGATACGATGAGGTTCGTTCATTTTTGTAACATCTTAGAACAAAGAGAAACGTATTTATATATACTTAATATGAAACATGGAACAAGATTATTTATATAATCTTATAAGACATTCAATAATTGACAGTACTTTTTTGTTAACAGAATAGGAAACCTTTAACAGTAGAGGAGATGTATGAAGATGTTAGCCAGGATCATGCTAAAAAGACTGTTACAATGGAGGTTCATCCTCATATACCTGGACCGTTGATGGCATCGGTTCATCCTTGCAGGTAATTTTAGAATAAACAAGCAGTTAATAAAACGCTTTTATCGATGTATAAATTACCCTTTAAAATGATGTTCTAGACACGCTGAAGTAATGAAGAAGATTATCGAAACTGTAATGGAAGGTGGTCGTGAGCTTGGCGTGCACATGTATCTAATAATATTCTTGAAATTTGTGCAATCTGTAATTCCTACAATCGAGTACGATTATACGCAAAACTTTATGCTTAATGCCTCCGGTTAGAAGCTTTATAAATTTTCATTCCATCTTACGAATGAATACGATTTTAATTTTAAAACGCATAAGCATCAGAACTAAGAGGATTGTGCAACATATAACATAATAAATACGTTTAAGTTTAAAAAAATGATGCCTGTATATCTGTAAGATATTTGAATATAAACTCTAACTTGGCTGTTTTAATTTTTATATATTACATTTTAACAACTTGTACAGCTGTTTTTCTGTTATTTCTTCGCAGTTCCAAGAACAAAGCAATTGATATTTTTTAAAAGATGTACAATATTTAAATGTGTAATTAAACTAATATGTAAGTAACAAAATGTAGAGAAAAATATACATTTCATTTATATGCATTTCATTTTATGCGTACAAGTAAGTATTGGCACCATACACGCAAACTTCTATACATATACTACACTAGCGTGTTAACGCACAGTTGTATTACTTATGATTGACTTATACTACTTGCGATTTCGAGCAAAAGTATACGTAGTGCCATCTCGTGTTTGGTTTCGGCCGAAATTATTAAAATTAACATTTCGGGACATAATTAAAGTATGTCTGATGTCCGACAATTTACTTGTACTACTTATTATTGACTTATACTACTGGTGGAAACACTGTTGCTAACTGCACTCCTAAAATTTTCGCTTTGCAACTTTGTTGGGTCAAAAAACCAAGTTAAATTTTCTAAAATCCCGTTTTGCAACTTTGTTGCTAACAAGCAATTTCGCAAAATTTTGTTCTGGAAAATTCTTGGAAATGACGTCACAATTCCAGGAATTGGTGAAATGTAAGAGCTCTTCGCGCATTATGTTCTCCTGATACATAAGTAGTACAAGTAAATCGTCGGACATCAGAAATAACTAGAGTCAGCAACAAGGTTGCTAAAAGGGATTTTTACAAAATTTAACTCGATTTTTTGAACCAACAAAGTTGCTAAGCGAAAATTTGAGGAACGCAGGTAGCAACAATGTTGCCAAAAGTATGCTTTTTCACTAATTCTTGGAATTTGACGTCATTTTCCAGCACTTATCTCTAATTTAAAGTATTAAAAGTGGACAGGTGTTATAAAAATGAAACTAGTTGCGTTCCTTTTGTGAAGATGTATTGAAAAATTGCAATAATGTATAAATTACAAAAATGATAATATTTAAACTTAAAGCCTATTGCTCATACATTATTCTTACAAATTAATTTACAATACATCTTATAATTAAATGATAATGAAAATTACAATAATGATAATAGCATAGATTTAAATATGCTATAAGAATGTTTTAGAAACTAAAAACTATTGCTTATAGGTATTCTTATAAATTCATTTACAATACATCTTATAATTAAATAATAACGAAAATGACAACAATAACAATAGCATAAAATTACAATATGATAATAGCATAGATTTACATATGATACAAAAATGTTTCTAGAACTATTACTTATATATTATTCCCATAAAATAATTTACAATACATCTTATAATTAAATGGTAATGAAAATTGCAATAATAGTAGTATAGACTTAAATATGCTACAAAAATTGTCATACATGTATTTTTCAACGGTCTCCCGCCGTACATAAAACTAGACTAACAAACTATATATCTTAAAAGTTACTATAACCTAACGACTAATTACTAACTAGGGGACCAATACAATATGCCCCTAGAGAAAAGAACGTCGATTCTTCACTAGAAAATAATCGAGCTATTGAGAATCAAATCTTGAAGTAATCGGTACAATAATCGATTCTGCAAAAAAAAAAAAGAAATAGTCGTTCGATACTAAAATAATCGAGTAGTATCGCCCAACCCTGCATTGTAGCCAATAGCTGACAGCTGAATGAACTGCATCGCTTGCGCGTAGCAAGCAACTTTTGTTTACCCCTTACTGTAATGTACTGTTAATTAATTGTACTAAACTATTTCCGATGACTGCATTTTTTGTAGGCTGTGGAGATTTTTGGTGATAGAATTTTGTCTAAAAAGGATAATTCGGGAAATATGTCGACTTTATATGATCAGATTAAACTTCTTTACGATCAGGCCTTGTATTCAAATGTTATATCGCTTGTGAGTAAATTTCATAAATAACGTTTCTATCGCGAAGTTTAATAAATAGTACTGCGGTATGAAAATAAATTTATGCTGTTCTAATGAATATCATAATAGAATAGTGAATGCCACAGTATATTTTGCTACTTTAAACGTAATGAAATTCATATTAATCTAATAGAACTCTTTGTATGTTACAGGCAAATTTAGTTTTATCACTTAGTGAGCATAATTCGGAGTTATTGCCATTACATGGAAAATTTCAGATCTATGTTTATTATGCAGATTCTCACTTTTACTTAGGAAAATATAAAAGAGCAGAAGCACTTTATAAGAAATCGTTACAGTTTCGTAAATGTTTGTTGAAATCCAAAGGTGCTACGAAACCAACAGAAGGTCAGAAGGATCTGCCGACTGATGTTGATATAAAATATCAGATTCACTTGTGTTTGATAAAGTTAAAAAATTCTCAAGAAGCGTTACAAGTGTTGCAAAGTATTCCTGGCAAACAGCGAACTCCAAAGGTAATTCTTTAACAAATTGTAATTATTGCTCACTTACTCAGATGTTTTCAATGAGCATTGTATTTAAGGTAAACATGGCACTTGCAAAAATGTTCCAAGAACAAGGCATGGAACGTTCAGCCATTACTACTTACAAAGAAGTTTTAAGGGAATGTCCATTAGCTTTGGAGGCGGCGGAAGGGCTCCTTTCCCTTGGAGTAAAGGGGATCGAAGTGAACTCCTTAATTGTAGGTTCTGCGTCCAATCTATCAAATTTAGATTGGTTGAACACATGGATTAAAGCTCATGCACATATACATA
This sequence comes from Holcopasites calliopsidis, assembly GCA_023838395.1. Classification (NCBI taxonomy): domain Eukaryota; kingdom Metazoa; phylum Arthropoda; class Insecta; order Hymenoptera; family Apidae; genus Holcopasites; species Holcopasites calliopsidis. The sequence continues at coordinate 245,283 of JALHAQ010000042.1, forward strand.
ATAGAGAATATACGCAAGCAGTATCAGCATTAAGGTCTTTGGATAATGTTAATTTACTGAGAGATAACTTTAACTTATTAACAACAATGGGAGAATGCTATTATTATGCTGGCGATGATATAAACGCTTTACTATGTTTGAGAAGAGCCAGAATTATAGAGCCAGATGTTATGAAAGGGTAAGGACATTATTAAACAACTTATCTCATTATTGCTTTCATCTACAAGCTTATGCCTTTGAAGATATACTAACTAATTCGATTTATTTAATAATTCTACGAAGTATAGAAAGAACGCGCCTTTTAAATTTTTATTAACAAGCTGTTATCTTCGTTACTAGGGTTGATATTTATGCAGCAGTATTATCTAGGACATATCAAATTAAGGAGCTCCTAAGGTTGATACCAATAGTTACAGCGAGTAGCGAGTGGAGCGGAGAAGTATACGTCGCCATGGCGTATTACCTTTACGTCTCTAGGAAGCTTGGTAGAGCGAACACTTTGACGGCTCAAGCACTCAAAATAAATCCAAACGATATAGAAGCAACGATACTTAGGGGCAACATACTTATAGAGCAGAAGAAGTACCCTGATGCATTGTTCTTTTTTAGACATGCGATACAATTAAAACCATATCGTTACGAGCCGCATAAGGGTTTGGTAGACTGTCTTGTAGGCATGCATAGATTACGAGAAGCCCTTAATATTGCCAGTGGGTCCTGTAAACAACTCGGACACACTGCGAGAGTTCTTACGGTAATTGTTCACAACGACTACCTCGAATAATTAGTACAAAATTAAAACAAAAAATATTGTTATACAGCTTTACGCGTCAGTGCTGATGAAAGATCCAGTTTCTGTCGGAAAGGCGAAAAATCTTTTGGAGAAAGCGTTACTACAAGACGAGGGCTATCTACCCGCTGTGTATTTATTAGCTGAAATATATGAGCAGAAAATGAATTTGGAAGCTGCGATCGCGTTACTTGAAAGACAAGTAGAAATTCAATCGTCGTGCAAACTACATCAAATGCTGGGAGATCTATGGGCAAGAGTTCACAACGAGGAGAAAGCTTTGGATCACTATGCGATTGCTTTAAAGTACGTTTTTGCATTCTCGTATTCATTGTACAAATGACTGTAGAATGTATTTAAATGTATCAGGAACAATGTATAGCGTAATATTTAGCACATGTTCCTGTTTGATAGTTAATACAGCATAATAAGATCGAACTAAAAGAATATGTCTCTAATACAGTCTAGACCCTAGCAATCGCAGAGCATTGGAAGGTATGCACAGGCTGGATAGCTCCTCAAATAAATTGGATTCATCTTATTACATGACCGTGGGTGAAGAACAAACGGATACAACCTATGATGTTGGCGATGGTTTACCAGATACGGATAACGATGAGCCGCCTGATGAAAGCGAAACAGAAGCTGTTTGGTCCGATATGGATCTGGAAGCAAATAGTCAGTAATTAGTAAAAGAAAATTTGTTAGAAAATTAAATGATTTCAGTTTAAGTTAATGCTATATTTAGCTGTTATTGTTATTAACAAATTGTCTGTTGTTTGTACCTACTTTCGAATCGTTAGCTTTCTCATTGAAATTTGTTCCGATAGTTCGCTCTACATGAAGGAAGGTGCGTGTTAGAACTGTTGCTGTATGTAAAAACGTTTCTTAAATTATCTAGGGCTGTGCAACTATTCAAAGTTACAGGCTCGGCTCGGGATGTCGAAAGTTTGCCAATACATAAATATATTCGGATACCCGCGCACTGCCATTACTAGGTTTTCGCAACTTTCAATCGTGTTTATAGAAATAGGAAACGTTGTATGAATCGTGTTTTTTTTACCAGTGACATTAATGCAACTGCTTTATTTATATTACTCGTAAGAATGCATTTTTAAATTAATTTTTGAACGCAATGTATATATTTAAGAAAAATTTACCGTGCACCACAGTAAAGATATCTCAAACTTGTGCAGAAATAAACTCGTTTCAATTGAATGAATATTTGGTATGTATATTATGTTAAATCATGTAAAAGTGCAAGGAATTTCAAATTCGCATACAAATATAATTGTCGTACATGTTATTCTATTTCTCGCAATTTATTTGTCGAAAAAGTACCGCTTCGTCTTGTACAATATTCATTTTCCGAGATACTGTACCCACAGAATAAAAGTTACATATTACAGGTAATTTATTTACACACTATACAGGAGTGGAGATTCATAGAATCAATAATACTATTAATACGCGAATTAATAAATTGATGTACATCATACATATGCTCGTACTAAACTACTTATTTTGAAAAAAAGACAGATTCGCACACGGAACACGTTGACAGGAGTGTTTAATAAAATGAAAGAGGGTCTCAATTGTAATGACCTATCGTCAATTATCATATTCAATTGAAGTATAGGCAACGTCACGCATGAACCCTCTTCTACGTAAAAGAGAAGTTTTGGATTCGATGTATGCATGTATTTAGAAAACGCAGAATTCAGTCTTAAAGGTAGGAAGCACGCATATTTTCCTAAATAACTCGCTTTGGCCTTAAAACTGCGTTCATATTACAAGTATGTACTATGTATGTATATGTCTGTACATGACCACGTTGCTTCAACCTTGCTTGATGTAACGATGTTAAGAAGCATGTTAAGCATCCTTTAATGACATGAAAGTATCATTCTCGATGCGACTGACGCACAGTTTGTCGAACGCGGATATTAATAAATAAAAATGACCAGAATATAAGTAGGCGTTAAATATAAAAAATGGCCTATAGATAAATTTAATGCATAAAATATTGATCGCTCTAATAATTTTTGTTTTACTGTTTACAAGAATAAGTTCGCCATTGAGACACCAACAATACGTGTTCCTCTTTTGAAAGTTTTTTCTAGCAAGCTTCGTTCTATCCATTATTTTCTCGAGAAGTCTGTTCGCTTTGTATCTCTTCAAATGCTTTGACCTGTTGCACGCCTGATCGTTCCGTTGAAGAGTTGATAGAAGAGGTAATCGATGATGTGGCGGAAGTACAGGAAAAAGAGGTAATGGAAGAAGACGAGGAAGACGAAGAAGACGAAGATGGATCGTCGTTAACGACAGAAGGGACACCTGGACCGGGGGACGGACTATGCACAGGTCGAAAAGAAAATCCAGGAGAATCAAGGCTGGAACAAGATTCTGGAGTTCCAGCAGAGCCAACAGCTCCTGGATGTAGACTAGATATTGCTACTGCATCCAATCTAAATCAAGGAATGAATTATTATAAACATATTATTATATTAGCGATCTACAGTCTTCTTTTGTTATTAGTAATAGACCCACCTAGATGCAGCAGAAGTTAACAGACCAGAGGTTCGTTTCGTGGGCGGTTGTAATTGCTCCATTCCAGAGTCGTCTAATTCGAATTTTCTTTTAACCGATGCCAAACAACTAGGTCGTATTGCAATAGGGCTTAAGCTCCGCCTACACATGGGCATTGTATACACAATAAATCATTGAGAAAACCTCATTAATAAGTTATAAATATTTTCACCATAAGACTAATTTACCTTGTTGCAAAGGCTTTTCTAGTAGGACTAGGCGATAAATTATTTTTCCATGTAGCTGCATGCACGCCAGGAGAATAGCACTGCCTCTGACCGAAACCGGTTCTCGTAGGCGATGGTGAAGAATACGTGGTTGAACCACTTACAGATAAATTTATGCTCAATGGATCCAGGACTCGTTTTGCGATCGGTCTGGACTCTATTTTAAATTGTAGTGAAGCCGAGTCGGTATCTTTGAAAGACAACCCTTCTGCTTCAATTGTGAGATCTTCCCACGATTGAGAGATCTGCATGGCACTATGTACTTCTTTTTCGTGCGCCACCTCTCGACCAACAACATCGATACATTCTTCTTGTCTCAATTGACTTACACGCGGCGTTAGCCTAGGAACAGATCCAGAACTCTGAAACAATAAAGGGTCCATTACAAAATATACATTTATCGCGTAGTTTTACTTTCCTAATTCCTCAATACTAAATAAAGGACAATAACATTACTATATTTAGAATACAAAATTTGTTCTTACACTGGTACTGAAGCGTCGTGAGCGTGGCGTGTTTGCAAATATGTTGAAATTCGATTGAACATCCCTGCGAACAATTAAAATCAATACGGTTGAAAAAACTATAGGAATTAATTAAACGCTACTTATTGAAACATTGTGAAATGTGTACCTCGGGGCAGAAGCGGAAGGTGATGTTACAGACATCGTTGCAGCGATCTTGTTGATCATGGGTGCACTATTAGACCGTTTCAAGCTGACTACCGTGCAGTCAACATCCATGGTCATACGGACCTGCTACTTTTTGGTACATTTGTTTAGGGACACTATTCGGGGACCACAAGTACATTGGAGTATAGTATACAACAATGTAGTTCACTTTGAGAATCAACAATTAATTCTTGACACAGAATTAGAGTAGTTTTTTTCTGCTGCTGCTGATTGACAATTCGCTAGTAGTAAATTCTGCCTTTTCGCACGGGAACCGAGGAGATGCCGCATTTGAGCTTTCATTTAAACACTGCCGCCCCGAATTTTCGTTTCACACGCTTTGGTACGCGGCTAGCGCGATATATTTATAATTTATCCAATTTCATGTAAACAAAATAGTAGAGTAAGAAAGCAAATCAAAATATACACTTTTTCGATTTGAAAGCAGACATATCAAATTGAACAGTGGTAAAAGGTGTGAAGATTTATTGGATATTCCTAATTTTTTGTCGTTCCTGCTTGGACCAACGTATTTATGTATAAAACCGGGTTACAAATGATAATTTCCTTTAATTTCGTAACCCCTTGGCTCATCGATAGGACTCGTAAGTACGAGAAACTGTAATTTCTTCAACAGCCTGTCGAACACCTATCGTTTCTTATCGTTGAAGCACGCGTATGTCAGACCCGACTATGATGATCCTTTTCCTTCCTTAGAAAAATCTTTCACATTCAAGAATCACACCGAATTTGTTGGTAGCCTTGGACCTTCGTTAGACCTGCGGAACTCCAAGTAGAATGCATGATCGAATTGTAAAACTAACTTGCTATCTAAATTATCGACAAGGGGGAAAAGGAGAGGAGAATTATGCTATCTTCAATGATCTTTCTCTAGAATCATAGTTTCTCTTTCTTTCCTTCCAAAGGCGCAACATTTAACTATTCCCACTCCCACTATTGGTGCTACACGAACATATTCTGAACTCTTTGCTACTAATAGGAACGAAAATAATTTAAATATATTAGCGGGTTTTTCATCATCTTGATCGTAATTGTATTTAAAATTAAATAAAAATTATATTATTTTTACTTCGATGCATTTGCACCGTCAATGCATATAAAACGAAAGGATTATTTAACGGACGCATTTTCGAATATGCTGACCGAAATGAATGTCATCTAAATCTTGTGCCCTTTTTAATATACCTCTATAATTTTAAAAGTATGGATATGTTTATAATATTGTATGTTTATTTTCAATCTGTTTCGCTCGTATTTTGCGAAAACATAAATTAATAATACTTTTTAGATAAAATTGAAATTGGTATATTTATTGATATGCGCTATGTTATTAAATGACCAATTGTTGTATAAATATAAATTTATATACATCGCATTCCCCTTTACCGTATGTACTGCTCATACAAGTACCGAATATTTTTATATCATCTTGGTTTTAAAATATGAGGAAAATGTACTACAGAAAACAATATTGTAACAACATAATATTTTTGTACGTTAGTATCCGTGGATTTATCTAAAATATATCTTATACTCAATTACCGAAGTTTGTTTTTGAGGAAAGAAATATTTCTTATCTATGATCCAGTGAAACATGGGAAGTAATGTCATAACAGTAGCAACTGTAGACGAGGGTCATTAGTGAATGTTGCTGTGGATCTTGTATGTTTTTAAGTAAACATATCGAATGTACTTTAATTGAAATATATATCCAAAAGATTTATAAATGATAAACTGCGTTTTGCTTTTTATAAGTGTTATCCTTGAAGAGTATTCAAGACGTTAAATAAAACATGATTTTGAGCAATGTTTAAAAGGTTTTATTATCAGCTTTCCTTGTGCGAACTCTATCTATTTTCTATATACCGTCTTGTAACTAAATTAAGACAGCGGGTTTTATAACAAAATACAGGTGTAAGAAATGAAAATGCTGACGGTATACATTGAATAATTATAGAGTTGCAGGAACGAAAGCTCTGTAACCACATAGATTTAACATTTGGTACAAATAAAAATGCAGTGATATTTGTTATTAAAATTAATCTACCCTATATCTACATCCGCGTATTGCATTTTCAAATGAGTATCTATTATTTGAAAAAGTTCAAGCGGTTGCGGTATTCTTCCAGTTTCCAGTTTGGACCATACAGGGACATCTGAAGCATTATAATAATATTGTTTAAAGTATGCACATATATAATTGTATTTCTTATAATTATTGATTTGAATCTTTCTTACCATTGAAATGTATTTCAAAAGCTCCCGATGATATGAAATGCCCCTCTATCGCGTTAAAAATAAAAAATATCATTATACACGAATAAAATCTATTGTCTATGCACCATTGCCAGAACGACGCCGGAGGTTGACCAAAGCTAAATCCGCTAACTATTAGAATTATTAGTGAAAGTTTCACAAAGCTCTGAAAAAGAAAATAAGAAGATGTTGCCATATTAACGCGTAATAATTTTATATATATATGTAACAGCAAGAAAACGTGTAATTACTAATATCTTAGCAACGAGCATTTTGTATCCGGGAGGATTATAATTCTCGCCGTTGATTTGTAGTTCTGGATACTTTTGTCGTAAAATACTAACATATTCTTCAAAGACTTTTCTGTATCCACAGGAATAACTGGAAAAAGGAAAGACGAAAAGATTAGGAGATGCTCAATTTATGGAATTATATTCCATAAATTGATTAAACAAATTAAACAAATAAAACAATAACGTAAACGTATTAAGCAAATAAAGCAATAATTATGATTACTCGTGGGTATAAAGTTTATAAAAAATAGCTTACCAATAGAAAAATTTTAACGTCGGTCCCGTTTTTGCACCAAGTTTGGTTAATGAAATTTGATTGTCGTCAGCATTAATGCTCGAAGCGCATAGAATAATGCATAAGCATAAAATTAACTTCATGCGGCGCAACATTCTCTAAGTCATTGAAATTTTATCAATTATAATACCAATTATAATCGAAGCAATTAGATTTTTGCTTTTATAGAGGACAATAAACCAACCAACACTTTCCTGCGCATGCCTATACCGACCAGTCACTGTATCTACTGCTAAGGACAGATCCGAATTCAACCGAGCAGAACCGAATGATTCGACGAGAAAGGGAACGATTTTATCTGATTTAATAAACTAATGTCCGTAGATTATTAGAACGATTATTAATACCCACTTATTGTCGGTAAATTAAACAGATTATAAAAATCATGAACCTAATTCAAGGACCGTCGCATAATTCACTTTCTTTTTTACGTTTTAAGCGCTGTAAAGGAATAAAAGCTGGTCCATATCTTCCACGTTTATATTTTTCATTACTTCAATATTGGGTAATTTCCAGCATACCAACACCGCGTTGAAAAAAAGTATTCAATGTAAAATATTTTTTATTACTTTAATAGGTGTATGAATCATATTATGATTACATATTTAGTTATATATTACGTGTAACCGTATTAAACCTAAAATGACGAATTATGCTTTGCTATCTTTTATTTAAAAATTTGTAACTAAAAACGCACACACACACATATATATGTATATATGTATATACTATTTTGTATTATAATTTTCGATTAGCTCGCGAAACGGAGGGTAATCATAAAATATCGCTTTAAAAGTAATCTCAATATTCGTTTCGCTCTGTTTTAAAAGCCTTACTGATGATGATGCTTATGTCGATACAAACTAAAAGAGGAGCGACAGCTTGTTTCTTTCTTTTAAAAATTATTTGTTGGCCTGAGACATTTTCTATTAATTGGAAACACTATATCCAGAGGAGATAACAGTTTCCCCTACAAAATAAATGTTACCAAATATTTCTTAAATACTAATACCAGCTAAACGTGGTAGGTGAAAGTTCAGAACTGAAGCTAACCGAGCTAAAGCGAAATGCATAATGTAATTATAAATGTCTTATGCACTCCATTGTCAGTGGTGGTGTAAAATGTGTTTCTGTATGTGCACAAATTTATTGAGTTGCTTTCTTTCCATAGGATTTAGCGTACAACTTTTTTAATGGATTATTAGCCACTCTCGAGAGTACTTTCTTTGAATATAATACTTGCTATATGTTGTATTGAGATCCAGAGTATTCTTTGTTTAAAAAGTACTTCATTAGAGTTTTTTTTGGGAGGCCATCTTGGCAGCTGCATGTTTCAAAAAAATGTAAAGCCATACGATTTTCTTCAAATATTTTGTTCGAGAATAAATGGCTTTGTTTGTAATATGACGATTGACATGAGTTCTCTTTAACGCGCGGAGTTGTCATAAATCTGGAAAGCTAAAATGAAAATGTATTATATAGCAATGAATATGAAAGAGTTATCAAATTGGAAGAGATTGCTTCTAAAAATAATTGATGAAAGTATAACTTATGAAAGCTTCCTAAATTTACCTCATAGGATCTTCAAGGTAGTCTGGTGGTATTTGAAATAACTGGGGATCTATATCACTACGGAAGGCAAATTCCTGGAAAGTAATCTTCGCTGTTACCATAGGTAAAATGGGTATATCAATTTTCACCGGAAAACCGGGAGGCAGCTTCATTAGAACGAACTCTCGCAACTTGTTAAAATGCTTAAACGGCGCTATTACTTCCAAAAGGTTCAGTAACATGTCAACAGTTAGCGGAAAATCCGGACTCATAGCGACTGTCGCTTTAAACGATTTACTGCTTTCCTTGTAAACAAGATTTCTTCCCAGGAGTGGACATTGATCTGGTGGAGCCATGATATACTCTTCCCAAGTGATAGTCGACTCAGGTGGTGGATTTAAAGAAGCTCTCCTAACGTGAGGCTAAAAAGTCGATAAATCAATATTTAAGTACGAGGAAAGTTTTCAATATTTCCTTTACCTTGCCGTTCGCGAATCCTTGTGAACTTCCTTTTGTTAACGATTCCATAATAGCTTTATTCTTTCGCAGGTCTTCTTCGCTTAAATGTTCCCGTCGTTTTCTACTTTCCAGAACCATACCGTTGATCTGGTAAAAGTCTGCATGGAAAGGTCCTACCATCTCCTTTATTAAATACGTGAGATATGTCTCAATAAGTTTTTGTGAGAAAATTTTGGGAGGAAGAGGATCATAGATCTACAAAATCAATAATAGTGGCCTTACTCTTTTATCTTCTCGAAATATCCAGCCCGTCTGAGCTTTCGATAGTGTAATACCTTTAGTCGACATTTGCGTTGTCATAATATCAGTTGACATAAGGATATCAACTTCGTCTTGTATTTCCAACTCTGTGTCCTAAAAGATAAATTATTGGTAATACATTCATTGTCGCAACTGATATTGAGCAGCGTTCAGTTGCAATTATTTAATCGTATAAGAGAGTAATTTGACCTCATATCTCACTCTTTGATAACGTTTAGCCTTATTATCGAGCACTGCCAACGATTTACTCGGCTTTTGGTCACCATTAAAAATAAATGATATGTCACCCCTTTCCCATCTCATATCATTGAAGTCTACCAAAGTAGTGTCCATCCTGATGGACGCACCACTTTTATGTATCTTACAAACATCGGAGGGAAGTACACGAGAAACAAGTGGCACTGAAAAATTATCTGTAAATTATAATTATCATGAAAATATAAAACCATATTACAGGCACAGCGTTAAATACCCCAACTTTGAAAATCCCATTTTAGTTCCATATAAAAATCTCCCATTTGACGTAATGTTGCAACTAAATTGGGCCTTCTTTCTTCCATCTGCTCCCTAGCTTGTTGGTTCAATTTTCGTACCAAAGATGATACTGGAAATGATATGCTGTTAGAATTATTCCCTTACAAAGCGATACGGACAATACTACAATGTGTTTATTTTTACTAACTGGTTTGTCTATCCCCATAACTGATTGCCTCCGCGAGTGGACTCCACCCAGCTAAGTTTTTCACTTTCACCGGTGCTCCATGTGCGAGCAGCAATTGGATTGACTCTAAAATATTATTTAACATAAAATTTGTTCTTTTCTTTTATAATATACATGTTGAAATATGCCCTCTTACCTTTTCTTCCTAACATAACAGCTAAATGTAAAGGAGTATTACCTGTAGAGGAAAGTTAAATTAATCTAGTATAATAAAATATTTTATATAAAAAGTAAGAAGTATATATTTATATGAACCTTGTTTATCCTTTTCAGCAATGTTGTGAGTTCTGATCAAGGAACTTAGGGTTTTAACGTCCCCTTGAAATATGCATTTGTGTAAAGGATATTTTTCGCCTTCAGTATCCTCCGCCATGACCATTTATCTTTGTTGCAAAAAGTGTAGCGACAATGGCAATAACTTTCTCCTTTATCTAATTGAATCCCTCTTGATATAATAGCAATTTTCTGGCAGTATTCCATTTCCAAAATGTGGCATGCTACATGGGGTGGTCATGTCGCAACTTTTGTTACATGTTAATTATTCATGAGCAGGAATTCGAAATTTGTCTGTTATATGCTTAACGATTAATATAAATCGGTGAATAAATATTACTTAATTATAGAAATTTTTTTGCAACTTGAAATCAATCCTTCTGTGTGGTATTCATGATATAATCCCATAGGAAATCAGTGGTGTAAGTTAAAAGAACTTTTAAATTGCGTTAATACTGTTGTTTTCGTTAATTAATATTAATTGTACCACTTTTCGGAATTACGCTTATATTATCCGAATTTGGACTTGGAACCAAGGTAGGTTGGACACCTCATTATTTGTATTTCTTCATGTCTCTTTTATACAGGTGAAAAGATATATGATCGTAAAATGAATTCCACCAAATTTCAATATACTTCACTATTACTTATCTTAAACTGTATAAATATATGTTTCATTAATACCACCACTTTAGGATAGTATTTACTGGCAGCTATTATCGTTTATACTTTATACATGCTGTAAGTGCATATATAGGTATACCGTGTAAATGTATGTAACGTAACATTACTCGTGTGTAAGTGAATGCATGTACGTATATGTTCCAGTCGATGCCGGAAAGCTGACAGTTTTACATTTACATTTCAAGATTCATCTCCGTGCTGATATTTTCATTTGTAATTAAATTAAATACTAGCTTGTATACATTCTTGTAAATATGTATGCAGGTAGGCTATAATAAAGAATAATAAAGATAAGTCATACTAGGGACATTTTTAAAAGATTGATATGATTCTAATGGTGTTAATGTAATTGGATAACTGGACTACAGTTTAATTACTTTACACACACATTTAAATAATTTACAAATTGAACAACAAGAACACATTTATCCGCCAACCAATGAATAATTATAGGGGTGCGCGGGTACCAGTAATCATCGGTAGCCGAATCCGAGGACTCGAGACTAAATATGAAATTAATATGGGAATTAATACAAAAGTGGTTTATTAAATGAAAAATGTAATTTAATTAAAAAATGTATGATACAATAATTTTTACAATTATAACTTACATCGCTATACTATACAAGCACTTAAGTTTTTAACGGAGAAAAGTAAAATCATGAAACAAGTTTAATTCCCCATGCTGTATAATTATCATAGTATGGAAATGAGAAATTTACACAGCAGCTTCCTTCCTAAATAGTTAGTTGTCTCAAAGAATATTACCATCCGTAGACTTCGTCTCTTCTTAATCAATATTCACTGCCTCTGTAGCTGTTTCTGGAGGCAATGGCATTAACCGGAGCATGGAATCCTGACCTTTCGATTGCTTTACCTTGTGTGCCCCCGAATTACTTGCAACCTTGTCGTTTACTTGAGCAGGACATTCGAAATGAACACAGTGAAAGACCTAAAAATCGGAGAGCATGAAAGGTCCTTCGTAAAATTTTTATCTGCGTGTTCGTCTTTATTACAATAGTATGAGCATAATGCAAGAACCTCGTTTGCTGTATTATGTGTCCCGACAATGCGAATCAAAACTATAGGACGGGGTTCAAAGCGTATCGTTTGCCACGAACGACAAGCTTCTCTGGATTTATCAGCAACTAGAACCCAATTCCATGAATTTTGGGATACCTCCACATGGTAAGAGTAAGAACGATCATCGCAATCCCAAAGCAATAATCTACATGCGTAAATTGATTTTAGTACGCCTCGTATTGTCTTGTTTATAGTTATTCAACAGCTGAAAATATACCGCATAGAGTCTATAATGTAAGGTTGTCCAAGTTGTACCAAAATAGAACCGGATCCAACTTGATGACACGTGTATCCACTATCCCAATCGTAATTAGATGTATCACCATTTAATAGAGCATTCCGTGATCTACAATATAACAAACATTTATAGCAAAATGTAAAATACATTTCATACTATTAAGTAATTCGAGGCACTCGACACCCCTAATATACGAATATATAACAGTTTACAGACCTACAAACACCTTCGGTAACAGTTGCACTTTGATCCATGGTAGCAACATTTCGCGTTGGCACAACGAAGCCATCACATAGTTTCTCTGAATGATTTGTATAATAAGCTTCCAAGCTTACGAGATGAAAAACCTTTAAAAGTAAAAGTTATAAAGACATGCACGACAAGAGACATCAGAGACATATATAGCAATGATTTTACTTTGTTCACAGTATTATTTGTTCCAACAATACGAATATAAAGTACTATTCTCGGTTCGAAATATAAATATTGCCAGCTACGACAAAAGTAATCTGTATAATCAATCACTTTAACCCAACTCTTTTGATCCATGGATACCTATGAGACAGGGGACAATTGTAATTAAAGAACTCGATATTAGAATTAAGCGTTAGACGGGTGCTTCTTTTAACTCACTTCTATATAATAAGAATATGAACGTATATCTTTATCCCAAAGCAACATCTTAATATGATTAATGATGCACTGAGTTCCTAATTTAACAAGAATACCATGTTCTCGTGAGTCAGTGATGGTATGCCTAGTGTACCTGATAAAAGAGAAGTATTATTTAAACGAATACCATGCGGAATAAGTTCAGCTATTTACCCTCTTTCCATATCATAATTGTTTGTATCTCCATCTAAAAGATAGCTACGCATTTCACCCTGTAGAACTTGAGCACCATGCATAGGATGGGCAACATTTACATCTACAAGTAGCCGACCACGATATTTAAGATCCGAATCACGTATTTGTGTCTTTGTAGCTATCGCGTCTAAAATTGCTTCCGGGGAAACCAAACCAGTTGGCCGAACAATATTTAAAAGATCCGTGATCGAGACCAAGCTTAATCGTACCTTATCTATAGAATTAGTCTAATCAATTTCATAGCATTATTACAACAGATATATCTCGGAATATGCATTGGCTAGATCTTTTCATTTCGCGATGTAATTTTTATTTACCTAAAACCCTTTTTCCATCCGCGTCAGGATTCGTTTTTACCCATTCATTAACAGCTAAAAATATATCGATCTCTGGTGCATAGAAGGAATCCCTTGAGACAAGTTCATTCAAAGCGTCAGCGCTTAATTGTAAAAAGCTCTCGTGTTGAATCACTTCGCTCGCATGCTTGTCCATGTATGCATGACAAACCTCAAAAAGAATACATTAAATTCTATGGATGTTTTCAATAGTTCGAGTTTAAGGGATAGCATGGTAAAAGTTTTATGGTCGAAAAATAAAGACCATTCTAGTGTCCATACCCTGGTGAGAAAATCTAGCTGATAAAGGAGGGCTGCATCGAATATGAGGCAGACATTTTTTATATTTAATATCTCTTTCAGATAGTCCGATATTGAGGTTTCTAATTCTGAAAATCCATAGAGATGTGCTAGTCCAAGAATATCTAATACTACCTGCAGGAATAACAACAATCATGGTTTCGATAACGACAGGATCAGGCACGAATAAATATTGAACATAATGAATCCATAAATATCAATACCTCTTCCCGCCGGTCTACAAGGGACATTCGTCCAGTATATATATATTCGAGCAAACCTTTGAATCCAGCTAGATTAGCATCTTTCAATTCAATTTCTTGTTGTGTGGATTCTTTCAGACCACCAAAGAGCAAAGCTCTGAAATATTGGCTACGCGCGGCTAATATGATCTTATGGCTATTGAATCTCTGTCCGCCAACGATTAAAGTCACATCTGAATAATGGTCAGAGAGATGAAGCGCTCCGATATCCTTGGAAAGTGTGTTAACATGATTTATGTCTCCGGATGGCGGGTGTTCAATTAATGCGCTCAATTCATGGTGAGAACTCATGGTTTTTATGTGCTAATTTTTAAATATATAATTCCCTGTATTTCCTTCGTACTCGAGTTATTGTGTTTTTAAAGAATTTCCCCTTACATATATATACAGTGTTTTGTCAAAGTCAAGCGACATCGGCCGCATAATATTTCGCCACATCCAACACTATTATTTACTTTTTGACATTTACGACATTGACTTTGATTAAAAGAACAAGATATACCTATTTATCGAAAGATTCATCAAAATTGTTATCGTAATCGTTAAATAAGTAGACTAAGGTTAATAATAATTAACGTTCTTATTATTTCTTTGTTTAGTTTGCATCCTTCAAGGATGTTACGATGTTGTTTCAAAATTGCACATGCAATGGTTTCACTGCTTGTCACTGTGAGTTACTTATATAACTCTCTGAACAATTCTCGAGGAAATTGCTATAACATTAGAGCAAAGATAGAATTATTTGATTTGCACAGATATATTTTGTACGTTGACTAGCGAATTTCGTGCTAATTCCGTAGATATCATAACATAAATATCATAGACTTGCAGAAATTGAAGAAAGGCAAGGAATTCGTTGCTACCATAGAGTATAGGGATACAACGAGAGGCGAGACTCTGAGAGAGAAACCACTTTTAGAGAGAGATAGATTGTACAACTAATTTAAATGCCCTTTCGACAAGCTTCGGTGTAGTCTTTGGTTCAGCAATAATCGGGAATGTGATAGTCTTCTTTATTGTATTAATTACCACTCTTGATGGTGATTAATGTAATTTTATCAACACATAACATTTCATACAAGATGTATATTTATAATAGATACTGAAGCAATAATAAAACAAATTAATTCATTATATAATAAATAGTTTATAATAAAGTACCAATGATTTTCGAATCCGAAAATTTATCTTTTGCATTCTAGGACGAAGTTTCTATCTAGATTCTAGATTTTCAATGGTGCAAATATACTGTTGCAAGAGTGTTGTGTGTGGCTATCTGTGGTCTGTTAATTGTCGGCGGGCGGTACTTTTTGTATCCACATTTTTTAAAGAACGAATGCTGAAAAGGAGGGCATACAGAGTTACGAAATTGCCTTTTTGAAAAGAATAAATTACGATGACAAAAGGTATAATTTTAATTCATTGTCGCTAGCATGTAAACATTACGCATTTTAGGTTAAGCGGCTAAATTGTTTATTCTACGAATTGAAAGATATGTATCATCTATGCATTAAATTAATTACATTCTTTTAACACAATTTCATAAATTCATTTTAATTTTAAACCGATTTATTACCAATACACGAGATTACATTTCCCATTGCCGTGGTACTTTTAATTACGGCTTAAATAAAGACTTTGGTTCGGAATAATATATTTCAAATAATTGGAAAATCATATTTTAATTCTAGCAATTTTCGATATGAAAGACATAATTATTTTATCGGACGTATTAGTTTGACCTTCCCTTTGATGTTTTAACAATGCCAAACATTTAACAAAACTATTATAATAATATTCGAAGTACAATCGTGATGTTCTATTAAAATTTAAGTTAAAAAAAATTATGTTGATTAACGAAGAGAAATTGGTGGTTAATAAGTGGTTTTTGCCTTGCATTTCGATATTCTTTCAGACGATAGCTTGCACAAAAGGTCAGTAGAAAATAATGATACTGACAAAAAGGTTACATGCGAATCGGGTCCCGATCCATCGGCACCAATAACTAGGAGAGGTGTGTTAACATCATTTTTGACTGGAAAACCAATGGAAATACCAGAACAAGACATTGTAATAACTTATCCATATATTCTTTCTTATATTTAATTATTTGATATATTATATAATATATGTATGCATGGCCTTGAATTTCCATCCCTTACAGTTTGGGAAATGCAGATTTGTATCTGAATTCGAGAAGTTAAACCGTATAGGCGAAGGTACTTACGGAATAGTTTACAGAGCAAGAGACACTAAAAACGACAAAGTTGTTGCTTTAAAAAAGGTTCGAATGGAGCATGAAAAAGATGGTCTTCCAGTCAGTGGCTTACGAGAAATATCCGTTCTTTTATCTTGTCGCCATGAGAATATTGTGCACTTAAGAGAAGTACTGGTCGGAAGAAGTCTTGAAAGCATATTCCTCGCTATGGAGTATTGCGAACAAGATTTGGCAAGCTTATTAGACAATATGCAAGCTCCGTTCTCTGAGAGTCAAGTCAAATGTATTGTTTTACAAGTGCTTAAGGGTTTACGATATTTGCACCACAATTTTATTGTACACAGAGACTTAAAAGTTTCGAATCTCCTAATGACGGATAAAGGATGCGTAAAAATTGCTGATTTCGGTCTAGCTAGATGGTTTGGTTTGCCACTGAAGCCAATGACGCCTAGAGTAGTAACATTATGGTATAGAGCACCAGAATTGTTATTACAAGCAAAGACTCAAACGACGTCCGTCGATATGTGGGCTGCAGGATGCATTTTAGGTATAATATTCTTACCTTTTCGCGTAATGTTAAAATATTTAATAGTTGCAACGGCAATTTTCTTTTATTAGGAGAATTACTGGGACATCGGCCTTTATTGCCTGGACGATCAGAAATTGCACAGTTAGAACTAATCGTTGATTTGCTAGGCACACCAAGTGAAGCAATTTGGCCCGAGTTTAATACACTTCCGGCGTTACAAAACTTCACGTTAAAGCAGCAACCATACAATAACTTAAAACAAAGGTTCCCGTGGCTAAGTGCTGCTGGCTTGAGATTGTTAAATTTCTTGTTTATGTACGATCCGAAAAAGAGGGCCACTGCTGAGGAATGTTTGCAAAGCAGCTATTTTAAAGAAGCTCCTTTACGTAAGTACCAAGTAAAAGCTTATACAATTTATCCTGATATTTATGTTTGGAAATAATTAATAAAAATTGAATTTTATATTTCTTTGCAGCATGTGATCCCAAGCTCATGCCTACTTTTCCACAACACAGAAACATGAAAAAGGCAGCACCGCCAAAGGAGAGTAGAGAGCCAGAAACAAATGTTACAGACCAAACTAATAATTTACCTGCAATTTCGGATCTTGTAAGTCTTTCGTGTATTAAATCATCTCAATAAGAAAAAAAGCATGTAAAGACTGAAAATAATATTTTTTTTTAGCTTGGATCCCTCGTTAAAAAGAGGCGGGTTGAATGAACTTAAAGTACAATTCTATTTATGATTATAAATAGTTTAAACCTTAACGTTTCTGACTTATAAATATATCAATGCAATTTGTACCATTCATGCACAATGTATCAACTAAAACACAGTTTTTTAAAATAAACGGTCATCATTATTGGACGTATTAAAGGACGATATAAATGAAAGATTTCCTTAACATAAAAAATATTTATTTATGAAAAGAAAATATATATGCATTGATCTTAAATGCATGCTTACGATTATATGCATGACGGAATTGAATGGATTTAATCAGACGTGCAAATACTGCAGGTAAGACCCAAGTCATTAACATGATGTGTAACATACACGTTTCAACTGTATTTGTATTATGTACATTTTGCTTGTGTTTTCATTCCATGGAGAACTCCATCTATATACGTTTCACATGTGTAGATGGAAATTTAATCGTTTTCCCTTCAATGGTGTGAGATCTCTTTGTAACGCTTTAGGTACACTCCATTTGGATCGTATTTTGCCGAAAGACGTTCCCAATCTTTCGGTCTATTAGTTCTCAGGAAGTTTATCACCTTTTCCGCGGTTGCTTTCTGCTTGTTGTTGCATTTAGTGCATTCCGTGGTTAATGCATCGGGTATTGTTTCTGAAGCAATAAATTTATTAATTATTTGTTTTACAGCTTGATAGGTGAATAATTTAGTACAGTTTTGCATTGCATTTTTTTTTTTGGGGGGGGGGGGGGGACAATTGATATAATGTTTTTTCATCAAATAAGCAATTTGCAATGTTGAAGTTTGATTGTTCGTGCCATGCAATTTTTCTTACTACGCGAACGCTTCGAATTCGTTACCTCCGCAGTAATATACCAGTATAGTATTTAAATAAAATAAACAATGACAATTCTATCGAAAAATGTCGAGGCTAATATATTTTTAGTTATCTTGTTAATGGCTTTTTTAAAAATGAGTATTAAATAAATAATAACGATTTCTCTCCTTCAAAAATAATTATCCTAATGTAATGATTGATATAAAAAAAATTCACCACCTTTTCGAATATTTAATTTGCTTTTCCTTCATGCTTTCTTCGTTCGATATAACGGTTTAACTCGTATAATGACTACTTGTGATGGAAATGAGAAAGTTCAAAGCAACTTATGTAATGAAGACAGGGAGAGCGAGTTGAACTGTGTCGTAATCATTGCAGCAGATGCATGTAGAAATTTTCAAATGATATCGCTGTAAGTGACGGAAGTATCATAAAAATTAGTGAAGCAAAAGAAAAAAGTAACAGAAACTTTTCGTTAAAATCATACGCGCTACATTTAGATCGACCTTCGCGGAAGAAGAAATTTAGTAGCATTAAATTCAAAGGAAATTCAAACTTCCTCGAACAACCGGAAGTGATTAATATTGATCCTCCCCTCTTGAAAGATTCGCGCAACATTTTCATTTTTCCTCAGAAATAATTATTTTATCAGTCCCAAATTCTATTTTAGCATGAATTCTACGCTCTGTTACTTTTTCCTTTTCTTTAAGTGACAATTTGGAAGACTCCACAGATTGAAACCAACAGCGCGAAGACGTTAGCAAATTGATTATAATTTGAACAATCGGAAATGAGGAGAAGGACTTTAATCTAACTTACAATTTATCTCGCTGAAAAAGTGTAATAAGTAAAAAATGATAATTTCAACAATTACGCTTTGATTGCACACAACTCTACTTACTTTTCAATTCTCTGCCCTCGCTGGTGCACGGACCCTCGTCCAGCATACACTTAATATAATTAGTGAGGACACGATTGTTCTGAAGAACCCTGTCAACGTCTAGATTGTCATATTTAGTAGGATACATTTCCGCTGACACACAGCCGATTGTGACCAAAGCAAATAATAGTATATAAAGCTTCATTTTGACACCGTAACGTTCCTCCGCTTCTATAATCCGGAAGCTGTCGAATTGAAAAAAAAAATAGTTTAGCGTAATGAAATAACAAACGACAGTTTTTAAAAGGAAAATTCTCCTTTGAAAATTACCCTCTACCGCGGCAAGTAAAACTCTTTTTGTAGCTGTTGGGACAGGCTTCCGAATTATATACTCGGAACACAGGGGACATTGGAGGGAGTGGTTAAACGCGTTAGTCGAGTACTTACATACTTTCGTGATCTGTATATACACACGGAGAACAGTAGCAGGCATCGACGGTGTTTGTTGAAATTATATACAAATAGCATCAATCAATAATCTATCGCGAACAAACGCAGAGCTGCTCCGAAAAATACTCATCCTGTTACATGATCCTTCTATCGCTCGCAACGTGGTTTATACATGCATGCTTGCGGATAATCTCGTATAAAGTGTTTTTTGCTTATAGAGGTATCCAGTTTGTACATTTAAATGTTTTGTAACGTGTGTTTATTAAACAGGGGTCAAGGATATTCCTCGCGTCACGAGAGCTCTATTCTTTCGCAAAATTAAAAAGAAGACTTATCGCCTTAAGTTTTAAATTTATGGACACCCGATCGACTTCCTTCGCAACTTCAATCGCATTTTTAATTACTGGTTTCTCGGTTTTTTTTTCATTGCATGTTTAGATCTTCGCGTGAAATGCGAAGAATATCCTTCAGTACGTTATTCTTCAGCAGCAATAGACTTCCATATTAAGCAGTGTATAATTGAAATGGTTAATGTAAATAGGATAGGACGCTACCAGGAATAATAAAGAGATTATTCTTCGCCGTAGTTAGATCATGACCATCGAGCATTTACCTTGCATACTTTGCGAATGATTATTATCGATAATAATACGGTCTTAAGGCTATAATGGCTTCCGAATTCGGTGATGATCTACAAGATTGAAAAATCATTTTGAAGATATATTTCTTACTCCTTCTATAGCGTTCAGTGAAGATGAAATTATTCCCAAAAGAACCGCAAATATGTATGTAATTATGTATTTTTCACATGATTTGTTCGTATTTCGTGGAACCTCCTATTACCCATTGATCCATGGCACACAGAACATTCTGTTCATATTATTCGTTTCGACATTGGAGTCTCTCATCATATTAATCAGAATGCAGACCGTATCACTACTTCAGCCCACTCTATCATTTGACCAATTGCGAAAAATCGAATGTACAATCGCTTTCTATCTTGTCCCTTGTCCTTAATTCTACCCAAGTATAATATAATTTACTTTTTGTATAGGCTCATCTACGGATAACGGATTTTAAAAGAATGCTCGAAATATTTCCGGAAGAATTTATGCGCGTACACGTGTCGACAGACAGTTGGGCATATGTATACATATGTATGTATGTATAGCGGGCTCTACGCGCGTTCTGATTGCTTAGTGTTTTTCTTTCTTTTAATTATTCAGAAACGAAGCCTTAAACTAGATTTTGGCAAAAGAAAAAGTTGTTCAGTATCACCTCAGAAATCTCACATTTCCGGCTCCTACACCTTTTACGTTACACCCTGTGCATCCGTTAAATTAAAATACACAGTAATTCTATGGGGGGATATTTTATTTTAATAATTTATTCATATTTATAATATATATCACAGTTGCGTAAAGGCCTAACATAAATAGAAATTTCATGTCCAGTTTATCCTAACGTTGCTTTTTTTTTCATCAATATCAGCACACACGAATGTTGCTTCGTCCGTTATTGTCATTTTGTAGCATTATTTCGACTTAATTCGTTTAATATCGCTTTTTCGCGTAACGTCGGAGAATTAAATGCCATTCACGGGGATAATTTTGCCGCATAAAGTCGATTATTTGCCGTGCTTGTGATGCTTCTCGCGGCGTGCAGCGTCGACAATTGTTGTTCACCGCTTCTGGCAATATTTCTGTAAAAAAAAAACGCAATGAAATTTGTACATAACGTAAATAAATTATTGTTACGCGCGTATTCGACCTCCAAAACTGATTTCGTTACGAAAGAAAAACGTCGATTCCGCTTAAAACGCTTTCCGGACGTTAAATATTGTCGAAACATCATAACACGTATCGTTTGCCAACAAAGAAAGTCTGTTATTGGTGAAATAAAACAAACTATTCGAAAATGCTTGGACAGTTTCCGTTTTCCTTACTTCATTTAATTTCTTCATTTCAACGCGATTTATTCTTTCTCCATTTTGAATTGACAAACAGGGAAAAGTATTTCTCAAAATAAAAACTGATACGATTGTAATGAATTGTTATTATTCATATTTTAGACAGAGCAATTTCTCTCTGATATTTTTGGTAACATACGTTAAACCGTTTAAACGAATGCTATTGATAAAAGAAATTAAAATATTCGATTATAACAAATTTTTACAACAAAAAGATGGAAAATGAACTAAGTTTAACAAAAGTATTTCGTATTTCGAACTTTACCTTTGATTTTTCTTCCAATGGCATTACAGTTCCCCCGTTCTAAGACACAGTCGATCTGTTTTTTTACGTAACGCTGATCCTTCAGGAGATTTGAAACGTCTTGTGCTTCGGCAAACGTTAGCACTGTAGCAATTGTAAATATAAGAAAAATTGTTATCTTCATCTCTGATACTAGTGTCAAATAACCAAATTATGATTTAAGGCAAACAATTGTTTAACTGCAGAAGATCGAACTGTGCGAGCTCGGAGACGGTATTAGAACTGGATATTTCAGGCTTTGAACACCGTTTTTATATCGTCCTCTGTTTCGCGGGGTGAGAATTCTGTGTATAAAGACACAACAATTGATTTTCTTAGATTGGACCTTCTAAATAGAATCGTATCTAGAAAGTAATTTTCAAACGATCATGATGTTATCAGTTTCCCGTTTCCACGAATAACATTTAACAGTTAATTCTGTATTTTCTTCATAGTCCGATCATTTATTGATATGAGTTAATTACGTGTTGAAACCAAAATCAAAGTGAAATTGAAATTCTTGATACCGTCAGAAAAACTGAAGCGAATAAAATATCGTTCAAGGACGCTGTATGAATTTCAATAATTTTATAGAAAATGCCGCGCTTTAAAATTCACTGTTACTGTTTGCCCCAAGTAATCGTTTATGTTTGAAATGCATATTATTCCACTAAAATTGAATACATTGATAATGCAAATTTTGCATTAGATATAATTGAATCGACTTTTTCAAGTCGTTTTACAATATGAAGATGATACATTTGCTAAGTTTATGAGATTTGAAAATTGTGAAAACCATTTTCGAATTAACGGAAGTTGATAGTGGTGGCACTGTTGTTCCAGCAAAAAACTGTAGGTCAAGATGTTTTTCAGTAAACAAATCAACTTACCGCAATGTTGTATAGTTATGTAAATATTAATGACATGATTTATAACGTACGTAACTTTGATTCACTACTTAAATGAAACATTTTCTCCTAACTAGTCTTTCACATTGTACTTTAAAATAAAGTCTTTGGAAACCTATGTATCACCTATATAAGTCACTTGTATCAATTATAATTTCGATTCTTATTTTATTTCCACTATTAAAAATATCAGTCTAATATCTTCACGAATGCTTGAATTACTCTTACGTCTTTCTTGCAGCGAGCTTAATAATGAAAACGTTTATAACCACAAACATTACGAAGTATAAGAGGGCGATAAATCTAGCAACTTATCGATAAATTACATGAGAAAAATGTTAGTACAGAAAGCTACAATTATTTGGATATTCTAAATTTCGTGCTTTTACAAGCCAACAATAATAATTGTGATGTTCGTTTCAGGGAAGAGACATCGAAACAAAGTACCATTGAAAAAGAAGAGCCGTCTCCTTCTTATGTTACATTCAATGAATCTACAAATAAGTGTAATTTATCCTTTTCCTTTAATTTCGATTTCGATGATATTAATAGCGATGCCTCCTCTGACTCGGAGACAGCTGATTTACAAATCGATGTCTCTGAAGTCGACAATAATGAGCCCTCTTGTAAACATAAGAGAGATGCTGTCGAAGAAACATCATCGGTCATTAATGAGATGGAAGAAGAAATCGAAAGGCAATTGGACGCTAAGGCAGCTAAGACTAATTTAACGGCAACGAATGTGAAAAATATTATCAAACATGTTATCACCAACGAACACGTGATGGCGATGGTTAAAAATCGTCTTCAAGATATGGAGGATGATGTACCTTTCGAGCCGAAATTGACAAGGGCGAAGGCCAAGTATGATCGCGTGAAACATTTCACAATTATATGGAATGATTTCTTTAAATAATAATATTTAATTGCAGAGAACTAGCAGCCGCTCAAGTTAATATACCATGGCCGATCACACCAATGAAAAAAACTTCATCAGAAGTGCAGGCACTGATTGAGCAAGAATTATCTGAAGATTCTTCGGATGAAGAATACAATCCAGAACAAGATAAGCAAAGCGACGATGATAGGGAAGCAGAGAATTCTGCAAATAGCGATATGGATTCACAGCCTTCGACACCTGTAAATCATTGCGACTCGGCCTCAGTTGAACAGTCTAAATCATCAGAAGTTCAGTTTGATCCAGAAGGAATTTTCAAAATTCCCGGGTAAATAAAAGTCCAATACATTTCTGTAAAACGATATAACATTTGTATAAATTATATTAATTGTGTTATGTATAATTTGTATAAATTATATTGTATATATTATACTTCGTTTAGCATTCCTCATGTACCAACGGAAGAAGAGAGTATTGGCCAAAGAACGCGTTCGAAGCTTTGTTTAAGCGAAACACCTCTAGAACAAATTGAACAGGCATTTATACCACCAGACATAACAACTGATATGTACGATTGGGACTGCGAGGTAGACGAGGATTGGGATAATTTTTTAAAAGAGTTTACACAACCCTTAACTCAAGATCTTGTAGTGGAGGATGATCCAGAAGCAGATCCGGAATATAACATTTTAGAGGATGAAGAAACTGATCTTTGTATGTGTTTTATGCACCATAAATTATGCACATTGCAATGAATTCTAAACTGATTTAAGTTACAGTGGATAAGGAAGAGCTGAGGGCTGACAAAGCTGTGAAAGTTACACGTAAAGAATTGAATAATTTGATCGCGGAATTATTTGAATTTACCGACGCATTCTCAACACAGGAACAGGAATGTTCAAAAAAGAGGAGATCCGTAGAGAATACAAATGTTTCGATTGAGAACAACGATGCGGTAAGATAGAAATGCAATGTCTCTAACTCATTTTTGGAAATATCACTTTACTACAGCTTTAATTGTGGAGTTTAGAATTGTTCTGTAACAGAATCATTACCTCCACACAAAGAACCCGAAGTTCCCCATGTAATAAATTTGGAACAGCGGGAATTATTGGCCGTTCAATTTCGTCAGCATGTTCAACTAATGGCCCAGCATTTCGCAATGACTTATATGCACCCACATTTACATTCGCATTCGGAAACGTGCAAGCAGAACTTAAACAGTATAAAGTAAGCTTATATTCTAGCAATTCGTGAATAACTAATATACATCACAGATGTATAATACTGGTATTATTTTTCACAGATATTTAAGCAACGGTCCTAATTCTGCGTTCAACGTTCTGAATTTACCGGATGCATTGCAATTAGTATCGGAATGGGAAAACAAATTTTTGGACAACCAATTTGCCGAAGATATCAAGAAAACTATTGCAGACGATGACGCGATAAGAAATATATATTCTTCGAACAAGTGGAAGTGTGTTCCTAAGTTTCATCCAGAGCTGAGGAAATTATTTGTGGAGAGTAAAGCTTTAATGCATCCGCACCTTTTACCTCACATACCGTTTAAAAGCGAACTCAGTAAACTCGGACGCGCTTCGTATCTAAAATCTGAAGAAAAGTAAGTAATTATGAGGCACTGTGAGAGGGAACTATGTACTATTTTATGGCTGTTTTTTTTTTAGTTTAATTGCGTTAGGTTTAGAACAGTTCTTGCCTTTTGTTGCGACAAAACCAAGAAAATTTAAAGGGAAAAAAGTTCAGCTAATGGATGCAATACAATTAATCGTCGAGTACTTATTACCGTGCAGAGAAGTCATAGGTTTATTGCATCACATTGAAAGACGTCGATATGCAAGGGACGCGAATCCGATAAAGGTAATTAAATACTAAGCGAAATAGATAAAATCTAGCAAGTTGTTTCTTTGTAGAGACATTAGAGATAACGGAGAAATATTAATAATTATTTATTGCTGTTTACTGATTTCAATGGTAAAGAATGACTAAAACTAATTATTTCGACAGCACTATTACGAGAAGGGTTGTGCCCCTAGAACGATACACTATATAACATTAGAATGCAATCTTAAAGCACCCAAAGATCAGCCAGTGCATCTGCTCCCTACTGAATGGAAAGATTACCTTAATAATGTAAGTATTGATGCCAAATATTTACGAACCTTCGATACTATATTTTATTGTGGTACTTCGTTATGCTTCATATATATTTTTGTTTTTCTACAATTGTACAAAAAATAATCATTTGAATGAGTACAAATATTCGATCGATGTTCTGATAACATTTTATTTATTTATACAGTCGGGGCAAAAAATTGATTTGTTAAAGCGAAAGCATATACTGAATTCATACAACGATCTTATCAAGAAGGATTCTATTGCGAAGGTAAACCAAAGTTGTTTTGCTACTTCTAATGGTCATTTACGCAACCTTGGTGTCAATATATTGCCAAAAATATTACCCGCAAATGCGAACCAGAAAACAGTAACGAAAGGTGCGCCGAAGAGCAATTCACATGCAACTGAGAAAGCAAATTCCGGAGTTTCGAAAAATATATCGATTAGTGAAAAAATCTGTACGGAAAATAATGCCGATATGGTAAATGATGTACTCGATTTGCGTCACGATAATCCATTAAAAACTGCAAGTACGCAAGAGGAAAAAGAGAAAGAAGCAGATGAAAATAATACTAACGAAGAAGCCAAAAATGATGTGAATGCAAATCCAACTACATCAAGACATTCTAAAGTGTCGAAAAAATCCGAGGTCGTACAAGAATCACCTCAACTACGCAGAACAACGCCTAGGCTGGCAAAAACGAGGAGTGCGCAGAATATGAAGCTCATGGCTCAAGTTTTAGGACCAAAGGCTTTATCTTCGAATTGCAATACCTTGAAGTCCAGAGAAAAGGCTGATTCGGATAAGAGTTGCGACAAATCGTCCACTTTGCCTAAAATAGTATGCGACATGATTATTTCTTTTAATGAGGTAAAATTATTGTTTTTAACGAATTGTTCCGTTCGCTCCAGGACAACGAGGACGAGATCGCGGAATTAATGTTAGCTAGTACTACTATAAAGAAAGATTCTCTCAGTAGGAAAAAGGCTAAGGAAGCGAGGGAATTAGAAAATATTAAGAGGCTTTTAGAATCGGAAAATCCACTAAGCGAAGAAGAAAGGGGTTCGAGTATGTATACATTTATTCATTTTCGTATATTTAAATTGAAAATCATAAAACTGTATTATTTTATACAGAATTTGCTGCTTCGTATCTGCAAAAGCTGCACTTAACATTGGAGTCCAACAATCCAGAAACATTTCGATCTGTGATAAAGTTGTATTTAGATTACTATGAAAAGTTGGACAGTATTAATCAGATGGAGAACGAATCGTCCTTTACCGGTACATCGGTATCATTGGAAAATGATGAAATTGTTACAACATCAACCAAAGACAAAGATGCGATAACTATAGACCTGTATCGGGATGTGTGTGAAAAATTGCACGAGTATCCCGAGCTTTGCACAGATTTCTTATTGTTCCTAAAGCCGCATCAAGCCGCTATGATGGACAAATCCGTGGAATATATAATGCTTCAGAAAATGAGCGAATTCATAAATGTAGCACAAGTATACTTCGCTAAACAACCTTCGAGGATAGCGAAAATGATGCAAGCGATTACACAACTTTCATCCGACCCACAGACAACATTAGAGCACATTCATGCAACCATGGGTCCGATACTTAAGGGATACCCTTTAATTATGGATTTATTCTTGCAAATATTGCCCACTGCCAAACCACCAGAAAGGTAATTCGAATTGGGATACCGAGAGTTTATCGACACTTGTATTGTTAAGCGCAAGTAATTTACAGATGTATAGGAATACGTTTTATTGTTTTCTAGCTTATTTGCGTCGCATTTGTTTGAAAATTTGACATGCCCGGTTGGCCCACATGATAAGAGCAAAGTATATCTCGAAGATGCGCCAGAATTGTATGAGAGTGTAGATTTGCCCGTGCCAGCATCTCAGGAGGATCCTTACGGCGGTGAAAATTGCAGATGTAATTGTCATAATGGCGAGGATTCGAATTGCAAAAATATATCTGAACATTGCGTGTCTTGTGGCACAAGGGTATATTTTCTTTTAATTCTTTGTATTACTCTTAAAATAGTCTCAAATATACAATAAAAGTGGAAAAAGATATAATTAATAGTTACAATACATTATTGAATTCTTTTCGTAAAGAATTTGTTATATCTTCACAGATATTATTTGAGACTATTTGATACAATTATTATATGAATATCATTCACTTACTTCAATTAAACAATTGCACAGTTCCTCAATGGAAAAATTTACCTTCAAACATCGGAAGGTTTGAGACCTGCGAAAATTATATTCCCTGGGGCTGATGAAGAGAAATTAGAAAATATTGCTCGTGTGTCCTTAAAGACGGCCGATAAATTTGTTCCATCAGTTTCGTCCAAGCGACGAAGAAAGTCTTCGAAGAACGAATTTAATTCCGAGGAGCAATATCAAAAATCATGTATATCGAAAGCTTCGCCTACGAAAGAGACAGAGGAAGGGAGAAAGATAAAAAAGACTATAAGATCTCCACCGAAAGCGGCAGAACATAAGAGAAATCTAAAGAGGCCAACAAGTGAAACGAATTATACGGACTTAAATACGAAAAGAATGCGCATGGCACAGTGCAAGAATAAAAGGGATAAAAAGACTGATAAGCAAGAAGCGGGACTAGAATGTACTGATTTAACCGTTACGAATTACACGAAATCGGATGGTGTAGATTCTAAACCTTCCACAAAAGAGATAGAAGAAAGTAATATATTGGATGCAGAAATTGAAGTAAGAAGTGATAATGTAAATAGAGTTGATTCATCTGATGATACGAAAGACACTGTAGATACAATTAATGATATAAATGTTAAACCGTGGACACGGCAAGAAGATATGATTCTACTTCAAACTATTAAAGTAGAATATTCGGAAAATTCGCTTATCGCAGTCAGTAAAACGTTAGGAGATCGTACAATTGATCATGTAAGTCTTTAAAGTGTTAAAAATAACATTATTCATTTCTATGCATTTTTATATCATGCATCTAAGTGATATTTTTGTTCAAAGGTCCGAGAAAGATGTGAGATGCTCCTTTCTTTACTGGAGAAAATGATGTAGCGTTATGTTAGTCGAAGGAAGCGTAACGTTATAAAACCTTATTACATATGTCACTCAATGAATAAAGATATTTCCTAATTAAAGGAGAATACAATGTAACTATGTTTAGAAAAATATTGTCGGATAGAAATTAGATGATGCGAAGGTATGAAACATTATCTTATGTAATTGAAATTTTAGGTTCCACTTAATAATTTTATATTATATTCTTATCTTTTAATTTTACAGAAGCAAGAAGTCATGATTAACTGTTGCATTATATGAATGATATGATCGTGCAACTAAAATGAGAATGTTAGAAAAAGCGTTAAAGAGAAGACTGCGCATACGGTACGAATGATAAAACTATGTTTTGTCTTATAAAATATTGCCCCTTCCTGCACATGCACAATCTGATACAATGTGCATGATCAAATGGTTTTTATGAAAAAATAAATAATAAAAGGATTGTTCTAATCATTACAATGCATAGTTTGCTGCTAAATAAAGATTTAGCATTCATAAAGCTTTACAAATTATATATCTGTATTTGTGTTTACATCACACGTATACAAAATCTATTTACAAATTATTTATCTTATAAATTTTTCTGACTAACCGTATTTATCGATGTATCTAATATTCATTGAAAACTCGTTTTTTTAAATTATATTGTAAATATACATGTACATACATATGTTAAATGATATTTAACTACGTTTATTTTCACGATTTTATTCTACGTTTTTGCTACCAAATTTTGCATAAAAAGTAATTTAGGAAAACAGATTTATTTATTAATTTCACAGAAATTCGTATACGTATGAAAAATATTGTTCCCTTTATGTCGTACGAAACATGAAATTGTGCTCTCAACATGTAAAATTATTAAGAAGTTGTGTCAAAATTGACAATTTTTTTAATAGAAATATAATTAATGCATTTTTAAATACACAACTGGTTTGCTCTAAATTTAATACAAAATTCGACTTCATAAGATCCAACTATGTAAAAAGTTTAAAAGAATTCAGTCTTATTTACTTGATCTTTTTAGCAAATCCAACTTAATTACTTAAATAATTTAACGAAATATCTTGACGTTGAAATTATTAAATTGACGTCTATCTTGCCACAAAAGGTCTTAAACCGAATATTTAAACCAAGTTAAAAATGGTTTAATTAGAACTGTACTATAATAGTTATATAATAATAGATAACTTAAAAAGACAACTTGTTACACACAGTGCACACTAACCAGAGCTTAATACATGAGAAAATTCGTTCGAGATATTATACAAAGTACAAACAGTCTAATGTTTATTTTTATCGTGACTTTTATATACATAAACAATCTTCAACAATGAAAATTTCATAAAAATGACAGACGTACCATGATACGTATTTATATTTCGTAATTTCTATGAAACTTTATGCTTGTTACGTCTTACGTTCCTTTTACATCCATCTTATTAATAAATACAAACATATTGAATGAAACATAAGAAGAGTACGCAAACATCACTCGCTTTCCAAATTCTTGCGAAAATAACAATGTAGTATTGTTACCGCAATATGTACACTTGATAAATTACTTTATCACAATATGGAACGTCGTTGCAGTAGATTTTGGTACTTTCGATCATACCCATGGCTCTTATCTGTATAATATTGTAGGCAAACGTACAAACTATGTAAATTGTATTCACATAACGTATATCTATCGATATTTTGCAAAAAGTAGAGTCATTCTTTGTACAAATAATCTGCATAGTAGATGTGTTCACAAAGAAATAACGAAGACATTTTTAAAGCATTTCCATGCTATCTATATCTATTCCGATATCAAGAAAATCTTCTCCATAGTCTTGGATATTCCTTTGCACGAGGGAATGCTCTGTATGATCTGGGTCATCTGTTACAGGGCTTGGCGGAGGATTACTCATTGTCCTATCCGAATCTACTGGCATCCTATCCATACCTTCTCCGCGTCTTAATCTTGCTTCCTCTGCTATTTCTCTTGTAGAGAGTTCAGCTTTTGTCAACAAGGCAGGAAGATCTTTTTCTGAGCCATCTAAAAAAGGAGTGTTTGTTGACTTTTATTTAAAAAAGAAACGAAAGATTTGTATGATATAAAAATAAATATAGCTTTACTTTCTAAACACTTAATCAGTTCTTGTGCTTTTTGCCTTCTTGCAAGCGCATCAGCTTTCTTTTGATCAGCATGCTCTTTCTTATCATAGTAAAAGATCTCCCTTATCTGTTCTCTGGGAATATGCTCATCATTTTTAACTAACCACAAATATACCCCACCAGCGGTTCTTCTTCTATAACCATTCATTGTTAACAAGCCACCTCCTTCTTCTATCTTTTTTGTTTTCTGATAGAAATCTATAGCTTTCTCCTTTCCAAGTATATCAATGATCCTTCCTGGAAGATAAAAACATTTAAATAATCGTACAGCTATGAGTTAATTTATGTTCCTTTCAAACTTACTTATTAGAGTATTCTTTTTTTCATTCAGTTTCGCGGATATATCGGTAGCTATATCTGCATCGGACGAATCAACAGTTATACTTAGTTCTGCTATTTTCCGTGTGGTTCCCTTTTGATTATCTACATCCATCGAATTATGTCTTTTCCCCAATCTTAATTTAACATTGCCTCTATCCGAATTCGTCCTTTTATTTGTCAATCTTCTTTCAATATCTTTCTCGTCTTCGGAACTATTATTGTTGCACTGTTCCGTATCCCATCTACCGTCAAACGAGTAACAATGAGGTACGGTATAACTCTCAACACTGCGTTCATAATTCTTATTCCTTGTTACACCGCATGATATTAAATCTTCCGTTAAGGATTCCTCTTGCAACTGAGTGCACCATATCTTGTATTTATCGTTTTTTCCTCCCCAACTATTGTTTGGGTTTCTGGATCGTTTTATTTTCAATTTAGGTCTCTTGCTTCTGCTATGACCAGAATCCGAATCTGTTTCACTTTCAGTATCCGCAGAGGCATCAGACTCGTCGCTGTAGCCCATTTTAACATTTTCTTCTTTAGTCGGAAGAGCGGGTGGTCTTTTTAATACATTATATGTTTCGATGTCACTCGTCTAAATAAAACAATGATTTTTAATTAACAATCGTGCTTTACGCTAACACGAAACGAATCTTGTGTTCCGTACATAAAAACATGATTGGGAAAACATGAAGAAACGATTCGTTGAAATGAATATTCCTTGAAGCGAAATAACTTAAATTCATTTCTAAACTTTAACATAGGCCTTTGCGATTTACAGTAGGTTAGACTTCTGTCAAATTATGCGATATTTTTACCTCATCGTCTATAACTTCGCCATCTTCAAGCTCTAACGGTTCTGCTTCCATAGTTTTTCCTTCGGAAGTAACGACTTTAACAATAAATAAATATCGAAAAAAGATTGGACCATGCAACAACCCCCAAGAAACCTTTTTTCTATACGACTTAACGTTAAGTTTTCTTACAATTCCGCAATTGTCGACTTCACTGCTGTACATCAATGGTGCTAATCGAGAACTGTCGATAGTAGTATCGATAATTACCGATGGTCATCGATATCGAAAACTATCGATAAATTTTAGAAACAAGATCGATAGTTTTTGATAGCGGTAACCATCGATGGATCTCTGCTACTAATCACCACTACAAAATTGTAAATTGTTAAAACTTCTAAAATTGACATACGTTAATCGACTGATTAACTTAACCGACGAAGTTTGAAGTGGCCCTTAAATTGAATTTGTTGTTATTAGTTGACGTAATAAAAATATGATCGTAACTCGCAGTGCAAATTGGTCGAAATACTGTTTTCAGCTACTCGTCCCACGTTATTTCCAAAATGGTAATTCCAATTTTTCATACTCTTCAATAATCATTAACGCACTTTGTACGTTATAAGGAGATATTTATGTAATAATAAGATAATAATGAAATGTCATATTACATACATTGTATAAATAACAAAGATGCAAGATGTATCGTAAATAATAAACATTTCGAATAGGAGAATTTGTCCAATAGTGAAAGGGTGGACATATTTTTTAAAGTGGTTGAAGAGTGCATATTTTTTTAACAGCTAATCCATCTGTATTATACACGAGCACAAACACGAAGCAAAACGATTGTTGTAAACATATTGTTTGGCTAGATATGGAAGTATGTTATTAATATGTAATATATCTTGTGTAAGAAAAAAGATACGTGGCTCAATATTAAATATATTTTATCTATTTCAGATGAGTGGACTTGACGTGAACCAGTCTCATATTTTGGAAATAGCATGTATAATTACTAATAGAGATCTGCAGCCTGTGAGCAAAGATTTAAATATAGTTGTGCATCAGCCAGATGAAATATTAAACAATATGAACGAGTGGTGTTTAAAAACGCACATAAAAGTAAGCCGTTAAAATGAATATTCGAATTTTGTACAATGACTTTACATTATTTTCAATCCCAGACAGGATTAATTAATGAATCGCGTTTGAGTAAAATTACAATAGAGGATGCTGAGAAAATTGTGCTGGATTATTTAAAGACGTACATTACGGAGGGTACATGTCCATTAGCAGGAAGTTCAGTTTATGTGGATCGCATGTTCTTATATAAATATATGCCATTAGTTAATAATTACCTACACTATAGAATTATCGATACTTCTACTATTAAAGAACTAATCAAGTAAGTGGATGCCTTTATATGTTATGCAGCATGTATGAGTAATTCAGCGCTACATAATTATTTTAATATTAGGAGGTGGAATATAAGTGTACCTGATCTAGAAAAGAAACATGATCATAGAGCATTATCGGATATAAGGGAAAGCATACGAGAATTGGAACATTACAAGCAGTATATATTCTATCCATGTATAAAAAACTAAATGTATTTATATACTATTTTTTAGTTCTCAATAAATCGTTTAATTCTGTACACACTCTGTTATCCACTGCAATATTATTATATCCTTTTTTAGGTCGTTAGTACTTCACTATAATAAAAGTAATATAAAAATGAATAAAGATTTCAGGGGTGCAGTAGGGAAATAAGAATTGTTATAGGGCAATTATGTTTCAAGGTAAACCTATTTATTTTTCTGGAACGTAATCTGTATTTATACATGTCTTATAATATTTTGTATGTTCGTATTGTAAATGAAACGTACAGTGGGTGTAGAAAGTATACATATATTCTTCAAAACGAAATATCTTTTTTATAATTGATCCAAACGACTTGAGTTTTTACAGGAAGATAGAAGGACTATTTTACTAAATATCTGGTTTCCGTCGTTTTGAAAAAATCAGTATCTTCGAGGTTACAAAGAAAATAGTGCGAAAATTATTATTATAACGAAAATTTAAAAGTATGTCTTTTAGAGATCTCAGTAAGATACATGCACCCTGAAAATTTCATCCATAGTGATTAACGTTGCTTGGAGCTATGAATGTTTAAAGATCGCAAAAAAAAAGGTCGAAAATCGTAGAAATGGGCCAAAATTAGTGATTTTCAACAGATTTTGCGTTTATAGCTCTGAGTAACGTTAATTGATTTAGACAAAATTTTCAAGATGCATATATCTTACTTACATCTATAAAAGACATTTTTTAAATTTTCATTATAAGGTGAGATAAAAAAGTTGACAAAATAATTTTTACTATTTGTCTTATTACTTTGAAAATTCTGATTTTTCAAAACGACCGATACAGGATATCTAGTAAACTAGTCCTTCTATCTCCTTGCAGAAACTCAAGTCGTTTGTGTCAATTATAAAAAAAGATATTCCTTTTTGAAGGGTGTACGAATATTTTTCTACACCCACTGTAAATATAGTGCGCGTGATCGCTCTACACAGTAGAGGTTATATTCGTTTGTGGCGTTGTGATGTAATAGTGATATATGAACTTTAGGAATATCGTTTTATCTTAAGTAAGGGTTAGTATTTGTTTAGTCTTAATAATTTAATTTGTATATTGTGTAAGATATTTCTAAAATTGTTTAACGTCGCTGTATATAGTGTTTCAGGCATATGTATTAAATATTACACCCCTTTATTCCGTATAAACTATGATCGAAAAGATTACTGTATCTATATGTAATAATATACAAATTACGTACGGAAACTGAAAACTTTTTGAGATCTTTCATTAACATACATACGCAGGTTACAAATTTATTTTGACGTATGCTGTTTTAACCTATGTTTTAAATTCTATAAAGGAGCATGCGATTTCCATGTTAACCACCTATTACTTAAATATACAGGTGCAATCTTTTATTTTTAGTTAACACTATTCACAATGGCACAGTCTAACAGTGGAGGCGTAACGCCTATGGCGATCGGTGGCCGTATGGTCAGAGAAAGAGAACGCCTGGTTGGTATGACAGATGAAGAACGCGCTTGGAGAGCTCGTTATATCAAAAGTCAAATTCTTGATCCGGAAGAGCCGATAGTCCCGGAGGGATATCATAAAGAACTTTATAATCCCCTGCGAAGATTCTATAGAGCACCTTTGGACAAAGTTGAATCATTCCTAGTTCCCGTTGTGGTAAGAAAATAAATGTCTCATAAATGAAAAGCAACACCACTATGTATCATCTGTGATTGTAGGGCGATTTCAAGGCTGGTGTTATACGTGGTATATTTGGAAAATCGATAATGAGTATAATTGGAATTTATTGCGGGTGGTACTACTTCAAATATAATACAGGGGTATGTAAATTTGGTCTTCTAATATGTATTTGCAATGGTATTATGTACATAAAACTATGAATCTCTTTTATAGACTTGGGAGAGACAATCGGGATGGATAAAACGGCCGACGCGTGATGGCGTACTTCCAGGGTCCAAAGACTATGCACCCGTTCAAAGACCCAAAAACCTTGCTACATATGGTTTTGAAAAATCTCCCATATAAGAAGTAGTTGTTGTTACGTAGTCTTTAAGTACAATAATATAATAAATGAAGGTAATGATATGGGATGTTGTGAGTATACTTTTAATTTTATAAGTAATTGCTTTGAGATAAAAGAATTATTTCATAATAGGAAACGAATATTTTTCTTAAAATTTTTGCATATTTATTAATGTATGCACCTTCTGAAAATATATTTGTGGAAACTGTACATAAAAAAGTACGTAAAATGCAAAATTAATATGAAAAATAAGTCGGCATAAAATATCCAACATATTTATATGCAAAAATTCAGTTATTATTTGGTATCATTAGTTATTATACATATTTATTTTAGGAATCCAAATATCTGTCTTTGTCGTCCCAGTTGATTTTCCTCTTGCAAAGCTTTCAATAGACCTGCATTCAATTGTAAGCCTATGTTTCGACCCATCTAGAAGCGTAACATCTTTTTACATGATTCGTAAATAATGCGTAATGGTGAATATAAGTAAGGTATGATCGTTTTAATACCTGCAACATTTTATTAAAAGTATTGGGCTGAATGCTTCCGTAACCCAATTTAACCACTGATGAGATTTTACCATTTGGTAATACGGACATGACTATACTACTTGCACTACATACTTCCTCTTCTGAAGTTGGATCCACGATAGAATTGTCACCAATCTATAAGAAATATGGCAACATTCAAACGATGAACACAAAATACAGGTGCATAAATAATTTATCTGTGAAGTACAGAATACATTTCTGGCGTAAAGCAAAACGTTTTTCTCTTATTACGAATGCTACTAAAAGTATAAAATGATAAAAATTGGTAGAAACATACTTTACACAGTGTTACAATGACTGGATAATTACTTGAGTCTAATTGTATACAATCATAAGAATCATCGGACAATTGAATATCTGCTTCTCCACCATCAAGAGTTGCAGTTGTGATTTTTGGAATTTCTGTAGTACTCAAAGCTGCCTTGACGGCAGCTCCCACTGCATCGAAAAGATTGCCTCCACATTGAAGGATCTATAACATGTATTAATATTCATTCTTCAAACTATTTCCTTTTCGAGAATTCAACTTTTATGTGTAACTCTCAGGCCTAACCCAGAGAGACGACTTTTGAACCACATGACAATCACAAAACAGTGGTTTGCTTCCAGTTGAAAGAAGATAGTAACAAGAAATCATATGTTTTTACTTGTTTCTATCTTCTTTTCTTATCGTGCGGTTCAAAAGTGGTTCGTTTGAGTTAGGCTTCAATGTTCATTTACCAAGACGTCTACATATATTTTCCAACATTTTTTATGGGGTAAAATGCATAGTGTTCTTAAATCGAAAGCGTTACGTGTCTGATAAGCGGCTATTAAAGTATTGCTTATTTCGGTTGCTAGATCATCCCCGCCTTTCCCTTCAAATGCTGGAGTCGCTGTAGCAGAGCTATAACATAATAGTTTAATTAATTAAAATTGAATTTTATGAAACTCTAAATGATACTACATACCAATCCACAAAAAATTCCAATTTTCCTTCAAATGGATTGTCAGCTTGAGGCGTATCAAGTTCTACTTTAACACTGACAAGTATATCAGTGTTTCCTATACGCAATCTTGTGGATCCATGAGTTTGTGGCATGACTTTTGTTTCAATTTCCATGGATCGATATTCGCACCTACGTCTGCCGTCATTTCTAAAGTCTGCCTTGTAATCATAATATCGAGTTAATTGAAAAAATTAATTTTAATCTTGAATACAAGTTTGTATCGACTTACATCTACTCCGTGAAGAATAAAAGTTTTCTCGCCGGAACTTAGAATAACTTCTGCCATTGTGAAACAATTTACTTGAAAATCTTAAAATTGAAAATTTTATGCGTTGTTACATTTAAACTTCGGAGGGAATTAGACTGAACGTACTGGTACTCAATTTTTATCAGTTTTAATATGAGTAACAAGGTTACACTAACCTATAAAGAACGTAAATGCTACTATTTATTTACCCTCCCAGCAGCAGTTTGAAAATATTAAATACACCAGTAAGAAGATTAAAAAAATTATCTAAAATATTGAGCAACGTTTATTTTTAACTGTTATGAACAAATAATTAATTTACAATAAGATACACAATTCGCGTGATGCGCGCTCTTGAGTGTATCAAGCTCAATAAATTTATAATTTGTTGCGTATATCGCTAAACATTCTGAATCAAACGAACTTACACTTGTTGCACCGAATTTTTAGTTTGAAATGTGTACTTTTATCACAAAAAGTGCTGTAATTAATTACTTTCCATGTATTACTAAAAGCGAGATATTTGAATTGTTAATACTGGTGCATAATTAATAATTACAGATATTTTGCGTACTGTATACAGGGTATTCGAATACATATAGGCGCAAATGAAAGGGGTGATTATATGGGCTAAAATAAGACGAATTGCGTCCAAGGCTTCGTTTAAATTATTAACAATTAAAATTTTGACGAAAGACCCCTAAATGTAGGCAACTCGGCGAGCCCGTTGGTCGCTTGGGCTACTGCCTGGAATCGGCAGTCGCCCAAATAGCCGACGGTGCACATCGGATTGCCTATATGCAGGAGCCTTTCGATCGACTTTTAATTATGTTAATAAATTATTGACGAAACCTTAAACGCAATTCGATCATTCTTGATTTTCGTCTTTCTTCAGGCCATAGAATCATTTTTTTCATTTGTGGCCAAGTATACATACATATACATATAGTGGAACATTCTGTATATTGCAATGTAGTAACAGGAAGTTGAAGCTTTTTCTATTTGTGCATTAAAGTCTACGCGAAGCATTTCATTTTTTGCGCAATATATTCTGTATTGCGGCTGTCGCCTTTTGAACTCCAAGACGAAACTGTCCGTATTCCGGACGAATTTTCATACCACGATAGTAATATACAAGACTCATTTCAAAATGACCTAGATGATACAAAGCTTCTGCTTTGCAATACATCGCTTTGGCCATACTAGCGTTTTTCATTTTATGTTGCAAAGCGGTTTCGGCATCTTGCAGTGCTTTCCGAGGTTCTCCCATCAGGAGATGACATTTACTCCGTGCTATTAATGCATTGCTATCGTTTGGTTCAAGATCCAGTGCCTGGCAGAAATAATGACATTAGTTTTATTTATATTCAACAAATGAAGTTTCTTTTTTTTTTGCAAATACATATGAATGATAATTAATTTTTTGTCCAATCGGAAACTCATTTGATTATAAATAACGGTGAAATAATATAAACCTTATTAATACAATTCATTGCAACTTTAAGGTCACCGAGCCGTAATTCGCGCAATCCTAAAGCCAGCATAGCTGTTGGCTCTGTGTCTTCCGGTAGCTGTAAGTTCCGGTCCTGTTTCTGCTTCATTTTTAACGACTGTTTGATATCTTTGGTACCCATGTTCACAGCAGCGGCACGATCTTTATCAGTGTAAATTTCTTCCTGGTGGCGAACACCATTGTTCTGCTGGCGTCATTTCTTTTTCTTCTGTATATCCACTTCCGACTCTACCGACAATTTCTCGGACTTGTCGTTCCGTTGCTTCTTCTCGGTTGTCGTCTTTTTCTTGCCGCTATTGATGCGATTTCCTTTACTAGTCTTATCAGTAAATTCTGTGTCAAGACAGATTCCTAAAGAAGGATTCTGATCGCAATTCTCTGTCTCCTCGGATAGTTTCGAATACGAAGCACTTTCCACGGGTGCTCGTACGTAGCTTTGCAATAGATCATGATGGTGCATCGATGAATTCAGGATACCCTGGATCTTCGAGTCGATAGCGTCCGATCCGTCAGTAGTCTCTGATAGAATTACTTCGCTCATCGCGTATTTTATATTAGTAAACTTGATTTTAATTTAATTTTGCTCCCAGTCTGTTCTTGTGGTCCACAATTAAACAATGTTCTTTTTAAAATGAAAACCAATATGGAAACTAG
This sequence comes from Holcopasites calliopsidis, assembly GCA_023838395.1. Lineage (NCBI taxonomy): Eukaryota > Metazoa > Arthropoda > Insecta > Hymenoptera > Apidae > Holcopasites > Holcopasites calliopsidis. The sequence goes on from JALHAQ010000042.1 coordinate 285,294, forward strand.
CAATGATTAGAGTAAATGAAAATTTTTCTCCGTGTTTAAATATTCTGCGCCTGTATTCTTGTTTTTTAATTTTTTCTAATTGTCAGAATATTTTAAAGTATTAGCGGTATACACGATATTTGTTGTACCTGAAGATTGGCAATAGAGAAACACGCGTTTCAATCACTGGACTAACGCGAAATGCAAAGTGGTACCTTCGTGCTCTTTGCGTGAGAAGCGAACGTGTGGTTATCGACACCTCTTCTAGACGCCTTGTTTCCTTAGAAACAGTCAACAATGCGGAGAAATTCGTCACACAAAATCTCTGATCGAAAATTCGAGTTCTTCCATTGTCAGAGCTCTCTTGGTAAAAGCTAATAGTATTCTAAATGAATACCACTTTCAAATAAAGTAAAGGCTCTCAGTTACAAGCCACTATTTGATTTATTTATTATCTGATTTATTTGTTACAAACGATTGAATGGAATACAGCATTGTTAATGGTCATTCGTGAAATACAATTAGGAATGATTTAATCCTATACTATACATGGTTCCATACACTCCATGCTTTAATTAGAGCTTCGTTTATTAAAAAATATTGCTTACGTTTTGAGAACATTCTATTGAGAAATAGGTTTGCATACGATGACCCAAACGCTATAAAGTTGGCGACCAGTTAAAAAAAATTTGGAAATGATTTAGACCAGTTCGAAATTCAGTTAAGGATGATTGTGTTAATAAGGTTCAAAAATACTATTAAAATCTTTAATATCATAAAAGTAAATCTTGTACAATTTTGACAACATAGTGGGAAATATTTCAAAAATAAGAACTTACTTTATTATATAGACCCATGGCTTTATGATAATTTCCAGTTTGCACATGGACGAACGCCTCGTTTACTAATAACTTCCTTTCTAGCGAAGCAATACGCTTAATTTGAGATTTCGATTTTCGGCGATTTATCATATTGATCCGAATCCTACAATACATTTGTCAATTGCTCGAATGACGTTGTGCCTCATTAATACAAAAAAAATCGATATAATAAGAAAAGGTATTACAGACAATAATAATTCAATATTATTAGTGCACGTTGCGAAAATTTAAGTAGAATGGTATAGAACGAGGGGAAACAATGAAAGAAGAAACGAGTGTCTACTTACTGTAACTGCTATCCAATATTGTAAGAGATACTTTTCCCTTATTAAAATAATTGCAAAATATCGAACGATAGAACTATATGCTTCGCAATGAATTGGGAGCGATTATTAGTGCATTGTGCATGCAATATGTGTTTACTGAACAATTACGTTTCTGATGACGAGAATGAAATTAAATAAGTAAGAAATAAAGTTGCAGAATTGTTGACTATTCTAATTCTAATGAATCTGAATAAAAAAGGATATAAACAAATTATTTTTAATTGCATAACGCATCACTTACCCATAGATCGTCAATCTCCGCGTTAAAAAAACAATTTTTCTTTTTCAAGTGATCGTATTTTGTATTTCTAGACAGTAATATATTAAATCATTTCGATGATTACGGGGATGAATCCCAATTCTATCGGATGCTATAAATTTTCCCGAACTATCTTATTTAGCTCTTGCGACCGCAACTTTTGCGTTTATACTTCCTGTATTATCTCCCTACTCTTCTTAATCAGGTCTAATCAATATGACAGTAGTAACAGAGGACAGAAATAACTATATTATTTCACGTTTTCTTCCCCTTGCAAGAAATTGTATAATAGAAATGTCGATGATCGAAACGCGAGTAATGTCTTCATTTTCTTTTTTAGTTGCGCTTTCTATTTAAACGAGGATCGTTTTTTAAATGCGTCTGTAATAAACTCATGTACTAATTTTTCTATTGGGTACATGTCATTTGATTAAGAGATTCATTTGTCGTGCATTTTTTAGAGATTCCATATGTTGTATACAAGAAAGAAATAAAGTGAATGCCAAAGTTTAATTAATCTTCCTATTATTTACGAAAAATGAGTACAATAAAGGCTGAAATAATCAATATATTAAATAGAACATCAATTTTTTAAATAGTATAATATTTTTTAAATGTATTTGTCAAATTATGACAATTCTGTTTAAAGGCTTTTGTTAAAATTTTGCCTTTGACAATCTTTTAAATACAACAATTTGTACTGTTTCTCGAAAAGATTTGTTTAAATAAGGAAGTTAGTATATACTAGTTTATTTACTGTGACGTTTTAGTGTTATGATTGAAATCTGATAGACGCAGTTTAAAAATGACATAAGTTATAAATAGGGTCTTTCCTTAGGAGCATTCCTTACAAGACATAAAATAATTATCAATTCTAAATTGTACTATAAATATATATAAGTATTTATATGTCTCTGATACAAGGACTTTATTTACATTTAATTACATGTTAGTTTTATCACTACTATAAATATACTTCAATAAAATTCTATATTCGCTCTATCAGAAGCATATTACTGTGGTGGTTTCCAAGGTGTAATTTTTGATCTAGTAGTACTATAAGGCATGTAAGCCTCGTTTGTGCCACTTAAGTTTGGCTTGTGATCTGCCATCCACTTATACTTTGGTCGATTCGGATCATTGTGAGGAAGTAAATCGGTTTTATAATGCAACCATCCGAACCATTCTGCTGGGACTTGTGAACCGTCGTAATTCATATCAACCTTTTCAGAATATATTACCCATCTATTGGAACCTATCAGAAAATGTACATTAAAAATATGAGGCGATAATTAATAATAGTCTCTTGGCATTCTATCAGTTACAAACAACTAGAAAAGAAAGCTAATGAATTAATTTCTGTTTATTTATTGCCCTTACTTTGTGAGAATTTGAAGGATGCAAGATACGATATCTTTCTTATATATTCGATACAGCTGTAATATAATGAAGTCTTTATTTTAACTTACCATAGAAGTATGAATTATTTTCGTAATATTTATTTCCATATTTATCCTCGCCCACTAACGTTCCAGCTTTCAATTCATCGACTCTGAAATATTTAAAGTACCGTAATGTAATGCCATTATTAAAAAACTGTCTGTAAATAAGAAATTCGCAATAACAATAAATATGTGTAATCTATTATTAGGTTGGCCAATGTAAAACGAGTTTGTAATTAAACAGGTATTAGAAATAAAATCGGTTTGAATATTATGTGACTATAATGACCTGTATAATGTTCGTAAAGAATTTAAAATACCACCGTTCGCTCGTATTATTTCCCAAAGTCGAGCAACTTTATCTAACCCTAATAACTTCGCCATGTTTGTTTCTCATACGAGTAGAGGAACACCTTTAACTACGCAAATTTTATAGAAGTCTGACTCTAACGATAATTATTACTTTTTATATTAACTTATGTATTTCGTCTAAATAAATGGAAATCTTACCTGGAAAAGCAAAGTTAAAAATTACAAACATTTCAATATAATTGTAAGAATAGTGTTGTTGCACATCGCGTTAATAAAATATTATAGTCACACATAACGAGAAAGCGCGCGAATATTTAAATGAGAATTCTAATACGTATATATAAATACTTCACCTGTATAGATAAAAGCACATTTGAACAAATTCTTTAATAAACAAAATATTAAATTATAATGAAGTTATAATAAATTATCAGATTTGCCTATATGTACAAAGTATTTTGTAATATTGTATAAATTCAGATAGAACTAAAATAACGTGTAGTACTTGAACTTAAAATTTAAATGAAAGACAATATAACAACAGAATCAGAAAAATGTATTCGATTATCGGTTTGATGTTGAAAGGACAAGGATTATGAATCCGACGCAATAATCAGAATATCATTATAGAAATTATTGATGGGAGACTACTTTGCTGAAGATACTATTGAAAGTTTTATGTTTTATACGTTTGAATGAAAATTTGTAAATAGTCACGCTTCGATGAATACATGTAATTTTTAGGAGTTCGTGTAATTTGCAAAACGAACGAATGCATTTGTTTTTTTTTCAATTGGCTAAATTCATTCAAAAATTAACTCTCAGTAGTATTAGAAATATCATAAATAATTATATTTTTCGATAGTTAATCAAAATTACATGATATTCTTCACCAACGATTGCATTAAACGAGGAAAACCAAAATAAACTTTCAATATGACAACAACGACAACGACCATAGAAAAGAAGCGAACTAAATACAGAAGTAATCAGAATCAGAATAATAAGAAAAAAGTTAAAAGTAAAGCTGTCGTCAAACCCGATGAAGAGAATAAAAGTAGTGAGATACAAAGAAAAGAAAAGCTGAAGAAATCTAGAAATGAAGCTGAGGAAGTGCAGAAAATGTTTATTTCTACAATCGATCCTTATGATGTACCCCTAACGTGGTGGGAAACGGAACCCGTAAAATACGCGTGAGTTATATAAGTTTTTATTTACATAAATACATCAAAAACAAACAGAAAATGATTAATCGGCGCTCTTGTTAGATCTGTATGTATGTATAGTAATACAAGAGAAGCATATAAAAGAAAATGTTATAATTACTAACTTGACTTCGTCGTTTTTCCCATTCTACATTGTTCCTTTATATGCATCATAGAATAACTTACCCACCTGTAAAATCGCGATTAGAGAAAATAATGGGAACAAATATCTCTCGATTAACCGATCGCAAATATATGCTGCGTTTTATGGCTAAGATTCAAGAGGAGAATGAAAGACAACAGAAAATACGTATCGAGAAGAGAAAATTATCGCCGCCGTCGCTTATATCTCGATTATTGCAACTATCCTATAAAGCGCTCTATGAACAATCGAAACAACCCGGATTAGACAAAATGAAACTTTATGTGTGAATAAATGCTGAAATAAAATCGCTTGTTTTTATTTTCTCAGGACATTTTTATTGCCTTTTGCGTGTTCTAGAACTAAATCGATAAAAACTCTACATCACGCTATACTTTACACAACAAACACTGCAAATGCAATTAAACGTTTTAGAAACATAACAAGTATAAGCAACAAACAAATTCATATTATTTACAACAAGTAACAATACAAGGAACATTATTGTTTCTAAACTACCAAAGGAAAATAAAGATTAATCCTTACATTATTTAAAACTACTAAACATAAGGAACTAAATTAACTAAAACGGAAAAAAGCATTCCATTTAAAACGGTGTGAAGCAATTTCTTCCAAAGAAGATCGTCAACTACGTTATACATACGCATTAACACGAAAAATGAACGTTTCAGAATATTGTGAAAGTGGCACTTGTTATTCACAGAATATTAATATTTTTTAAATAAATTGTACCTACTAGTAATTACATTGATTTTTCTGTTTTTGGTGAAAATCGTTGTCAAGCTTTTAGGAATTTTAATAAGGCACCAGCTTTTGATTTCATTCATCTCACTTACTATACTTCTATGAGTATATAAAGTTTTTACTATCTAAAATTTTGTGAAGAAGAGTCGACAGGAGATTAATCTTTATCTTCTTGTGGGAATGAGGGTTTTCAATGATGATCTTCTGCTGGACCGGAATCTGAACGTATATACCTTCGTTTTCACTGTGCGTCTTCACCGTTTCCAAAAGATCGGTATCTATAAAATTGCATAATATAAAATCATTGCATTTATTCTCATATATAATATTTCAATTCTTTCAATAAAATTGAATAAAAGTATTTTCAGTGAAATTTCTATCGCATAAAATGAACATAGTCCAATTGAAGAATACGTAAAAATTTACCTAAAGTCTCAGGTTCCCAGGGCTGAGCATCCCACAAATGGGACGATGAGCTCGTGGAAATTTTGATTTTCGGTTCCGGAACGTACTGATATTCCTGATTGGACCACCCTAACGTTGCTAAATGTTCGCTACAAAAAAGAATTATTTAATTTATTCTATAAAATGGTTTACATTAGAGTGAAGATATTACTCTATTTTCATTGAATTAATTTTCACTCTATTCAATATGCACTGTTTCCTGTTTATAATACATTGGAATTTACTTGTGTATTTCTTCCAGTTCGTGTTTCTCAGGCGCTTTCACCGGTGGTTCAGAAAGTGGATGAATTATTGGGTAATAATGCACGTGATAATGGTGTACTTCGGGTTTCTTCTTCGCTTCTTTTTTCTCCTTTATTGATTGCAAAAAATCCATTATCACTTTCTTCGGGCTGAAATAAAGAGATACCAATGTGTAATATATACTTTTACATAACTTTTATTGAATATATTGACCGTAAAAATTACGATACGAATCTGGAATAAGTGTCTTTATTGAATAACAATAATTGAGTTTTATGTAACACGAAAATGGTAGGCTTTATTAAAGAATAATTATTGTTACCGATACTGAATTTTGGATATCACTTACTATTCGAAAAAAAATCCCTCGCACATAGCAACCGAAAGTACCATTAAGGGTAAACTAAACTGAAAATCATAGAAAAATTATTTAAAATGTTTAATTTTGTCACTGCACTTTTAAAAACAAAAATCACACTTTGCAAAATTTAATTAATCCGTTGAATTCTTGTATACCGAAATCGTGCACTGTTATAGCTATGGTGATGAAGTTGACCGAATCAAACTTTTTAAAAGAAATGAATAATTACAATATAAACTAAACGAGTTATCAGAAATATTTGCGATTTACTTGCAAGAACAATTTTGCCTTCATGATGGTATGTTCCTTTATATCTACTTGTGCGTCCCTTGCTCCGATCGCGAAAGAAACTGAGAAACCCGATCAAACAGGACCCCCTTATATCTATGTACCCGCTTACTCTCTTTTCCTGCTAGCTCCCAAGAATTCTATTCCTTTTTCCGCGGGGTCACCGCTAGATTCCTTGCCACTGTAAAAATAAATTAAACACGCGCAAATTGCACTAATTCATTATTTCTACCTTAAGATTGGAACATATTTTTCCTTTTAGTTGCAGAATAAAATTTCACCTTAGGGTTGCATATTCTCGGGGGTCCAGTTTTTACTTGAAGCACAAGCATGTTTCATTTGCGACTGTTTCCGTTTCAATTAATTAAGGAAGAATGTTTTCCAAGGAAATTTTTTCTAAGCAGAGGATTCTATACCTTATTAATAGTAATAAATAAAATATAATTGACTGTAAAGTTTTCATTAAGATATTGTGCAAATCTCGATTAAATACAAAAAGCAACAAGCTTTCATTCAAGCATGTAAATATATTTAAAAATTGCTCCTATGAACATAGAAATCTGTAATTTCCTTTTTACTTTATTTTATCTACGGAGTGTTTTAGTAGTAACTAACTTATGTGGCCAACGGTTTCGTCCCACAATGGTCCACTTTGTATAATGGACAGAAGAAAGTAATGTAGAACCTGTAATACAAACGAGAGATAAAGATTACGTTTCCTTATCATAATTATTGTTCATATTCCGAGGTAGAGCCATGGAATATGCATTTCCTTTTAACTTTACAGAATGCAATACCTGCGGGTTTTATTGTAAAAGTTAAGAGCTGCGTGCAATTCCTTTTCTTTTTATCCATCAGGCATTCTAATCCTTATTTACCATACGTATTCTTCTACGATACATAAATAGACCATGAAAGCAACACTTCCGTTATTTTACATATGAGCATATTAACGATATACAGGAGGAAAATCTTTCCCGTGCGCGTCTACGATGAAGAAGAAACAATCGTAGAGAAGAATAAATTCCAGGAATCACTTATTCGAATTTATCATCCATATTTCATAATTACAATTCGTCTTTAAAATGTATCCACTTTCCATTATTCATCTCGCTAAGCCAGAGAAAGCTTCATGATATAAAAGGGGACATATCCACGGTGTTATTGGCACGTTATTACTGAACCGGTTCTATGCACATTTGATTGTTCGTGTGCTATGTTTTGCAGATGCGTATCTATAGGTGCGCATTGATTGCCAGTGTACTACTTTTGTAGCTGCAAAATCAAATATCAACTCAATTCCTACCTTCCCATGATTTCGCTTTTATCGAATAGACGTCACTTTCAAACGATCAATGCGGTTTCATAAATTGTTTTCTGAAAGTATTTAACACTTTCATAAGACACGATATATCCTGAGTTCGCACATGACTATTCATATTTTAATATCTTACACGGATTTCATCCAATTTCAATTCAATGTTGTACACACTTATTTTCAACTTCAGTAATTTTATTCATGCAGAATGGGTTCACTCTTTTCCTGCAAATAATCGTGTCTGTATGCCCATATCATCAGTTGTGTCGAAGTGTCATTATTATATCTCCTATAATTATTAACAAACAACAGTATTATGTGGCACATTTAACTTTACACAGTGCAATGCTGTATTATGATAAATGTTAAATCGAATTATAAGTCCACCATTCAAAAGTTACCGAAAAAGTCCTGGACTAAATAAAAGTAACGAAAAAATCGCATGATTTTCCGAATGGATATTGCCCATATGTATTTAAATACTCCTAATGGATATGCAACCTGTACTAAGCGATTTTATCGAACAAAAGTAAAAAAGTAAAAAGAAGTGCGATCCAAGTCCGGATCCTTTGGAAGACGTTGACGCCGCTCAACTTTCTATTTAGTTCTACATAATAAAAAATATATATATACATATAATACATAAAGCTGTAAACGGGTAATATAACTAAAAAAGCTGTATTTCAAACGGGAATTCATCTTTCTCTGTCGCTTCCCTTCGTTCGACAATTCTATATCTTTCTATCAATAGAAAGTGCGATATAGCCAATAATGATATCGACGATGAATAAAACACTGGCAATTCGTGCTATCCGCGAATCGAATGTTAACATTTGTCAATGGCACAAATAGTTTCTGATAACGTATGCGGAATATTCAATGTAACAAATTTCATTTTATTAGTCGATATGTGCAATTTCTGCTGTATAATTGTACTATGAATCGATTATTTATTAAACATTGGATTAAAATAACTTGAACAAATGCAAATATGTATCACTACTTTAATAAAACTGTAATCATAAGCGTTTGTCTACCTTGGAACGATATTACTTATCAAAAACATTAATGTTGCTTGCATTCTTAATTACTGAACTCAGTTGGAGAATGGCAAAATGAAAATAATAATAAAGTATTTACAAAAGAAAGTCTCGAAGTATAAGAAAATTTGAATCTAATAATTTCCATGTAATTCGGGCAGATGGCGCGTCCGATTGGAACATCCGCTGCAACACAACACTCGTGAAATCTCGTATATTGTTGTATGTATTTCAGTAAGTACGACCCGATAAACGGGTAGAACGTTGGTGAAGATTGAAGATATTTGTGAGATCTTTCGGAAATTAACACGGTGCTCTTCTTTTAATACGTATTACTAATTAACGTTATGCAAAGTGTGCGTACTTCGTTGTAAGTGACATTCAAAGTGCGTAGTTCGTATCGTTTGCATCCGAACTTCCTCTTACGAAAATTACGTACATTCCCGTATTAAACAATTAGTACGAAATTATCGCGTCAGCGTGTAAGAGCGTGTGGCAATATTCTTCGGTTTCGTTAGTTAGCTTTGAGGGATTCGTTCGAAAAAGTCCTACAAATATCAACCATTATTTTTGCTCAGCTACTCGTGACATATAATACGGAGTCGATATGTCGATTAATCTGAAACGCACCTAATGTACCGTCGCTCTTTCGGTGAGTAGTGCATGTGTGTGCATGTCCACTAAACAATGCGTAATTCAGTGAAAAAGAATTTATTACATTTATTACGTTGTGCAATTTTCATATTTGTAAATAAAAGTGAATATTGCGTTAAAACGCAAATAAATAAGAATCATTGTAATCATTGATAGATGATTGGTGCACAAGGGAACACATAAAACCTGTACATACGCGTAAATTCATGTATACGTAGATATTTACATATGCACTTACGTTTTTACGCGCACACATTTTTTACAGTCTATATTTCATGATTCCATGAAAGGGTACACATAAATTACAATCATTTATGTTATGCTCGCGAGCAGTATATTTCGTTTGGCAGTGGAATTTGAAGAAGAATAATTAGCAGCTTCTATGAAGGCAAATATTATAAATATAGAAATGATAACCCTATATACGTACGTTTAAAAATGTCCGTAGTTAATTTGCAAAACATTTATGATGTAATCAAAGTTCACAGTCGCTCGAGGAAATAAACAGAATGTCACAAGATGCACTCGAACGATCTTTATTTAGCCTATTGCTTTGAAAATTCATTTAACCCTTTTAAGACAGTTCTTTGATTTATTGTCCCGTCATTCTGGAAAGGGTTATAAATTTGTACATTTTTTCAACATTTTATGTTACTATGAACAATTGTAATTGATAATATTATATATCTTGTGTTTTTTTATGTAAAATAAAAGTTATAATATTCACAAACTAATTTTGTTTTCTCTTTATTAACAGGTTTTAATCAGAGTATGCCCCAGCCTTTATGGACTACTGTTGCAGTGTTTCCATTTATAAATGCTGAAAAATGCCTCCAAAACAAAGGAAAATAGCTATTATGGGTTACAGATCCGTAGGTAATGAAGCGCTGTTATTATTTTATTATTTGCGAGTAGGCGTTAGTTTTAATGGTCAGAGGATCAATAAGTGTTAAGAAGTTCGATAAGCATACTAAGGCAATTTTGAATACTTCACATTTTATTAAATTTGATTATAATTGATAGATAATGCAATATTTAAACCGGCCTGCACAGCGAGCTGCTCCTAAGAGCGCGTTTCTAGCTCCCCCTACCAGAAGTAGAGCTGTAAGATCTAAGCCGCTCCTGCTTGAGGAGTCATAACTATGTGTGATGTGCATAATGATAATTTATCAATACAGTAATATAAAAGCAGCTAGCGCTGTTCCCTTATTCTGTACTCAGCTCTGCTAGCAAACGAAATTGAGCATTCGTCAAACAGCCTGCTGTGTAGGCCTGATTTAAACTGTTACTTTTTAAAAATATTATTAATAAAAAACTTGGTATTTCTGCATTTAATGCTCATTACTCCTTTTGCTTCTTTTAACAGGCAAGTCGTCACTCAGCATACAATTCGTCGAGGGACAGTTTGTGGATTCGTACGACCCTACTATAGAAAATAGTAAGAAGTCCCTGTATCGTCTTACATGCTACTTCAAAGATTTCTAATGACACTGTTAGTAGTATTTTCTGCACATTTTGTTCGTAATTCATGCTGTAAACACGCAGTTGATTTGCAAAAACCTATTAGTTAACGATTTTGTTCTGTATTCAAAGAGTGAGAAATTTGTGAAACAGACATGAATATTTTTAATATTTTTATGATACTGTTAATTATCGGCTTCTAAAAGTTAGTATCTCAAGGCGGATTAGCATAGCATCCATCAATATAATTTATTAACAATTGCTATCCCAATCGTATTTGTTTACCGCATAAGGAATTGAATATTTATTGTTACACATAAAGATATTAAAAATTGTTTTATCTCGAATGTTTTATTTCTTCAGAGATTTATTTCACGATGAATATAGGACATCGTTTAAACAGAGTTTCGAAGGATTGTTGTGATACTTTCAGACATATTTTGTATTTCAAAACTGAATAAATATTCTAATAAACATGGACTTTTGGAAGCCATGCTTTTTGAACACAGTCAAATTTAGATGAAACGTTGTGTCAAAAAGAAATTTAATGCTTGTTATCATAAGCCTATGATTTTTTCTATACATTCGTATCTATTCATTTGCAATACATAAATTACCGTTAAAGTATTTTCAGTGAATCTTGCATTGCAATACAGATCAATACAATATCATCAGAAAATACGGCACGTATAATCCATATTATAGCTCAACGGATTTGTATTTTAAATAAACGTGCAAAATTCTGTTAGAATTTTTCTTCGATTTGAACTGTAAAATGCAAACTTTAGAACTCTACCGAACTCGTTCTATATATTTCTTATTAGTAAGAATTTGTTAATCGCTTAAAATTAATTTAAAATACAGTAAACAGGAAATATATGCTTACACAGAAGTTTCATCTTTAGTTGGTAATTCGACCAGGATTTTCTATTGACTATTAACAAATTTATAATGCTGTTGATTGTATTTGAACAATATTACTCGTAACAATTAATATGATCTTACTATTATAATTATGTAATTTTCTTGAATCTTTTTGAAGCGTTTTACTTTCGACACAGCAAGTTTATAGTTTTCCATAAATTCTCACGAAGTAGTAAACAATTTCACTTGATAAATAATTAACGTCTTCAAGAATAGAGAAATGAAAAATATCGTAACTGTGTGAATTAATTTACATTATGTGCAACTTGTAATTTAGATTCAAAGTTACCGTTAATGCAATGAAGTAGTTGATACAATTATAGCATGATGCATTGTTAGTCATTTGCATGAGTTCTTACACCAATTTTTAGCATTTCTTCCTTGTAAACACTTTAGATGTTAGTTTTACAACATTTTTATTTATTGTTATTAGGCATATTTCATACAGTAGTACCTTACATCGAACAGTAAATTTTGTCTCTATACTTCTTCAATGATAATTCATATAAAGGACAAAAGATTATGTTCTATAATGTAAAGGATATATTTATCAGGAGTTTTAAAACAAGAATTATTCAGATTAATGAAAGTTTGGTTAAGAAATGTGAAGAGATGTGGGTCCTACTGTTTTATCTCCATCTATTCTTTTATACAATCAATTGCTATGCTTTTCAGCATTTACAAAGAGTACCCGGGTAAACAGTCAAGATTACGAAGTCAAGTTAGTAGACACAGCGGGTCAAGATGAATATAGTATATTTCCTACACAGTATTCTATGGACATCCATGGTTACGTCCTAGTATATAGCATAACCAGTGCTAAGAGTTTTGAAGTTGTACAAATAATTTATGACAAGTTATTGGATATAACTGGAAAGGTCCAGTACGTAATATTTATTCTGTTTATACGACGAAACTCATAGTTGTATATGATGTTTATATTAAATTATTCTTTTCCTCTGTTTATTAGTGTGCCGATTGTATTAGTAGGAAATAAAACGGATTTATACGTAGACCGAATGATAACGACAGAGCAAGGAAAGCGCTTGGCAGACTCTTGGCATGCCGCTTTCCTAGAAACCAGTGCAAAACAAAATGAGGTAAATTTCAGTTCTCTTTTTTCTACTACTAAAATGGTCCATATTATTAATGTAATTTATCGTTTCGTTTTCAGTCTGTTGCAGATATTTTTCATACATTATTGATCGAAATAGAAAAAGCGGACGGCAATGTACAAGAAAAGTCGAATTGCATTATATCCTGAGCTATATTAGTTGGGGATATTATTATTAATACAATGTAAATGTATAAAAAGCAAATGACGAAATTGGCATTATATTAATACAGGAAACAAATGACAACTGTAATAATAATATAAAAAATATATATATAAAACACCGGATGTAAAACGATTATGTCTATTATCTTGCTGTATAGTTGCAAATATCGTAAATATTATCTGTTCGAGTATATACTTTATAACAAGATAATTTTTATCATTTGTATAATTACTGTATTAAAAAAAGGAATAAGCATTTGATTGAGTATATGTTTACTTCAATTGTACAAAAACGCGGTGTTAATGAAATTGTATATCTTAGGAAGGATTTTTTGGTAATGGAATGGATTATTGATTTCAATTTTATGTAATTTATATGTGAAACGTTTATATTTTTTCGATTATGCCAAATAAACTATTGCAAAGTGTGTAGTAAAAGATATACGCCTACTCATTTGTAATGTAGATGCTGTTTTTTTTTTAGTTTGATCGTAAACGATGTAATTATTTCACTCAATAATATGTAAGATTACTAATATCGGAGTTACAAATCCAAAAAGTCCATTCAAAAAATGTGCCTCTGTTGTATCAGTTTACTTATAGACCGCATGAAACATTCCTGACAAACGATTTACCCATCTACATGTCGCGCGTTAGTACATGCTGTATGACCTACGATACGTAGTGGGTATCCATAGATATCGAACGTTTTGATTCTCTCGTGATCTGTGCAATTCCAAGAACTGTGTAAAGTTGAAACTTGAGCCGTTTAATTATTAAACGGTAAAAATGTTGCGACAGCTTTTGCGACCGATCGTTCGCACCTCGAAAACCGGTAAGCTTATAATATCAGAATTCCTTTTCTCGCTGCACCGAGATATTTTTTTCATTAACAGATCTTACATAATATTGGTTTCCAGCACTTGACACCACCTTAAAATTAGTAATTACGATTTAAATAGTAATTTAAAGCGTTAGTTACATAATTTTTATTTATTATCATAAAATCCTCAAATCATTTGTCACTGCATTGCGAATACATCATCACGAGTGATTTTCGGTTATCTTTTGCGGTATAATCGCAATACTTATTGCTCTACGTAAAAATGAATAAAAGTAATGTAAAATCTATCAGGAAAATCATCTAATTTGTTATATTAAAGTTTTTATCGAGTGTAAATCATTGCTTCGCCTAAACGAAATTTTTCTTTTTCTTAGAGCATATTGTATAAAGTACGATGAAGCCTAAATTCGCAATCCAAGTTTTCAATACTTTCATTAAAACTAAAATATACTTACAGGTGCTAGGTCTTATCATGTCCCTAATGAACTCAGACCACCGACAATGGACGAAATACCCGTCCCTTGTGGATCCTGGAAGGAAGCACATGATAAAGCTCAGAAGAAAAACAATTTATTATTGGCAGTCGGTATTATTATGCTTTGCGCCACCATAACAATTGTACGTGTCAATATATATTATTCATTAAACGCTTAGCATATCATTTATTAATGATATTGAAATTTTTAGGGTAGACTTAATGGAACGCTTTGGCTTAACTACCTTCCTCCGAAGAAGCCTGAGGAACCCAAATAAAGAGAATCTGGAAATTGTAGCATATATGAATATTGTAATTATTGTGTAACTGCCTTACCACGGAAGGTAATAAACCATTTCTGTTTATAATAAATGTAACCCCTGTGATTTTTTTATATACAGGGTGTATCTTTCACTGGTTCATCCAAAAGCAAGAGAGGAAAAGAAGATTGCGTTTGCACTATAGGGTGTTTAGGTAACATTGCTTTGTGTTAACTAGCAAGAGATTTACCTTGTATGTTCGAAAATACTAGAAGCAAGGAAAATATTGATTGTAACAAAGATTTATTTTAAACACATTCGAGCTGCACAAGTCTTATGATCCGCACGGCGACATTCGAGTTACTCGGTTTGATTGGAGCCATTTGATTTCGTTTGAGCTACTCGGTTCTTTCGAGCTAGACGGATGAATCGAGCGCTCGGCTCGGATCGAAAACCGAATTTCACTCGCATATTCGAGTATGATCGCAGCTCAAATTTATACTAAAGTTTTAATTTGGGGATGTGGCGAAACTGAACAATTAGAGTAAAGGCACGATATGGTTGGATTCAACTTTATTATATAAATAGGTTTTCAGTTTTTACATTGTCCGGCCTATTTTGCACAGAGAAATTCAAACTTAACAAAGCGATTACGCGAAATTTATGACAATTAAATATTTACATTCCTATTATTGAGAAACTATATCATTTTGTTGCTATTTAATTTCGATTTAAATACTAATATGTATTACAAGATCTATCTTACAGTTGTCCATTTAACGCAATTCTTTAATGAGATCGCGCTATCTCCGAGAAAAATTCTAAAATATCTTGTATGGTGAACTCGAGTGTTACCATACTATCTGGATAACACCTTTGAATTAGCTCTTCTATGTATATGTATTGCGCGATGAACTCTCCTTGCATTTCACGCCAAACAACCTGAATGAACAGATACAAAAACAAAATATAATAAAATGCATAAAAGAACAAAAAAACTTGACAAATCAGTCGTGATGTATTTTTTTATACTTGTAATAAGTTCTCTTCTTCGCATAAGTGCTTCTCGACTTTCCTATACAAATTTTCCAAGCCTTTTTTAACTTCTCGAGCAGGATATTCTTTCACGACACGCCTAAGCTCTTGCTTGCTAAAAGCCATTTGATAACTGACTTCGGACTCTTTAACTCCAGCACCAACTTTTGCCTGCACTCCTTCGAAGAACAGCTGTAAACATATTTACATTACAATAACTAAAAATACAAATAATGATAGAAATTAAATAATTAACTAACATTAAGTTTTTCTAAAGGCCGTCCAAAGTATTGCGTAACATATGCACGTAAAGCATCCTGATACTTCTGTTTGGCTTCTTTCCTTTCATGGTCAAGAACAGAAATTTTTAACTGTGATAAAAGATCATACAGATGATGAAAATTTTCTGAAATACAACATAATCATTACTTGAAGGGAGTCAAACGTGCATAAAAATGAAATATAATAATTAGTATTTAAACTCACCCATTTTAATAACTTCTTGAGGAGTTTTGTGATGCTCCCTACTATGAATGACAATAGCTTCGAACATCGTACTCACTAACTTTGTATACCATTTCTCGAGATCCACTTTCCTGTCTGAATTTTTAAAGATTCTTTCCGCTGTTCTAGCAAACGGTTCAAAGTTTTCTACATACGGTAATATGCCGCATTTGTTTCTGCGATTAACTTTTGTATCACAGAGAATCGACTGTCGCTGCGCTTGCATGAATTTATCGAACGCTCGTTTAACTTGAATCAAGGCGGAAGCAAATGTCATGGATAAGAATGAGCCCGTGTCTTGGGCCGACATGACATGTTGGGACAAACGCACCAGAACGTACATGCACCAACTAAAAAGGTATGGTTTCGTATCATTCTTTAAACTAACGAAGAGAGATGTGTTGCAAAGGGAAAACTTACAAACTATCAATTTTATCTAAGAAGGCAATGAAATTGTTTAGTTCTGTTTCCAGTGAAGGAAATATAGCTGCCATTGTTGCACGAACTTCTTCATTTACTTGTCTCTCTAACTTTTTACTCGCCGTAGAAGTCACGGACCCGGGACTGGCAGCTCCATTACTGACATTATCGGTGGTATCTTCCATTTCATTACTCTAACATTCACACGAGCACTTAGTATCGAATTATTCTTATATATCTGCGATGATAATTTACATACTTTTGACGGAGAGAGAACGGAATCTAATTGTAGAAACGAAATACAAAAAGCTTGTTCTGCAAGACAAACTGGTTGCATCTGGGAGAGCATACAATCGAGAACAGTATCCAGAAGGTTTCCTTCCCCTACGGGTGCCCATATTTCGCTACTTAATAGACAGATAGGCGCTGGGTTTAGTAGGTCCTCCGCTTTTTGACCACTAGACTTTGATGTATTTGCTTAAAAAGATATTGTTCATTGATTAAGAAATATATTAAAGTAAAAATAAAAGTAAGCAAAATTACTATATGTACCTTGTAGCCGTTTGCAAATGAGCTTGTTTCTCGCTTCTTCAAAGAATCTCTTCAAATCCCTTTTGTATAGTTTACTCATTGTGTCTGTATAGACCTTGGTCAACTGTACAAATGCTTTGTTATCTAATGCTCGTAACAATTGCATTAATTCTGTGTATGGTTCAAGTTCGTGATGAACTGCTTGATGCGTCGGAAGAACCAAATCTGTTGTCGACGTCGACATATCTCCAACATCGTTGCCCTAAAAAAATACCATTGTTTTTATAATAATCTTCTTTTAATTCGCTATAGTACTACAATAGGTATACATACTAAATGTATGAACAGATTATTTAGATGTCTCGCTACAATTATAGAAAACTTTGCTCTAAGTTTATCGAGTCGTCGTTTTTGTTCCGTCACTGCGCTTAACTTATCAAGCCCCAATGGTAAAGGGGCTGTGATTGCTTTTAACAAAGCAGCACCAGCCTGACTAAGGTCCTCTTTTTCGCCTGGAAGCTCGGCTTCACTCAAGATACGCTGATGTGTTGGCGAAAGATCTAATTGTGACTTGCAGAATCAAAATTACAAATTTCATATAAACCGGGTAAAAATGATAAAAGCAGTAATACGATAAAATGTTATTAAATCGCTTAACGTTTGATATCGTTAATTGTACAAAATACTTACGATCACCGTATTTAATTGTTCTAGCAAAAATTTGGCATTGTTATTAGCTGTATGAATAGCTTGATTCTTTTGTCCCACACGAGCCATGACTTCTCTGATCCTACCAAGTGCTTCATCATACGCCGCGAGGCGAGCCTCGACGATAGAGGCTTCGGTTATCGCTGCTTCTATACTACTCATTAACTGAGTTACACGAGCTTCTGATGCCAAAACTGATTGTACATTTTCCTGCAATCGTTAATAAAATACGATTTGTATATCAGTAGTTTCTAAGATGGATTAGAATAACTAATTTACGAAGGGCATAATTTTACCCCATCAAGAATTGAGAGATCTTTGGAGAGGGTTTCCATAAATAGTTCAGCGTTAGATACTGCGTATTCACAGTCCTCCATCATTTGTCTTAAATCTACCGCTTCTTTTTCTGTGATTGGTTGATAATCGGATGATATCGGAGATGTTAATAGTTCTGAAAATAATATGACGTTGATACAGTAACTATCACTATCTCAAATAAAATCTGACACATATTCGTAAGTTAGAAATAGTTTTAAGAAATATTATTTGCAACATTTACCTGGTGTAAACGTAATACTGTCGCTTTCCTTCAACGAACTAGGGTCTATAAGCCACTCCTTAGGAATATTTTTAAACTGTGGTCGTTGAGCTAAATTGCATGAATAAGTGTACAAATTACTAATGAATGTTCTCCGTTCTTGCGCCGTTGTAGCCGACCATTTGTATACTTTATCGATATGCAATTCTATATCCATAGAATCATTTTTTACTCCATCTACGATCTGTATATCGCTCAAAGGCCATGATTGTTTCTTTTTAAATACATTCTTGTCATTCTTTTTCACTTGATACAAAAGTAAAGACGAAGGCGTGTCCGTAGTTGTAGTTAAACACAAGAAGCTCATCTTTTTCTTCTTGTATGCCTTACTGACATAGCATATGCTCAATAATTTCTCATCACTGGGCGTGAACACTTCCCTTTGCAATGTGTGCCTTATTGCTGCCATAATTTTTGTTAATGTTTTCAATTCATATATAGCTTACAATTGTCACTACTGTAGAATATCAGTATCGTTCACTCATTAGTTCATCGATCTAATCTACCTATAAACACAAACGTAAAATGTTACAAAAATAAGAATGAAAAATCATGCGAGCAACAGTACTATTTTTAATGTTTTATATGGCATTTGCGCTTAATAGGTTACTGTACTTTAGGCACGAGTCATTTCAAATACATACGTGTTATTCTAATCATCAATTATAAACTTACATAAGAACTATTATTTTATTACAAATTGATGTTAACTACTGTTTATTGCATTTTTTTTTATTAGGTTCTGTCAAAATAACTCTTCTTTTTGACAGTTTCCTGCTTTACTGACGCAAGCAATATTCTCGCTATGCACACATATACATATATATATGCATACATATATGTACTACGTGCGTGAAAATCTTAAGAATTCAACGACCGCTGTTTCATCAGTCAATAAAAATGTTGTGAATCGTATAATGATTTTAATATGCTACATAATATCAAATATATTGAATTCAATCAGATAAAATTAATTAGAATTGAAGAATATATGTTATAATTGTACTATTTTAATATATATACATATATATGTATATATGTATATATATATATATGTATATATTAAAACTTGCATTTATTTTTATATAACAGGTATTTTTCGTCATTACATTTTTTTATATAAGTGGAATTTATCTAACATGGTTATACATGTAAATTGCCAGTCAAATTGTGTAAACGATTGCACGCGTCTTGTTAATTCCGAGAAACGAGATGTTAGTAGCAGCAGCACCGTGCTGTTCTGCACGTTCACCAAAGTTAGTCGGGCGGTGAACAGTGGCGAATTCGGAAACTTGTACGCGAAATAGCATCAGTGTGTCACAACAGTCACGAGGGAAGGAAAAGCTGGGATACTTGTAACAGCTTAAAACATTTTTTTGTGTATTTCGCCAATTGTTCAGACAACGAAGGTAATATTGTTCATACATACACTGTCATTCATAAATGTACAATGAAATTATGCATTTTAAACAGTTGCATTTCATGCATGAATTACAGAATTACAAAGCAGTAATTAATTTTATAATGTTAATTGTCACGACGCACTATTCGAATTCTCTAAATCGCTAATATAACACGTGCAATTTATACATTTCGAATGCAACATTGAGCAAAGAACAATTTCATCCATCGATGATCGCGATTATCGACGTTTTTGAACAGTGAAACAATATGCACGTGTCATTTATTTTAAATAAAGCGCAGTTCTTTCAAAACGCAAAGTGACTATAATATAATCCTGTGAAATGAAGCATCAGTTTATTCCCGTGTCACTTTTAAATGTCATTACCGTAACATTGAACTGTAGATGCGGGTGCTATATTTAAAAATCAATGAAACGAGCGAAGATATCAGAGAAGGAAAAATATATTAACATCTATGTATATGTATATTATACAATATATAATGTTTCACAATGGAAACGTACAAATTATATTTTAGTTAAAAAGATGAAACATGATGAAACATTTATGATGTAATAGACACGTGTAAGGTTATCATCATAGCAAAAATTGCCCTATATATAATTCTGCATTAAACAAAAAATTGTATCACATATAAAATGTTTTCGAACACACTCTAAACGTTTATAACGTAATTTACACTAAATCTCTTAAAAATGCGATTTCCATTATAATAATTGTTTCGTATGATTTCTAATGTGTAAATATAGAGGATGCCTTTAAAAAACAAAAAATAAAAAAAAATGTCTCCCAAAATGAAATGTTGAAAATAAATGTTGAACATCAGAGGGATCTCTATAAATATATTTTCTATTCAATTTAAATATTAATGAGCGAAGTAAGTACTGCTAAAAATGGTATCATGACGAGTGTACTCCTATTATAGGTAACTTGTAGAATCCTTAGTAACATGAGTCCATAGAACATGTGCTTCGATATCAATAAGACATTTTTTGCCTTTTTTAATGAACAATGAATGCTCCTATATTATTTAATCTTTGCCAATCACTTTGTATATCTTTATTGACAATTATTTGTTTGTACTAATATTTATATTAATATGTGCAGGTGAACAATGGACTCCTCTTGGCAACGTGTAAAGCAACTCGACATACCAGAAGAGGCTGTTAAACAAACATTGGAAAACGAAATACCACTTACAGATCAACTTCAAGCATTTGTTAAAAAGTCACCATTCCTGATAGCTGGTAAGCAAATAAAATAGTTACTAATTATTCACAAGTATAATAAAACAAATTGTACAATTTAAGAGAAAGCATCTGCTTTCCAGTCTAATCATCTCAAACCATTCAGAAGCAATACAGAAATAAAACTACTCTGAAAAGATAGTTGTACTGAACACGTTTATCTTTTTTTTATAGGTATTGTAGGTTTAACTACTGTTTGCGGAATTGGTGCTTACAAATGGAAGACAAAAACAGTAACACCCTCAATTTTTCTCACACAACTAAGAGTTGCAGCCCAGGGTACGGCGTTAGCCTGTATCACTTTAGGCATGGTATATAACATGTACACCGACTTTGTTCTGAAGAAAAAGGAATAATGTTGGATGTTCTTTTAGCATCAAGACGATTAGAAGATTTTAAATGTGATGTAAATGTTTTTAAAAAGCAAATTTAACTATATTATTTATTTTCATATAATAGAATCTTCGAACAATACAAATGGTCATCGATTTTTTATTAAATTCGTATGACCAACGACAAATCTTAACAGAAGAATAGGATAAACAGTATTTTAATTTATGCAAAAATGCTTCGTGAGATGCTGTATGTATATTATAAGGTGCTGTATAAAGAAACTCGGTTTTAAAAGGAATATATTGTACACTGAAGTCATATTTTGTAATATTTAAGTAACTTAACAGAAAAAGATTCTGTAACGAGAATGCAATAAAATATAGTGTACCAAATCTCTGGAGGAAGTACGTGAAATGTATTTGAAATTAATATCTATACAAAATTGTATATTCCCATTTATACATATAAAAAGAAATATTATTTACATGAGCGAGTAACTTTGGGTATCCCCCACATCCCTAGTAAAAGCTATTAAAATTTCTCATACATCCCATATTATTTTTTTTATGCCAAATTTGCGTGCTTGGTAATTAGAAATGTAATTTATTCATAATGTGATTAGGTCGGACGGATACCTGGGTTCGAATAATCGAATTTAAATCCAACAGTAGCGCGTAAGGTTCGATCCGGAAGGGCTTTACACCGAGTTATCAAAATACGCAAAGATGGCCGAAGATAGTGACAGGAGTCAATTGCCGCCCGGTTGGGAATGCAGATACGACATTCGGAGCGGTCGTCCGTAAGGAAAATTTATTAAAAACTTAATTCGTTCCATCGAATAAACTTATGATATAAACAGTTATTGACTAAAATATCTATTTACTGTAAATGCCTAATATTACGCAACGATGTTTTACGTTGTCACTTGCTTCGTGAATAATTTATCAATACTTCGTAAACAAATGATCTTTATCCCTGTACAGTACATCAAATTACGAACAATTGCAACGAAATATTTCACGATGCAATAAACAACCATATTATTACGTTAGATAGTTAACTCCACGAATCAATTCGAAGTATACGTTTTTCAGATACTTTATAAATCATTTTAATCGTACAACAACATGGGAAGATCCGAGAGTAAGATACTGGCAGTATTCTCAGTATATACAGTCACAAAATTCAATGGCACTGAGTTCTGCGACGACTATTACTTCTCAAGATATACCTATGCAGGTCAGTAGAAATTTCCTGCCATATGTTACATTTGTTAAATTTTTACACAATAAGCATATCTGTGCGTGTGAAAAAATTTCTGAATGTTTTATGGTTGCACTTATGCACATATTAATCCCTCAACGACTATGTACTGTATTTTTCATACAATGCACAGTGGTCTCTTCGTTGAGGGGTTTCAGTATCTATATTTGCGCACTGACAATATATTTATAAATATATACATATATATATATATACATATATATTCTTGTCCGTATACACATGCTGCATTTGGATAAATTATATTGTGTACAATAAAATAATAGACTGGTGGAAATGGAGGTGGACATTTAACTTATACCGGAGCTCACAGAGCTCCACAAATCTATCCAACACTGTCCCCGTATCATAATCCGCAACTTGCATTTTTACCTCCTAGTTTGCAGGTAGGTAGTTTGTAACTGAATGCGTTATCTGTTGTTCGATGTTTAACATTCTTATCGGTATTAAACATGTCAGAATCTTTCGAATTCTTTTGCAATATTTACGAATATTTCAAAAATTTGTACTTATTTATTACTACTAATCCAAAGAAATCGTTTATATAGGACCTGAAAACTCCGTTATCATTGAAATCGGTTAGCGGAATGACCAACAGATTTGGTGACATGACGTTAGGCTCTCCAACTCCGGTAAAGAACATGGAAACAAGCTTAACACAGAATTCAGATGCAGAGCTGCAAGTTGCTAAGATCAACGCTATGTTCCCGACTGTATCAGAGACGCACATTCGTCTTCTTCTAAAAAAGTAAGTGTCATTTAATGCACTTACAGATACATATGTACATATAGATTTAAACACCTCTTTACATTACTATACGTGGTATTGAAATAATTTCATCCAATCTTTTTCTCCACTTCGATTAGCGAGAATTTATACATGGTCAAAGCCAAATCGTATAAACAAACGTACAAAGAGAGTTATATGGCTTTGCAGTAGTCAGTTAAACAGGATGGGCCATAACAAGTATTACAAGCTGTTTTCTGAAAACGTTATTGTTAGGTTTGGGATCGAACCCAATTTTTAAATAGTTATTATTTAAAAATAATAACTATTATTTATTTCTGTAACATTTTGTATGGCTCATCTTATATTTACGTTGATTACGTAATATTAGTTTCATTTGAACGAGTTTTATCGGCACTGTAACATAGTGCTAAGGTGGTAGCTGATGTCTTTCAGATACCATAACAGAGCAGCTTTGGTTGTCAGCGCTCTACAAGTGGAAAAGAATCCTCTTTGCGCTCCAGGACCATGCACACCCGTGGGAGTGCATTCAAACTATGCGATACCAAGATGGCGATTACCAGCTCATGCTATACACGCAGCTCTAACATTGAGTCCGCCTCGCGGGGCTCGGCCAGCCCCTAACTCCCCAAAAATGAAACTTAGGTTCTTCCCATACTTACAATTTCACTTTTACCCGACATATATATGGATGCTAGATGTTGATATATTGTATCTTGTGATAGTTGCAAAGGAACATATCTGTTAGCGGAGTAAAGCATTGCACGTCGTGCTTTATTTTAAACTATCCGATATGTTTCTTGTATGTATATGGCCATTCAGTACTGTGTAGTGATAGCACGTATTGCAGTACGCATTGCAGACTATTTGCGTGATAGAACATTTGTATTTTTTACATGCAAATCCGCTATTTATTTGGTACATGTAAAATAATTATAAATGTTTCTGTCTGCAATGTATTACAATTTTTATAAGTACGATTTCAGCAGTGATAACGTTACAGTCAATCGATATGGGAATGCAAAATATTTTTATACGGGAGATAGTATAAGAGAGTGGTAGATAACATCGTAATTGAGTAGTTTTCAAAGAATGATGTGAAAAGGCCAGTAAACGTATCCCAAAATTTCCGTTTCGTTTTCAATTCGTTCTTTATGTTGAACATTTTTTTGTTTATTTTTTTTATACACCGTTTTGTTATTTAGAATTCTTCCTTTTTAATTTCAGTTTCATCCTGGTTTACAGTACACCATATGTTGGATAGTCTAAACTTTACACAGATCATAGATAGGTTGGTTTCAGTTTTATATACCCTTAACGTATGTTTTGTTCAGTTTTTCTTTATTAGCAGAGTCGAAGTATATGTTTTCTTGTTTTAATACATCGTATGTTTATCACGATAAGGTATTCCATAATAATAAATGAGTTTTATAGGAACCGATTAATATTGCATACATAAATCATCAAATATTACAGAGGAATTAAGAAAGTAAAGGTACAAAATGTATAATGCATGCAGTAGAAAACTCATTTATTAAAAAAAAATGTGACCTGAGCATGATTGTATGTGCATGTGTAGTGTAATTTATGAATATTCATATTTCCCTTAAAACCGAAATATATTGCAATTCTACTGCATAAGTAATTAATTGATCCAATTTATTTTTGCTATTTAAATTTGCATTGATCTTATATATTTTATATATTTTTAAATTACCAATCACATGTGCATACTATGCATTGTATATCGTTACAGGTAGTACTTCATGTGAGTTTTTAGTTAACTAATCATCGAGCATAATTTTACTTTAATATTTCATTTGTTTTTATAATTGTTTGCATCGTACCTCTCATCGTGTATGAGTAAACTAATGGATGCACAACATATTCAGTCTTGTATCGTAGACTGTGCCTGTACATGTACCTGGTACATGCTTTAAATAGTGGTGGTAAATCTTACGCACTACAAAAACATTTGTACAGGTACCTGAAGAATGTATTTCCAAAAGTAGAGGAGACTATGTTACTCGATATTTTGGAGCAAAGTGATAATAATGTTCAGAAGGCATCAGAAAAATTAATCGATTTAGGCTACGAGAAACGAAATCCTACTGCTCCAAAGTCGCTGTTGAAAAAGAAGGAGGAGGAGCAAGTAAATGCGCCAAATCTTAATTTCTCTTATACATTAAATATTTTGAAATAATTAATCAATTACTTTTTTTAGGCGAAGAATGCACAGCAGGCTGCTCCCACTCCTCCTCCGCGTATGAAGAGTTTAGAAGAAAAAAATAAAAGTAGGCATATTTATTAATGATTCGCTAAATACCAATGTCAGTGTTTTAATTCTTGCATTGTAATTTATCAGTGAAAACACGTTTAATGGAGAAGTACAAGTCAGTGCCGGAAAGAGTGATAATGCTCGCTATGGATAGCGTTGATTACGATGAGGAAAGAGCTATACATATACTGGATATCATGGTTACAGAGGAAGCTACAAGACCCTTGTGTACATCAAGTAGCCAAAGGTAAGATACTAATTACATACTTATAATGCATATAACATCTTATTAAAACATACGTGATAAAATTCGTAGCAGTAGAAGCGATGACAGGAAAGACAGTCCGCCGGTAACAGAAGCTGTAAAATTAACCGCCTCGCCAATTAAAAAAATAGTTAAGGATGCAGATTCGGAGAAATCTAAGCGATCTAAAAATAAAATTGAAATTCCGAAGTAAGACAAAATTTCACTATATTGTCATACTTATGATATCTCATAGTTCAAAGGGAAAATAAAGTTGTATGATATTTCTAGAATTTCACGTGGAACAAGTACAACAGAAGACAATGAATATAAATCTCCGTATTTAACAAAACCCGTTGGACCTGATCCCGATTTACCAAAGGGAGCCAATAATGATTTACTCTTGTAAATATACAACATTTTTGTTGCTTTACTTCAGGGATTTCTAAGTGTAATTATTATAATTGTTTTTAGGCCCGATTATGCACCCTGGTCTGGACCAGATCCAAGCTTGTTGACCAAAGAGACAAACAGTAAAATTATAGCAAAAGGGCATGATATGAGTTTGCGTTCCGGAAATCGTTGCGTTGCCAAAGGGCCCGATCCAGAATTAAGGAAAGGACCGTTAAGAGAATTAACTCATGGATCTATTTATTCGCAAAGAAATGTCTCGAACTCGGAAAGTCGCGGTAAATGAGATATATGTAAGTGTTTTTTTGTTAATTTTTACGTTTGCTAAGTTCCAAAGTTATTTTTATTTTATCTAAGTTATGTTTTAAACGAACTTCTTTTTATTTAATATTTTTACATAGATTATAATTATACATATATTTTTTTTAATTTCGAAGTAGAGCTTCCAAAAATGTATCTCCTAAGATACGTTATTATTACTATAGACTATGTTGCATTTGCTATATATTTGTATTGAAAAGACATTGATTATTTTGTTACAAGTCGATAAGTTTGATCTTTTATGTTGAGAACTCGTTATTTTCCATATACGTTAAAAATGAACGATCAAATTACTACGCAAGTAGCAAAGATCATATAATCATGGAAACATGTGCAAAGAAGTGTTCAAATTTTCTTGAAAAAATATACATATATATTTTAATGATTTAAAAACTATATTATATTATAATTCTAACGTGCATTATCAATTTGGGAAGATCAAATGCTTCCATTTATTACATATCTCGTCATCTTTACTGTTTATATAAATACAATCAAATTTCTACACGATCGTAAGATGATTTTGGACGAACTTTGGATTTATATTGTCCGGAAAGTATAATCGGATATGAAGATATATCTAAACTTCTTTGCAAATATGATACACAAATCTTCTACTTGTTTTAGCTTAACCGCAATATGCTGAAATAATACTTGTAGTAGGAATCAATCCTATGATCAAATATTTTACAGAATTAGTGTTGTTTTATTCTCAAGAGATAGAGTGTTGAAATATTATTAAATAATAATTTTTTTAGTAATGTGGCTGTATTGTAATATAATATGGGTTATAGATACCTTAGTGTTCAAGTTTTTAATGCTTCTACTTTGCCATTTTTTCGAATTGTATATTTTTAATATTTCGTTACTGTATTTATGTTTAAATATTAGATTAATTAAGCCATGTCAAAAAGACGGACGTAAATTATAATATTTTAACACGAATAATCTTGAGATTATGAAACTTTTGATGTTACAATTATTAAATTTTTCACATTAACCGTAATATTTATAGAAAAAATCATAAATCTACAGCCAAAATATTCAGTATTATGAAACATTCGGAGTAAATATAAGACGTAAGGAAATTTAATTATGTGACAGGTATTTGGAAAATTATTAGTTTTATAATGAAGTAACACAAATCTGCATATCCACGATGCAAACTCCCAGGTAATAATTGCATACAATATAGGCCATAACCGAGAATAGGGTTCGTAATGTAAACTAAACAGCAAAAAAGTACTTTATATATGCTATAGTTAAATGAATGTACAGACGTATTTTCATATCTTAATTCAGAATTAATCCTGCCTTTGAAGAAAGAAAATCTAATATGTGAATAAAAATGAATAACCGATGGGCTGTGGCTGAAACATTAGTTGAGAGCTATTTTTATAGCTTTTTGACTTGTGAACTAGAAAGGATAAAATAATCTATTTTCACTATATTTTGAGTATTTGCCACGTATACAGAGAGGGATAACGATAAACGGGGTAAATGAATTCTCCAATTAACTAATTATCGTAATCCAATAGTACTCCAACGTGAAACTCATTTTCTCAAATGCACTTAGATAATTATATGTATATTCTGTACAAGGTAACATAGTGGTTCGAAGTTGTATGAGATGTATTGCTGTGGAGTGACTATTAGTGAAATATGTAAAATATACAATTTCTTCCCTCATATGGAAGCTTTTCCATCCAAAGAATTGTTTCGAAATATTCCAGGCTAGTTTATCGAACGAAAAACGAAAAAAAAACACTAGCCGGGTATCTCTTCTTATTTTACGTAGATATGAATTAATGTTCTTAAATGATTGTGTGCAATAGGTGTTAGTAAAGTTTAGGTATCATTACAATAATAAGTCGTATATGTGTTGTGTTAAGTTTTGTTGTGTTAAGAGCACAAGATATTTGCTAATATTATTTGAGCAGTAATGTTACATATTAATGGAGTTAATATCTCTATATCGAAATCGAGATTTCAAGTTCCAAGCGATTCTTCTCGTGTACGATGTTACTTCATTTGCAGAAACTAAACTATTTTTCACAGATTTTATGCAATGTGAATACATACAAAAAAATCTATATATATATTTAGATACTCTCGTCGCCACAATTCTTTCGTGTTTAACATAGTTGCCGTAATAATATATACAAAATTATACTCACCCTGCTCAAGGCTCATATTTAGATCTATAAGAATTTCGTCCTAGATGCTTCGAACTAAATACTCAATACCATACATTGCAAACGAATTTAAACAATCCGTAACCAGCAATATGAATATCAATATACAATGCAGATGATGTGTACCGAACATCACAGTAATACAAAAATTGTATTTCATTGTATCTACACATATCTGTGCAATAAATATATCAGTAACCGTTCTGTCCAAGCAACGATTTATTTGTTGTGGTTCTTTACATACATAAGAATGAAATATAGACTATTTTAAATATATTAAAAGCTGACGTGCATGTGTTATTCGATTAATAGATTGTCTGGGGAATTACAAAACACATTTCAATTTATATAACATATTTATTTTGTTTATTATCATTGCTATACAGTCGTTTATAAATTATTCATATTTCGTTACGCTACTTTGCATTACTTACATTAACGAGAGTATAAAATCAAATTATACATATACCATACAGAAACAAATACTTATGTACAACATATAAACAGTTACTACTTGCACGAAAAAAAAGTACATATAGAAA
This sequence comes from Holcopasites calliopsidis, assembly GCA_023838395.1. Lineage (NCBI taxonomy): Eukaryota > Metazoa > Arthropoda > Insecta > Hymenoptera > Apidae > Holcopasites > Holcopasites calliopsidis. The sequence continues at coordinate 315,037 of JALHAQ010000042.1, forward strand.
TTAATTTTAATTACAGAAGTGTTAATAAATTAAACTTCATCTTCGTTTAAAAGCATATTTGGTATACCATCGTTAATGGGGAACCTTCGGCCAGACTCTGGGCATAATAGATCTCCGTTAATTACTTCAACTTCGAGTAATACGTGATGAACTTTTTTTAAGAACTCTTCATTTGTTTCGAAATCTTGAATTAAAGTCTGTGGCAATTCCCCTACATGTCCTATCTGCAATGAATTTATATTACGCTATTATTTAAGATTTCAGACTAAGGCTTAAACTTTTATTCAATTTGAACAAATAATGACAAATTGCTGTTTTGAAAATTGAAAAAATTTACGATAACTTACACTCTCTGCAGCTTTCCAAAGTGTGGCCCAATCAAGTTTCGGGATTATCCTCGCGATAAATTCCGAATTGAAGTCTACTTCTGATACTTTGATATCCTTCGCCTACAAGTTTATGTAAAGGTATCTATGATATTAATGTTTACTTGAAGTTATTTAACAGTATTCATATCACACGATAATGCACAACTTATATTTTATATAAACATCTTTGTTGAGCTTAACCTAAAAACTCTTTAAAACTTACAATAATCCCCAGGGGATAACCGACGGTTACTCCTTTCAAGCATTTCGAAGTTAACATATTATGCGTTAGAAGCTTCATTTCGTTGCAATTATTTACTTTGTTCGTTCAACTCGAAAAAAATCGTAATTTTGTACTGTTAAAGTTTAGTTCACGAGTTCATAACACGTTTCTCTCTCTAATACCGGCTTGTGACGTATGCGCGCTTCCAGCGTCAATCACAATCAGTACGACTATATTCTTCCATGAATATAATATAATATTCGTAATTGCGCAGAATTTAATGCGTAAAATCAAAAATTAAAAATGATGTTAAAATAGATACGTTTACGCTTTCACATCGAAAAAAATAGTAAACGAATTTAACATTTACTGCGCCTAATCATCCCTTGCCAGTCACGTGACTTCTCCCATTTGATTTTGCGCTTCGCCACAGGTTTCATCGTTGGGGAAAAACAATTACTATACCTTAATTATAAGATTTTGTGTGTGCATTCTCTTGCAAAACAGTTTCAGGAACAGTTCGGTCGATTTTACATTTGCAAAATTTCGTTTATCGTGTGAATATTTCAAGTGTGCGTGAAACATATGGTGCGGTACAACCTATATGCATACATTATAGTCCGAGGTGGAAAATCGTTTGAACCAGCAAAAACTGACAGTAGCCACATCCTCTGGCCTTGATGAAAAATACGCGATCAGCTGCTACCTTTGCCCGTTTATCTCATTTTGATATCACGTTCGAACATATACGGTCCTAGTATTATTTGCCAGTCAGATACTGACACATCATCAATCTGTTCCGAGAAATAATCAAGGACCGTTCTAACCTAAAAACTCAACAACGTATGATATACATTTCAATTCTGCTTTTCTTATACCTATATTTAGAATAATCTCGAACAAGTGTCGATGAATTAACAGCGTAAATCTACATTTTCACCGATAATATTGGTTCGAATTGATTTTTGGTACTTTCTACGATTATTAGAGGAAACAAAAAAAAATGGTACGAAAGATTGAAAGATAAGGGAATCCATCGGCGGTGAACGCATTAAATTGGTGCATTCACAATTTCCACTGCACCACGTTATTCTGTTATAATGAAATAACGGTATTTTGACGAAATATACGAGAACAATGTGTGCTATCACGAATGCAAGATCTTGACACCGAAGGGAACGTATATTTTCTAACGTAAAGGAAAAATGGCTCGGAATTTATTTATTTGGGGATTGCTGGCATTCGGGTGCGGCTTACAAGTACTGTTCGCTGTGTCTGAAGATGAGCCTGTGGAATATATGAGCAAAGAAGAACGGGAGGCATTAAAGTTTGTATCGATATTTAATCCTGTGTCGTACTAGCATATTATTGTTGCACATTTATTACATGGGTTCTTTCTGTTTTGTAGGGAAGAAGCCAGGGATATGTTTTGCCATGCATACAATGCTTACATGGTAAAGTTGCTATTATAACAGCATTATGATTTTGCTTAAATTCTATTTTGAGACACAAATAAAATAAATAGACTTATCATTTTGTAAACATCAGTTAAAATGTATTGACATTCATGTATCAATATTGATGTTCATGTTGATGTGTGCTTTAGGATAATGCGTATCCCGCAGACGAGTTAATGCCATTAAGTTGTAAAGGACGGTACAGGGGATCGGAGCCGAACAGAGGTGACATCGATTCCACGTTAGGAAAGTAAGAATGGGTATTTTTTTACATGTTCAAAGTAAAACAACTACTTGTTCGATTGTACTTAAATATATTTATGTACTTGCAGTTTTTCCCTTACATTGGTTGATACCTTGGATACACTTGTGGTTAGTACATATATGTATATTCCTTTTCATAAAATAATGTACAAAATAATGTATGCATACATAAATATCTTAAAGTATGATTTAATCTGATGGCTGTGTGTTTGTTCAGGTGCTAGGAGATTTAGAAGAATTTGAACGTGCTGTGAAACTCGTTGTCAGAGACGTTAGCTTTGACACGGATGTTATCGTTTCTTTGTTTGAAACTAACATTAGAATGCTTGGGTAAGATTTTTAAATTCCCCTTTTAGTTTTTTAGAACACGCCTACTACTAATAAGCGGGGTCTTTTTAACAGGGGCCTTTTAAGTGGTCACATATTAGCAGAATATTTACAACAAAGGGCCGATATTATGCCGTGGTACAGAGGTGAACTTCTGAATTTAGCTAAAGATTTAGGATACCGATTTTTACCTGCATTTAACACAACGACGGGGATACCATATGGCAGAGTAATACAATTTTAATTCATCATATTATTCATGTAACATCGACACTTTTCAAAGATTACTCATTTTCTTAATTTCTTTAGATAAATTTAAAATATGGTATGAAAGATGTACCTTCGGAAGTGTCGAGAGAAACGTGTACTGCTTGTGCCGGTAGTATGATTCTGGAAATGGCAGCGTTGTCAAGGTTAACAGGAGAACCAATTTTCGAGGTATGATATTTTGCAATAGTTTTTACAAACAGATAATAAATACTGCAACATTGATATTGTATAAAAATAGGAAAAAGCGCAAAAGGCAATGGATGTTTTATGGAGAATGCGTCATCGTGGTACCGATCTTATGGGATCCGTGTTGAATGTACATTCTGGCGATTGGGTAAGAAGAGATTCAGGTGTAGGAGCGGGTATAGACTCCTACTATGAATATTGTCTTAAAGCGTACATTTTACTAGGTAATTATACGGTTAATATATTCCTTTATTTATAATATCGTGATAAAATTGTAAATAATATTTTCAAATCTATATTAGTAATGATCAAATTTATTTTAATGTAGGCGATGAGAAGTATCTTGGACGATTTAATAAACATTATCAAGCTGTAATGAAATATGTAAGTCAAGGACCAATGTTATTGGATGTACATATGCACAGACCGAATACTAATTCCAAAAACTTTATGGACGCTTTATTAGCCTTTTGGCCTGGTTTACAGGTAAGATTCAGTTATTAATATTATATTCAGTCGTGCTTTTATCAGTGTTAATATAACGCTTGAATTTTAATTTCATTCCTTAAGGTATTAAAAGGTGACATTAAACCTGCTGTAGAAACTCATGAAATGCTGTATCAAGTGATGCAAAGGCATAACTTTATACCAGAAGCGTTCACCACTGATTTCCAGGTAAATAATCTTCTTAATATACACGTAAACTTCCAATGCGACATTGGCATAAATTCTTCCCGCTTTTCGTAATTAGGTGCACTGGGGACACCACCCGTTAAGGCCAGAATTTCTGGAATCTACGTACTTCTTGTATCGTGCTACGGGCGATCATTATTATTTGCAAGTCGGTCGTAAAGTGCTCAAAAGTCTGCAAACTTATGCCAGAGTGCCATGTGGTTACGCTGCTGTATCGGATGTCAGAACGAATAAGCATGACGATACAATGGACAGTTTTGTACTATCGGAAACGTTCAAATACCTATTTCTGTTATTCGCGGATCCGAGCGAACTACTGTTAGATTTGGATGAATTTATTTTTACAACCGAGGGACATCTATTGCCGTTAACTCTTGCTTCTATAAGAACTAATGTCTCTTCGGTAAGTGTAGAAGAAATACCGTCCATACTTTGCCATAAGCGATAATATCGGTGTTGTTAATATTAACGAATTTCAATGAAATCACGTAATGTATACTATAATTTTATAATGCATGTAATTTATGAAATGAAGCAAGACTTCGAGCGAGATATCGTGCACGTGGACGAAATGGATCGTACCTGTCCGAATAGTCTTCATTTGTTTCCTGCATCTGTGAGGCAACCCCTGAGAAACATGGTCGAAGATGTGTATCCCAAACGCGCGATAAAACGCAGATTAAGCGCCGCACAATTTCAGGTAAAGAAACATTAAAAACTATCTTTGTAAACCATTAAGCAAATGCTCAATATCATATTTACCATTACAGGCAAATAATTTAGAGCATTTAAAATTGTTGAGTGACATGGGAATAACGACCTTAACTTTAGCCGATGGACGTATTCAACTTCTTCATACATATTCTAATGTAAACAATCCTTGCCTCTATATGTAGATCCAAGCGTTTTATTCTCTGTAATTATATCAGCTTCTCACCCAGCAAACCGAAAAATCACTGTTTCGTCTACATTACAGGCAAAGACGCCACAAGATTCGGAGGAGGGTCTATTATTCATGCAAGAGATGGTCGAGATAAGTAAAATGCAATCGCAGCAAACCGAGGCTAAGCCGCAAGCCGTCACGTTCGTAAAACCGAACACGAATCCACCTCAGACCGTTACATTGCTTGCTGGACCGGCGCATTTCGGTTTAGAATTACAGGGATTGAACACAGTAACTGGAAAAGCCGTTTTTGCGTTTCCTTCTGCCGCGTGTACCGAACTTCGTAACGCGGATAAGTTGACGGGTAAAATAGCGATTATTGCCCGGGGTAACTGTATGTTCATAGAAAAGGTAAATACGCATTATATTACACTGTCCAACACAAATTTTGACCTGCAATACCCATTAGGTGATCCTTGTAGACATTATTGTTCTGTCATCTGGCCGAATGGCGGCAAAGCGCCGTGAACGCGTTGCCGACGGATATTTTCTCTGTTCGTCCACATTGAAAATATTTTCAACAATTTCTTTCGACAGTTGCTTTTTCAGAAAAGTGTACAGAATCCGTCACTATGAAGCAAATTTCTAGTTTTTCGTAAACATACAAAAGTAGTGAGTGGAAAGTACGCACATTATCTTATTTTTAAACCTTGGTAGCCAATTACAACCATTCGAAATCACGAAAAATAATAAAGTTACATGCCGTTTTATTCGGCAGGCCTCCTTCTATTTTTCCAGGCCAAAGGGAAATTTCAATCGTTATTAGTTTTCACATAATACGTCATTTTTGCCCAAAATCGTATGTTTTTACAAAAATTCGTGTTTCTAAAAACTGTACGTAATGCAGCAATTCTGCTTCCGGATTCGTACTCGGGATGATAAACTCTACAAGGATCACCTAATGGATATTATACAACAAAAAAAAAAGTTCAAATTTGTTGTACAGTGTTATCAACGGTCAAAGAGGAATTTTATCTAATTCTTTCGAATATTATTATTACAGGCTAGACGGATTCAACAAGCAGGTGCTATTGCTGGAATAGTGTTGGATAATATCCATGGTTCCAGCGCCGCAACTTCTCCTATATTTGCAATGTCAGGTGATGGGAAGGAAGAGGACGACGTAACCATTCCTGTTGTATTTCTGTTTAGCGTGGAGGCTTCTGAATTGCTGAAAGCGATTTCTGCTGCAAACGGTGGTCTTACTGTCACCATTGGTATAGTATTATACTGTACAAAAAAAAAACTAGTTTCGTAAGACCCTGGATTATTATACATGTTGGCTATTTTTTTTTCTTTCACAGGAAACTTTTTCACGAAGGAAGAAGCACAACTGAAAGCACCCACATACTTATCGATGTTTGAACGATTGAAGGGATTGCCAAAATCATTCCTTACACGACAAGTGACACCACAGGTCTGTATTCCTTGGTGTTTTGCAATAATTATCATTGAATACCTCCTCCTTTGGATTTTAATTCACATAAAGCGCTTTTAATTTATTTACCATTTTTTTTTTTTTTTGGTAACGATTATTTTATCACGAGTGGAGTCTTATATGCACCGTACGAATACGTCTTGTTACTCTTAGGTATAAGCTGGTGATATTAAGTACAATTTTGAGATAATAGTCAAGCGATCGTATACTTGACTGTTTTGAAAGAGAAACATACATTCCGCTATTTAATATTTATGATAAATTAAAATAATATACCTATTTTTTACTCGCATTTAACACTGTACAGCGAAGATTGTTATCTCATTTTTTATATTTTCTATGATACATAAATTTACCTATATATTAAATTGTTGATTTTATAATTAATATATGTATATTATATTTTCTATTATGTTCTTATTTCCTTCTTTTGTATAATTTAGTTTAAGTATGTGCATGCGTACTTGTGATTATCGGTTGATGCATAATTCTCGAAACATTTTCATATTTTTCATGCTTCGCACGATTTTTCAAAATGAAACTAAACAACGAGAGATATTTTTTGTATAACAGACGTCGACAAGCGGCGGGGCAAATATGGACATGGTTCCTGAGATCAGACAAGAGGACGATGTAAAGGATGTTGTCGTTCTCCGTGATCTACGTGCCGAGATTATCAAAGATCCTCTTGGCGGTGAAGTAAGAATCACCACGTCGTCGTACAAGTTTCCTCCACACGCGAGAAAGTCGGAGGGCAACACGTTGATAGAGAAACAATGGAGACAGTTGAAAGAAGTATTCGTCAACCATATATATCTGGATATAAACCAGAAAGCAGGTTTACAAATCAGAAGTTTTATATTGGAAAGCTATTATAATTGGATAGTAAAATCTCGGGGTGGGAACCATGTTGCAAATGTATCGAAAGTATCTTTGCGCGATAAAGTTTCGTGGTTCATAGAAGAGCTAACCGAAGTCGAACCAAATCCGTTCATTATGAGAATGGATCAATTAATGGATGCCAATAAGCAAAAGTTGTTGAAGCAATATTTATTAACGAGAATGGACGTAATGACTTTGAATATGAAAACGATCGCGACGATGCTGAAATCAATGAGGTCTGAGAATCCTAACGCTGAACAATTGTACAAGATCTTCGAGCTTAATATCGCGCAGAGTGGGAATTATAAATTTTTGAGACACTTATTGCCGGGTGTTTTCGACACAGAGGACGAAATCATTACCGAGCATCTCGCTTTGTTAGATAATGTTAATAAAGCTGTCCATGATGATTATCGAGAGGTCCTAGCCGGTGGAACAGTAGAAAATGTAGGAAAATCGACCGTGGACGAAATTTCTTATTACGATGTAGTAATCGATAATTTGCAGGAGGATCTGAGTAATTTTGAGAAAATGAATATATTGGAGAAAACTAAAGGGCAAGATTCGACAATCGCGGAATTTATGGCAGACAGCAATGAAAGTAGTAAAACGAAAATGACGTCCAGCGATGTTTCTAAGATGCCTAAAGAGAATGGAGATGTTAAAGTTGAGAAATTCGCAGACTTGGAATACTTTATATTAACGGAAATAGAGAAAGCTGCGGAAAATTCGGAACAAGGTACGATTCGAAAATATCAAGAACACGTGGACGTTTCAAGGGACACGGCAGACGATACAAAGAAAAAATCTGTTAACTCGAATAAAGTTCTATCGAACGTCTCTTCTCGCAACCAGAGTAAAGTGGACAAATTGAAAAATAGAATAAAATACCAAATTGAATTTATAAAGAATAAAATCGATGACTTTACGAAAGACATAAATGGCTTGACAGACTTTGGTAAAATTAAAAACTCTTTAGAAAACTTACAGGCGAATAATATAGAATTTCAAGAAACTGTTACTAACAATAACAGCGTTGAAAAACAAACAGGTGACGAAATTAATTCTCCGAGTGTTGAAGCAACAGAAAAAGATGAAACTAAGGCAATGTCACAAAAGATAGGAGACAAAGTGGTAGATTCAAAGTCTGATGAAAAAAGCAACCCAAATGTTGAACATTCTGTTTCTTCAAGTAAAAATAATATTGAATTGAAAGATGATAAGAACCAAATATTACCTTCTGAAGAAAATGAAGGTAAATTGCAAGATAGACAAAAGTATGCGAATGAAGTTAGAAGTAAGGAGAGTGATGTACAGAAACAGGAGGCTACACATATCGTCGACGAATTATAATGAAAGCCTTCAAGTTTTTAAGTGGAATAGAACCATTAAAAGAAATTGAATAGACTTTTAAACAAGTTTGGTAATCCAATCCACACTGCATTTGATACTTTTGCGCTGAACTCTTGAACATATAATGCGATGAGCTTGAATGTTTTTTTTACACATAATGAAGTCCTTTGAAGAGTCTTAGTTATTTAAAAGAGGAAAAGGAGGAATACGAAGGAATTAATTAAGAATCAGATTATGTCGGAACGCATATCTAAGTTTATTAAAGGAATGCAATTGCATTTGTTATTACAAAAAGAGAGTTCATGAAATTATGAAGAACTGTACGATACGTATATGCAGCCTGTGCAAAACATTTATCCTAATGTGGTTGTGAAGGAATATCTTGTTAGGGTTCTAACGAAGCTGTAAATTTTATACATACATATATTACTCAAAACATAGTATATTTCTTGTGCAGATTACAGTGTAATGAGTGTACATCATTACTTAGGTAAAAAAAAATTGCGGTTTACTTATTTGATGTTTTCGTGCTCCACGTATGTGCCATGAATCGTGTAGTATAAACGAATAATATAAGTAATAAAATGAACGTTCCTACTCTAAACAAGGGTAGGAAAATAATATTAGAAAACAACTTTAAATTCTAAACAATAGCACGATGTTGCTTTCTCTTTTAAACGTTTTAAGTGCGATGGTGATAGATTCTGCGCAACTTTTTTTTCCAGTTAAGCTCCTCGATTAACGTATGCCTTACATGTACATAAAATTGTACAGATAACAATGTAAATACGTATTATATGGGACATAGCAAAATTTATATCGTTACTCATGGTAGTGGATCAAATGGTATTTGGTATTCGTAATATTTTAATTTCTTTACAATCATCCATGTATATTTTGTTTTCAATACGTCTACATGCTCATGAATTGAAATACATACGTTTTAAAACAGTTTTAAACTAGCGAAATACAGAAATTTTGTTTTATTACGTGCCATATACGATGCACAAGAAATACGTATGTTTGTAAACCAAATTAATTTAGGCAATTTATTTATAAATAAGCTATACATTTATAAATATATATATGTTTGATAGGTAATGTACATGTACGCATATATGGATTAATTCAATGTAGATCATGTGTCTGCCTATAAATGTAAATATTATATAAATAAGTGGTATATAACATGTATGTACGTGTTCTATGATGATCGTATAAAAGATTGTATAATGAATGCCAAATGGACATTACAAATTTTATTGTACATTAAACTATAGTTACTATTTTGCATAGGGATGTGTGTGTATATGTATATATACATGCTACGTAATGCATATAATCTCATGTATATACATTAACATGTATACATAACTTGTTTGTTACTGCTTATCATTGTGAAGATGAGAAAAAACAAACACGATAAAAATATATGATAAAAATGTGTTACAAGTTTTTGGTACAGCCATAGTATGTGATATTGCAAGAGGTGAATAAAATTATTGTTACAAAGAAAATCAACTTTCCTTCGAACAAATAATTAATAGAAAAATTAGTTTGTTATGCAAATGTTTTTTTTTCAATCAAATTACAACTTTTTATATACATTGGAAATATTTTGCTTCTTAACTTTGGTCCTTCCCCTTGTCTTGAATTTTATTAAATACAGCAAAGTATGAAATCTCACGAAAGAGAAATATTTTCCTATTTATTGTAACAATAATGCATATCAAAAAATGGACCGGGTTCGTTAACGATGCAGAGGAAAGAATAAAAAAATTTAGATATTTATGTATTACTTTCGAATTTCGACACTTTAAAGGCGCTTTCATCAGAGTTTGCGCCCTCGTGTTACGACAACCTGTCGTCAGATGTGGCGTTGCGTCAATGGTAAGCAAGTTATTTTAATTTCGAATTTTGTACGACCCTGATGCGCTCCACGAAGTATATGTTAAACGTTGCTACCCCGTTTCAACAATCGAATAACAATATCAGAAGTTTGCGGAACAACGAAAAATAATGTCGAAGGTAAGGGGCGATATTTCTCGCATGCTGAACAATTGACAAGTGTAAACGATTACCATGTGTTACTAACCATGTAATGCACTCGTTGATACTTTCTACATAAATTTGCGTAGAATGTATTTACGTTCTAGGTAACCTATTTACGAACGAGGGAATCATACTTTTCTTATCTTTCGGTAATTTTATTCATCGTTCAAGATCTACAACTTTGACGTTCGTTTTCAGATGGGGGAACCACCAAAATATTATGGAAAGCGGAGGAGTATCGTTCGTAGAATCGGCTCAATGCTGCCTTTGAAACCACCGCCAAAGATATACGTTAGCGTTACACCTTTACATTCGATGACCAGTTCAATGATTAACGAAGAAACCAGTGGCGACTGTGCGGATACCAACGGATACGGACCCACAACGTACCTATATCGTTTATTCCTATTCCCTTTTATTGATTTGCAACAATGAATTAATTCGATTGTACGTTTCTACATAGGTTGTCGAATGTTAGACCAGATTTGTTGGAACCAATCAGTTTTGGATCCGAAGTTCGATTATTAGCTCTGGAGCAGGAGCTTCAGGAACTTAGGGAACAAGTTTCGGCGATAGTTAAAAGTAACAAACAATCTAGATGTATGTACACGTAAAATAATTGTCTATTCTTTAGACATCAAATTCATGTTACCTTACATTTTCTTCAGATACGTCCAGCGCTTCTTTAGCAAATGGAGCGGACAGTGAAAATATTATACAGTCGGAACAAGTGCCGATCCCACCTCCGCCACCACTGCTGCCACCTCCAACGCCTCATATCGCGAGAAGAGCAAGTTTGCAGGATCATAGAGTCGAGGATCGTAAAAGAGGTCCGTTTGCTTCTCAGGCATCTATGACGGACGTATTAAAAGACATTGACAATGACCAATTAACGCCCATCGCAAGGTAGAGCTATTTCTACGTTTTCTCTTGCACCTAGATATGTGTTATTAATAAATTGATGTACTATTTTCTTAGATCACCCGGTGGACGACCGCTTCGTATCAAACGCGATAACAGTCCGTGTAATGATCTGCAAGAAATACTTAGAAGACGATACATCGCGTCGAACTCGGTCGATAGCAGGAATTCTACGATTAATTTAACTGTCGACGAGGCTTTTTCAAGTGATGTGTGAGACTGAATACTTTTCGAATGTGCATCGAGTGTAATGACGAAGTCGTCAAACGTTTAGGATAATATTAATGGTAAGGTAAAGCATCAGATTGGTTTGGTTGTGCGATGGAATTAGAGTAATACGCGATATACGTAAAAGGGTTTGCATAAGCAGTGGGACAAATGGGATATCTCTCGGACAACTGTTAATTATTTCGTTTATGTCGTGCATTAATTTTCGAAAGGAAACATTTTTCTCAAAGAGTACAATTATTATCGGAAGCTATACATGTACAGAGAAGCTCACCAAAGATGACATTTTATATTAGCGGGGGTAAAAACATTGAGTTGTAAACTGATAGAAAAATTAGATAGCATTTTAAAATTTTCATGGGGCAAGATGAATGCACGAAAAGTAAGTTGCAGGCGAAAAGTTAGAGTAGTATGTACGTAAAAATCTATATTTCTGAACTAATTTACTTATTTAAATAACTACATATTTAAATTAAAAGAACAGTCCGAGCTTAAACGAGTGTTCGGATCTAGAATCAGTAGTATGCACTTCTATTTTTAAGAAGCCGCGGTCAACGATTTGCTATTCTATTTCTGTGACTTTACGATTATGTAACTATGAATGTTATTTTAAAATATTTCATTTTGTAGGATACAAATTTCGCATAATAGATTTTAACTCGCAAAACTGCATAGTAAGGAGATATCATTACATAGTAGAGATAGAAATATATAACAATCTTTCACGATGCATAATCATTAAAATCACTGATCGTGTAAATAGTTTCATATTTAGAAAGAAATTTGTAAAAAATTACGAATGCAGTTTACAACTCAATAGTACACAAACTCAATAATTATTTTTTAAAGAAAGGCCATGTTTAAGCTTTACTTCAGTAAACAGGGAAAACAGATCTTTGTTCCATTAAAAAATACAGCCATGATAAAAGGTTGTGCAATAAAGCCATACCATTAGGTTTTTCCCAAAATTAGCTATGCAGTTTCCTAGACGAGGCTGTGCTGATATTGAGTCAATCCATGACTTCATGCTATAGATCGTGCCATAGATTACAGTACGAATACTCTCAGTATATAATGACTTTACTACATATAGGCTTGTTCATAAACGGATAGGGTAATTAATGCGAAGGATCGTTCCATGAAACGTGTCTTAATAATTGCATATGAACAAGCACTTTTGGATATGTGCACGCATAATGAGAGGATCACGAATTTCGTTCTATGATCGTGCTCTTGGAGATATCATTGTATGATCACTTTCATGTTCATTTTACTTACAGTTGCTCTTATAAAGAATTTAAGAACTACTTCTGCGTACATGTGTCATGATTATTTCCGATTTGTCCAGATGAAATTATATGTCTAAGTTCTCTATATTCTTTATAGAAGTAACGTAAAAAAGCCTAAAACAGCTCTACGATTCTGACTATTTTATAGCACGAATGTGTGTAAGGGTGTAATTTTCAGTTGAACAAAGACTTCGTAGTAAATTACTGAGTGTACTTTTAACGATACAAATGTACAGAGGGTCTGTTTTATACATGAAGCTTTTATCAGTGACTGAAATATAAGTGTTATTGTTAAACAACAGGCGAAATAATTATTCCCATACCAATTCTATGTTAACTGCACGGCAATCAGTATTATGTTAAACGTCTCGTGCGTAATTGAGTTTGTCAATTTTATTTTTGTTAATACTACTGCAGTCCAAATACACTAACGAGGTCGTTTTATTAAATTTTCACATAAAACGTCTAATAACTTTCTCCTTAACGATCCTAAATAATTAATAATTTTCAAACTTAAAAAGGTAACCATCAATTTTATTCTTCAAGTTATGATTGTCTAAAATATGCGGGCAGCGTCCCCCGAATGGATGGTTTAGTCGATTCGGTACCGCACGCCCAAGATTTTCCTATCAGCCGGAGTCAGTGGAAGTCAAGAGGGTCTTCGAGTATTAATTGTAAGTAATTACAATTCAATAACAAAATACCAACAGGAATATAGAAATTGTTGGAAATTGCTCTCGAATAGTATGTATAGTCGTAGCAAGTTCTGAAAGTGAGTTGCGGCTTCTTAGCAAAGTTGTAACAGAATATTAGAGGATTTTAAATCTTAACTGAGTTTTAATTAACGCTATCCTATCTCAAGCTTTTAATTATTAACTTTTCCGCCGAGGAAGCAAAATTTTCTATACTCATCGATCGCCCATTATCAAATCTAAAGCTAACGGGGTTGTCTTACTATTATACCTCGCACACTACATCATCAGGTTGAATTTTAACAACCCCCTAGAATCTTCTGGCAACTCAATGGAAATTTATTATATACAGTTTCCTATGTTTCATCGAGTTCACCACAATATTGTCTAATAATGATTGACGCTTTTGTTGGTTTTATTGGCACGTGCTATAGATAGGTACGACAAACTTTTAATTGGAATAAGTAGAAGGGAGCAGGAGGAGGGGTGGTTTAATGATAGTCTTATCGTGCGAGGGATGTGAGAATTTTCGTATATAAAGCTGCGGCGAACGGTCGCAAACGATAGTGTCTGAAATCCTCAGCATCGAACACTTCCGGTTTCTACTTCCTGAGAGATCCGAGGTAATACTTGTTTCATTCTTTGATGTGATGTCTGAAAGTTTTTAGAGTTTCTTCCTTGCTAAATTCTATTACGATTCGTTTGTATTTGTTTAAAAATAATGGATAATTTCCGTCCGTGTAATATTCTTGCCGAGAATCTGAAGCAAAATTCATTTTTGAATAATTGCAAAGCACTAGCTTCTCATTTTTTTGTTAAATAACTTTTAACTTTTTAACTTTTTAACTTTTAATTACACGAGTCTAACGCAGGATATGCCCGAAGAATTCGTTTCCGATCCGCGGAAGGGGAGAGAATATAATTAGCGTAATTAGAGTACGTTCTTCGAAATGCAAGTAATTTAAGGGTTGCGCGTGCGGGTAATAGAGACATCAATTTTCCAAATGATATGCAATAAATGCATAACGTTTATTGAAGTAAAATAGCCAAACCTAATAGTCGACTGAACAAAGATTGCACGCGAGTGCAAGGGGGAGGGTTGCAAAGGATTTTCAGTTAAACCTATTACGAGACATATTAGAAAACCAATTATCTGATCTAATAGGAAATTAACAAAGAGAAGTAGAAAAAAATAATTCATCGCCATCAAAAGAAATGAAGCGAAACTAACATAACTACACTCTGGTCGAACTGCAAGAATAATTTATCCATTCAGAAACCAGATCTATTTAAAACAATCCCCCGATTCTTTCATGATTTCGCCGTTCAATTACTTTTGCTTTAAATTAATTAAAATTATGCTGTTCTTTGATTTTCTCCAGTTCCCTTAGCTGTGTTTCATCTAGATTTAGAGAAAGGTACACACTTCCAGTTCTTTTCCTTTGTGATTTCCTGTTCCTATTATCACTTCCCGTTTTCTCTTTTTTTATCAATTGCATGCTGTCTATTAATATAATTGTGGTAGCTTCAATTGGTCGTACCCTCGTTCTCCAGCCTTCTGCTGACGGATCTTCCTTTCCTTTTCCAAGAGTTGCAAATGTTCCTTCAACTTCTGAATCGTAGCGCCATCCACTTGCATTAGATCTGCATTCTTTCATGCCAATATTATATCATTAGTGTAGTTCATTCGAAACGTATCTAATTTAAAGCATCCTTTAGCTTTCACATAGAAATTGGAGTATTATTATTGCTATTATTAGACTGCGGATTTTTATGCAACTTTTTGGTAATGTTGTAATAAAAAGCAGAACTTTGGTAGAGAATTATTTCACCTACCGGGTATTATAAAACGTGCCATAATTTGAACAATTTCCATATTTATTCATATTAAGTGCATCTTGTGTAATTTTGCATCCTTAAATTAAGTCCGCAGGCTAGTTATTGTTATCGCCATCGCTGGCGAGGTTCGAACAATGCAAAACTATAAATATAGGGACGCGTTTTGCGACCTTTCGACGACACGGTCGAAAGTGGTTCGTCTCTACGCGACAGAGAGATGATGCTGGCCACGTCCCTTATCCACAGGACACTTAGTAGCACTCACTCTTATCTTAATGACCGGGGACGCGCGTAGCGTTAATGGTTCCTTTAAAATTAGCACGTGGAAACGTATATACGAGGGTACTCTAAAATTTTTCGAAAAAACCTCACGCGACCGCCGTGCCAAGCCGGGTGTACGCGCTGTCACAGCGCGCGCGGAGATAAATGACCGGTTCTCCTTCGCCCCTTTCATTCCCTCTCGTTGAACGACGCGGTTCTCCAGCGTGAGGTGAAAAGGAACGATCCCGGCCATTAAGCAAGCACGGTTCGATCGGCGTTGAATGTTAAGTAAATGCATCTTAACAACCGTGAAACATTCGGCAGTCGTATCTTCTTACTTCTTTTTTTTTTCTCCTTCCGATTTTTACGGGACCGAGGAAGCTGCGAGTTAATTTGTTAAATGGATGGAATTGACTCGCTCGTATAGCTATCAAAATCTGGAGAATTTATATTAGCCTGTACAAGCAGTCGCGCTTACCAATAATTGCGAGCAATATGACGTTTTCAATCGAATAAAGTTGTACGACCGGTGTATCGTTCCTAAGTAGAAGTTAAAAGAAACGTTATCCGATGATTTTGTATGCTAATCAGTATTTTGCTGAAGTCTTCAAACTGGGGAATAAATTATACGCTATCCGCGTGTTTTATATGCTAATCGGAGTTTCGTCGAATCCTTTAAGATGTCGTGAAGATAAATTGTGTGACGATTTTATTTTGAACGATCTGTGTGTTTGTTTGGCTTGCAATTCGAATCGTTGTACATCCCGTGGATTTTCTTGTAACGTGTTCGAGTAAAGTTTGTTGAAAGAAATTCCTTTTAATATAAAAGTACATGCTCGATTAATACAGATTTCGTTTCACTTTACTCTATATTGGAGATTTCAAAAAATTGCACATCAAGTGTGGATGAGTAATTGTAGTCAGTAATTCCTCATATCCAATTATTGCTGCAACAATATTTAGAAATGAAGTATATTTTAGATCGAGCTGCTCAATTATGTACATCAAAATGAAGCTCGTAAACTGTCCACTAAATAAACAAACCGGAATGTCGATTAGCTAAAACCGTATGCCTTTGATCTTAGCACATTTGCAAAGTCTCTGTGCAGGGGTAAAGTTGCGTAAAAGTTACAACAGGGGCCTATAGGATTGTGAATTATTCGACTTGAAATGGATCGTTGATTCGACAAGTCAGCCGTGACACTTCAACAGTCTATTGCTTTTTTTTTTGCATTTACGTTCGCCGAACATTGCGAGTTAAACCTACCCATTCCTCGGTCGCCCGATGTCAGACAATGGCACGAACACGAATCGGTCGAGAAGAAATCGACTTCGAAAGAAAAAGGAATGGGCTTGATCGGAATTTGAAATACGCTTTCCTGTTGATTGGTGGCATAACTGTTCCTGGAACTCGCGATACTCATTTCCGCGAGTCAAATTAAATCTGTAATGGATTCTGCATAAGTTTGGCGAAGCATAAAACACATCCGTTCGAAAGGGTACTACTAAGGAATCATTATTATTGTTGTTTATTCTTGGGTGGATTTCTATCGTTTGATAAGATAAAGTAGGATAAAATGCCTGATTCAAGGAAGAGTTGCCTTTCCCGAAACGTGAACGAATGAAAAATACAAGATAGATATTACGCAGGAGTTTATATAATCTTTATTCATTGATTTAAAGATATTTAGTCTGTGAAAGTGACTGCTTTTATTGTATGTATTTAATTATATGGAAAAGTGTAACAACGATTCTCAAATTTTAACGAATTACCTAAAGATAAATGAAACTTTTACAGATGGTTACCAACACTGGTGCTCTGACTTTATTGATTCTGTCGTTAACAATCACGACAGTGGTGTGCCAAACGTTTCAATACAGCCATGGCTGGACGAACGGGAAGAGATCCACGCCGTCCACATTGGAGGAGCTCGTGAATTCCATGGGCAAGAACGCTGGTCAATTAGACAATGTCCTTGTTAATTGCGAGCTACAGAAACTGAGATTACTGCTTCAAGGAAATGCTAATAGCCAAGTAAGTAAAATTGCGAGCAATTTCAGCCTTTACGAGGCAAAATTGCTTCGCAATAAATGCGCCTGGGATATCGATCATTCTCGTCGTGAAACTTGCAAACTTTTTATTATTCTTCAAACCACGAATAGTGCAATATTTTTTATAATTTAGCAAGCATATTTTTTTTTTGTACCGTTGTAATAGCTCAGTTATAAATTGTCTAAATACTGTGAACATTTCCAGCTGTTACACGTTCCCTGCGAGCTGGTCGGTTCTCTGAAAAGAAGTTTCCCCGAAAGCATGGCCAACAATCATTTTCATCCGCCGCCCACTTCCGCTAACAACAATTATTAAGTGACATTTCGCGTGACGCGTAAGTATCTTACGATCGTCGCTTGACATTCATTGTTTATCCAGAAAATAAAGAGCAGCTGCGAGAATTTTGTCAACCCGCGAGTGAAAAGATCTCGCATTGTAAATTTCTCCATCGTCTCTCGTGCGTTGCTTCTAAAAACGTTTCTGTCTTGGTCTTATAATAAACTCTGAATTTAATCCCACCCCGAGAGAAAATTACCGAAGGAATGCTACCCTCGGATCCACGTGTCACTGAACTCTGTCACCAGTGTCTAGTTTATGCTGGCCAGTGTATTACGTTCCTCCTCGCTTTCGGTACACCGTGTCCGTCGCTGATTTTCCGCCGGTTCCTATTTTAGTCGGCTCGATCTGCAGCCGTTCCAACCCGGCGTCGAACGGAATCAATTATTCAGCCGTGTGTATAGTTTCTACGTTCGATTTAAACGGGGTAATCGTTCATCAATCATTGTTAAACCGGGCAAATTGTTTTTATCCAACGCCGGCGTATATCCGGATTTGTATTAATTATCGAGCCCTGCAGCTCGCGCGGGGGCCGTCCAGTTTTCATCGGGTCCATCGCGAACGGTTAATTAAGTTTTCGCCCGTCCTAATTGGACAGACGGTCAATAGGATAGATAGATCGCGGCCGGCCCGTTCTGTACACCGCACACCGGTGCGGGGAGGATTTCGTCTGTCAACGGGCAAGATGGAGTGAAACCCTGGCGAATAGAGACAACTGTTGAGTCCATGGATTATCCCTTTAGGATAACTTATCCCGATGCGCAATTCGCCGCCCGAATTCGGAGACTTTCTATCTCCTCTGTATACGGATTGATAAGCACCGTCGCAGGGAATAATCACCCCCTTAAGTGGTACAATATGGTGTAAGTGAAGAATAAAGTGGAAGTTTCTAGGATAAGCAAACAATGGTTTGGCACAGTGAAATAAAGGGCAGGATTCGAAATTCAATCTCTGGGAGGAAACAAGGGCAGCGACTGGGCAGAGTTAGCTACTGTGGAAACACGAAATTTATTCTAAATACAGAATAGTTTGATACACTGAAACTGGGAGAAAACAAGGGCAGGTCCTAGGTAGAGTTAATCATTGCAATGAGTATTAAATTTGTTATAAGTACAGAATAGTTTGGTACGCTTATATAAAAGGCAGGATTCAAAATTAAGTTACACAGATATAATTTATACAAACAATAATATATTTATACAAATGTCGATTATACATTGTTAATCACTGTAACAGATATTATTAAGAATGAAACCACATGGACTGGGAGCTGGCGAGAATGAAGGCAAACGCTTGACGCAATTAATAAAACGCTCGGCCAATTACAAATGCAAAAGTGAGGCGGTTCACGTGCAAGCGTTACAGACTTAAGAGAAGAGCACTCACGGTTATTAGTCGATAACGTTAGAAACGCGTGCAACTATCATGCGCGCACGGGCAATGCACTTAAAACTTGGCTGTTAATCAGAAACCAATTACCGGAGGCGGGTCGAAATGAGTTTAATCGCATCAAATATTAAAGCGTCGTCACCGCGCTATGGGGTGTACAGAGAGCAGCCATAGGTGACCCTCCTCCGCCGGCGAAGCGAGAGCCATGGAACAACCGCGCACCGCCACGTGCTCATGCGAAACGCTCTTCTGTCTTAATACCCCCGGGGATCACCAGAGAACCCCTACGCCAATGTCCCTTATGGGGTGGTGCTCTTGGCGTGCCTGCAATACGCATGCACGAGGGTACCGCGTTCGTTGATAATGCTCTTGCACGCGTGTGTGAATTTTCTTGATTGCAGATTGACGAATTTATTTTTATTCTTCACGACGGATTTGTTGGAATTACATAGGGGATTGATTTCTGAAGCGATTGGAAGGGTGCACTAATATCAATTAAAAAAATACTTTCCTGAATTACTTACAAGACTCCTTACATAGACATATCAGTTTCAAACAAGTGTTTTTTTGCACATAATGCAACAACTCCTACTTGCAACCATTTGCATGTAAAAAAAAGGGGACAAAGATTATTAAAAAAGTGTTATCCATCGTTCTGAAAAATTTGTGAATGTTCCTCCGCTACTAAAATCGCTTTTAAACAGTGTAAATCATGAAGATCTACTGTAGCATGTTTTTTGATTCGTCTAAAGATCTCCAAGCTGTCCTATTTAAATCGCCCGTCGCGAGGGTGCAAAAGAGTCCTCTGATAGCACTTACCCCCCGATTTCGTGCCGCGGCACTTGCATATTTTACATCGGCTTATTCCGCGGATGGCGGTGCCGGATATCCGGGACGCTAATATTTCACTGGGATGCAAAGCATGGCATATTACAAACATTTAAACCCGCGAAGGCAAATATCAATAATACAGAATCGTCGCGGTTTTTGCTTCTGCTGCTGGTGCCACGGGTATAACTACATAAAATCAGGCAATCACCCTAAATGGCCCCGCGTAGCGTGTCGGAGCGTCGCGTTTTTCCGCTCTCCTCGTCTGTCTGCTGTCGTTTGTCCCGCGACAACGGAGACCTTTCGCGACGTGCACGAAAAAGCGCGGAAGCGACCGGGAAAACCGCTTGACGAGCGCGATTCCGTTCTGTAACGTCAGGGCTCGTTCGTCGACTTTATTACTTTTCCCTCTTGGATGCTGTTTTCTTGATCCTTTAAAATGGGACGATTGGGGTGGGGCTGGCACTTTCGACGATGTCTGTGTTACAGTGGATGCTCGTGCTGTTTGGCCATAGTTTGGGAATAAGGAAACAGACGGTGAAGCAGTTGCGGAAGACCTGTTCGCTTTTTAATCGACAGGAAACGAACGATCTCTAGGCATATTGTTTTCGGAAAACGTATATTTAACAGAAATTGATCAGAACTCGAAACATTTGACCACTCAATTAAACACTTTAGTAATAGGAAGAAAATACATCTTTGTTAAGTAAATTTGTGATAAACACTTGTGTTAAATATGCAGTAAATAATAGCTTTTTATTTAATTTAATAAGTTACATTTAACTTGTTCAAAGTAAAAAATATAACAATTGGAAACATTTCCAACCCTTTTGCTGCGCCACCCTCTAGACAATTGCTGCTGTAAAAAAAAATCTACAAACATGCGTGTAAGTGTATTTATTTTCTACAATGGTGTCACCTGAAATTTCGGTTTGGCAGCGATTTATTTTTCATTGGAATTATCAATTTCCCCGCGCGCGATCCATCGTTTTCATCCGGGATCAGGAGTACCCCTCTCGAGGAAAAAAAGTGCCAAACCCGGTTTTCGTGGCTCGACTAAAGCGCAATCACAATAAATTTGCGACGGTTGCGTAAATATCCCGGGAGCAGCGCACCTCTCATGATTTTATAAACGCATTCCACACCCCCACCCCCTTGCGTGCATGTGCGTGTTATGATCTATGCACGGCATCTGCGGCGGAAAAAGAGCGAAGAGCGAGGATGAAAGGATGAGCCATCATGATTCGTTATAAAAGTTTCAATCTCGCGCGAGAATGTTAAAGTATTGCATTATGGTGAACGAAAGTATTAAATTAATAAATATATTTAATTAAAGTAAAAAGTAAGAAAGGAAAACGATTATTTTTTATGAACACGATAAGTTATTGTACGTCAAATTTTAAAGTTTGACAAACAAGTGAATTTTTCATTAACGATTCCTTATGTCTTGATATTAATAAATTATATATACTTTCCTTTCTCCATTGTTAATTGTTCATCATCCATTGGAAACCAATTGCAAAGATTTATTCCTGCTTTTGGAAAACTACTATTTTTCTTCTGATCAGTGCATAAGTGAATACAGCATTGTAAAAATAAATATTGAACAGCTTTCGCGATTGCACCCTCCTCCGTTCCGGATCATTTATACACGTAGTCGAGGAATGGGGGATGGTATTCAACTTGCATGCGTACATACGTGAAACTACAGTGGAGGAAATAATTGTTGAGTAGAGTATTGCCTCGCCAGACCGAGGTAATATTGGATTAGTTTTTAATTCGAGCCGCCCCTCCAATTTGCTCTGTGAAATACATACATGCCAAATAACACGAGCCTATACGACTCTGCAATGTATATTTGCTACCCCTTAAGCTTAAGGGAAGAAGGGAAGAAATGTTTCTATTCGAATTCTGAAACGAAATTGAATTCCTTACATTTTATCTTTTAGTAAAGAATTAATTTAACTCAGGTTAAATTATTTCATTGTTTATAATTTCATTGTGCTTTGGCAGACATTAATTAAGTTCTGAATTAGAGATATTCCTATATTTAATTGCGAGTGATTAACTTGGTGATTTGGAACAAGAGGGGCGAAGCTACATCATATGTTACAGAAGCTCTATGTAATATTCAGGATCTTATAAACATTTCATGAGTGCTTGAGAATAGAAAAAGCATCTTGCGTGCCAAGTGCGCGTAATCATGGATTGATCCTATGGGTGTGTACTGAACCAAGGAGGTGGGAAACTATGAACAACAAGCGACGATAATAATTTGCATGATTGGACGAATAATTCACACGTGTCATGAGTATATTTATTATTTCGTAAGATTGCTAACAAAATTTTACGGAGCGTTGGTATAATTAATAATATGCGTGCAATTCGTATGCTTGGAAATATGAACTTTAACAATGTCGAAGACTGTTGATGTACGAAAAATGATTTTGTGGAACCGAGTAATTGGATACCGGCGACTGACGTCGGAACTAGAAAAACCACAGAAATATCTTCGCGCACGAGATTACAGGGCGCTTGGCGCGCAATCATACGAATTTTGGGCGACAGTCAACGTCGACCGGCCGGAAACGATTCACTTTCGATTTCCTTTGTAGAAACTTGTGATTTCGGCATCGCGCAAAATCTTATACGGAACGAGCTTTTTAAATACAGGTCGACTATTTGAATTGAATGCACCGTTTCTATCACAATGCGGAAAAAAGTAATTTATCGTTTAATCGCGCAACACTTTCATTGATAATAATTAAAATCATTTGATACGTGGAATTTGCTACCATCATCATAATTCATTTTTTAAATAGCCTTTTAACATGCTTATTCGATGTGTTTTTCATTGCCCAAGAATGTTCTCTATTAAATTAATACTATTAATTCATTGACAGTGAAATGTAAAATAGAAAGAGTGATAGGACAAGACTTTAATTTTAAAAAATAGAAGTGTAAAAGTAGATTTACAAAAGCAAAAGCTAAAGAAATTTGGCCACGAATATAAAACATTTATCTGTTAATATTGTTGCTTCTTACATAGCATCCCTTAGGTCTCATTATTAATTACAAGTTTCTCCATTGAAATTAATTTTTAACATACGACGATATTATTTAATTTTTCATGAAGAATAAATTTTACATGGCACTGTACGTAATGGACATACGTATGAACGTCACCATAATAATTTAATCCAAATATTAATTATTGATCGAAATAAAAAAGAAGAGCAGCTAAGTAAAATGTACTAACCCCTATTCTTCCATGTCATAAATAAGTCTCTGGCGAAGCATCGAGTCTTTAGGCCGGTGAACAACTCGATGATTTCTTTTTTCGCGGGCATTTGTCCCCAAATAATTGGGCGGAACGGCTCGCCGCGGCTTCTCTGCAATTATAGGCAGTAAACGTGGCCACATCCGGCAAAAGCAGCTCTCGTAGCCGAAGTGGGATAATTCGCTGCGGAAAGACAACGATTAGGGCGATCAGAGAGACTAGCGACTCTGTGCTTTACCGGACGTAGTTAAGGAACTATAAAACGAGAATCTCGCGGGGAAGGAAAAATAAGAAAGATCGGTCTAAAAAGTTTATAGAAAGATTCTAGATCGTGTCTATTTCCTGTCATCCATAATAGTGCATTCGATGACGTTCGGGCGAAAAAAGAAAAGTGTGTGTGTGTGTGTGTGATTTAATAGTCCAGTTTATATTTTCTAGAAAATATAAAACAGTGCTGATGCTTCATATGGAACAAAATATAGGATTAATTTCAGACGTATATACCATTGAACTCTGTATAAGTGATAATTTCGAGTTCAACAGAAAATGAATTTCGAGGAATTGCTTTTTGGCAGACTTTTAACAGGCGTTACTACCCTGTTATTTCGTGTCCTTTACCATTTCATTTCGTGGCCGGTTCGCAAAGAAATCGCACCGTTCTGCCTTCGAAGGGGTGACAGATACGTTACAATGTGAGAGCAATCCGCTACGCTTGATACCACGACAAACTTCCGCTTCTTTTTTAAAATCGATCCCAGCCTCTCCATTACGAGAACAAACACGTATAAAAATGCCGAGCATCTAACGTAGGTAAATCGAAGCCAAAATATTCCACAAAGTGATTCTTCCGTTTCCATAATCATATATAAATTTATTTCGTGCGATACAATTAAGAAAATATATACAGTGCACTTTATAAAATGTACTAATGGTTGGATTCTGTATAGAAATTGAAAGAAGTTAGATACAATTAGATTATCAGAAAATTAATAAAAAAAGATCAGTATTGCGAAAAGAATGATTTATTCGATATTATCGTCCGAATAATGTCGTCGATTATTCTCAATATTTTTACATCAACAGGAAGTATGATTTATCACCTAAGAAAATGGGACAGCATTGACTTTAGACGGTTCAACGAAAAAAAAAGGGGAGTAGCTTGATAATATTAATCAACAAACGTATACACGTGTTAAAAATCATTTCATTTAACAAATAAATAGCAGCCAAAGGATTCTTGCGATGGCTTATCGTGAATTTGCGCATATCATGAGTTGGTGGCTTTTTATACGATCAACGGATTAATTAAACCATTATGTGTATGCATTATTTCAATTTGACAATATATACAACGTTACACGTAAGGTATTTATGTACTTAACAACATCACATCGTTCGCTACGATCGATAGTCTACGGTTGCTCTTAACTTAAATAATATACGTCTTATTAAACGATCTTACTTCGATGACGACGACGAATCTTAACGGTAGCGAGATATACATGTAATAATACTTTTCGCGATAACATTCTCTGAATATACGTTTTACCATCGTACGCCTAAGGAAATATTTACAATGCGCGCATGCACGCACGCGTAATCGTGTTTAATTAATCGGGTATTTTTGTGTATCGTGTGTGCGTTTAGTGTACGAACTGAAACGCGTGAAAAATGGAATAATATCGTACATACACATCTTAATACATTTAATTACAACTATCGCGCTAATATATACAGGGGATATGTCGTATATGTAGATAATTACAGTAAATCGTTTTCAAGAGATGCACCGAAAAGAAGACTTTTTGATGCAATAGTGAATTCTGTATTATATTATAGTAGATCGTGTTTTGTAAATTATTGCTACTTGCAAAATGTTAGTCTGGCAAAATTCTTTGATGAAGCGCTTCAACTCTTTCTGTGACGAATAATTTAACGGCCAATTTAGTCTTTTAATAAATGTGAATCGTGTTATGGAGAAGTGCAATTAAAATTGACAGATGTGGTCTTTAATAAAATATGTTTCATATATGAAATTTTCATTACGTGCAACTTGAAATTGTGAAAAATCCCAAAATCCTGTTTTTGCCATTTCGCAAATATTACTTTGACAGTGTATTTACGTACTTCTGTGGAAAATAACTAAAATGTTGCATAAGCATAGTCAAATAATTTTTATTAATACTAGATTTACGAACCTCAATTGTGTATTTATTTATTAGTTTTTTTTTTATAAAAGCAGGTATATTACGTAAAAGTGTTTGAAATTATAAAGTCTTGGTGGGGGGGGGGGGGGGGTAGTGAATTAGGATGCTTTTAGATATTATTACATCAATCAAAGTTAACAGAAGTTCATCACGTTTATTTAAACATGAAATCTGAAACCCATCAAACCGACGAATTCTGTAAATCTAGTATCGAAGGTAACTATTTGTACACTTTGAAATCTTTTGCAAATCAAATCAATCGTATAACAGAAAGAGTTAAAAAAGATCGAAGAATTTCGCTGAATTTCAAGTTTGCTGCATTTCACACTGTCCTCGCGTTTTTTCCCTGGTTTTCCACTTCTTTCTCGGCGTCCGTGCGTATCGTGTCTCTTTGACGAGGGTAAATTCCTCCAACGTGAGCTTATACAGGGAGGGATGGCCGGCGCGGTGGCGAAACGACAGCGGGCGGTAATTATTTAAGCTTCTTTTTTAGCCCGCTATCAGTCCCTTCGGTTGGCTAATTAAGTACGTCGATAAAATTGGCCGTCACGACAGTAAGACGTTGATATTACCCTAGAAATAGCGCAATTAAGACGACTCGGCTGGCTCGCGACACTCTTTTTTTCCTTCGATCACCGCGGCTTCTTCTCCTTGTCAATAATGTCACGTCAAATAACGCGCTGCGGCAATTGCCTCCAGTTTTGGACAATTTTCTAGACATGCACTCAGCACGCGTCTGTGTGTGCGCGTATCTAATGAATTTATAATTGGCTGAAATTATCGGTTACTGCTGTTGAAATTGATAAAATTATGGCGATAATCGTATTCTCGTTTTTTTTTGTTTAAATGAGAAATCGTTGTAGTATAAATGAATCTCATTGCAGTCCTCAATCGTAACCGTCGCGTCCCCGAAGAGACTTCGAAAACAAAAGTCAATTTAATGATCAACTCACTGAAATATTATTTTAATTTTTTTTTCTTTCCCTGCGGTGACTACGAAGAACTCTATTCCGAGTTCCTATGGCATTCCCGCCGTGCAAATGCGACACAATTAGCGGCTACAAGGTTTACTCGATAAGAGTCTGAACGCGCGCTTAATTGTGGAGATTCAGCAAATCGGTTCGGTTAAGGGTTGAGGCGGGCCGTACGGCGAGGCCCATTGGCCCACAGGATGGGTCAGAGCAGTGGGTGGCTGTTGCCTGTCTAAACTGGGAACAGCTGTTCCCGTAGGATGATTGGGCACCGTTGTGGGATAAGCCACTTTTCCAAGTGCTTCCGCTTGGAGAGACAACATCAGCCTGTTCGCCGCTTGCCTCTCGGCCTCCCTTTCCTCCGCTGTTTGCCTCCTGAAACAGATAGGCGGATCGTTGATCGAGTATTTCTTTTAAAGTGTTCAAATTTGATACATATTTATACGAAGTGCAATTCAGCATTTTTCCTTTTGCATATTTCGATGTGTCATATCGTCATTAACATTCTGCAAAACTATTATTTCATTTGCTATTTGTTTAGCTCCGATGTCACGTGCATTTAGAGGATAATTATGAAAAATTTATTCATGGCATAGGAATGTGTAAACATAAAAATGATAAAGTCATAAAAGAATATACATTAATTCGATAGGTATCCGATGAAAATTTGTACTAAAAACTGCCCATTACTAAAAATATTAAAGATTACAACTACTTCCTTGTAGTGCAAATTAAATAGTTTGCAAGTGCCTGGGCATTGCTACTTGAATCAAATGTTCTTCTTACTGTACAGCCCTAATATAGAAATTCCAAATTAAAGAAAATTTATTTTCTTAGAGTTTCATACCTATGTCGATTAGAATGCTTGGAATAATTTTCCAAAATCATCAAAACGAAGTTACCGTTTTCGAATCAAATAATTTTACGCTACAAGTATACTAATTCCATAAGATCAGTACAGGTTGGTGGTTGGCCAAGGGGTGGGATTGGGGTAGGAAGGGAGACTGGAGAAATCGACCGAGAGGAAGCAGGGGTGAACAGAGACTGGGGGGTTGTTGGGGCGGAAAACAGAAGACAAACGTAATAAAGTTAATTCGATTCGTCGGTGGCACAGTGCTAGCTCTAAGGGGTGGTTCGGGGACGTCTGTTTTCTAGCGCTATAAGTCTATTAGGGAACCACGGAATGGCAGACTTGTTGGCAACGTCGATAGCTTCGCTTACGAAACGTACATCCGCGTTCTTTAAATTGATTAAATTCCCTCAAAATTGCGTTTGACACAAGTGTTTCACCCTTTGTTGCTGAAAAGTGAACTTTGAGTTGGAGGGTGGACTATGACGATTACTGTCATCCTGGTAATGCGACAAATTTGGGCACATTTCTTTTTTTTTTTGAAGTTGTTTAAAATATAAAAACAGTGTCTTTTGTTAAAATTGATTATTTCGTGAGATACGCATTGTGCAAAATTCTCACTACCGATAGAATTAAAATGGTATTCTTTCAAAGGCACGTCTACAACCACGTTTGCTTATTACTTTCAGCCAAGTGTCACGTAGTTGACGACAAATTAATTTTCATTTAATTAGATTGTAATATATGAAACGTGCATATATGGTTTGATTAAAGATACATTTCTTTTTATTGTCGCAAACGTATTAATCAATTAAGCCGA
Organism: Holcopasites calliopsidis; assembly: GCA_023838395.1. Classification (NCBI taxonomy): domain Eukaryota; kingdom Metazoa; phylum Arthropoda; class Insecta; order Hymenoptera; family Apidae; genus Holcopasites; species Holcopasites calliopsidis. Next base: position 343,457 of record JALHAQ010000042.1, read on the forward strand.
GCTCGGAATTTGTTTAACAGAACGTAAACGTTTTTAGAATCGTTGAAACGTAACAGTTTTTTAGAAAAAATTCTAACGCATATTCCAAGCAAATTTTTGCTAATGGAATGTTAGTAAGAGAACAGAAGATAAAATTAATTCGTACATTTTGACACATTTACAACTATTTTACTGCTCTCACATATGTAACATATCTTCAACACTTTGAGATAACTTTACTGCCCCTTTCGAGCTTTGATGGACCCTTACGAAAGGACAAACGAGCCTCAATTTTTACAACAACGTGACGACTTATAAAAGGAAATCGGAGCAATATTCCGTTACAATAAATGAAGCTATTTCTACCAATATAATCTTGTAACAGCATAAACATTATCACATATTTTTTGTGACACAAGTATATTCCTCGAAGGATACTAATGAAATTAAAAAAAAAAACACTTTCACCCGCATCGGTCGCTTCGATAAGAATTTACCGAATGCCGAATTCTCGTTTCGCGTTCAAATCAACTCGATCGTTACACAAGAATCAATTGGCCATCGTTCCTCAATTTCCCACATTTCAAGCTGCTCGTTATTAAATTCGATCACTTTGCCTCCCGATAAATACGGCTCGCGTTAAAGAGACTGAAACCCGGGGGGGAATCGCATCGCGACGAGATCGGTTCGAAAAGTTTCTCAGTCTGAAAGGCGCCACGGCCCGGATAACGGCGGCCAATCAGTGATCCGCTTCCATACGAGAGCCACACGAAACACCGTCGTTCCATTAGAGTTAATCTCTGGTCCTCGGTAATTAAACGGTTTCGTTGTACCTTTGTTTATCTCTCTGTATGCGAGCGAGGAGCGGTCTCAGTTTTTCTCCCGTGTCCATCCGTTTTGGAAGAGAGAGAGAGAGGGGGGGGGGGGGGAGAGAGAGAGCGAATACCCTCTTGGCGGCGGTAGCCCGGTTATATCAAGAAACCCCGAGCGGGTTCAATCGGGACACAACTCGATCGGTTGTTACACGATTAACGACTAGAGAACGGCCAACACCGATGTCCGGCCGTGATTTCAGATAACCGCAATTCTGCCGCAATCAACGCTCGATCGACTCGTTTATTTTCCGTCTCGTTACTAACCGCGCGGTAATTATTGTAGGGAACGCGACAGCGCGCTCCCCGAGTCTTATCTTTCCGCGTTTGACCGCTTTTCGAGCCGATTTACCTTCTGACCGAACGTTATTAAATGCCAAATTAACGAGGAATAACAAACGGCTATGATTGGTAATTTTCGAATATTCTTTTTTTTTTTAGAAACATGGGAATGTGATTGTCGAGGAGTAACAATTAGGGCACAGCGGATATAACTGTATAAAAATGCCGGCTGGGAAGTATTGAAGACGAAACAGTTTCAAGTTTTGCGGGAAACAAATTGGGTACGTCTCGGAACGATTATTCTTCGAGATAAATGTAATTTCACGAAACTGGTTCCTTTTACGCAACACGTGTAGATTTCTAAAGACCAGTGGCAGTCGGCCAGCGTGTTCCCCCATGAAATATACCGCGACTCGACCGATCGAAAATCAGTGAGTATCTTGTTAATTTGCCACTCGGAGATTGGGCAAGCCTACCTGAACTTCCTGTAATTTTCTGACCGATATCAATTTCTCGGTTTCACCGTAAGCTTTTGTTTCGTGGGAAGAGATCACGGGTGGCTTTAAACGGAAGGAAATACCAACCCATCGAACATTTCGTTAGGATTTTAAATATAAGAAAACGAAAACAATTTCTTCAATTTTATAGCTAATTGATTTTTCCGCTCAAGCTTAAATATTCCACCGGTATTGTTTAAAAATACCATATAATGAAAATTAAGAAATGTAACAATGCTGTCAGAAATATCCTTTAACAAGTGAATATCCTTGCAAGCGAATGAATTGCACCGATTCCAATTTCTGTCATCAAGTAAATATCCACTTGTTTTAGAGTCTGAAATTCGTAGAAATCCTAGCGGAAGATCGATAGGATTTGAACGCGATGCCTCTTTTATTAACAGCGGCGCGATTCGATTACAATTTGGGGTGATTTCGCCGGGATATCTAGCTACGCCGTTGCTTCAGTGACAGCCGTGCCTACACCCGTGCAAGTAATTAACGCGGTTAGCAATTAATAATTGAGGGCGCCGTGCCGATTACATTTTGCAGCCCCGACGCAGCCTCGCCTCCCTCATTCGCTGCGGCTAGGATAACCGTATCCTCCTCGCAACCTGGGACACATTACTCTTATCGTTATCCCCTTATCGTCAACTATAACTTTTGGCTAACACTTGCTACGATATCTCGGGATATTTTAATCGAAATTTTATTTTTTAGTCGTGAGGTAAAATGACGGTGAACGACGTGAACTCTTCAAATTTCGTAATTCGTCTATCTAAATGTTTCATTGTTTAAATTTGAATTACTTCTCTGTAAACTTTCTGATGTTGCACAATTTGGTGATATTGAGCATCTTATTATTTTCATGCTGAATGGGTGGATTATTACATTTGCTATTTCATTACGGAATTTCTAAGGTTATTAGTGTTTATTTGAAATATTGCATTGGTCATAGATACTATAATTTGACACTATGCGACTCCATTGTATCTGATAAAAAGTTATAGATGATAAAAGCATAGTGTATTTACACATATTATAGGATTCTTTAAGGTGTCGATACATTTTTTACCACCCTGTTAATATATCAGCAGAGAGCAGAAATAGCAACTTTCTTAACATCCATACCAAACAAAAAGTCTCTTCGCTCAACAAACAATTAAGCCCAATAAATTTAACAGACAGCACCATTAGCTCCCTAAACATATCTATCTGGACGCCACCGAAACTCCTCTTCTAATACCACATTTTCCACCACCGTATCAACAACAATTAATTATTTCTGTACCCAAACGTCGTTACCGTCTAAAGCTCCGTAACTGTCGCGTTAAAAAGCACGTTACTCGCAGGAGCTAAGAAACAGAAACAGCGGCAAAGGAAGTGTAACGTCCCTATGCCGCAATTCTCGTACGAATTTCGCGGGGTTGTAAATCCCGAGATTAAACCGGTTGTGTTAGTTGTGTCTGTATATGAAGAATTCAATGAATCGTACCGAAAGTTTTTAAATACTCGCACTTAAAATTCTAGATTTGGGTTTCTCCACCCGCCCCCACCTCCCCTCCAAATTTCAAGTCGGTCGGCAACAGCTTCCATTCGGAAGTAGAGCCCTGATTTTTTTGCGAATGTGTTGGAGGCTCTTGGAAGTGTCGTGAAGAAGTATCGTTTGGAGTTCTTAGTGGTGATGGAATTTTTCTAATTGGTTGATGGTTCGGACAGAAGGTGTGTTTTTCGGATGTAGTGGTGGTGTGTCGATGGTGGAAGGGAAGCTACGGTCGGTCATTTTTATTGCTGTGTTTTTCCTATGATCGTTTTTGGTCGCACGCGATTGTGAGATGTTGGGACTTTCGATTTGAAAAAGTTTTATCATTTCTAACGGTACCCGTATTCCTTTGCTCGGTACTGGGACTGAACAGGGAGTTTTCATTCCGCCAAAGGAAACTGAAACGGGTTGTTCGCGAACGGCGCCAGAGCGCTCGTGTTCGACCGGTTACCAGGCGTGATTCAACAACAGGGAACGATGAATGTTTAACAGGGTGAATCGCGGTGGGGCGCAAAAGCCGGTTGGAGATCGAAACGATTCGGATCGCGGGTTCGAGGGTTTGACACTTTAAAAGCCGTGCGGCGAGAAGAGTCGTCGGAAGAGTCAAGTCGCGCCGCGCCGGGCTGGTTCGAGACGACGAAGGGGTGCAATCCTCGTGAAGGCGGGAGGGTGAGTCGGCAGTCAAAGTAGCAATGGGGGTTGGATGAGGGTGCGCGACGGGAGCGGATAGACTGCATTATGTACGGGACAGGGCTAAGCTGTTAGGTGTCTGAATTATTGAGGCCAAGTTATCTCATCTCTGCCTACAGTCATCTCGTTACTTTAAACGCAGCTGCTCGCTGGACCGCGTCGCGGATGCACCTACCGATCTTTCAGGGTAAAGAACTCGCGATTTCTCATTCCCTTTTTTGGTCTTGCTGCTTGTCGATTTACAAGTAGAACAATCGATGCACCGTAAAGATTCGATTAGGGAGTTGAGCGATCTGCACGTTAAGCGAACGGCAGTCGTTGCCGCTATTGTTTACACTTCACGCGCATATCCAATCGCTTGCATATTCTTATCTGCATTCCCAATGAAAAATCGCTCCACTGCACGATTAGCGACGGGTTTGTGTCCCGATTTTAGTTCACTTATCGAGCACCGCAATAGTTTATGGAATAATGGGGATATTGAATTGTAGTTGGTAATTGCTTGAAGCTTTTGTAAAAATGAAGAAGAGGCTGAGTTAAGACAAGCAGATCTTTTTTGTAGTAAAAAGATTCATTTTTGTACAATAAAATTGAGAAGATTGGTTTTTTTTTATAGTAGAGTTGTGAAGAATACAATAATATTTGGAGAGACAAATATCGACAAATTTTCACACCGCGTTTCTCCATTAAGTTTCCCAATTTATTCACGACGCTCTCCATCATACAATACCGCGTTCAAAATTAATTATGATCCACTTGTCGTTTACATGTAAATTTAATTCGACGGGACACCCAGACGAATGTATCTGTCACTGAGTTACCGTTTCTGAACACACTGAGACAGATAACACACGTCGTCGCCGTTCAAATCGAATTTCACGCTCGTTGGGTGATGACACCGAATATACGTATGTAAAATAAGAAAAAGACTATTAAAGTTTCAATTCGCTCACGAATCTCCCATGAACAATTAAAACAATCATTACTGAACAATCAGTCGTTAACAAAATTTGTTACACATGTAAGAGGGATATGCGAAACCCCTGTTTTAATTAGTTAGAATTAAAAAGAAGCCTCTTGCAATATTTTAAATTGTAAAAGGAGGAATTTTGTTTACTAAAAGTGACAATTTCACAAACTACAATCAGTAAGAAGCAATGAATTCCAATAGTAGATTCCTTACCCGAGCTCACTGCACAAATATGCAACACAACCAATTACTCTACCTAAAAAAAAAACTATTCCAACCAAACATAAACGATTTGCTCGACATTCCCCAGAAAGAGATCTCGTCTATCGGACACCTGATTGGTGTACCTGTCACACCAAAGACCACCGCCAGTGCCCAACATGACTAAATAGTCTCTTGAAAAAATTACGCAGACAGTGCGATACCAGTCTCCGTCGAGACGAAACTACTCTCCCTATTTTAAAAACCATCTTAGTCGTCTCTCTATCATCCTAATACTTCCCGGAACAAGGCGGGGGCAAGTATAGTGGAAGGACGCTTTTAGTAATCCTCCAAAAAGAGTGGAACTATTAGGCGGGGAACGAGAGGAACGTGTCGCGCCCCCGACGAAATGCCCCGCCGCGTAGACGCCCCCGGTATCGGTTAACCCGCGCCACGAACGGGCCCCGTTTTATCTAAATGCCGTGTTCTCGTCCTTCCTTATCTTGAAGAGGACTCTAATACATTCGACTTTCGATGCATCCTCGCCGATAGACGCGGCCAGGACGCCGCTGTACCGCTATTAACATTCCGACTGTGGTTTCCCTTCTCGCGTTTTCCCTTTCCTCCCCTCACTGGGGGGGGGGGCAGCGTTTGATAAATTGCGGGGGACACCCCCTATGTACGGTAGTAACTCGAAAGATAGTGCACGGCTATTGTCATTTGTCGTGTCTGGAATGATGATCGTGCAGATTGGATGGTGATCTTGGAAGAATGCAGGGAAAACTTGCTCAATTCGTGCCCTTTCGTTTCAACTGTGACGGTTATAAGCGCTTCCAGCGATGGACAGTACAAGTAACAGTTAGAAGTGCTCCGTTGATAAACCGAATCGTTATGGGATCAATGTATGAAACATTGTAAAGAAAGTGATCATTGTAATAGTCAAATCTGAAGGTACGAATTGTGATAAGAAAAGATACGATTTAGAGACAGTAATCCTAAGAGTCCCCGCAGACTGCACACTTTCTATCGGCCGATAGTTTGGTCGGGTTGGCCTGTTAGCACGTACACTGGGCCTACTAAATAGTCGGGTTGGTGGTGAGTGAGCAGACTAGCCTACAGTCGCTCTCGAACGATTGCTGGTGGCTTTTGAAGAAAACGGTCACCTAATGAAAGTTAACAGAATATTGTCCAGAAATGTTATTCTTGCTTCTATAGAATGGAGGACAAGGATTGAGAAGAGAAACTAAGAGTATTGGGAATACTCTCTCTTCGGAGCGAATTGAACTGTCGGCCGATTCGCAAAAACAAAAAACAATTGGCGAGTGTGCGCGCAGCCTCCAGCCGCCATACTGATTAGTTGGCCGATAGTTCGCCGATAGTTTAGTTTAATGCAATCATTCAGCACATCAAATTTACTTATCGGACGATACCGAATCGTTGTGATATGCGCAGTTGCATACATCTTCATACTGATTAAGAACCGGACCAAGCTATCGGCTGATAGAAAGTCTGCAGTCTGCGGGAGTTCTAAATCGTACTTTTTCCAGAAAAAAAAATGAATCGCTTTTATGATTGGAAGTTGATTATCTTTTGCTTCTTTAGCTTACTATTAGTTTATCAGTAAAGGCTTGATTACCAGTGTGTGACACTTTCCCCCTATCACTGTTCGTGTAATAATTGTCCTTAAAGGGTACGAATTAAGCAAATTTACCCTAAGTGCAGAACAGTGAGGAGAGTGTGTTTTCTTTCTTTTTGGAGAATCGAGTGTTGCATTAGTTGGGGCGATTGGTATTTTTGTTATTCGATAAAAGAATATTACTCACCTCCACTTTGTCCGTCTGTTCTGAAACCAAGTCTTCACTTGAGCGTCCGTCATTTTTAGTGTTTTAGCTAGGGCCGCTCGTTCAGCCGACGCTAAATACTTCTGTTTGTGAAAACGTTTCTCGAGCTCGGCGATCTGCAACCTGGTGAAGCTTGTCCTGGGCTTCTTTCTCTTCGGCGGGGTTCTATTTTGATAAGGGTGGCCGATTCTCCTTGGGAAGGCTCCAGCCACTGTTAAACAAAAAAAAGGAAAGACATTCCTTAATGAATCTCGTTTGCTTGGACGCTTTAACTGTAGGACAACTTCAATATTTTCATTTTCCAAAAAGGCAGAGAATGCTCGATTCTCGTGCTAAGAACGCCGCGAGGGGAGATCGCGTCGAGCGAAACAGGCGTTGAAATTCCATGATAAAATGGCGACGACGAGTTACGTAGCTTCGCGGGAATTGCTCGCGATACAACGTGCTGGCGCGCAAGCAACGACACCGCCGGCTTTGGGAAACGATTATAAAACCGTAAAAAAAAAAGAGAGAGAGAGGAGAATGTTACGAGTTACACGGAACGATTCGCCGTCCCCGTGGAAATTGTAACGCGGCCTTTGCAGTCGCCACGCGGCAGGTGCATTATTGCGATTCAGCGGAAGGGTATTAATAAAATTACCGTTAGCCCGATAGCGCCGCGCGCCACTTCCATTAGCACCGGCGCGCACAGAGAGAACGCACTGCTCGGAATCAAAATGAACCTTTATCGTCCACTTATACGAGACTAGGCGCGTAAATCGCGACTGAAACGCCCCGACCAACGAGATTCCCTTATCGAAACCGGGCGTTCATCTCCTCTAATTATTGTACACGTCGCGTCGGTCAGGGATCGGGAGCAGCAACCTGTGGAAATACGGGTCTCTACCGCTGCGAGAGAATATCGTTTGAATGTTACGGTTCTACCGGTCGCTTTCTGCTTGGCCGAGTGCAAGAAGGCGGCGTAAATTGTTTGATTAATAGCTGAGTACTGCCCGCCTGGCTCGTTGCAACGGGAAGTCACGGTTTATCTTCCGGGAATGACATTTTCGGTCATTTTAACAATGGTCCCGGGAAATCGATTTAATTTGGATATGAGAAAAGTACGGTAGTTTTTTTAAATATTCACCAGAACAGTGAGCATGACAGGTTATAAATAATTGGAGCTTGGATACGTAGTAGACATGTACGGTTTGTAAATTTTGATAAAGGACTTGGGGTGAAATGTTAAATTCCTGAATCTTAGATTTCGCGAAAGGAGGGTGTATTATTTGAATGAGTGAACCAAGAGGAAGCAGAAGGAATGCGGACAACGTATAAGAAATGAAATGTGAGTCAATTTTGATCACTTGCGAGCGATTAGAATTAGTTAAATCGTCATCACCTGGTTGTCGAGTGTAAACTGGTTCGATTGACACAGATTGAACAATAATTTATGCTAAATGAACATTAGGCTCGGTTGACCGCGCAGCTAAATAACTCGATCGTAGCAAAAAAAGCAAATTTACACGATTCGCGTAGTTTATTCCCGGAATCGTTGATTAGTTTTTACACGAATAAAATGAATAACAGCGCCAGACTAAAGCTGATCTATTTTAATTCGAATTGTAATATACAATAAATGTATACATATGCGTTTTGGCTCTACTATACAGGGTGTTCGGCTCCTACGTGTCAATATTTTAAGGGTGAATTGCTGAGGTGATTCTGAAGAACATTTTCCTGTACGAAAATGCTGGTTAAGGCTTCGTCTCTTAATTATTAACGAAAAACACCGACCAATCACAGCGCGCGTAGACCCCGCACTCAGCCGAGAGGGCGCTCAAAGCCGCGGTTGCACGTACCACGATCGTCCCTCAGTTGAGCGTGCGCTCTGATTGGTCAGTGTTTTTTGTTAATAATTCAAAAACGAAGCCACAACCAACATTTTCGTACCGGAAAACTTTGCTCAGAATCACTTCAGCAATCACCCTTTAAGATATTGACATGGAGTAACCGAACACCCTGTATATTTTGCTTTCCTATTGAAGTTCCGGTCACATTGTAACGTCACCTGTAGTTTATTCGCTACGAAGCGTGACTATCGGCATCATTAAGCGTTTATCTCTGGTAGTAATAGTGCATGAATAACAGAAAGTACTTTTAATGCGATACGCATGCGAGTAGATTTAATGCTTCGATACGTGATACGCGGTATGCGGTAATGAGAATGAAGAATGTGATAAGTACATTACGAGATTCCGAGTGGAAACACTGCTTATCAGTCTGTTCTGACATTTTTCTAGCTTGTAAATTGGAGGCACGTATGTGCATGTTTGATCAATTCCTTTTTTTGTTGGGAGATTTTGATTTGGAAATTGCAGAATCGAATGCTGTACGATTACAATTGTGTATTAATGAAAGGTAGTATAAATGAACGATAAATTGATGGATATCATAAATTGTGTTAAATGGCCCAATATTTTTGTGACAAGCAATATACATATATGTGTACAATCGATATATTTACAAAACTGGATTATTTAACAGTAAAAGTAAGTTAAATATAATATCGAACTTTACATAACCAGTACATGTAATTACCAGTATGTTAATCGATATCTAACTTTCTTTCCTGCTTTCAAGTGAATCCTATAAATATACTTTCACGGGAAATGTCATCGTGTAATAAAGTGTTCGTATAAGACTCATACTTTATGTTAAGTGAAAATAATTAGATACTTCCTTCATAACTTAATACAGAATAAGGTATTCAAGGTAATCTAGTTATAATACCTGAATATCTGATCGCACAAAATTTGGCTAGGAAACTTTGCTTCTGATATCATAAATGTTAGAACAATCAACTCTTTTTTTGAAACAAAATTCGTAATCAATTTAAATTCAATTGTTAATGAAACCAGAAGTAGGGATTTTTATACTATATTTAAGATTTCTTTACGTTCATATTTGGAGCCTCTTAATTAAATCTTAAATTAAACAGTCAATTAAACCCATACTTAATTTTGCCAGAAATTCCATATACCCAGTATTCTAAAAGCACATATTAATAAAAATCAGTTACTAAAACCATTATATTAATTCCCATTCAGGACAAACCTTAAGTGCCAATAAAATTATATGTACAAATTAATAAACCATCGTTGTCACTGTACAATGCATCAATTTATAACTTAAAATTCATGTAATTTATAACATATTCCTTTTATATCAATTATCGTATCTACCATTGCAATAAAAGTTCCATTTCCAATCATAAAAAGGACAAGTATCTTCCAATTATATGCCAATGTTCCCAAATTGAAATTTCGATGTGCTTAACATAAAATCGGCACACCGGTCGACAATTTTAAATCCCTCACATTCAGCAAGCATTCGTGCGAAAAAGTATGCCATTCACGGTGTTATAGTTAAAACACGTAACTCCATCGATTCGGTGAAAGCATTGCGTGTATTTAAGCAATGTTTATCTCCGCAGAGATCGTCACGTTTAAACGCGCCGTTGCAAACGATATCCGCAATTGCATTCGCCGTAAAAGGGCGTTACGCGAAATGCCGTGTGTACACGAGATTACAATTAAAAGTAGCGATCAACTTGCAGATACGGACCAATTTTTCAATTACTGTAAATAAAATATTCTTTTGCGCCCTTTATCAAATTCAAGATAAATTTAAACGGGACAAAAATTCAGGTAATTGATCCGATCGATGTTAAAAAAAAAAGGAAATTCTCCATGGTCAATGTAGTGTTCATTAGCAGACAGCAAGAGCATCGCGGTCATTGAACATCAGTTACCCGAAGCTCCGCCTCGGAATTAATGATTAGTACGATAATGATCCCAGCTCGGTTCCTACAGGCGAATGGGCGGGAAATGTCGGGACGCGGAAAACTCCCCGTGAAATTCAATTTGACACACAACTGCACTTTCTCTCTTCTTCCATCGTTTGCTTGAACCCGCGGAATCATCGTTAAAGGGTAAACGACCATCAAACGGATATTATCCCCCGTTCCGCCACCTACAACCCTTTCCCAACGATCAGCCCTTGTGCCAGAATACGATCAGAAATTGCATAACGGGAGACGCGAAACGGTCTCGTCAATGATATCTGCTCAATTATAGTAATATAAATACGCATCGCGAAGAGAGCTGCTAATGGAGACGCAGATAGCCCAGACGCGATGCATACACTCGGATGGACGTAATAAAACCGATTTCTTTAGCGGAGAATTTTATCGTGATTATATTAAGCACGGCTCAATTGTCCAGGTTTCATCTTCGCCCGAATACTTCTTGCTACATTATTTATCGCCAGTTTTACTACCTCGTCATCCTCATTAATATATATATATAATTTCTGCTCTCGCTTTTTATACTCTTAACTGCGCGATGAACCTGTTAATCAGGCCGGTGTCGCGTATTAAGTAGGAAGTTGAGAAACGGCAAAGCTGAGCGGCAAAGAAAATGAAATGATGCAAGTGTATGGATATATTGGAATTTGAAATAAGTCAATTATATTTTATTTTTCATTATGAAACATATTCCTTATTCCTTTAAATTCCTGCACTGACAAACATTTTAAGGGATCATTGCTGAGGTGATTTTGAACAACTCTTTCGTTTGCCAAAACGTTGGTTAGAGCTTCGTTTTTGAATTATTAACGAAAAACGCTGACCAAGCGGTGCGCGCGTAGAGTGCGCGCTCAGCCGAAAGAAGATTGTGATACGCTCACCCGCGGCCTTGAAAACCCTCGCGGCTGAGCGCGCGCTCTGATTGGTCGGTGTTTTTCGTTAATAATTCAAAAACGAAACCTTAACCAACTTTTCGGCAAAGGGAAAAATTGTTCAAGATTGCCTTAGCAATCGGTCCGTAAAATATTTGCATGCGGTAGCGAATCACCACCCTGTACAGTTGCCAATCGTGACGAGTGGAAAGCTCGGGTCTCAGCCACTGCTTCGGCATTAGATTATAACAGACGGAGGCTAATAACGATCTTCTCAAGTTCATTTCACGAAGCCCAATTTCAAGCATCTATGGGAACGTCGAGGCACGTTGGCCAACAGTATGTAATAGCAGAAAGGCCGGATCATTCTCGCGCCTCGACCCGCCTCGTCTCCTTTTTTAAAAAGAAGGTTTTGCTGTAACTGCTCGTTGGCCTCTCACATTCGCAAGAGGGAGAAGGATAAGCTTCCTTGCGTCACTCGCTTATTAGGACGATAATCGCGTACACCGGTCATTATCCTACGCTCGGTTACATTATCATACTGCGAGTACTGGCCCGCCGTCTCTCCTCTCTCTCTCTCTCTCTCTCTCTCTCTCTCCCGCTTGTAATTCATTCGTAATTACTTTCGTAGAAGAGTCGGACGCACGCACGCCATCGACGATCTCTTCACGATACTATACGGGGGGACGTCGAATTTACGAATTGGAAAGCCGGATCGACTCGTTGCGATAAATCCAGCCGCTTAATGAGACGCTGGAAATTATCGGGGAAGCGGTTTTTGTTGCCCTATTTAATAAATCTGTTCCGAGAGCCTTGCTGGCGAGAAACGACTTGTTCCTTCGTTCGTCGAACCCCTCGTCTCCTCCACTGGTAAGAGCAGGTGTCATTGATACTTTGTACTACGTGACCGTCTTCGTTACTTTCTGTTTCCCAATTTCCTTTTGGAATTTTTTACGTAGATTAATTAATACGCGACTAAAGATCCATAAATGTTTTTAAGGGATGTTTTCTATAACTTTGTATACCATTTTAATATCACAAAGTCTCAACGATCAGCTTGATCGAAATCACTAAAATTCAGAAAGAAAGCAAATGAAATAACATTTCAATTCCAAACAATTTCCGATTCACCTAAAATACAAAATGAAGAATATATCTTCGCACCGACTGAATGTGACAGTCTTCTTCCCGCGGATGATTCCACGAGCAAGCGGTCGCACGGCTACCTAAAAGAAGCGAAAGACAAAACGCAGAAAGAAGAAGAGACAAAGGGGAAGGATTGTTCGTGCGTACAGACGATATCCGCCCGGTGTTCTTTTTCGTGGGCTCTCGTGGAAGATCACGTCCCGTCTACCGAGTCTCGTCGTTAGCGTGTCTAACGACAGTCTGGCCCGTTGAAACTCGACGGATAGCCGACTACGGCTTGGGAAGAAGCCTGTTACCGCGTAATTTTGGTTAAAGTACCAAGGCGACGAGTCGTTGCGGTCGAAGTATTTACCCTGACAATGTAAAGCTTACGACAGTTCAGCGGTGGTGTTGTAACGCGGTAACGTGTTCAGGGCCCCTTAAAAAGGGAATGGTATCTTCAAGAAGCGAGGACGAGATCCCATTACTTTAATAACATTGAAGAACAACGGCGTGGGGGGGATAGGGAAAAAAAAGGGAAAATTCGTGTATGCTCGCGAATAAAAATGATGAGAAAGTGCACGCGAATCTAGGAGAAACCGGAAATAGAGAGGGCTGAGCGTAACTTTAATCGTAAAGTTGATGGTTTATGGACGTGCATAAAACGTCCGTAAAAGCGACCACCGAGTCGTGGTAAATTAGAATTAATTGCTGGCCTCTGCTGGATTCTTTGCACCCTCTTCTCGCTAAAACTTTCGTTTTCTTTTTTCCAGGGAAACGTCGTTTACCCTCCATGCATAGGATTCAGGGGTGATTGATGTTCATCTACGATTGAGAAGAGCTTGTAAAGAAATTAATTACTGTGAATTTTGGTAAAAAGTGATATATATCTGTATATAAACATTGTAAAACCGGCTTCTGTTTGCCCATTCTTTAATAAGTTATCACTTTTTACCAAAATTCACAGTATATATATATATATCTTCTTATTTTAAATGTGCTAAATCGTAGACAATTTTTAAATGAAAATTCTGATTGAATATTGAGATTACTTTTTTCCTTCTTTTGAAAATACTTAAAGTTAATAATAGCGTTTACTTCCGTTTATTGCTTCCACGACTTTTAACATTTATTACTGCTTGTACAAGTCGATAAAAACGTGTCTTATTGAACATGTAGTTACATTGTAACTACGGTATCAATAATTATGCAGAGAACTAGATATCGTCCAGGCCTATTTAAAATGTTTCCTGGTATAAATTGCTAATTAGAACATCGTACGCGTTTCTACCGTACATTTAGATTACATTTAATACTACACTATGCCACACGATAACATCTCAATTTCAAAGTTTAATAGCTGCATGAAAATAAAGAGTCATAATTCTTATTGTACACGCAACGTGTCCGTTCACGCGCAATGCGCTAGCAACATCTACCATGAGCCGTAAATGCTGCATAATAAAATTTAACTGTTTAAAGCGTTATCGGTTAGATTTAATAAAAAGAATGCAGTTCCTCGAAGCATGCAGAAATGGAATGCCACGAATCCTCGTAAAAGAAGCCTGGACAAAACTGTTCATGCTTATTCATTCGCTATTAACAAAAACACTTTAACACAAAATACTAATACTATTTAATACTTTAATGCGGATACTAAATTAAAAACATCTTCCTCTCTTCCGAAAGATTATATAAAAAGCTTGAACTTAAGAAATATTCAACAACTATTTACAATATATGCAGCTCTCTTATCTAAACCGAAAACAAGTTCATTCATTCAATAATTGGACAAATGTCTTCAAATATACACGTTTTACTCAGCTTTAATAAAACTAATAAATTGAATACTAAACCTCAATACCAAAAAAATTCGGTTTCTATCCTTCGAGAATGATCGAATGAAGCTAAACTCATTGACTAAACATACTCGCGTATCCAATGCTCCCCTTCGCGTTCTCTTTCCTCCACAAAGTACCTACCCTTAAAAGGTACCTAGAGAAAGAGAGAGAGAGAGGGAGAGGGAGGGAGAGAGAGAGAGAGAGAGACAGAGAGGAGGGTGCAACTTAAGAGTAAATGGCTCGCGCTTCGTAGGGTGGCAAGGGAATGTCTTTAAAATATAATCAGGACAGATCGACGGATCAACCGTGAATAAAACAAAGAAAACGGCGGGGGGTGGGGGGTGGGGTGCTTGCTCGTTTCTCCTTCCTCGAGAATTCTTCTCCCGGCACCGTAACGGTGAGACCGGTAGAATGGTGAACGTGAATTCGCAGCTCTTTTAAGCCAGCCCGATGAACAACGACAAGGACCAAAGGAGTTTCCAAGATAAAATGCCGGGGGAGATTCGTATCTGCATGCAAATAGAACGAGGGGTTGGTCGAAGCAGCTACCTAAGGGGTGGCCATAAAAACAAGATGGCGTCCCGTCGTGCCGCAAAATGGCCAGCATAAATAAAATGCGGCATCGCGCGCGCATGCTATTCCCCCTTGAAGGAATGGTGAACGCCTTTATACTCGCGCTAAACTTTTGTTCGTGCGCACCGGAGATACGTTCCACCCTCTTCCCAGCCACCGTCGCTTTATTTATTCTTCCGGCGTTTGGCTGGCTGAAGAGTCCAGAATTTAAATAGACCTGGAATTCATGCCTTGGTCCCTCTATTTTATCATGCAACGACTGAGAATTGAAATGCAATGAAAGTTTAGGAAATTGTAATTTCTTTTACATAGGAGAGACTGAAGAGATATTAATTACTCAACGAATTATCGCAGTTCCAAAAACTTAATAGTAGTATTATTACAAATATCGATTAGTCCAGTGGTAGATAAACAAATAAAATGGAAAAAGATCTGCGTCTCAAAAAGAGGTTGAGATTGCGGCTTCATCTTCGACGACATACCGCGCTTGAGACGTAACCTTTGCCCGTGCAGCACCGGTGCACCGTTCGATGATGCAATCGGCTACTGCGACAACGGGCTAGAGAAAGTCTCATTATTTTACTGAGTACGTTCCGGCTGGTTAATAGAGATTGCGGCCTTCAAAGTAAATTGTTTACTGCGCACCGAAGTTCCCTTGCAACAAAGTTTGCAACATTCAATCTGAAATTTGAATCCCCCTTTTTCAGGGGCTACTTTTGCTTAGTCTGTGAAGTTTTTATTCAAACTTTCAATTTACCGTAGTTCGAAGGAGACAGTAAAAAGAGGAATTACGATTCAGATCAAACGTGGAGCAGTGTTTTTCCTTCAAAGTGAAATTGACCAGTTTACATTGTAATTAAAGTGTTTCGTGGAACCGTAGTCAAACATTTACAAGCGTATGCTTCGGGGATACAAAACGCAGGAATAACAGCGCCGTTGTTACAGTAATGGGAGTGGTGCTGGTGGTGCATTGTTAGTACTTAACTAGGGAAATGAAAAGTAAATGTTTCCAGGAATTGTAAAAGCCGATGCAGTTCCAATCGAGGAAATAGCTTAAGGGGTAGTTACAGCAGCGAGCGTGTTAGCCGATCTTCAGGATTTACTTGCTCACTTCGGGGAACGTTAAAGAAACGCGTTTCTCCGGAACGAAAATTTCCCTTAGAAAATTCTTACTTTCTTGCGGGCACGCTCCGCCTTTCGATATTATACGAACGCGTGAAAGAACGAGCGTGTGAGCAAATGTTGCCTTGAAAAATGTTTTGCGATGAGATTGAAATTTTTATTTCAACGAACTTCTTAAAGCCCGGGCGAACATTTTTTGATGGCTCCCCTTTCGTGTAATTACAATATTACGCACAATAATTATGAAGAGAAAAAGGTGTATTTGTATACAACATTTTCTTCACAATTAAATGTACGAATTGTAATTTATTAATTCCATAAATTGTATTTAAAATATATTCTAGAAGAATTGTTATTGATTTATAAATGAAGAAAATTCTTTTGCTCCTTTTATTTTATCACAAAGAGCAGTTTTGAAGTCAATGAATGTTTGCACAACTCAACAACAATAAAGGAATTAGTCGGTGACAGTTACGAATTGAAAAATTCTGGAATAACTGTTATTGATATATAAATGAAGACAATTCTTTTGCTCCTTTTATTTGATCACAAACAGCAGTTTTGAAATCAATGAATTTTTGCCCGACTCAACAACAATAAAGAAATTAGCGGATAACAGTGACGATACGCAAGACTTTCAAATACTTTCTTAGTTTGTCATTGGATCGAAAGATGAAGAAAAAAGGATAGCAGACATTGAAGCGGCGATCATTTCTCAAACTCCTATAACTTGATATAAGCCACCCCTCGACCTGTACGTAGAAGGCGCTGTGAGAACGGAAGCGAGAGGTGAAGCAGCAGCAGTGCCTTACATTATCGATATTACGAGGCGTCGATAAAAAATCGCATAAAATTAAGCAACCCCCCCTCCCTCCCACGTGCTCGCGATAAAACTCACTGCCTTTAGCCTACGAGTTTTCGCGTTACGAGGGGCCTCCCGTGGCAATTTCCATCGTTTCCACGATCTTTTAATCCGGAAATGCCTTTCATGCTGCACTGACCATTAAACGCCGAATGATACGAAAGAGAAGAGTTATTACATTGGATAGATCATAGAGCGCTGTGTTTTATTGAACCGGATGGAATCGTGTAATGGGATATTAGTACTTATATCGCTCAGAAGTGATAGTAAATCTATCTGTGATTATTAGAAATACTTAATTGAGCATGTAGAATCGTAAAATTAAATTAAATAATACTTTGCGGATAGAATTCCCAATTGCTAAAATGAGCTTCAGATAATCTTTTGTTAATAAAAAGTGATACTTGGATATGTAAGAAATCATACATCAGTACACGTTCGGAAGAAGTTTATTAATATGAAAATTTATAGTCCAAAGTAACTTTAGTAAAAGACAAATTACATATATAATAGACGAAGCATAAGATTAATTAATGAAACATTTAATATTTAGAATTTCAGGAAAATAACGTCGAATGAAAATAGTTCTGCGCTAAATAAAGTTTCGTCTGGGTGCTTTTGATGTTCATGTTCAAGTTTCGTTTATTTCACTTTAAATATGAGCCAATTCGTTGCATTATTCAAAGTTACCCCTAAGATACCCCATCGTACATATTCTAAACGTATCGTAACCGCATCGTCTTATATTACCTCGTGGCTATATCTACACACGTGAGAATCAGCTTTTCGTGTATGTATTTTCACGTTGAATGTTGGTCGACCAATCAAACAAGAATTGATATTTTTATATTGTTTTATAGAACACCGTTCGATAATTTCAACAATTCATTCTTCGTTCCTTTTTTTTCGCAAAATATTCCTTTCCATTAGCATGGATATACTAGAATCTAAGAAATGTTCAATACCATATTTTATAGCATTTTTATAAATTTGTAAATATATTATTTTTATAACTGAGTTACATTGATAATCAATAATACTACTGCCAAAAGAAGTCCAAATGATAGATAATAATTTGTAAAATGAATCGGTTTTGGACCATGAAAAAAAACGATTAAAAAGAAAAACGTTGACAAAAAATTGAACGTAAAATTCAATATAATTAACAACAATTAAAATCATAAGAACTTTTCCTCTTGCTTACAAAAGCTCCATACCTAAACTTCCCACATGATAATCAGGATCAGTCCTTTTACGATTTACGATACACAAATTTCACTCAAAATTGATTCCGACGTGCACACCACTATACGTGCAGGGGAAAAAAGACACGAGGAGTTTCGGAACGATAAACCGCTCCTCGGGGGATTGTTAAGGGCGCGAGAAGGAGAAGTGAATCGGATCTGCGTACGTATATCATTGATCGATCCGGCGTACGCGCGAATTATCTATACGTTATGACGGGCCTCGCGGGGTAGCGCGATCCGGGGTCTAGCGAAATTCACTCTGACGTCGGTGAAGACCTGCCGGTAAATCCCGCGATTTCTCCAGGGACGTCGTCGAAAAATCGCGAACGATACGCCGGAAACCGCGGCTTCGGTTGATGCCTGCCAAAGTATCGTTATTTCCGACGCTACCATTTTTTCCCCCATGTACTTTGTCCGTTGGTATGGAAAAAAAATACGTGGTTCTGCTATTTTTTTTATGCCCAAGGGATGGTTGATCGCAGATTTAACTGCGGGATGAGGCACAACTGATTTCTCGTATTTTCCATGCTGGAAGAATATGTATATCATTCTCTCCCCATCGTTCTGGGTTCATCGGCTGCGATCGATTGATCGTTAATACATGAAGCACCCCCTGATGATGGAATTATGTATTTCGTTTTGGAGAAATTCGGGGATCTGGAGGTAAAAAATAATAGCATTCTGTATTAATTGAGAATTAAAATATAAATCAAGAATCTTCGTGCATTATCCAAGGTGAAATAAACAAAATTCTCCGAGCATCATCCCAAATTTCGATTGTCGTCCAGAACCAAAAAAGAAGATTCTCAAGCGTCTTATTACATCAAACTTTGATCTCAAATGAATACCTCTTCCTTCTGCGCCATTCTGCCACAAAGTTACCCGCAATTTCTCTCATTGGAAATGGCCGACTATTAATACGAGGCGGCCGCGCGTTTTAAATAATCCCACAAGTGCAAGAAGCTCGGCCAAGTGTCGCCCTGCTGGTGGAGGCAAAGGGAGCGGCTGATACGCGATTCCAAGTGGGATCGTTCCGCGAGACTTTAGCCAAGGTGAATGGCTCGCCACGCTAATTGTCTGCAGCAAAATTAAACTGAAGTCACGTTAATTATGTAACGCTCTCCGGGTCTCGGTGTAGCCCAGGCACCGTGCAGCTCGTTGTTCCAGCAGGAACGGGGTGATGATGGACGAGCATAGCCGACCTTACCGGGGGGGCTGCCAGGCTCGAGCTGCGAAATCCCTAACTCAACGCTAACTCGATCAGTCAACGCCCACCATGCCGTTGCCCGGCACTAATCTGCCTCTAGATTAATTACTACGTAATACCGGTTTGAATAATTATCGTTTCTAGGGCAACTCGAGACTCGGCTCTATGGCCACACCTGAAGTCCTTATTCTGATGGCCCTTTTAGCGGTTTTACTGATCCGTATTGTTTCCCAAGTAAGCACTTAACACTGGATTTAAGGAACCCCTCAATATGACCGTTTCCAGATTTCTTGTTTAAAGCAGCAGGAGTCGTAAATATTTTTTTAAGCAACTTATATCAAGTTTGAGTGATGTAATAATACTTACACACACCCTAGTTCATCTCGCCCCCAGGATTTTATAATTTTACAATTATATTTCGTTAATCTTACTACTCACTTCTAAAACCTTAAGATTTAAGACTAAATGAAGCTTTTAAAACAAAACCTGATAGTTTCTTTTGTCAAAGAAATTAGGTGAGTTGCCATTTCGATTATCCTTGCAGACTCACCCCATTTTAATCGCCACGAAAAATACTTTCGCGAATATCACATAAAAATGAGCTTAACTCAATTTCAAAAACAATATCGTCTGCATTAAAATGTGTAAGTTTCTATCCTAAGTACTTAAATAACGTCCACAACTACTCACTTCTAAAACCTTATGACTTAAAGCTTTTAAAGCAAAACCGGGAAGTTTCTTTTTTAAAATAAATTACGCAAGCTGCTATTTCGATAACCCTTTCAGACTCACCCCATTTTAATCACCACAAAAAAAGCACATTCACAAGTATCACCTAAAAATCGACAATCCCAGTTCCAATTCCAATATCGCCCGCATTGAGTTGCGATTAAATCAGTAGCAATCGATACGAAGATAGAAAAGTATAATGATTAAAGGGCCCGAAGAAAATGATTCGTCCTTCGGCATCCTCCGAATCCCTCCTTACAATCTTGCACAGTGGGAGTTCCAATTCGGTAGCCGAGTTTCTGACCGCGCGGCTACCGGTAGAGTTCGGTAAAAAAAACTTAAAAACGGCACAACACCGGTCTGCAACGTGTACGTACACGCATAAGACGGATTTTCGTAGACATTCGTGTTTCGACTCCGATCTCGTCGAAGAAGTATGGGTTCCGGCCGTCGCCGGTCGAAACAAGACGCAACGGCAGCGAGATTCTGGTTTTCAGGTTTTGGTCACGCGATGCCTTTTTTTTCTCTGTTCGTGGTACCCGGTTATCTTCGGCCCCAGGCGGTCCGCTTGGGACTCTCTGTATAATCCATTTTACTCTCTTTTAGCTCGGTGCACACCTTCCACGCGCTTCTTCCTCCCGATATCCGCGCGTTTTCTACGCTTCCGATCGATCTGCGTCGCGGAACGCTTCTGTGGTTCAATTTGTTGCGGATAAATCGTTCGGACCGAGTGAGAAAAATTTCATGCTTTTCTCGACACATTCAGTTTTTATGCCAAAACTTTTGTCTCTCTGTCATTTTTGCAATGCTTCGGATAATAATCGGTCGTTAAGTGTCGATTAATTGTACCTTTCGTGGTTTCTAGATTGTTCTGTATCTGCTAAATTCTTCTGTCAAGTATCTTTAATTCTGATTTATCCTCTTAAAAAATGTGTGAGGTACGAGTGACAAACACGGATCCTAAATGTGAATTGATAGTAATTTATTTAAAAGGGGTACGTATTGTTATTCATTTGATAATGAACTACGAAAGAACTTAATTATCAAACTTTTTTATTGTTCTCCAAAGTACTTGTATTTTTAAATCCAGCAACCCTGTTGCTGCACCCTTGCTCATGGATTGCACACTCATCTGATAAATACAAGCAGCATGTAAAATTGCTGTTGCACGAAGAGAAAAAGCAAGATATACGATGTACGTACATATGTACAAATATGCAATATCAGACAGATACAGAATGCAGCCAGCGTAAGAAATCATACAGGTCAAACTGGTTGTGCAACGTTCGCAAACTTGCATCCCAATACAGATAGTATGCTTTCTGCCAGTTCCTTATCAGGTTCATAAATAAATTATTAGTATCTTTAGTAATATCAAATTCGCAACGTTTCTACCAAACTGTTATGTTCGAATCGCAGGATGTATTTACTGAAACTGTTTATGAATTTCACTCGCTATCTTAATATTACCTGTTCAATTCTATATTGAATGAAATTTAATCAATGAAAATAGTTTCGATGAACAAGTGATCTCATTACAAATTGGAATTGTGTTTAATAACTGATCATTGAAATTATCTTTCACAGTCACAAAGGAAAATGTTCGTTAGCGTTAGAACATTTCAGTTATAAGTTCAAGACTCAATGCGGGAAATAAATTGTAATAAAGAGAAAGACTACTAAGCAAAAAAACGAGGAGATGACGTACTAAGAAATTTCTGAGAGCTCTAAAAATCGGACGCATATCTGTTTAAGACAGCTCTTTTTTTTTATGTCGACACTAGTGGCAGCGATTTCAGTGCCATCATGGCACAAACTCGGTTCAGCTTTTTACCTGTGAGAACCAAAATTGTTGCACCTTTTATGGCCACGAGTCGGCCAGCGCCGAAGGTGCAGTCACACCTGACGTGGCTCAAAACGTCCACTTTGAGAGCTCGCGAGCAACATGCGATTTATCTTATTCCGCGTAACTCAGTGACGTATAACGTATGCATTATACGCATTTAGTATGATCGCGTGTAATACATTAAGCGTCGATTCTCGTTACAGTCGTTACACACTATCTCGTTTAACCGGAAATATTTTTATCTTTCGATTTAATTAAATTAATGCTCAGCTCAATAAATTCTCTTCAGACATATATATATATATATTTTTTTTTAACTGAAGAAACGAAGTAAAGAGGATGTTTAAAACTTTCACTTAAGCTGTCTGCACTTCTTACTCGTGCTTTTCATGTTTGCCCTGCTTGGAGTTTTTTTATGATGAAGGAGCAAGTTTATACTTTCTGTTAATTTGCTTTTTTATTGATAAACAGTACAGGATTAAATTCTCTAATAATGTATACAGTGATATATCTTCATTGCCTCTAATGAAGGAGTACTGAAAAATGGTAGTTACTTCTTGTCAGCTTCTATATTAATTCTATAAAATATCCCGTTTATAAATGTTTTCATCATTTATAATCAATTTCCAATGTAACTATTCATTTCTCTGTTCGCTTCATTCTCGTCTAAAAACATCAGATGTAAATACACGATAGCCAAATTTCTTCAAGCAGCACAACAGTCTCGCTCGCAAAAATGCCTCGAGTCAGTTCCGAAGTGGAAAGAGTCGATGGACAGCGAACGATGAACGGTGCGATAATGCAAAATTTCCCCACGATACACAAGTTGCATTTATACGGTCCTGGTTCCAAGAGCGTTCCGTTTTGCACGGCCGCTGCCCGCAGGCTCGAAGAGTTTCGGCTCACAATTAGAGAAACGATCCTGTCAAATCGACAGGATTGTTTCTCTGAACGTAAATTGCTCTCTACCGCCGCTAACCACTGAACCGAGTTCGGCTACACTGGCTCCGTATAATCTCGTGCGAAATTTTATAGAACAACTTTTACGATGATTGCTTGAAAACATTTCGGACGTCTGAAATTTTCCCTTAACCCTGAGCCTAATGTGGAATTAAGGGCTGAAATGTCAAGAACATTGAGCGGCGGACCGATGCGTTTGGGGAACACATTTTCGCTGATAGATTCCTTGTAACTGTTACGCGAGACGGAGACCGACTATGAAGCTAATTTTATACGATCAGGTGCAATTAGATAATTAGGTCTTTGGACACGTCCAGAAAATACAACGGGTAGACGATATTTATTAATGTTATATGTTTAGTCTTGTTATTTCGAGATAATTGGAAAGCAAATATATTATTCAATTATTGGAGAATGCAACCCAAGTAAGAATTAATAAATAGATTATTTAATGTGTTTTGTGATCTACTTAAATTCTGGATTTTACTTTTTCCTGTTCGTTCTATAATATTCCTAAACATATACTTTAGTTATGTTATTTTGGAATGATTGGACAGCAAATATATTATTCAATTATTGGAGAATGCAACCCAAGTAGGAATTAATAAATAGATTATTTAATATGTTTTGTGATCTACTTAAACTTTGGATTTTACTTTTTCTTGTTCTTTCTATAATATTCCTAAACATATACTTTAGTTATGTTATTTTTGAATAATTGGACAGAAAATATATTATTCAATTATTGGAGAATGTAACCCAAGTAGAAATTAATAAATTGATTGTTTAATATATTTTGTAATCTACTTATACTCTGGATTTAAATTTTTCTTGTTCATTCCATAATGTTCTTCGGACACGTTTGCAAGGCTCCAATATTTCATGTTAAGAAATTGCTAATTCGACTGAATTTTTGAAACTCTTGACACTTTGAATGAAGCTTTTCTTTTCAATTAAATCCACAAATTAAATAATATCTATGCTGAACAATCTTCTATTTGGCTACCAAACGTTAATTATTATACAATTAAAATTGCTTTCCAATGCCCCTTAAAAAAAAACTGTTGATCTACATCTCTCGATATCCACAATCTCAAAAACTACTTTGTATTCTTTGAAATGAAACCGGCGAGAAATGTTCACTGTATTTACGTTTAAATACACGCGTGTTCCAAGTCCCTGAAAAAATTGTCAGGCTTCACCATGACGTGCACGAAAAAGCTGGCGTTGCAAATTCGACCGTGCACGATAATTATGTATTTCGCACGTATCTACCACTGCATACGCTCGTTTCCATTTCTCTCGCGTGGCAATTATCGTCGTGTAACAACCCGCCGCGCACTTTACAGCGACGTTCTTATTATATTTTCCTCTGTCCCGCGATTAACCGAATCGACTCTATCAAAGTGTCTTTCGTGAATTCCGTAGCGAACGCAAATTGTCCTGCAATTATCGTTATTCCGGTTCGAGGTGGACACTTTGCAATTCGGTACGTTCGCCTGTTGGAAAGCAATTGTACAAATGAATTTACGAAAACTGCAAATATATATGCCCGCTCCCTTTTTCTATATACCTTTTATTATTGGAGACGTTAAAAGAAGTAATCCCTTTATCAAATTTCTCTTCGCTTTAATATTAAAAGAAGAAATGGTAGTTTTTATTCAAAGAGGTTGATATATTTACATCGACTGGTCTTTCGAAAAACTGAAACACGAGAGATCTCAACGAATTCCAGTCACACCTGTTTCGCAAATCACCGATGATTCTTACCATTTCTCGAGCGTTTCCCAAGATTCTGTCCAGCTTCGATTCCATCTCGCACCCCACCCCTTTCGCACACTTTCAATTTGCAGTATCACGGAGCTGCCTGCTATTCAATAATCGTAGCACGCAAACGTACGCGCTTAAAATTCCTCGTTCATTTCATTTCCGAGATATCATCGTGTCAACGTCGTGGCGTCCACTCGCTCATCCCCCTCGGAGGATCCATCCGGCAATTTCTCCGGCTCGACGCTATCTTCCGACCGGGAACGGTCGAATTAACTAACGCGTCTCGTTAGCGGAAAATGGTCGTTAGATAAAAGGCAACGGTTCGTTGATCGGGACTGGTTCCGTGGCGCGTTTCAGCGAAGCCACGAACAGACCGCGTCGAGGAATAAAAAAAAAGGGGGGGAGAGGAGAGCCCCAAGGGTTTATCGAGCGGGTTCGAAGGAGAACGTGAAGACTTCCACTTGTCTGCACGCCATTAAAGTGTCATAGCGGCGGTGCACATACGCGGATCCAAACGTATATGGGTAATGCACATTTTCACGTACACATGTACAGAGACATTGTGTCCCTTCGTCGCGATTCGACGCCGGGCTGACGACGGCGCGGTTGAATAATTTCAACCGTGCGATTTATAATTGATGCCGGCTACACGCGCAGTCTGGCCGTCGTCGTAGTTGCAACGACGTCGTGCCACCTACGCTCGACCGATCCGGCTAAAGATACACGGGAGCGATTGGAGAAATTCGTATGTCTCGATCGAAGGCATCTCCGAAATTTATCTACGCGAAGGGCTACATTTTCACACTCCGTCCTATGCTTTCCTCGAATTCGATGAAGGATTATTTAGTAATGCCGGGTTTGATTTCACTAATTGCACGAATTAGCCGGGTGATGAGTGTGGTCCGATTGGAAACCGATATGTTAACTCTTTCATTGGGTGGACTGGATGTAAAGGAGGGTCTTGGAAATGACAGTGCAAACAGAAAGGATGCGATTGTATTTTCATGCGACAATGAAAATGCAGGAAGCAATTTTGTCATAGAAGACTTTGCTTCTTAAATTTGTTTTACATCGACCCTTCTTGTTCTTTAATGTAAACTAGACAGGAGTTAAATTGAATGATGGGTTAAATAGAACTCTTTACAAAGCGCTCATAGTGAAAACAGAATGGAGGATGTAATTGTATTTTCTTTGTTTCTTAAATTTGTGGTACATTGATCCCTTTTGTTCTTCAACTTTAATTAGATAGAGGTTTAATGATGTATCAAGTAGAAGCTCTTTACAGTGCGCTCATGGTGAAAGCAAAATTAAAAATATAATTGTATTTCCATTTAGCAGTGAGTATGAGGAATCCAATTTTGTTATAGGAGACTTTGTTTCTTAAATTAGTTATTTTTAAATTCATTTTTGTTCTTCAATTTTAATTAGACAGAGGTTTAATAACGATTTAAATAGAACTCTTTATAGGGCGCTCGAGTTGTCTTGCTAAGTAGGATAAACCATGAATAAAAAATGAATTCAAGAACAGGGGTATGAAATTATGCAATAGGGAGAAAGATGTCCATTTCTACTTTTCGGGATATATCGAAATAGCAAAGGAGAAGTCTATTTCAGCGTGGTTAATTAAACTTCCATCCCTCCGTTTTGCTATTATACGATCTCGTTCTACTGAAACAGCTACTGACCAAAAGTTGCCTGAATGTACAATTCTATTCCAACCGAAATGAATAAATAATTCCATTAAGATACTATCTGTGAATATACTAACTATGGAAATAAAGCAACGATACATGGTGTAAAAGGAAACTAACGTCACCTCGAATGATCGCGCATCTTTTCCAGCATCACAATCGTCTATAGGATTGCTATTAAAACTGTAATTATACTCGCTCGTTTTTTTTCCACGGCGACGTGGGAATCGTCATTGCACGCATTAACGTCTCCATAATATTCACCGTCGACGGTGAAGAGAGACCGCAAATCCTTCTAAACCAAGTCGTTTCTCCCTCGCGTCGAGCCATGAATAATCCACGTAACCGGAGGATAATAATGCAATTGTTATGTACAAGAATCAAGGTCCACGGTGAAGGGTTAATCACGCTTTGCGGTGCTCGATAATGATATTCCTTGCGTTTACGCGACTCGCCTTAATCGGCCACAATTCTCGCTCGCAATTCTATCATCGAAACTTAATGACAATCATCAACGTGTTACAGAGACGTCTTGCAAATGATAGACACTTATACCTGTATTGTAAAAGTAGTATTCAAGTGGAGAATTAAAAGGTCGTGATTATGAGGACCACCGTGATATCCGTTTTGGAACATTTATAAAATGAATTGATTTCATTCCATCAGCGACGTGTCTTCATTTTTAGACCGCTTTGGTGGAAATAATTCATATGCCGGTGCGAAATATACGATGTGCCAGTCAAATGTTCTAAGTACTTCAAGTATTACAAATGGCAACATAGTTTAATTTAAAAGTAATGTTTACAAACGGCCAAAACATTTTACACACCTTACATAAAACACTTTGCAACGAAGTTCCATGAAATAGTTTGTTTTTATCTCTGTGAACAAAATATTCTGGACCCCTAATATTCAAAATCACGATAACAATTTGAGCATATATTTATTTCCATAGCCCAATCCATAGATGGTGCAATTCTTTAAATATTATAAGCGCACTATAAAATGGCAACTGCTTTTTTTCATGTATAATCTCAGAGTTAAAAGCGATTCTGTCGAATGACTTGTACAAGTTGATTAATCAATTCTCTTAACAAGCTTATACTATTGGCACTTTCCCGCGACCAGGCAACTAAACAGGACGTTTCCAGTAATATCCCAGAGATACCATTAAAGCAAACCCTAAATTTCACGCGAAAGGTGTCCCCCTTACCTGCTAGCCTGTCCTTGAGGTGTGGGTGTCCCTGGAGCGGATGTGCGGCCAGGTTGGCTAGCAAGCTAGCCCTGTGCAGACCGGCGGCCGCCGCTTGCTGTTGACTATGCTGAAGAGCTTGTAAACTCCAAGGTGGTATCAGTGCCTGCGCCGGGACTGCACCCGTTGCCGTGCCATTAGCACCGGGTGGTCGATGAGCGGGAACCCTTATCACACCTCCGCCGGTGTATATCAGACCGGAACCGGCTGGGAAGAGTCTGAACGGCGCCAACAGATCCGCCGCAGTGGTACAGTGCACGGATGACGAGGAGTTAGTCTGCGTTTCCGGTGTGCTTCCGGTGTCGTCGTCGTCCCTTTCCGATAATTTCTCCTCCATCTCCGGGCCCCAGGAACCTCTTCCGTCGTCCAGCGTCATCGACGAGCCACCGTTATTATTCCCTTGGTCCTCCCAGGACCATTTCCTCTCCTTGTCGCTGTCCAAATCCTCCGACGATGGACTTTTCGCATTCTGCGACCGATTTTCACCTAGCAGACGACTTATGCTGAAAGGATGACTCCTCGGGGATTCGTTCGGCAGAGCCCTGGAGTTGGTCTGACCAGGCGGCGGTGAATCGGAGCACTCGGAGTGCTCCAGACGGCGATTGTCGTTCGCGTAATTTCGCGGACTGCAGCTTCCGCTGTCGGAATCGTCCACGTTTATCTCCTCCGTCGCGTCCACGTCGCTGTCGCCGTGAACCGACATGATCCTTCGACTATTTGCCTCCGATTCTTTGGAACTGCTTGGCGATCTCCGAGGGTGATCCTTCACCGGAAGTTGCTACGGATACTCATCCTACGCCCGTGATTATACCCAATGCTAAATCGCAGGCTTAAAATGCCGTGCTGGAATAACCTTTGCCAGATTGCGCTTCTGCTGGAAGTTAACGTCTTCAGTAGGAGAAATTGAAATTGGTTCGTCCCAGTGTGGGCTTTTATCCAATGTTTGAGCAGCTTTGTACTCTAATGCCAATGGCGGCCATGTTGTTCGCCACTTGGGCGGCTCAAGCTTTAATTACCGAAGAACTTGCAATTAACACGAAACCGTCCAACTATCTTCATCCACGCATATTCGTGCAATCACGAGCGTACACATTGATGGTCCAACGCACTTACGATACGGTCACTGATTGTTCACTTGGATACCAAACGAAAAGCATCCGATCCCTCCTTGGAGAACCGCCTTCGGAATGGAAGGTAACGAACAAAAAAAAAAAATCACTGGACCAGTTCCAATAAAGCACACACCGATCCTCAGAACCTTCGCCATCCAGCGGTACCCCCCGTTTACCAGTGCTCGCGTTGCGGACAATTTTCGAAGGGACGAATTCGGGGAACACTAAAGATCGCGACCGGATGCACCTGGGCCGAGATGCAGAAATAGATGCAGCAGCCTCACGTGGTGGTGGCCGAAAGGGTCGGTGTTTCCCGTACGCGGAACTGGATCCGTGGTGAGTTGGAACATGAATCCAGGTCGGCCACGGCGAGAGAGACGGGTACGGGTAGTGAGAGGGAACCGGGGGAACCAGATGGTTCATCCCTACCATGGTATCGCGACGACCAGAGTCGCGACGCCGGCGTCCCGGTGTGCGGCATCGCCCACCGCAGAACAGTCTACCAATCCTCTTCGGGAAAGCCCCGCCTGCTTGCCCGGCGATTGGGCCGCGTTAAATTGATACCTATTTAACATTTGAGCAGAATGTTGCAGGCGATCGCCTTTTTCTCCTGTATTATTTATTGCCCGATCGTCGTGCATCCTTTTTTCTCTTCTGCCCCCGGGTTCCTCCTCGTCCGACTACTCTCCACCCCCCCTCGGCGGAGTTTCGTATGCTCCGCCAGTTTGGTCCTTCCTGCACCATCCTGTAGTCGGTCGCCTTTTCCTGCAGGCAGGACTACGGTGTCCTTGTCTCGCAGGAGAGACGCGCCGTGTCAAGCTCCGAAGAAGCGGAGGGACTTAATTACGGCGAATATCCGTTTTGGTCCCCTCCACGCTGATCCTTGTCCAATCGTTTCCTCCTCCCACCTTCCTTCTCTTCGTCTGCCTTTCGAACGATCTCTTCCAGTCCTTGCACCTCGAGCTCTCCTCCTGCTCGCACCTGTATCCCGGGATGGAGCTGCTTAGCCTCGTGCAGCCAAACGTACATGCGTAGCCTGCAGGATTCAGTTTCAAAAGGCACGCCAGCCACGTCGATTCCCCTTTCGGCCTTCCTACGCCAACGGAGCGAACGATGAGACCTGTGAAATACTCACTTTCGCGTGTCCGCTTCGTGCGTTCGGACCGCCCCCGCTCACGCTTCGCAATTCCGCCAAGGCACCGTCCGACAAAGCTCAGCTGCGAAGACTCTGGCATTCGTGACTGAACAGCAGCCTCTATGTCAGTTCGTCGTGTCCCTCGAGCGGAATCGGATCCTTCACTTCGCAGCGCGCTTTGCGGTTAATTGGTTTAAGCGAGACTCCGACGAGGTTGGAGATTGAGAGGTATAATTGCTGAGAAATTCTTGAGGGAAGAGCGGATAATGCTTTCAACAATTGCGGGACGAGATAGCGAACGTACGAGTAATGAGGCATACTGAGATCAACAGAAGTTGATAAAAAGTAACAGACCGTTCATTTGCTAAAATGAACGATGGTATAAAGCAAAAATCATGGTTTTTCACAGGTTGCGTTTAAACGATTTAAACACTATGATTTAAACTTATTCGAATTATCATTTTGTATCATTACTGTGTATGAACGTCGTAGATTTTGAAATACCACAATGAGTGAATAAAATAATCAATTGTGTCGTTCTATTATTGATAAAACACGTTTTTTCTTCAAATTGAAATCATTCTTTCTGTACCAATAGCGCAAAAGCAGTGAATTCGTGGTTATTTCACGTTGCAGATGATCGACATGTAACTTTTCGTTAACATCTATTTTTCTAAATATTCTTGTTTTCCATTTGTGCACGCAATTAGCGAATGATCATGATTCTTCTTTTATGCCATTGCTGGGATGAAACGAGCGATGTGTAGAGGAGTATGAAGCCATCAAGGTGGACAACAATTGGATCATATGGATTACCGATAATTTTAAGTTGAGAATTTAAGAACTGCTCCGAGTTTAATATGTTCAAGCAAAGTTAAATAATTAGTATACTTATTTCTATTCTATTCTTACCAGAGTGATATTTCAAGCTGGGCAGATACATATACCTATATTAATACATTACGAGTAGGTAATTATAGGAACAATTAAAATAAGACCAGAATATAGTATGATATCTCGTTGATGAATAAAACAGATTCTATCCCTGCCTCTAATTATTTAAACATTAGGTATTTTTTGGAAAACCGATCAATAGAGCGAGTGAAGAACCGTATTTGCTATGGATCGATAGTTTCCACAAGCTGATAAAAGTATTACTACCATTCTGTATTTACATACTTGCACAACGCATCGCCACTTTCTTTTATACGAGCCAATTTAAGATGGCGACTATTTACAAACTTACATCGCCATTTCTCCCGTCTTACCGAGCGTCTTTATCGCTTTACAAACTGCCGCGTGTGGCTTGTCAAACTGTACTTGGATGGTGTGAAAGTACGATAAACGCGTATGAGGAAAAGTAAAAGCAGAACGATCAAAACTGTTGCCTTTACGTGTCAGTTCGATGAATATTAATAAATGTAGGCTCAAACTTTGTGAAAATTCTACATGTGTAAATAGTATAGTTTAAATCTATTTAAAGTATTGCGTAGGGTTGAAAAGTTTGTAAAATAAAATGGGGTTGCTTGAATCAGAGGTGTGGAAGCTTTTCCTGCAAACTAAGAAAAGTAACAGTTTAATTCAGTGAATATTACATTCAACGAGGAAGTTCCGTTTTATTAGAAAGTAAAATAGAAGTTGTATAATTATTATTATGTAGGCTCCCTACTGGATATTAAAAAAGGAATCCTTTATTTCTTTTATACGTGCATGCACGTATGTGGTACAAATAAAGGTAATACAAATCAAAAAGGACACTTTCACACACACTAAATTATAAAAACAAAACATAAATATGTATTATTTCAAATTTGATAGACCAAAAGTCGAACAAATGACGCGAGACAAGGATTGCACCGTGTAAATAAATAATATCAGGCAATCTTCCATCTCGATCGGAACAGAGAATGTCTAAAGGTGCCAATCCAATTGCATCCATTGGAGAATCGAATGGTTGGCACAATCTTACGTCGAATGAAATATTCCATCGGGCGAATCGAATCCACACAGAGAACGTGTTCCATTGCACAAGAATATTTCAATCGGTCAATTCATTTAAGGGTACGATCCGCGTCCAATCGGTGCGCAGTTTCGTAATAAACATTGCGGTGCCGCACTGCAACGGCAACAAAATAATTTGCCTCGCGCGCAGCGCGGCGAAATTATCCACTCGGGCCTTGCCTTCTTCTCGCCTCTTGCATCGCGTACCGCTCCTCTCTTGTCTAACAGCCGAGGCCGAGCATTATTACGCCGTTCCGACACGTGTACTTACACGGATCGGAGTGTTGCTTAAAGTATTCCGTATTACTTAAAGTGTAGTTGGGAGATTCAGTGAAATCGGGCGAATCATCGATTCTACGAATATTAATTTACCAAGGCTGGGAAAAATCGCGGATTGAAGTAATTGGATGGAGAATGAATGTAAAAATGGTAATTGCTTATTGGCCAGTGATCGTCAAGGTAAAATCCTTTGCACTATTATTTTTTGTTAGCTTATGTGGGTGGAAAATTTCACCATCGAACACGTCTGCGTTTATCAGAAAAATTACATTTTATAAAATTTGTTTCACATTGTAATTATCACACCTTTTATTTGATCGTATAATTAATTCATTTTCGCGTGCAATTTATACAATTAACACACAAAATATACAATGTAAATACAATCTACTATCGTAACCTGTTAAAAACTCGGCGAACCGACCATCGCAATCCAAATCAGTAAACTGGCAATAAAAATAACAAATTCACAATTTGCCGTTACAACGTTAGATGTACAAATGCACCAACGAAATAAGCAGTACTTATGGGTTTTTAGAGAAGCAGATATGTCATGTACAAGTGCTTGGAATTACAGAATCGTAATTATAGGATTGTTTAAAAATAATATTCAAGACTTCTGCAACTTTAAACGTGCACGAAAACAGTGCGGCACTGGTTGTACCTTTATTTAGCAAGCAGAAAGTGGCTCACTACAACGACGTTCGAACAGCAATTAGGCCGCATCAGAGCAGACGATCCCAAAGAGAAAGGGAGAGAGAACAGAAAATTATAGACAAACAAGCAGTTCGATTTACATCGATCCGACGCAGGTTGAGGTACTAATGGAGTTCCGTGGACGCTACGCGAATTATGCAAGACAGTGCTCGCCATCTCTATTCCGTAATATCGCCGATTTCGTTCCCTTTCGACGGCAAAGGCTCCGTTCTCCGACTCCGATGGGTTCCCCGATCGAGGATCAATTTGGATGTCAGGCATCCGTGTGTCACTTAGGCGTTTTCACCGGCGCTCGAATAATTCATTCCACCCCTTTCGAAACGCTTACAAAACCCTGTGATAGCGTCGCGACAGAGCGAACCAGGGTATGGGTGGGGGGGGAGGGGGGCGACGGCGGTGAAAAGGTTTACCGGAAAGCTGGAAGAGGGACAAAGTGGGAAATCAAGGGGTTTGACCGGTTCGTCCTGTTGCCGGATGGAGGCGCCGACGACGTGGGAAAACCAGCTGTATGCGTGCCCTCGCGAAAGGGCTGATTTTTTATTCAGAACAGACGGAGCTTTTCGACGGGGAAACGCGAGAGAGCGATTCACCGAATAACAGTATCGTTTTGTGCGCTTAGGTATAATCTGGTAAAGCGAACGAATCTTGTACTTTTTGCGAAGAAATGATTTGTGTGTAATTGGGAATTTATAGAAAAAGGAAAGAAAAAAAGCGGGAATGCAATGGAAATGAAGGGATTCACGTATTCATAGCGTTCCGTTCAAAATCTGCCAAACTTTCTCCGAATTCCCCCCCCCCCCCCCCTTATCATGCCCCATGAAGACACTCTGTACGCTTTGCTACTTATAATCGTCTGCGCCGTTCATACAACTACCCTTCGTCGTCTGATTCAGCATCCCATTACGCAGAGAGAATATTTATCTCAGAGGAGAACATTGGCAACGTTAAATAATTGATTAGATAGAAAGGGGGTGCACGGTTAGCGTGCCGCATCAATGGGAACAGTTCACCGACAGAGGGGTCGAAAACCACCATCAACTGGTGCATCAATGAGAAACTGATAGGTATTTTTATATCGATCATCCTGGTAACGCGCCCTTTCAATAAAATCATTTAAATAGAACCTGTATTGAACAATGACCATCACATCTTTATTCTTTTCTTCTTATACACGTTTTACATGTTCCACAAATAATACATACATTAATTTGCTTCTAAAACAGTTTGTAGTAATTTGCCAAGTAAAAAGTTGCAAAATAATTCAATTGCTGACTGGAACCCCTTACACTTTTACCAATTCTTCTCTCGAGTCCTTCAAAACTTGATTCATTGTCAACCGAACAACGAATCCCCACGAATTATTCCTTAAACAAAGACATGGATGCACCAGTTAACTCCAACTCGACTTCATGCTAATCAAAAGGCATCGAGCCTCTCCTTTTCACAAAGGAACTCGAGCATCGTGGGCATAATCAAGGAACAAACAACCCTCCATCGAGGAAAGGGGGGGGGGGGGGACCACCGCACCCAGACGGTGATACAAAACAGAGACATCAATTTCGTTAGAACGCGCCCATGTGAGAACCATGACTGTACGACACCAACGTCCTACGCGAAAATGTTATGATTCCCGAGCGCCATGGATCCCTAGGGAACCGGCCACGGCGGGGGTTGCAGCAATAGAGAGATTGGGACATCGGTGCCCCCTTCGCGATGTTCATCGAGCGAACAACCACTTGACGGGGGCGTGCGGCCGGTTCGAACGATTGGCCTGTTGTGAAATTGTATATTGCCGGGGGATCACGATGGATCTATCGGGAACGCAAAGCGTGTATAACACGCTCGTTGCCGGGACAGTCGATTGCATAAATCCGGTTGCCACGGGTCTCGGTTACAGGTTCGGGTCGAGGGAAAAAAGGGCTATCGTTGGTGGAGCAACTGTTGCGACGAGAGTATCGGGACGAGAACGCCGACGACGAGGTGATTAATTTTATTTCTTAGCGGCGGAGTGGGGGATGAGGAAAAAATGTTGCACCGTGTGTAGAACGCTGGTGGAGGGTGTTCACGTGGCAATGAAGTGCATGTAAGGTGAATAATTCTTTCTTTTATGCCGCTTGATTGCGGAGGGTAAGATGATCGTGTACAGCGCAAGGGGTAAGGGGGGACAAGTGGTGGGGTAAAGGATAGTGATCAGTCGAAACTGTACTTATCTGAGTGCAATTATTTTAAGGTGCAAAAGGAATTCGTGTATTATATTGAATTAAACAGAAGAGATAAATAAAGAAAACAATAAATGTACAGAAATTTTCAGCTTTCTTTGGAAGAAGTATATGTATATTGGTCAACGGTCCGCGATGGTAGAGCTCTTTTAACGTAGTTTTATATCTCCTAAAAGATTTAGTGGTAACAGTGCCACGAGCACAGCGGGGGAATGGAAAATCGACGTACCCCTGAATTATCCTGCGCAGACTACACTACGACAAATGGAGGGAAGTTTTCCTTCTCCCCGCGGATTTCCGATCCAGATTTCCGGAACGGTTGCGAAAGTTTAAAGTTCGTGGCCTGCGGAGGATCGCCCTGAAGGGGCTTCTATAAGGTCCTACATACGTACGAGTTTGTGACGGTCGGCGAATATGTTCCTGAAACATTCAAAGAAAAAGTTTTATACCGAAGGTGGACTCGGTCTCGTATAAAGGACGAGCTGTGGCTCCTGTGATCACAGTCTACTTCGATCAACTAGAAAAGTACATACTACGTATCATTCCGTGAGGTAGTAGATGAATATTCACCTGGATGAAAATTAGAGAGATTTGTATTAATTGTTAGTAAGTTACTCATGGAGAGCCAGAAGAAATAGTATAACGTAATATGGGTAGAAAGAAGAAACTAATTATTGAATACATGAAAAGAAAATATGAAGAATTTACATTTTCAAATTGTTCAGTAAAGAGGAAGCTATAGATAAGAGAAGTAATTCAATTGTATAGCATCTGAATAATTGTTAATAACATAAGTATACATTTAAGCAATTTAAATAAATTGCTTTTGCGCCCCCCCCCTTCTTACAAGTTCTTATTTTACAAATTTAACATTGCACAAATTAAACATTAGTAACATTACCCTGCACGAGCGTTCTAAATTATCCAAGTTAAAAATCTATTTCATAAATTCAATTTTAATAAAGATCTCAATTCCCACCTCTGGCATGAAGACAATTAAAAATTAGACCCATAAACAATTCTACGTGACCAACAGCAACATTTACCAATCTGGTCCACACACGAATAAATGTTCACGTTCGTGAAAATTAGAGAAATTTCTATTCTTTGTTAATTAGTTACTCATGGAGAGCTGGAGGAAGTAATATAACGTAATATGTGTAAAAAAAACAAATTAGTTATTAAACAGTCGAACGGAAGATATGAATAATTTGCATAGAATTGTTAAATTAATTCGCTGCCTTCTAATTCTATGTATAAGTGAAACCAGTTTAATGAAATAATTCAATCGTATAGCGTTTTAATAATTGTAAACAATATAAGTGTATTCTTAAATTACTTTCGCATCCCCTCATTGTTATGAAAATATCAAAATTATCACATATCAAATTAAACATTAGTAACACTACCGCTCATAAGTGTTATAAATTATCGATTTATCAGAGCAATTTTAAGAATCCTATGTTAATAAAGATCTCGATTTGCACCCCTGGCATAAAGGAAAGTGAACATTAATAACATTACCGCCCATAAGTGTTTTCAATTATCGATTTAAGAGCAATTTTAAGAATCCAATGTTAATAAAGATCTCGACTTGCTCCCCCGGCATAAAGACAATTAAAAATTAGACCCAAAAACAATTCCACGCGACCAATAGCAACATTTACCAATCTGGTCTACGCACGAATGAATAATTAAAAAGACGGCTATTTCGAGGCAGGAAACGATGAGTTCGTAGAAACTCCTGGTGAATACCTATGTGTTCTGGCATTATTCCCGCAGCTATATGGAGCCATGGGGGTGGTTTTGCGGAGGCCTGTGCCTTGGAAAGTATATGTAGGCAGAGTGCAGCATCGGTGGCGCAACACCGCATACGAATATATACGGAGGCCGAGGCTGGCCAGGGTGAAACATTTATTTAGTGCCAAGGGATTTTCCAAATGGAGGGAAAAGTGGGGGCAAGAATACAGCGGGGGCCGCGATAACTCGGTTAGGCGGCAGACTTTCGATCTGTATTCTGTCTACCGAGGAGTTTATCACCGACCGCATTCCCGTCCACCCTTCCCCGCGGAACAGCCGTTGTTATCGTCCACGATACTGTTCCGGGATAGACTCGTGTTGCTCGCATGCCCCGCGTCGATTCCTTCTCGCGATTTATCCACGGATCGGAATGGGTATCGTTCGTTTAGTGGGCCGCAGTGGGATTGGTGGTTCCCCGAACGAGAAGGATTTTATTTACGAAGACGAGACTTGTAAATGTTAATTAGGGACAAATGTCGATGATTAATTGACGCATACTTAATACTAGAAAATAAAGAGCTTCGCTGTTTTTTTAAGTCACATTTAAAGAGTCATATAGTTCGCATAAAAATAAGTAATTTTGTATCGCTCGCGTCACGTGTCGCTTCGTGATTTATACCTTCATGATCTTTTGATTGATTAGGGGCAAGTTTAAGCTGAGACGCGTAAAAGAAGATGGAGGAAGATAAAAGAATGCTTAATTTCATCCGGCAAGCTGTCCGTGTAAGAACGAACCGTCCTTCTTCTTAAACATTATAGCTGATCAAATCTAATTCTCTTCTCGACCACGCTTATGCTGCTATTATTTTATATTGTTATAACAATCGTTTCTTAAACACATGTGCAAATATGTGTAACACAGTTACGTGCTCGAAACCAGTATTAAGACATATATCGCTCCAATGCAAGAACATTAATAAATGAATAAATATTTGAAATAAATTACGGTGAGGTAGAACACGTACAAATATGCTTGTACTCTCAAGATACACGATGGAATTAATCTGTTATAGTAGATTTATAACGCGGCACCCCTCTCTGCGCCGTAATTCGTTCTCCTAAATTACCGGCAAAAAGTCTTATTCAGTCGGCCGTTCCTCAAATTGTATCCTAATTAATTAAAGGCTTAATTCGATGAGGTAATTCGCTAAACAGGAGGCTGCGTCTTAAAAAAAAAAAAAATTAAGAAGTAACGTCGAACAGGTCCTAATTTATTATTATCAATACTCGGACTGAGATACAAATTTTAATAAGAATATTTTCAATTGCTAAATATTAATATTTGATTTGTATGCCACATATTTGATTCAGAGTTATTGTAATTACATTTAAAAGTACCCAAACACTATTACAATTTACGAGAAGAATTATTCACACTACTTTGTTTCGTCTTTAAACAAATTGCAGTATCTGTTAGTAAGATCAGGCTTTACATATAAAATATTTCAAGGAGATATAGTTTATCAAAAGCATTATTCACGCTACTTTTATCTTTTTATAATATGACTGAAAGTACATGGATGTAAGTGGAATTAACTATGGGTACAGACGAGGTTGAAGCATCAGAAAATATGGTAGCGATACGGAGCAAACAGTGCGCGGGGTGAAAGTATGAGGGCAAGACTTAATAGAAATACAATAGAGGCCATTCAGGGGGTGGCCGGCATCCCCAGGCGGCAGTTTGCCACGGAAAATAAATCAAACTCCAATACGCTAAGTGGTTACGGGTGACGTAAACCAGACTTCTACAGTGGCTACGATACAGCCACGTACCGAGATTAAATTCTATTTAATTTCGAGCTCCATGAAATTCGCCCGAGAACGTGACAGCGTACTTTCTGTTTTATAGGAAATCGGATTAACGACGGGTTCGTTTGTATCGGTTCACGAAAATTACTGTTACGCTCTCGCTGACATTATTATTTAAACATTTCATTTGAACTTATCTTCCATAGGATGCACGATGTCATATACTTAAAGCTATCCAGCAAGTGCTGAACGCAAATAATTTTCCATAAACTTGCAATTTTATCATTTTTAAATAATTTGATTTAGTTTTACTTTTCTCAATTGTAAAATATAAATACTTTTTCACTTAGCGAATATTTTGATGGAAGCTATTACTCTTCCTTTTTCTATTGCACAGATTGAAATATAAAATTGTTGCCTTCTTATTTCGATCAACATTCGTGAGACATAATTTTTAATCATTTCATTTAGTTTTAGTTTCTTCATTTATAAAATGCTTTTTTAAAAACTTAGTTAGTTAATGAATCTTTTTAACGAAGCTATTACTCTTCCTTTTTCTACTGCACAGATTGAAAAATAAAACTGTTGCCTTCTTATTTCGATCAACACTCGTGGGGCAGTGATATCGTCCAGGGATTCGCGACTGCGAAAGGGGCCAGTACTTTTTAGTGAACGTAAAAATGGCTACGGTCGATTAAATAATCGATGAACAGAAATGTAGCGACGTGATTTCGCCTTTAAAAAATCACCTTCGTCGGCAAGAACATTTTCAACGTGATTTATTTAGTAAACAGAGTGTCCACCAATATGTGTAGGCTTTTTGTAACTATTTAAATTAGCATACAATATTCGTTAAAATTATTTACTTTGCTCATGGCAAATTAATTTAAAATTACAAGTAAACAGAAACCACATTGCAACTAAAAATATAACAATCAGCGCAATTGTCTTCACTCACAATTGTCTTGAAAAAAAAATGAATGATATGTTGTTACTTTTATTCATCAAGTCAATGCAACAAATACTACAATTCTTCTTTCCTGAAGAGTATTTTACGACTGTTTCAGTCGACCTCTCTTCAAAGCTGTGCCATCAGGGATTTCCAGGTAGCGGCCATGCTTTCATTCCACCGCACAATGCCCGACACTCGATCACACTGCCTTCCGTTTCTCGCTCTATTCGTCTCTTCTTCGTCCCTTTTCTCTGAACGACCGGGTAGTTGTTGCGCCTTTTGCAAGGGCAGTGATATTTCAAGGGGTATGTGTTTTACACACGCCCAATTTAGGTCCCAGTCAACGAGAACTTTAATTTCATTGTCGCGGGTCTTTTGGGTCAGGGGACAGTGTCATAGGAATTATTGGGGTACAGAGGATGATAACGTAGAAGTTCACTTTCTTGTGATTTTGCA
Organism: Holcopasites calliopsidis; assembly: GCA_023838395.1. Classification (NCBI taxonomy): domain Eukaryota; kingdom Metazoa; phylum Arthropoda; class Insecta; order Hymenoptera; family Apidae; genus Holcopasites; species Holcopasites calliopsidis. The sequence goes on from JALHAQ010000042.1 coordinate 383,696, forward strand.
TGTTGATTTTTATTGTCGTTATCGTGGCGATCTTTGGTCTATTGATCGGGAAGGGGAGTTAAGAGTAATGAAGAAGTGAAGGAAATGAAGAAAATGAAAAAAAAGAAGAAAATGAAGAAATGAGAAATATAACAACTCGGTTTTGCTAGACTATATTTTCATTTAAAAAATGGCACGTTAAGATACAATATGATTAACAAGGGTTAATATAATGTGTAGCGTGTAGTCTTAATATTACAACATTATACATATTATAGACATTATAACGCGTATACGCTATCCAAAGTTTAATACATAACAGTTGGATTTAATGCTGATAGTGGTGAATTGTCGTAAATGATTCATGTGACTTTTTCTTCGAGAATGATTACATAAAGCTAGTACGAATGAATAATAAAACCATTCATAAATACTTAATTAGTACATCAATTTAATGGAATGTTCTATTTAGTGAATTTCCAACAATAAATAATCCAGCGCCATCTGCAATCTTTTTACAAATTAATTTCCAAGACCGAATATTTTTTCACAGCATCGATCTAGATTATTTAAAAAATTCTTCAATAATAAAATTCAATAGTAATCAATAATAAAACAATTTATAAATGTTTATGCAGTACATCAATTTAATGGAATGTACTATTTAGTGGATTTCCAACAAGACATAATCCAGCACCAACTGCAATCTTTTTACAAATTAATTTCCAAAACCGAATATTTTTTTCCAGTATCAATCTCATTTGATGAATTCTTCAATAATAAAATTCAATAATAATCAGTAATAAAACAATTTATAATTGATTATGTAGCATATCAGTTTAATAGATTGGACTATTTAGTGGATTTCCAACAAGAAATAATCCAGCACCATCTGCAATCTTTTTACAAATTAATTTCCAAGACCGATTTGTCACAGCATTTATTTTGTCACAGCATAAATTCTATTTAAATTATTCTTCCCAAGTCAATAGATTGCGCATGATAAATATAGAACTAGGTCTAAAAATTGCATATTGCTACTAAGTACGTATCCACTTGCAGTTATGTCTATTTTAGAGCAACCTAATGCTTGAATATATATAAATGGTGATAAAGTGAAGAAAAAGGAGCCATCGGTTGATACTAAAATACACGCGTCAATCTTCACCGAGCTTGATCGCTTGTCCATGTGATTGACGCAAGTGTACCAATTCTGCCGTCGGCGTCGAGAAACCTTATTGAACACTAAAACTGTCAACTGTATTCAGAGGTACTGCAATTCCTTACAGAATTTTAACGTCAACTATTTTTCTTTATCGCTTTCTTCGTATTTCAATCGGTCGAATGCTACAAATATTTTTTTAAAAACATCAAACATCGAATGTTAAAAACAAATCTTAAAAACGGGAATAATTTGAATGATATTAAATTAGCATGTTTAACGGTGGAAATTTTAATATCTCTGGTACTTTGCCTAAAATTATTACCGATGCTGCACTGTAGAGCACTGTATATTGTTATCATTATTTGCAATGTAGGAAACTAAGTTTAAATTTTCCCAATAATTGATAATATCAATAACATAAAATATGTTCACCGTTTACAACTGATTCCCATCTTTTTCTAATTTAATAAAACACAGGCTTTTCGAACCCGGAAAACCAAAGGAATTAATTCAATCCCAGCTTTGTCGATTCGCCATCGCTTACAACAAGCGAAATTACTTTTTCTCCAACAAGTTACGCTCCGGTTTTTCGTCATCGATTTCAATGGCATCAAATCGTCCACTCCTGAAACGTTCGCCATGATTCTTTCCACCGCCCCCGGCTATAATGAAACATCGGCACGCATGATCGTGACGCTTCCACCACACCGTCTACGTGCATCTCAGTATTCTTATTGGCCAGTAAAGCTGCCAATTGTCTCAAAAGCTCAGACTCAGCCCCGGTAATGAGGGATTAAATATTAAGGCGCGTGTATTCCGACCGCGCGCACGCTCAATGTTCCTTTGTTTTACGGTGATACGTGACCAGAAAGCAGCATGGCCAAGCATCTAACGCGATTAGGCCCTCACAGCCTTTCTCTTCTTCGGCTGAGGGGCGGCGAGCTTTAGGATTGTTACGATCCTTCTAAGATTGGATACGGTACCATGGGGGGATGGAAGGTGTTTTCAGAAGATTCCGCGGCCGGGGAAATCAGTGTCGAGAAATCGGATACTCGCGTTTGCTTCATTTCTTCAAATTAAATGAGTCAATTTGAAAGAAAGAAAGAAAAGATTTTTCTTTGCGACTTTGCTGCTGTTAGAGAAAATCAGGGACCAATAATAATTTTGAAGTTGTGAATAAATATCTCGACTTCCGAGCATTGGAGTGTAATTTCGTGAAATTAAAAGAAGCGGAGCAAAATGAAAACGAGTCGATGGAAAAAGAATAGAGACTGCATTACTTCGGATGCTCGCAAAAATGCTAGTTACGGTTGCACCGCGTGACATCGGTTGAATAAGAAACAAGCTGCGTTTCCTTGGTCCAAAGGATGATGCATATTGTACTGTATTTCTTCAGATAGTTGTAGTTTGCTGACCTGTTGAGATATATCGTCCGTCTGACTAAGCATAGATCTATATCACTAATTAGGGGCTAATAACTATATTTTGGTGATTACTGGTGAGAAAATTACTACTCATCACTTTTGCTATATTAAACTACGTATGGAGAAGATATTTTTCACCCACGGTTCTCGAGCAGAACAAACGAAGCCATGTGGTAAATGATTTCCAGGCAAACAACAATATCATTTCTGTAGTTCATAGAGAACGATAAAGAAGTTAATGAAGAAGAAGAAGAAGAAAAAGGAAGAAATAAAGAAAAAGAAAAACGGTGAAGAAAAATAATGACGACGGAAGAAGAAGAAGAAGAAAAGGAGGAGGAAGAAGATACGGTGAACAAGGATAATGGCGGCGAGAGAAGAAGATAAGAAAGGGGGGGGGGAGAAGGAGAAGACGATAAACAAAGACAATGGCGACGGAAGAAGGAGAAGGAAAAAGGAAACGTCGACTGTTTCTCAAGTCCGTTTTAGGCGGAGCGCGCAATGCGATTCTCATGAAGAATGCAGAGTCGACAAGGATCCCGGCTCATTCGTATTAGGCCAACAACAACGGGGCCGCACGGCAACGAGCGTTCTTAAATAATTCACGAATTCCTCGTGTCGACATCGATTTTCAGAAGTCGTAAAAGAGAGCAACGAGCATGAAACGCGGAGAGCCGCCTGTAAAGCAGCCGCGTCGGAACGGAAATTAAGAAAGAAGAAACGGTTGCGCGTAGAGGGACGCTCCGCGAAACTGCCATCAAAGGATGGGGCATTGTTAATCCGTGTTTCAGTGGAAATCCAGATGAAAGCGATCCTCCACTTCTTTATTTCTTCCATTCTTCCTTCGTCCAATTTCCTCTCTATGCTGTCTTGATTCGGACACGCCTCCCTATATTTCTCGGGATCCCCGCAGCATCCCTCGAAGAGAAGATGAAATAGCTGGTCGAATGAAAACCGAATTCAACGCAGACGGGCTTAATAGCAATGGACGACTAAAAGGCTCTGTGTCCAATTATATCTGTGGTTATCAGGCAGTAGTCTAATGCCAGGTATACAAATACTACCGACAGGAAGCTTGGAAGCAATATGATGTTTCAAAGATGGCCAAAAAGAAATGACAAAATAATTATGGCCAATAAATAATATACACAGAAATGTCTGAGAGACTACTGGACCAACTTGGATCAAACTCTACAGTGATATTCTTAGGACTATTATCTAGTATTTGACGAAGCGAATTTTTGATTCCTGCATCCCTTTCTTATTAACAAAAGAAGCTTTTACATCAAACGAGGAACTTTTGATAAATGTTTAAGTTCAAATAGTTGCCATTTAAAGACAAATTGATTTTTTTTTAAAATCGGCTTCGACAAGTACTAGCCTTTTTGTTTAGTTTAACGTAGGATTAAAAAAATTTGTTTCAAATAGATGTTTCATTGTAGACGTTTAATTGAAAGTGTCAGGATATACTATATAAATAACATATTTCTGAACTTCTTCACACAATACATAAAAGAAAACGATTAGACTGAGACAAGCAAGACAAGAACTTCTAAATCTACTTTTAACAAATTGTCTTTAACAAAAAAAAGATATTCTTTTGTCAACGAAAGGTAAAATGATTGATGAAAACATTTTTATGGAAGCACATTTAAAATCTCGGAAAAATAGAACAAGCCCCTGTCTCGATTCAAAAGCGAGCGCCTCGCTCACGAAGTTAATTCTTCCGTTCGTGAATGTGAATAATTAGGAAATAATCTCGGAGTATCCGTGGAATAATTCGCGAGGACCGAAGAATCGTAGGCAAATGGCGATGAGAAACGGTGATCGCCGGTGGAGGCGGTGGTTAAATAATTCAGTCGTTGCAATAAGCGGCGCTGACATAAAGTTTTCGTCGCAAATGAAATTTGACCGAAAAGCCGATAGCCCCAGGCGGATTGGTTTTCGCTCGTTTTTCCTCCGATTACATTATTCAGCTTCGATTTTAAATCAGCGATGTATGCACGTATGGTATATTCGTGGCGAGATGAGAGAACGCGGTGCAATAAAACGTTATCGCGTGTAAATTGCACATTAACGACTTTTGTTTGGTGATTAATTCATAATTAATGGTTCTTAATGTATCGTGTACGAAAGAGTATTTAGATATATATTAATGATTATAAGTCACTTTTTTTATTACTACGTTATTTCAAAATGAATTATTATTTTTGTATGGTTTAATTATTATTATATTTTGGAAACTTCGACTACGTTAGAGGAATACTTTATTGTTTCTTCAATAACAAGAGAACTGCATTTGTTACAGACTGCAGACTAAAAGCGTTTAGAGCAATGCACTATTGTAAAACATAATTGCTGCTAAGACACTGAATTTTCCATAAAAATACTTCTCTGATTACTATGTACAACTTGGCCAATCGACAATACAATTTGCGACTGTAAGGTAAAGGTACTTGACATACATATCGCAAGAACAACCTGCGCATTTTCTGTGTTACTTTCTCATACTTTATTCCTCCCAGTGAAATCGAAAAATGACGCGGAGGAAAACGATAGAACTGTAGTCTGAAAGATACACACGACTTATTTGAGTTTCATTTATTTAACACAGAAAAAACATTATTAGGTACATACTTTATCTCATGCATTGCCAAGAATATTTTTTTATACAAATTTCTAATGAGGATACGCCCATTAATAATGATTAAAAATGATTAGAAATATCTAGAAATGTAAATGAAAATTACTGTCCAAGAATGGAGCGAAATAAAATCTAAAGCCAGATCTCATTATCATAATAAATTTAAATGCCAGTCATGTTAGACTTTAAATCAATAACATTTCAGACCCCTCTAAACTGATTGGGAAATGTCATTTATTCTGATTCGGGCTTTTTAATTTATTCATAACACTAGCTCAGTCCGCACTCATGAATTAGAAATTCAAAATGAAAGTGTATAATTTGATTCAACTCGGTCCATAAGCAGAAATGTAACTTTAAACTTATTAACTGGATCGTATTTTCAGACAAAAACTACTGAAATTTATGGTCGAATTACGTTTAATGCACCGCTAATTTGCTATTGAACGTTCGGGTGTTATGGGAAAGCTATGGATGCAGAGCTGAAAGATTATTTAGAAGAATTATTTATTATGCAGAAGAAAATAAATGTTTGTTATGGAAAAGGTTGCATTTCTGTGGACCAAAATAGGTATTTCAATACAGTAAGAATAATGGTTAATACACTTTTCACCAGCAATCAGTAGAATGTAATTTTAATTCTTTAATAAGTGATATAGATCGACGCCTAGTCAGGCAGATAAGCAAATCAGCAAGCTACAGCTATGTGGAAAAATGCAATGCAACACTTTTCTTCTTCTATTTGGTTTTGACAACCCAAAGCACTTGGTATTTAGGTTTTTACCAGAACTAGCTAGGACAAATGTTGATCCATGCATCAGCAGAAGTGTGCAACTCAAAAACAGGTACTTCTTATCATTTCTTATCACTTTTTCTGTTTCTAAAGATGGCAGATTGATAATAAGTTCAAGAATATACCTTGTTCTTCTTACTGATATTGTAACATTTCATTGAACTTTATTAACAATTGCATTTTACGGGCATGCCAAGAGACTTCTTCCAATTTTCTGGAGAACTTCCCTTTTCCATTATCACTGCCAAAGTAAGACAGCGAAATGATTTTGCAATTCCTGCTAAGCGCATCTCGACTTTTAAGAAACGCCTGCAGACCCCTAAAGCGCCCACAACTCAGCCACCTCGAGGATCACCAAGAAACCACGCATCCTTAACGAAGTAAATTTATCTGCATCCGGTTCCCTAATGAACATCCTCCCGCGAGGCTCTCCAGTCTTAACTGTAATTCGAGAATTATTCGATGGACGGTGCATACACTCGAGGCTCGCGATTGCGAGTAAAGCCAGGCACAGAGATCCGGCGCGTTTCAGGGCGAAGAGGAGGCAGCAAGTGGTGTCGAACCAAGGAAGACCCAGCGTAAAATCGCGTGCACTTGTGAAATGGTCGGTGTGTGCGTGTGCATACACGCGTACTTTCATAAGGATAACCCGACCCGATATGGACGGGGAGAAAGCAAATCGAGGATGTGGGGACTGGCAAATGCGAGGGGAGGAAGAACACGGGGAACGAAGCAGGAGAGTACTAAGCTAGAAACTCATTACGCTTGCTCCGCCCATGCTGTTCGACGAACCGTCGACCAATCGGACACTGGCGTATCGTAATCGCACCTCTACGGTTTAATCCCGGCATCGTGTCCAAGTGTATACCTGTAGTCCCGCCGCGTCAGCCTGTAGACGCATTATTACGCCACCCTTGTGCATGGGTGCGACCGTGTATGGCGTTCGAAGGGGTACCAAACAGGGCACGTCTATTTCGAACAGTTAAAGCCATTAGATCTCCGGCTTTCGATGTGGCCCTTTGTAAAGAGTTTATTCGGGGTCCTTCGTCTTTAACCAGGCAGTTGTAAAAGATATAAGTATACTGCAATTGTAATTTGTTCCTTGAAGAAGGTTTCTGTGTCTTTTATATTTAATGGGAGTGTCTGGACGTGCAGAAGACGATGCTCAGTTGAAATAAAGTTTCTCTATTATGTAATTACATGTTGAATAGATTAATTAAGTCTGCACATTTTTTAAATTGTGTGGTTTCTGCAATATGGTTTAGTGTACGGGAAACGATACATTTATTTTTTTTTTATACATTATACACTTAAGGAAATGTAGTCTTTTCAAAATTTTGTATAGTAGATAATTACTTCATACATATGCAAAAGCCTACAGAATCCGTGTGTTATTTGTTAAAGTGTTATTTCATTTAACACACACATGAGCTTACAACTTATTATATCCAATTACAACGTTTGCTTGAATATACATACACTCGTTATATACGTAACGTTTACATAATCCTGAACTTTGCGAAACCCGTTCAAACGAATTGCGAAAGGGGTAGAACAGTTTTCCACGTCGTTCGTAATAAGAGGGGTCGAACGATCGTGCGTTTCTCATAATTCAATCCGATCATGAAAAGGTAGGAGTACTGGCGGCTTAATCGACAAATATGTTTTCGATTAGTTCCCTGCGCGCCTCGGCAAAGACCCCCAAACACCGTGCAATTTCCGAGGGTTCTCGGCTGGCACTCTGCGCAACGGGATTACACGTCGATCGAACTTAATGATCTGTTGCGGCTTTATTGTGTCATTGCTATCGTTCCATCAGCGTTGCAGTTTCGAACTAATAATTCCGCGTTACCCTTTACCACGGATTCAGGGTAAAATGTGAAAAGCGGACTCGCGAAAGATGGTTGTTTAATAATCGATCGATCATTATTGAAAGCGTTCTCCTAGTGGGAAAATCGTTTTCAATTAAAAGTTTAGTGTCACGTAGAAATGGTGTGAAACGTCTTCTTTCAGGCTTTCTAAATCTTTTATTTTGGAAAAGATTTAAATGGAAATAGTTTGTACTTTACTACCACTATACTCTTTAATGATAAACAAATTATTCTCAATTTTAGTTCATTTAATCTAACGTTTACAATTAATTAATCGTACTTTATTTCCATTTCCAATCATTTCCGAGAACTTAGTTTTACGTTAAGTAGTTAAGTAGTATACATATGTCAATCAAAAGCAGTACAAGTAAATGATCAGACATCTGGCATAACTAAAGTCGTATGGGTCAGGGTGTGGCTCAACATAGCTTTCTTAAATGAATAAACGCAATAGAATTTCTTTTACCTGAAGTTTATTTAAACATTTTAATAATGTGCAAGTTGCAAATATTATGATATTTGTTTTTAATAGATATTACTTATAAACTAGATATTATATTAATTTATCGCTCATAACTAACTTATCAATTCATTCTAAACGTAATATTTATACAAATCTTTATTCAACATTTATCAATGAAATTTGCACATTTGAATGATGAAATGAAAAACCATTGAGCTATTCTATCATACCGATTTACAAATAATTTGACAAATTACATTTGTACAAATGTCACAGCTAAAATTTGCATCCTACACTTGAAGACTATACATATAAATTTTAATACACGATTACTACAATTTGTCACGATTGATGATCTCTCCTCCTTTTCTTCTGACGGCAAGTACGGGGATGCATCGTATTTCTCCATATCTAAGAATTCTGCGCACACAAAAAGATGTATTAAATATCCATTTGTAATATAAACCAGCTTAGAAAAAGATGGAATACCTGAGGAACATGCAACAATTACAGAACCACCATCCCCAAATAGTATTGGAAATTGGGAATATTTGAAAGATACTGGACAATTACAGTTAAAAATAATAGAGATCGAATGAACGATTTGCACGTACATAGAATAAAATGCAATTGACGTATTTGGGATATTGAAAAGATATTGAACAATTAAAATTGAAAGTAACAAAGATCAAATTAGGGATTCGTACATACATACAATGAAGTGCAATTTAAGTAAAAGTCGTAGAAGGCCAAAAATATACAATTGGCATATTATATGCACTGTCTAAATTATGTCTGACCATATCATCGACTTATACTACGAAAAAATGGCACTGCTGACTAAACTTAACTTCTCTTTTGCGCAAGGACATTAAGCATACGTAACTATATCATACAAAGTAAATTCTTGGCGCCCAATGGAAGTGTAACAAAGTTGCAAATAAACATTTTGGACAAAAATTAATCATTAATTACTAAACTAATTAAATCCGTCAATGATTCATTCCTCTTGCCTGAAGAATGCACCCCTCCACCAAAGGAGAACAGCTTCAACCCCCAAGGGGGTAGCGAGTCAGAGAAACATGTGCCATCAAGCCGCGCGAATAGGTGGCTTAATAAAATGAGAAACAAATCGGTGACGAGGATGCTCGTCGGCCAAAGAGCAACTTGGGCTGTTAAACTCTCCGACACGGATGCCGTTTCGGCGATCGTTTTCATGCGTTTCCACGGCGGAACAGTGCCTTTGCACAAAGAAGGGATTCATAGGGGCGCGCGTAGAGGTGGTGGTTGGCACACCTTTGGAGGGGCACGGACAGCGAGAGGAAGAAAAAGGACCAAGGTAGAAAGAATGAAAGGTCGGCGGGGAGAGGACGAGAGGGAGAGAGAGAGAGAGAGAGAGAGAGAGGCCATTCGTACACGCTGAAATTGCCCAGCCATTAACGATACTACGTTATTACGTTCGTTCTCTTTTGCACCGCAGCCTCCACTCGCTCGCGAGCAAACCATCGGCCATCTTGGAGCACGGGATCGAGAGGGGAAGGAAAACGGGACAAGAACGACGATTTCGTGTTCGTTCTGTCCCGTTTCGAACCCAACGATGAATCAATTGGATCAGGCGAAGATTGCCAGCCACAGGATTGGGAAAAGACTTAATTCCTTCGGTACGGATCGTTTGGATGTTGGCTTGATCGGTGCTATCCGTTTGTTAGCAAGCTGTGAGATCAGGCGTAGATCAGAGCAACGTTTTTGCAATTATTATGAGATTGTTCGATAGAAAGGTGGGACACGTTTTTGTAAAGATTTAGACAGATCTCAAGGCTCTTTTCTTGGGGCCCGTTGGATGGATTGCGTGATCCGAATGAGGAGGGAATAAAAACAGGAATCTGATTCAGGCTGCTTCAAGGGTTGAGGAACTAGGATTAAAATTGACTTTGTAACGAGTCTGAAAAGCTACTGACTAAAATCTTATATTCGAAAGGGGACGAAAATTAGAAATGGAGTTTGCAAAGTGGGAAGCCTAAAAGGAAATGGAATGTTATACTATTTTATAAAATAACAAAAGTACTACTTTAAATGAAACATCATGTACCGGTAACATTAAGATGGCACAGGTTTAAAGAAAAGAAAAAATGTGAATGCTACAGAAATTCCGTGAGTACACCCTTAAGTTATTCTTAAAATAAAATATCGATGAGTCAAGCTTGCGTGTTGAAGTCTGAATTAGTATTACCTGCATGAGCCCGAACGTAAAAGCTTTAAGAGCGAGCACTGATATTGTGGTATCTGTATCAGTGCACCCCAATGTCCCTAATAAAGGCAACTACACTGCTGACTAAATACTGGGAAACTTTTGTAAAGGGACACGATTTATAACCGAATGTGTAAACAGCAGAAACTTGGTATGCGAAACTCTCCCAGGCAAAGTAACGATAGCGTTATAATTTATAACTTATGGATTATGTACACCTATAGGTATCATATTATACTACCAACAAAAAAAGGAAAAGTAACAATAACATTACGCTTTGTACTCGAATATAATAATTTAATCGTATTAAGTAAAGAACGATGAATTATGTTAAGCAGTTGAATCATATTAAGATATGAACTTTTACAAGCTTTAATATTTTAAGTAATTCTACAAAAAAGTGAATAGCTAACTTTCCATTTTTATTTATGTATTATATATTTATTCCAAGGAGCGGAAACATAAATAAAAATGAACGGCATGACTAAAAAATAATAGAATATACGTAAAGTTATTTATTGAGACAACTTTATAATACTGCTTGTTAAGCAAGAATGAAGTTCATTAACGAATTCCCTTTCTTGTTAAAGCCACAAAAATTCATGTATCTATCATGATGTAGACGCATAAAGCTAATGAGAAGCTAAGGACACTTTCCTGCCGGTTACAAGCGACAAAAAGAAAAGCGAAATAATGAAAACGGCAGATATCGATTACTTAGCCCCAATCGAATCGGTGTGATTAGCGGGTAACGGATTGAATACAAATCGGAGTTTTATGCAGAGCCAGGTAAAGTCGATATCGATGGGAATACCGGGGCGGCGATTGAATTAAATAGCAAGGCTTGTAAGTAATCTTGACTCCATTTTCGGATTTTATGACCTCGAAAAAGGTCTTGCATTATAACAAATACGCAGTTGGCACTCGTGTAGCCAAATGAAAATGTAACAAAGACGGAAACTTAATTATTGTTAAACTCAAGAGAAAATTACATAAATGTTACTGGACTTGTTTTAACTAAAGCACTTGTGCAGGGTAAGTCTAGTAGAAATGGACCAGCAATAAGGATGGTCCACGTAATATTATAATTCCGAAATTATCCGCTAAAAGTGCGCGATGCATCGGTATTCTACTGTTTTAATAAAAACAAAGAACGTATCTCTTATAGTGTCTGGCGGATGTTTTATTAAATTTTGTTGAAAATCGATATTTTGACATCTGACAAGACCAAATATTTCTTTGATTAGTTACAACAAATAGTATAACTTTTTATTAGAGTAGATATCAACACCATTCTTATACATTAGAATTTATTCTAATATTTAACGATATAATTTTAATTTGCAAAGACGACTCTCAATTATTATTCCCATGATATCCGCATGACCTATTTTGTTTCACACGACTAGGTATAGAAGGACCGTCGCGCATTCGGTAGAGATGGACCACATTGTTTATAATACTACGTTAGAGACATCGCTACAAATTGATCGATTAATGAAATATTCGACTACATTAATATTATACAGAATATATATTTATACCATTCATTGTTTTTTTTCATGTTTTAGTCGAAATACTAAATACTAGGCTTCTTCTTTTCATATCTTCATTTTGCTGTTTATAGTAACAACATTGATAATAGAAAGCACTGATAGGGATTCACTTTCATTCTGTTAATAGAGCAATTTTTTCAACAAAAATAGTTATTGGAGATTAATTTCACTCAACCAAAGGGAGTAGATAGTTAGATGGTCCGCCACCTAAAATTGTATTCATCTCGTTCTAACCTAACCTAACCTAACCTACTGTTATTTATAAAAAAACATTACATTGAAATCCTCGTGTATTTCAGAAGAGATCATTCTCTAGACAAGTCCATCAAAATAATGCTTCGTTTTTTCCAAATTATTCAATTTCCAGACATTTTACGTGGTCCATCATCTCCATCGGACCCGCCCTATTATTAAAACTGTTCGATTTTGCGCACTGTCAACAAGTAAGAGTTATCTAGTACTGCGCGCAGGGTCCTTTTATAAAAGAACCGTCGATTCCCCCGAAGATTGAAGGTGTGCCATTAGTCATTACCTGCAATCTCCAGTTGGTCGCTCCCATCCCCCTATCGATAGTCATTTCGTGCCGACTCTTGACCCCAAGTCCAGGCTATAATCAAACGTAAATCGTGTCCAGCTCTTTTTATGGAACGTTTAAAGACCAAATGGGACCGCACCGATTGCCAATATTCCTTACCATTGTATTTGTCTCCCTCCTCGCCGTTTCACCGTGCACGATGCACCGTCAATTTTCCCAGGACTGCCATTTGCAGTCATTAGATTGTTTTCGACCCCCCCATTTCTCTCATCGTGTCTTGACTTTTGACCCCCTCGATCGTACACGTATAACCGTGCAACCTACTACGGTCTGCCGATAGTTCTGAACGATTACACCTTGTCCCACTGCCTTCATCCTGAAAAGAAAAGATTTCGTTAATGAACAATTTTGTCTCAAACTACTTGGATGAATTAATGTAGTTTAATGTGAATGAAAGCATTTGAGCCGTTAAGTATCGCGTCATATATTGCATAGAACGTGGACAGCAATAAGGGGCACATGGGTTTCATTATTTTGGAATAGTTTGGAGGAACAGTTAATTTATCATTCATTAATTTTTATATACTTGTGAATAGTTTAAAGCTATGGCAAATGCTTGAGAAATATTTATATTTATGTCTACTTCCTATAGTAGAATCTGGATTAATTAAAATTGAAACTGGTTAGAGATCAATAGATGATTAGTGAATTTTTGTGGGATTATTAACGTATGGATTTTTCGTGGCGCATTTCATAAGATAGTAACTATGAAAGATATGATCTTCGTATATGTTACAAGTCTTCAACATGGTTTTATGATACTTGACTTGTGCATCAAAGGAATTTATAAATAGCGCCAATTTCTATTGTAATTATAGTTCGAAATCGTGCATCACTTATTAAAATAATAAATATTAGGAAAATAATGGTAATAGGAAGTGTTGTTTAAATTTATACTAAATTTTGGAACCCTGTTATTTTTTATTATGTTTCTCTGCATACACAATCTACCTTGCACTTTTTTCTTTTCCCCCTTTTTTTGTATTATAACATAGGGCCAAATAAAACGAAATAAAAATACACAGCTGCATCAACCTTTGCCCCTTAACGATTTCGTCTCATTTAATAAACTGTCTAAACTCTGGTATTAATACGCCTCTAATCGACAAAATTCCATCTAAAAAAAAGCTTTGGAACCGACGACAGAGGATCTTGTAAAAATTCCACGAAGGATACTAACGCGATCGTTTAGATTTTCGTACGGCGAACGGTCGCCGATATCGATCGATGTTCAATTTAAATTTTCGATCAACCGGTGAGCATTCCCCGTGCACGCGAAGAAGACTATCGCAACGGGTCCGATAAGATTCATGCATAAAAACGGATCTGGTTTACGAGAATGCTCGTCGTCTATGGAACACGATTATTGAAACGCGCCGCCAGCTCCAGGAGACCCCAGCGAAGGAAACGCGAGTTCCCGGCGTTCTTGGAACCTTAAATTAAAACCGCTCTTGTTGTTTTGCGATCGGAAAAAGGATCCCGATCGGTGGTGCCCGGGGACTTGAGAGCGTTCCGGTGTCGTTCGCAATCGGAGGCATAAAGTGTCCGCATAAAGCAAAGTCCTGCGCGGATGGCGAACCGCCAGGTAAGGACACGTTCCAAATGGTGCCCCATCGTTCTCCTCCCCGTTGGGGAAAATTCTGCCTTTAAAACAAAATTTAATGACTCCTTGAACGTGGAGGAGTCTCTTTAAAACGGGATTTAAATGGGCACGGTTGCGCAGGTGAGGAATTAAAAACTACCTTGCGGTCCTTTTCTCATATTTCCTGACTGATTGTCTTGAATGAGCAAATTGATTTTAGTTATTCATATTCAGTTTCGGTTTCTTGGATTTGTTATTATGGTGAAATTATATTAACACTTTAACGCAATAGGTGTACAATTCTTGTGTGAAGGCTATAGAAAATATCCCGATAACTAGCGTCCAAATTAGAGGAGAGTTGATGATATGAAAGTCGTGGGTATTTTATTAACATTTAAAAATATATATATATATGAAAATTAAATGAAATCATTGAATCAATGGTTAAGTAAAATTGATGGAACCTTCGTTATTTATAAGTAGCAATAAAATGTTTCCCGATAAGTGTGTTCGATAATTAAATTTACATTTACAAGAAGCACAGAAGAATTCCTCCTTTCTCCAACATTTTACCTCCCCGAGGTTTCTATAAATTCCGCATAGTTATCAAATTAATCTTGCTGCACTCGAAACGTTTATACTCCTTTTCCCCTCTACCAATACGCGTGTACGCGTTTAACATTAATCGTCAGTAAGAAGTTGCTACGAGTTTGTACGACTTTGAACGCCTGATCCAGCTTCTATAATGCAATTTCAATGTCGGTAGTCGACCACGGAACAGTACAAACGCGTATCTCTGGAAAGACCGCTAACTGATAAGGTATCCGATGTTTTACAATCGCGCTGCCCTGGAATTTTTTATCGACATCGATTAAATCACCGCAGCGTCTTTTAAAAAGAAAAAGGTACAAATCTGGAATTTGTACTATGATCAAGAATGAACGTGATTGTTAATGAAAATTAATTTAACCTCGCTTCAATGGGAAGTCAATTTAATGACTCGCGCTATTGCATCAACGATTTCAATTGTTCTGGTGCTTTGAAACTTTTCCTTTTTTTTCTTTTAAATCGGTTTCGAGGAGCAGGATGAAAAGAAAAGTGGCCGTTACTGTTCACGAGGAACAATCTTATCAGGTAGACAGACGGCGTGCGGCCCTGCTGGGTTTTAATTCGAATAAATCCAAGTTGACGAGGAGGCGGCCTTTTAAAATTCCAGTGATAACAGACCGGATCTACGGGGCTCGTCAACAGCGTAACGTCTACCGTGCTTTCTTACTGTATCCTCTATTTCCTAAATAGCCTGCATTCTTGCCCAATAACACAGGCCCCTGAAGATTAAAAGCAAAACAGTTTTTAATTAACAAAATTATTGACGAAAATTATACTTTAAATGCGCCATACATTGATTACAGTTGCATAAACTGTGTAGACGTTCGGTAAAATTCTTGGGCAATAGTTTGCATATTATTGTTTCTTATATATAACAAACTAATGCTGTACAAAAATATGCACAGGAAAATACAATACTTTTAGCGCTTTTCTATATTTAATAGCGCGTTCTTCTTAATATTTTATACGTAGTAAAAAGAAAAGACGCTAGAGTAGCCATAAAGTGGCTGGAAAAGCAAAAGGAATCACATTGTATATCTTTGATTCATCAAACATATGCAGGAAAAATTTTTATTAGTTAAAGGTTTCTTATTCGTTGCAAAAAGGATTGCTTCAAAATACGAAAGGTCCACACGAATAAAGGATCATTCAAATTGACTCGAGAACTGCCGCCGAAAGTTTATACTGTATGACGCCACAGCGGTGGTACATGGAACTAAGGTATATAAATTAAAGTAAGGCTAATATTTAATACGACAGTAATAAGGCAAGATTACAGTCACCCTTAATTTATATCAGTGAGCCACTTCGATTTACTGTTCGTTATTATTCACAATGTTTGTTATAAGACACAATGTCGATAATGCTGGGCTTTGACTTTTCCTAACGTGGACGATGTTCATTGAAATTCCTAGGAGGTCGCTACCGTACACAAAAAGCAAACCAACATAGCAGGATTCTACTTAACCGACACGTTCTTTCGCATTTTCGCAGTAGATTTTAATATGAAAATTGAAGAAAGTAATGTCAGTAAATCAAGTAAAGTAATTGAAGAAAATAAATAAACTTCCGAAAATATCCGAACATTCCAAAATCTTAATAATACATTCGTTTTAGGTGAACACAGTGTTTGCTAACAAAAATTATGGCGACTGGACAATTTTTTTCGAAAAATGTTCTACCATTGTACTGTCACTTCCAATTTTACCAGTATCTTGCCTCTACTGCAAGAGGCGGACACCCTCCGCTACTCACATCACTTTTCTCTCGGCCGTTAGCAGCCTATAGTAAGTCTGTGGTATATTCATATATTGATACCACTGCCATCTGGAAAGTGTAACCGAATATAATCGAAGGTCATACGTAGCAGTGTTGTTCGACGTAACTGATGAACCTGACGAGGGTGCACATGCGAGGTTCGTCATGCAGTGCGTATCACGTATGTATTTAGTAAAAATGACATTGTGTTATAGCAAACTGTTTAGTATCAATTGCGTATAGAGAATCGTAGGAGGAAGATTTAGTGTAATCGACGCATCGGACATTCTTGACCGTTTATGTGATGATGTAGAGTATTTTAATCGGCGCTGAGTGCTCCGATTTGTGTTCGTTCGTTCCTTTCAGTAAGTACACCCACCGCGCGGAGAATCAATCGGCTATTTTTGCGCGCAACTGACAAAGGTACAAATTAATCATGCTGCCGATCCCCAAGCCCCTTCTATCTCTTAAACATTTATAAGTCATTCTTCGTACGTATTTTGGTATAAAAACGTAATATCGACTACAACCTACAAATGCCCTTAAATGGAATTCAAATTGGTATGGAAGGATAGAGAACTTAAAATAACACGTACTACACCCAGTGAAAATAAAAAAGTGCATCTTCCGCAATAATTTACGCTTATGATCATGTATGTCTGTACGCTCTATCTCATTGTCCGTCACGCACAATTAAAGATAATAACGTCATGTTTTCGTATTTTCCGCTCGGTTGCGACAGTACTTCAAATATTAATTAACACAGCATTAGTGATATGTAAGTGTTTGCCAGCTTCTTTCATTAAATACACCTGGCGTGAAATTTCTGGTAAAGTGAACGACGCAAACATCGACTTACACATATATCGAAAAAAAAACGAAAATACTTACAAGTAGATGTTTACTGTAACTGATTAATAAAAACTGTACAACCGAACCTGTTAAGAAAACAGAGAATAATATTAGCATATTTAAGTAATGGAACAGAGCCTGTTTTGCAAAGTGTGATATATGTATTCAATGCATAAGAATTTCGAAATAAATCAGAATATCAACAAGCTTAAATAGCATGTCCCGTACATAATGGATATAAAAAGAATATTCTTGTTTAATTGTCTACAGATAATTGATAATGAGAATTTTCATCATTATTACATTTTGTATACTCTCAGCTTGCATGCTGGATTTTAATGGGATTTGCAATGATAATAATGTATAAAGATATTAATATTATTAATTTAAAGGAAGTGCAAAGCTACTATGCTGATAATGTATTATCAAAACGTGGAAACACGTCAAGTGCTATGATAAATATGTTTACAAAACAAATTAGATGATAAATGGGAGTTCTAGGTCAAAGTAAACTGTGTCACAAAAATATCAGTTACATAAGATATCCATCCAAGGCTTTTCCTTGTAATATATTTATCTTAATTGAATGGAAAAAAAATAACAGCAATAGTAAGCAGAATCTGTTTTTTACAGAAGATTTTATAGAAGTTCTACGTAGTAAGACCACTACGGTTAGTTGTTTAAAAAGAAGGAACACAGGAATGTGCCATAGGATCTTCCTCTGTTAACAATAGCCGAGTGGTTATTGAAAGAATGCAAATATCCGTATTATCAAACTCGCCAACGAAAGTGTCTATGTTACAAAGTACACCAACTCTTTCAATGGAAGTACAAGATGCAAATACCACAGTAAGTAATTACATACGAATGTATATGTAGCTCTTTCTATTAAATTTGCATTTATACGTATTTTATTCATCTAAATTCAAAATACACATATTAAGTAAACTTAACATTCAGAGGCATTTCACAAATTTGCAATTCCTTTTACCTATCTGATTTGAAATTGTGTATTTCAGAAAAGACAAGAGAAACATGAACAACACAGTGGTATTTCAAATACACAAAGGGTGTGGACGAGTCTGGTGTCGGGGGCTATCGCGGGAGCACTGGCGAAAACGACGATAGCACCCTTGGATCGCACAAAGATAAACTTCCAGATATCGAAGCAACCATACTCTGCGAGAGCGGCGATTCAGTTTTTAGTACACGCCCTTCGGACGGAAGGCTTGCTAAGCTTATGGCGAGGGAACAGCGCAACCATGGTCAGAATTGTTCCATATTCTGCTGTTCAATTCACGGCTCATGAACAGTGGAAAAGGATTCTAGGGGTGAATGGGTCGGAAAGGTAAGCAACATGAAATCATGTGTCGCGTTAATTAAAAATTGTCGTCTCTCTGATAACTTAATTACAGTAACTTGTAAAAAATATATTTCGCCCAGAGAGAAACCAGGACTGAATTTTCTCGCTGGTTCATTGGCTGGTGTAACGTCCCAAGGTACCACTTACCCGCTGGATCTGATGAGAGCGAGAATGGCTGTGACGCTAAAGGCTGAATACAAAACTTTGCGACAGATTTTTGTACGCATTTACACGGAGGAAGGCGTGCTGGCCTATTACCGCGGATTTACCGCAACGTTGCTCGGTGTCATTCCCTACGCTGGCTGCAGCTTCTTCACCTACGACCTGCTCAGGAACTTGTTGACTGGTGAGTCGATTCTTTTACAAACTTGTACCACACGCCGTGACGGTGCCTACACGAAGAGAGAGAGAAAAAATGGTGATTTATACGAACGAGAGTGGCTCGTGTATGATCGTAAAGCAGGGTACCCGTGGGGCACACCGGGGGCTGTTTCCCGCTATTGGGACAGTACTTACTTTAATAGCGACGCTTGTCGAGACAAATCCGGTGGCGGCGTTTTTCAAGTACGTGCTTCATGTTCGATGATGGCTACGTGTCGATGAACAGTGTACACGGTGGCTATTCCTGGCTTCTCGACATCACTGATCTGCGGCGCCATTGCCGGAATGGTAGCTCAGACCAGCAGCTATCCTTGCGACATCGTCCGAAGGCGAATGCAGACCTCGGCGATCAGGGGCAAGGACTATCACACGATTCGCTCGACCGTAAAAAAGATATACATGTAAGCTGGGTGTCCAATAGTTTCTTTCTCAGAATTAATTCTTTGATCAACATTCCTGTTTTCATAAAACAGAGTTCTATAATTTGAAAGATGAAATATCTGACGCTCCACACTTTTTTTTTACAGGGAAGAAGGTATAATGGCATTCTACAAAGGGTTGAGTATGAATTGGGTAAAAGGCCCAATAGCTGTAGGAATTAGTTTCGCGACACACGATACGATCCGCGATACGTTGAGAAGATTTATCGCCCCTCAAAATACCTCAAAAGAAACTTAGAGGGGAGATGCTTTATACGCCGTTAGGAGAAACGAAACATTGTTAATGATCTATGAAGTTATAGGGCATCGAATTGGAGAAGCAAGTAAACATATTTTTATCCGCTGGAAAGTTCAGTTCAAAGTGACAGATTTGCATACACACTTTGCTCGTTTATATTAATACAACTGATAGCTAGATGTCTACAAAGTTTGTACAAAAACCTGTTAGGTGTACTGTATAAACATATACTGTTTATGAACAAGTACTGTAAAAACGATAACCAAAAGATTCCTACTATAAAAATGCATCGAAATTATGCAGTTTATAGAGGACATATTTTAAAGGGCAGGGATATGTTAGTACAAATTGTTAATGTACATATTGTTAATTAATATATTAAAAAATTGTTGAATTATTAAACAAAAAAAGCATGTCGTATAGGTATATATAAATCGGTAAAAAGTGAAAAAGTTTTGCGCGAATGTTAATATTTCATTTATCTGTAACGTCAATGTTATGCATGGCGTAACTGTGTTAGTGCAGCTGCTCTAACTTTGAATTCTTTTGAATTATTGTTGATGGGAGATAAATTAATGTACTGCTTATTAATTCGGTGATTCTAAAACTAATTTTGAAAAAAAAAATTCTCACATTAAGGTACGGATATATACAGGATATCCTGTAAACTGTAATACTGATGAGCATGAGGTGATTGCTCATGGAAAGATTAGGAATGAAAAGTTTTATTTTAATAAAACCCAATTATCACCATTGCCAAATAACCACCGCTACATTATCCCTGCTAATGATACTCAACATCGCACGTAAAAAATGTATTTTTCGTTTCCGAAATCTTTAATACGTTTTGCTAGATATCCTGTATAAAAACTAATCGTCTTGTATCATTAAGTTTGTAATATTAAATGTTGAGTAGCGTAGTACCGTTCTTTTAACAAACACCGATGATACTGACAATAATTTCATAAATAATATGATGTGCAATATTATTAGCAATTAGCACAATTAATTGTAAAGAAGAAAAACGATTAACTACAGCAATCATTTATAGCTAATTTTTTTAATGATATCGACTGTAATTATTTTGTACATACGTAATGTTTATCGTATACTGTAAAACATTTTGCTGCCCATTTTATTTTTACTGATTGCTAAATAAAGTTGTCGGTTTAAAAACGTTTTACTTTAAACACATTTTTTTATGTTATTTCTTTAAATATATGTTGCCCTACTAGATGTATGTAGTTAATTAATATTTTTCTACAAAATATACCAAATATCTGCAGTATGCCGTATTTCGTTTGTACTTTAATGCGTATCCGCTTAAATAAAAGTTTACTGCTCACTTGAACGCTTAAACGTCAACGAATGTGCCTAATTTTTTTTTTAAATGTTAAGTACGGGTTTATTCGAAAATTAGATAGAACTTATGTTAAGTCCAGTAAGTACATAGTATTAAATGACGGCAATGTTTCTTACAAAAAGATATTTTATTAATAATTGACTAGCCTACTACTGAACAAGTATTACCCCATTTGTAGAATTCGTATGTATTATCAGTCAATCGTTTAAAATATAAAAATGTAAAATAGAACACTGTCATTATATACATTACAAACGGTTATTCGTACTTACGAGAGGGCTTCAACGTTTAATTTCTGCTATCTCAGTAAGGCAGAGTGTAATTATAAAATTTCTTCTCTATTTCTCCCGTAAAAAATTTATACGATAAGATATTATTTCGGCTTAGTCTCTTGGTCGTTCACGTATCTTATATAAATTTCCCTTTCGTCATTTCCACCTGGTGGTATTTCGGCTTCGTTCAAATACGACACTCCTATAGCAAGTACAGAACCGTCGTGGCTAAAACTAAGCGCAGCAACACCAGCATTGTATCTATGAAATTGGCATAAGCGTTTCTTGTTAAAACCATCCCAAATATTTACGTAACCGTCCGAACCACCAGTTGCAAATGTGTTATACGTCGAGTGAAAACTAATTGCGTTCACAGGATATATATGTTCTACATTGTTCTCCTTTATCCTGTGACATTTGAACGCGTATTTCTTTTTCTGTGCCTCTGGTGTTGTATCAAGATATTCAACGGCCACACGACCCTCTATACTACTTAGAACATATCCCTAAAATTCATTAAAAAAAAAAATCAAATGTATCGTCAAGGTAAATTCCGCAGAGTCATCAGTACATTTGTAATCGTTCCTTTAAATTGCAAAATATGCAACTCACCTGTTCATTGGGGAAGCCTTTAATGCAACGCGTTTGGTACTTTAAGCTGCTCTCTCGTCTTTGGAACATACCAGCCATATTTCTCAGATCCCAGATACAGACTTTCCGCTTGGCCGTGCCTACCACAAATTTATCTCCGCACACAGATAGAGCAAGGACAACATCGGGTTGCAAGTAACTGCCCACGCACGTGGGTGTTCTGGGATCCCAAAGTTTCACCGCTGCGTCCCAACCGCCAGTTAATATCGCATTTACCGCTGCACAATATTCGATTTTCCTAATTGGTTTGTCGTGCGTGCCCATTACTGATTCTATAATAAAATAGTGATTGTAATCATGATTTTGTAACATAGCAAATCTAACGAAAGAGAGAAATATAAACGTTCAAATACCAGTATTGCTATTAATATCGTACATCTTCAGCGTGTTTCCTAAACCACCGCTATAAGCGTGAACCGCATCCTGTTAATAAAAGATACTTTCTGATAATGGTGCTACCATTTGTTTAGACTATGAATGTAACATGGCAGATCACTAATCGAGTGAGTATTTGGTAAAATAATGATTACCTGAAACGCCACGTCCAGAACTGGTAAATCGTGATTGTATTTTAATCTCATAGAGTTTGCATGAATATCATACAACCGAACGGTACTGTCCCATGAAGAAACAAGAAGGAACTGCGTTGAATTCGGGCCGAACTCCACCGCCGAGATTGCATCAGTCGGTGGTGATTTTATTTTAAACTCTGTCCGAGACTCCATCCTGAAGAAAGAGAAAAATAATAAAGAAAAGTGTTGTATTCCAAGTATAAAATAAACATAACCTACAAATGCGGAATATTTACTTACCTGTCAGCGAACTGTTACCGCCCTCAATATTTTATTTACAATGTATATAGTCACAGTACGAATATAAAGCTTTGTACTGATCAACTAATAATGCGCTCGGTGCAAAACTATTTAAATAATGTTTAAATATCAGAGAGGAGAAACATCCGCTTGCATACATAACCATACATAACGCAAATGAGGAACACAACGATGGATATGAGTGCTCACAAAATCATTAAGGAAATTCCTTCTGCTAGTTTTTTAATAATTATAATGGATATATTGGCATAACTAAATAATTTTAATTCATAGTTTTGAGAATATCTTTCTGTGAAAGTTCGGCGAGAATTTAAATTTCAGGAAGCTTTTAGAACTCCATGTTCCCATCCGCACCATATCCGGAACTCCGGAACACATGGTCGCTTTCTAACCGCAGTAATGCGTTTTGAGTTTTGTGTACCGATTGTTTAGAAATATTGAATGGAACATAAAATAAAGGAACAATGGTGAGTCAGCGGTTTAATCCTAATCGATATTTCAAATAATTTTTTAATTTAAGTATCTTAATATTCTATTTTACTTTCTAATGAATTCCACTTTGGCTTTTGTATAATACTGTCTATCGTAATAATACGTTATTTCAGATAAATAATTATGATATAATCAAATTGGAAGCAAATTTTCATTTGTTCAAATTAATAATGGTGAATTTCAGTTACACTCAGAAATTATGTATATGTATTTTGTACATATATACAAAGAGTAAAACATTGTCATTAAGGACTCATAAGAACACGTGTAAAAACGGCTGAAGTTTTCTCAATGAAATATGTTTTTACATCAAAAACATGTTCGTTAAACATAACGTACCATTACTCGTATTAAGGACGTCAGTTTTAATGCGAAATATTAAAATGAATTGTAATTTATCGTTTTACTTTATTTTTTATTAAAATATTCTGAAATTGAAATAAATTTTATTACTAGCTTCTATAACTAACATCTATAACTATTTTGTGCAATTTGATTTAACTCGAGATTGTATTACTTTCAACTTAAAATATTTTGACAATTCTTGTTTCAGTCAAAGCTTTACGTCCTGTTCGAACATGCCGCCGGCTTTGCCATCTTTTCGGTCAGAGAATTTGAGGAGGTAGGAATGCTACTGCCTCAAGTCGAAGCATCCGTGACGGATTTGTCTCGCTTTAATTCAGTGGTGAAGCTAGTTGGATTTTCACCATTTAAAACGGCTCTAGCAGCTCTGGAGAATGTAAATAGTATTTCCGAAGGAGTCGTTCCCGAAGATTTACAGTTATTTTTGGACTCTTGCATACCAAGGTCTGGAAAGAACAATAAGATCGTGCTTGGTGTCGCGGATCCGAAACTTGGAGCTAGCATTACAGAAGCGTTGGATATAAAATGCGATCATACAGGCGCCATTCCAGAAATCATTAGAGGAATAAGATTTCATTTTCACAATTTGGTGAAGGGTTTCACTGCTAAAAGTTCAGCGGTAGCGCAACTTGGGCTCGGACACAGTTATTCCAGGGCTAAAGTCAAGTTCAATGTTCATCGTGTGGATAATATGATCATACAGAGCATAGCATTATTGGACCAGTTGGACAAAGATATTAATACATTTAGCATGCGTATAAGGTAATTGTTTAAACTCCATAAGTCGACGGACTTCTGTAAATTTACAAATAGGACTCATAAAACTTAATTTATTTTAATTACAGGGAATGGTACAGTTATCACTTTCCAGAGCTCGTGAAAATAGTGCCCGAGAATTATATGTACGCCAAAGTTGCACAGCTAATAAAAAATAGAAAAGAACTCACAGAAGAAAAGTTAGAAGCTTTGGAAGAAATTGTTATGGACAGCGCCAAGGCTCAAGCAATTATCGATGCGTCTAAATCATCCATGGGAATGGACATCAGTCCCGTTGATCTTCTAAATATTGAGATGTTCGCGGCACGCGTTATCGCTTTGGCTGATTACAGAAAACAGTTGGGAGAATACTTGAGGTCTAAAATGGCAGGCGTAGCGCCGAATTTGGCGACGCTGATAGGCGACCAAGTAGGGGCAAGGTTAATAGCCCATGCTGGATCCCTCACAAACTTGGCTAAATACCCTGCCTCTACGGTACAAATATTGGGAGCGGAGAAGGCCTTATTTAGAGCCTTGAAAACGAGGGGTAATACTCCGAAGTATGGATTACTGTTCCATTCAACGTTCATCGGTCGTGCTGGTACAAAGAATAAAGGTAGAATTTCAAGGTATCTTGCAAACAAATGTTCTATAGCGTCGAGAATCGATTGCTTTACCGATACACCAACTAACGTGTTTGGTGAAAAGCTGCGGCAGCAAGTCGAAGACAGATTGAAGTTTTATGAAACAGGAGACATACCCAAGAAGAATATCGATGTGATGAAAGAGGCATTAGAGGAAGCTGCACAGGTGATAGCGAATATGGAGCAAGAGTCTCCGAAAAAGAAGAAGAAAAAAGATAAGAAGAGAAAGAGTGAAGTTTTAGAGAATGGTAAGGAGAATGGATTTTCTGAAAATGGAGTAACGGAAGAAACCGAGGAACCGATGAAGAAAAAGAAGAAGAAGAAGAAATCGAAAAGTTTAGGTGGTGATGAATGAACACCCACACTTTGTCCTTGTATAATTGTAATGGTATAACAATTGTATCGATTCTCACGTTTTGTTGCAGTAAAAACGGTCTATTGAAGTCGAGAAGCTTTTTGGCTTCTCGAAATAACTTCACCTTTAATGATAATCTTTGTTACTTTATCATTTAACTCATGCGCAATTGCATATATCGATTGTAAATTTATGTTAAAAATCTTGACAAATAGATTGAATTATAATTTAAAGACATATTCCTCACGCACTGCATATATTGACCATTAAATTTTCTTTAAAGGAGATGTATTATTTTACAAGTAAAACAACTGTAAAATATAATCTTTTGTAACTAAAATCTATGCTATAATATGTGCATTATTCTTCTTTTACATTTCGATTCCCTATTCTGTTATAATCGGGTACCGCATAGATAAAGGACGGGTACGTTATGTCAAGAATGAAATTAAAACAGCTAACAATTCATATTAACACCAGCACCAATGAGCATTTAATAACGATAAAATTGTGATGTACGTATAAATACCTGAATTGATAATTACAATTACCGTGACTACTGTAAACAATGTTCAGTCAAAAGTCGACAAGTGAGCTATTGATTTATCGTTCGCAAGTATACATATGTATATCATAAGCGACATAATAATTGTCCTTGAATTTCATCGAGGGAACAACAATTTCGAAGTCTGTAATATCTTCAGATGAAACTAATTGTAACGCGCGTTTAATGTTGATATGTACCTGTAGGTATTACGTATTGCTTAATGGTTTCAATTTAATACCTCCTATTTTAAAATTGCTTAGTTTTCTTATTTCGACAATAAATGCAATATACGTATATGCATGTATATAAGAACTAACGATAAAAATAATTTTTCTGAATTTGTTCAAACTAGAAGATAGATAATTGTAATTCACTTAATACGTTTACAATAAAATATTACAAATTTTGTAGGAGCTTACTCTCAGAACAATCGAACTAACATAAGTCTATGACGAATTGCAAAGAAATAAAGTTAACAAACCAAGCATTAACAATATCATCGCGCGCAAATAGTATTAAAATATATGTATACAATTTAAATAGGAATTATGTATTCCAATGAAATAATAATATTTTACTTTCTATTTCTCGAATTTGGAATTGACAAAAGTTTTGGAATATGTAGCTTTACCGATGCTCTATATAAAAATCTTTATAAAACTTATTACCTAACAGAAACGAAAATGATTCATTTAATATTCACGACCGTACTTTTCATTCAGTTTGACTCTACAAAGGCCTCATTAATTCTAAACTGTAATCGTGCCTCTTTTATATTAATGTTTTCGCGGTTCGAAGGATGGTAATATGTGCCGCACTTATTCATACTGACTATACTCGTTTATGTTTGTACAATAATACATACATACGTATGTACATTTTAATACTTTAAAAATATATTCCCATCTACGTCGAACAGTACGCTTTATACAAAATACTCAAATAATGGAAAGTGTAAAGGGTATTTTCTTCCCTTACAAGATTCAGTCTCTGATACTCGCATAGAAGCTTGTAAGTTAATTCCGTATCAACTTTTTACGAGATGGTTTGAACAAAATTTAATAACGCATCGGTGGAATTGTAGTAGTGGTGAATTGGTTTAAATGATATAAAATAATTAAATTATTTACGGCACCTGTTCTACGGATATTGATACTTATATGTTTTACGAAAGCAATAGTGTATCTAAATCATTCATCGACGAACATGTGTAATGCTAGCTTTGCTGCAAATCCTGAAATACCTTATAAATTCAACATCTATTACTTGACAAATAACAGACAAGTATAACACATCTACTATATCAAAATACAACTGTAAAATAAAAGTTTTTGCTATATCAAATATATATATGCCATAGAAAACAAAAACAATAAATAGAGCATACAGACAGGTTTTCTTTTTCAACATTCTCTCATGAATAAATATTTCGATATCTAGATTATTCTATAACAAATTAGTCTAAGATATATTTCAGTATCATGCAGCAAAGATATATCAAATTATTGCTAACAGCACGCACAAAACTAAAAGTGATTTAAAAATCTATCAATTAATACCTGAATATAGGTAATTATCTTTTACTATTTTTTACTTAATAATCGCGTGAACAGTTATCCTGAAAGATATGCATTTCTCAATTGTTAGTAACAAAGAACGAAAGGAAATGCTACTTAATTTTTACTCTCTTTTACCTACTTTACAAAAGTCCTAGAACATCATTATCTAATCACAAAGATGATTATAAACTTTTTATAACTATATATTTACGTAACTACGGAGCCCTTATATAATTTACAATGGACCGTAAACGTTATATTTGTTAAATCACCATGCTGAGTGGGGCGCTTTTGAAGCGCGGAAAATATCCCATTGCGCTGATTTGTGCTTCTGTGCATCTTTTTAAGACGATAAGATCTCATATATCCTGCATAATATTTCCATTTACATCTATATTTCACGTTTCTTCTTTCAATAATACTAATTTTACATAATTTTCTTTCGTGCAAAACTAACTGTAATAGGGAAGCACTTATCGTTAGTGATATCTCGCCCCTTTCCTTTTGCAGACGAATATCATTAATTGCTGAATAGTTATAATACAAAAGTGAAATCATTTCATATATCATCACTGTAACCACAGTTTTCTAACAACTGCATTATTTCTATTCTCTACATTCAACCATTGTAAAAGCATTACTCTTTCTTTTGAGACATTGATAACGTTTAACAGAATGCCTTATTAAATAAAAGGAGCGTAACTATATTTCCCCGAGTATCTATAACTCACTTTCAGGCATACATCCTTATGATAAATTACAGATGTAAGGCGTAACATTGATTCGTTCAATTTACATTATTTATATTATAAAAGATTTAAGACAAGTCTGCCTGATTTGTTCCCGCACGATTCGCAAAACAATATAAATACTAATTAAACATTACAACATTCGTATAGCGGAATGTTAGTGGGAACGCATATTATTTAGAATTATCATTTTAATAGCCATCTTAGCAGATACTTTTTACGGAAATTTAAGGAGCTGCTCTGAATGTCAAATTATTCATTCGTTTCACTGTAGTTTTTTTTTTTTATTCTAAAATCAATTGTAATGAAACCTCGTATAATATCAATAAAATGATGAATTCACATGTACAAAACCCAGATATCGAGAATTTTGTTATCTGTTGTTTATGAACACATGATTATGCAATACTATATTTCATCGATCATCTTGCATCGACAGATACATTATGCAATTGTTTATAGCTGCACCCTGTAGAATTAGACTGTGCTTTCCCCAGAAAATAGAATGTTTATCTTCATTTTCTGTTAAATAAATAGTTCATAACAAGCCCTGTGGGTTGCTTTCAACTTCAAGCTGTTTCATTTATGCCTTCATCGTTTGCTAATATCACTTTGTTTTTATTTAATAAAAAGATCTCATTGAAATGCAGGGAAGAATGCTGGATTCACCGATTGCTGTTTCTGTTGCTGAGGCTGAATCATAGGCGGTGAATATCCCATTCTCGGCGACGCTAAAATAGTTATAATTTCCTCGATAAATGATATTAAAATACTCTTACATACTTTATGAATTTCAATTATGCCACTCATATTAATTTTCTTTAGTTTATCGAAGCCTAGAAAATGAGAAATGTACATTATACATTTTGTAAATTACTTACACATAGGATTAACTTGATGCTGGGGACTATTGCTCGCTAACTGATTCATCGTTGGTGCAGGTCCACTTTGCTTAGCTTTACCTCCCATGATATTATCAAGATCGATATTTAATCCGGAACCAGCCCATGTAGATCCAACTTGCGAGTGTGCGTTACTCGCCGTTTGATTTTTCGAATTGGTTGATGTAGGGGTAAGAAGGTTTGTAACTGGCGATAATCCGATCGTTCCTAAATGTGATAATTCTTTTAGTTTTAACAAAAAACCATTCGATTTAATACCTTCTTACATTGTCACATAATTAATTTGTTAGATGATGCGAAGGTGAAAATATTCGAAAGTTAGTAAAACGTAAATATGTTTGTCTTATTTATTTAGTAGATATTATACGATTAGTACAATTTCATGGAAAAATATATTCTGACTTTATAATCTTCGTAATATTTATGGCACGATTCTCATTTCACTGAACCTTCCTTTTAAATTAAAAAAGTAACAGATAAACATTATTTTAAGAAAATTATCTTGGGAATAATTCTTTTAATTGTAATTTTAATTATAATTCTAATTATAATTCTTTTAATTATCTTAAAACCTCGTTAAGAATACTTTTGGCAATCCCCTTAATAATTATTCATTGAACCGTGAACCCAGAATGGAGTCAATCAAAGATACTACTCCTGCTGCTAACTTTCTACAGTCTTTGTCGTGATCACCGCTGATCACATCTTGAGACAAATCTAGAAGCCACAATCTTAACTCAATAACTGTTTCAAATAATTCATTCATAACGGTGTCCATTGGCACAGCAATAAGCACCGCTGCAACATTTTCTATCACTGCCTTCCTAACTTTCGCCTGATCATGATATCTCAACGCCCACGATAATTCCAATACCTCCTTTCCCATCTTAGAAGCTAACAAACAATTCTGTGCAGCCACCATTATAGTGGACAAAGTTTTCAGAAATCGAAGCAACAAAATATTTTCTTGGTCAGAGAAAATCTGTAGACCACTGTTCAAGCAGGTTCCCTGTTTACCAAAACCGTAAAGTAATGGGTAAAAGAATGAAGAAGCTACATTTCCAAACTTATTTTCGAACGTTTTAGGGGATTTTATGTTATGAGCAAATCGCTTCGTGTTCAATTCAATCCTCCTGTCGACAATGTCTCGCCAATTCTCCACCTGTCCTTCTGCCTTCTCGAATTCGTCGAAGTCATCGCTATAGAGCACACTGTACTGTTGACTCCTCTCAGTATTAATGAAAAGTGATACTTTGTTTTGAATTTCTCTCCTTCTTGGTCTTATCATTAGCTCGTTACTTGCCTCTTCCTTATTTTCATTAAGCGGGACAGAAGATAATCTTCGCGCTGATTCCGCCAATATATCAAGGAAAAGTAGCCTTTGACTCACGGAATACCTGTCCACTTCCATGTAAAACCGTTTGCATAAAAATTCAGCGCATTCCTTGGGAAATACAGTTACTATGGCCACGCAAGACCTGAATGTTAGTACTTCAAAATCTTCCACGTAACAAGTTTCCTTTAGGGCAATGAGAAGCTCTAATAATTCGATTGCGAACGATACATCATCGCCAGGCAATTGCGATAATATTAAAGCCTCGCAGACTTTCAACGATTCAGAGAAAACGTCCGGATTCGTAGAACTGTTTTCGTTCACCAAATTGTCACGCAAGTCACGAAGATACGCTGGCCGTAATTTTTCGCTGGCTTTTGTATCATGAGACATATCGTACGGGACTAAATCGTCATCGCTGTCTAATTCTGAATCGCTATCAACTTTGTTTTCATTCGTTGCATTATTCTGCAAAGCTTCTGTATCCGACATGGTTGATTTCGTCGAAGTTGCTGCAGCTTGTTCATTTCTCGTGTTACCTTCCACTTGTACATTTTTCTTGGGCAAAAGATGACATTCAACTCCTAGTTCGTACAGTTTTCTATCGCCCACTGTCTTAAATTCCTCATCTTCGTTACCTAAATCATTACTTTCCTTATGTTCCTTCGCTTTGGGGCGCTTTGACTGCACAGCTAATCCTTTCAAAGACTCAACCAAATCTATTACTTCGTTCGGCATGCTTTTATACTCAAACGACAGTTTTGGAGCATCGTCGGATTCGGATAATTCGCCAGTGAAAATTTCACCAACAGCCATTCCTATTGCCCTTAAGATTATGTGCGTGGATTCGAGGTGAGCGGATATTCCAGAGAACAATAATCTCTGAATATTGTCCTTTTCTTCCCTGGTCAAGTAAGTCCTCGATTTTCTCACACACACAATTATTAATTTTGTTATATATTTATGTTGCTCTATGGAAGTATGGTTCAACGCACTTTTATCACCCCAAACGTCCAAAAGCTTCGCTAATAGCTCGATCAGAATACGATTTTCATTAAAAAACTGTGCCAAGTAGGAACTTAAATTTATTACTATACTCTCGTCGTTATAATAACACATTAAAGGAATTTTTGTCGTCAATGTGTAGTTCCAGCTCGGATGCGGTAATAAATTGCCGAAAATTGTATGCACTCCAAGATTTACATCGCAATATCTCAAAAAGAGTACAGCTATTGGTTCTATACTTGGAGTGTCCAGCATTTTTAACATATCCTGAATTAATGTCTGCTCATTATTCTCATTTAGGAAACACCATTCTGCTAAAATATCCGTGAGAGGTAACAAATTATCCGATTTCGTAGTGATGATCAGCTTACTTATTAAAACCGAAAGGAATTTCAATTCTGGTTTAATATCATAGCATAAACCGATGCTTAGGAAAGATATCGCTCGAGCTATATGGAAGCTTACAATTTTGAGGTACGTTTGGGGAAGAAAAGTGTGAAGTGTTTTGTCCTTCAACTTATTAGCTACTCGATTGGGCAACGAAATTAGGATTTGAACCGTGTTACGACACGTTTCGTCGAATTCCTCTTCTTGCATTATATTTTTGTCGCGACGCTTGCATGCATCCACTATGGCGGAAAACAAAGAATCACTTTTCATCAACTGTTCCAAAATTATCGAGATAGTATAGATCTTTTTCGCATCTTCTGTGTCTTTCAAAGCGGAAGTCAGGGCGCTTAGAGATTCAGCTAAAATCGGTAGCGTAGCACCATCGACAACCATCAATACTTTAAGTCCTGAATCTAAAATGCTTCCTTGCAACGGCCAATTGTGATCAAATTTTTCGATTATTTCTTCTAAAATTTTTCCGTGTAACATAGGATCGATCTCTGGATTAACGTCGAAATTACTATGTTTTTGCGGGGTCAGTGGGCCCGGTAAAAATGTGATATATTCAGAGATATATGATCTCAGCTTTTCCAAAGTATTGTGGCTTTTGATAGGACCCATGGAACACAATTCTTCTAAAAGTCGATTTGCAGCTTGTTTCGACAAATTTTCAGCCGAACTGATGCTGTTTTCCATCTTGATCGCTGCAAGTAAAATCTTTCTTGGGGGCATTACATTATCTTCAAACGTGTGCTCGATTTTAAAAAGCATGCAAAAGATTTTGCAATAGGCATTCATGCTTCTAAAAAGCTGAGTAAAGTGAAAATAATTTAAGGGACTAATGACGAATCGAACATAAAACATAACGAAATTTGCAGTTAAACATATTGCGTTTGTAAAACGTAGATTTTATGATTAAGTAATACTTTGAAATTAACTTTGGCGGCATAATTGTTTGTATTACTAAACCATAAAACCATAATCGAATTTGTTACTAAATAAATGCGCTTACCCCCATGTCCAACCATGCCAATTGGAGAACTCATGTCCGCGAAGAGATTAGAATTATTCGTGTTATTTGTTCGCCTATCCATGGGACCAGTAGTTAAAGAATTTAAGCTATCTAAGTCCGACAAAAGATCCGTAGTTGAGGGTGCTACATATGAAGCATTTTTTTACGGAGACAATTATCAATGATCGTGACCAATGGTAAATAATATTAAGAAAATACCTGTATTATTGTTCAACGTTCGCTGATTATTGGCCACCTGCGGTTGTAGTGAATCGAACAGATTGCTAGTCATGCTAGGATTTTGTGGAAGTGTATTCGCGGGGGTCACAGGTGCGAAAGACGGCGCGTTTCCTATTTGAGCGTGAAACATTGCATTATTTACATTATCCGGCATTGAACTATTAATATTTGGCATCGTTGCACCCATCAAATTGATTTGTGTCTGTGGTAGCTGCGGCTGCGCTGAAGAGTTGGATATCGCAACAGATGAATTAAAAGCGGACGTGAAGTCTGCAAACTCATCGCTACTGTCTTTCGTTTTCGCTGTGGGGCTGCCGAACGCGCTGGTAAAATCTCCAAAGTCTACATTTGCATTCTGGCTTAGTGCGCTAGGTTGAGTATTCGCTCTTGGATTAAAATCGTCATCCTCCCCGATGATTGATTTACTATTGTTCTCATTCTGAGAATCGAATATATCATTTAGGATGTCATTTTTACTCTTTTGTGTAGCAGATACGGAGTTATTCTGCGATCCGGATATACCATTCTGTAAATGTAATTTGTACCGTTCAATAAAATGTAATTGTTCAATCTTTATTTCTTGTCTTCTTTGCTTACATTCGACTGCTCTCTCCCATAATTCGCTGCTGCTCCTAAGTCTACTTTCTTAATAGTCCTCGGCATACGTGCTGGCGAAGCATTTGTCGACGCTGTGGTCGTAGTTTTGCTAACACGATCTATACTATCCATTGTATCTCTGTATTCTCTGCCCCCTCTTTTTGGACTTGGATGAACATCGTTGTCGGAATCCTCTCTTTCACCATCATCGCTGTTATATTGAGATACAAAATAAATATCGAGCATTAAGTTACT
Organism: Holcopasites calliopsidis; assembly: GCA_023838395.1. Taxonomy (NCBI): domain Eukaryota; kingdom Metazoa; phylum Arthropoda; class Insecta; order Hymenoptera; family Apidae; genus Holcopasites; species Holcopasites calliopsidis. The sequence goes on from JALHAQ010000042.1 coordinate 417,972, forward strand.
ATTAAAATACACAGATTTATAATTACCTATTGTTTGTATCCTCAAAACCTTTCCCTCTACCATCCCTATCCCAGTCGTTATAAGTATCTGTATTAGTTTTCTCCCATTTTAGCCTGTCCGACCATCTATCACCACCACCAAAACGCATACCCATTGCTTCGCTCGACAGACCCACGTATTTATCTTTATTTTTCTTAGCCTTTTTCCTTTCTTCTCGTAACTTATCATCATCCTGAATGAAATCGATTAATTCCCTAACTTTGTGCCTAATATTTATTCCTTGATCTTTTCCGAACTCATCGATATAAGTGTAATTTTCCAAAGATCTGAGATCGTAAATATGTTCCCTGGATGATGTGACCACTCGTTCCGACCCGTTGCGAACTAAATAATTTAACAGCAGTAGAGACTGAAAACGATAAAAAAAAAAGAGTAAAGTTGCTTGCATAAGGGTGTAAACAAAAAATATATAAAAATACAATGTTAACTTGTCTATATCGATCAAAGTTTGCTTGTAATTGCAATTAATTACTTCGGGAGCGTACTTTTTATTGACTTACATAAATTAAATCTTGCTTTTATAGCGAAATTACCTTATATGTTCGACGCCAATTCCGTTTATTTTCTTGCAACATCCTTTTCCACAACATGGACATTACCTCGGGAAACTGCTCGTATGTGAATGTAGCCTGAGCAAGTTCTTGCATCATTGCCCCTGAAGTAATACATGCGGTACAATTAATTTCACCATATATCAAACTTCGAAAAGGGGTACAGTTACAAAAGAATTGGCCCAGTTCGCATATACATTAAAACAAGGACATTAACAACTTTTATAGCAAGTCAAACTATTAATTCTCTAATTATTGTTTTGAATAAAAATGTGCTTACTTAAACATATGTTAAACGGTCATAATTTAAATACCGCGAGCAATTAACTTTATTAGCGCGGTAATATATCGTTGTAACTTATTCGTTTAAGAGTATACTATACGTAACAGTACTTAAAGCATAATATTAAAATAACTCTCCTTTGTATTATACTACGATGCTATAAATAATTGAGCGCAAAGCGCATCGCAAAGACCATTGATTTTATAACAATCTTTAAATAACATACAAATATCATTAAAAACTATGTATAAAACTTAATTCTTATTTTATCATCGTAACTATAATAGAATTTAATAGCTGGTCCTCCGAAAGATGTTTAAAAAGAGTATGCTTTTTCAGTCGCTAAAAATCCTGGTAAATATTGTTTTTATCTAAAAGGAACTTGTTCCAACATTTCAGCCAAATTGGATAATGGGCGTTTTCGGAAGTTTATCCAAGAATTGATTTAAATATGTATAAAGATTTATACCGGTTGGGCCCCAGGCATCGTCATTTGTTGCTTCTCGAACTTTGGCCTCTGTTTCCGTGTAGTTCATAACTACGTTGGTCCTGCAATAAAAATAAACTTCGTATCATTTCCCATCTAATTTATTCCATTACGCATCCTTTTATACATCGACTTCAGTTTACAGACAATATGGAACAATGTACGTGATAATGCTATCAATTTCGATCAATTTGAAAATACTTTCACCGTGTTCGCGTGAGTCGCACCTGTTTAATTGCGCAATATTTATACGCCTGCGGTCATATACAATAACTTTGTTTATTCTCGGCAGATATTCTGTTTTACAAAATTTCGATATCTCTATTGGGAATGAAATCGACTGGCAACGGAAACGTGCCGAAATCCGTTTCTATTTCTTCCAAGTAATACAGTGCATTGATCACAAGGCCAATGTTTATAGGGCAATAATACTCGCAATTTTTGCAGTATAATTTTTAGCGTCTCGATTATTATCCAAGTGTACGGATAGACATTCGAAATTACATGTTACTTCTGTTTTATCTTCCGCCAAACATTTTTCTGATAAAAGACGATAACGCAATATGTATAGATACCATTCGTTTCGAAATTGAACATTCCATTACAGGTGAGAACAATTGCCGTGTTTTCGTTCAGTGTAAATATTTGATATAACTGTTTATTTATCGCCCACGAGTTTGAATATTATTACTGAAGAATTCATGCGACGGGGATCACGGGTATACACGGTATTTAAATAATCCTACTTGGGCTGGGGTACTTTGAGTGTATACGGTTACAGGTTGCATTTGTATTCAGAAGGAGCCGCCAAAGATAACGATGTCCTTCCGCTTCTCGGTTTCCACGGATCGTGAAGAAACTCACGTTTCGATTCGTGGCGTTACAACATATCGGCCTACAGTTATCGTTTTATACAAATAAGAAATGCGACTGGTATATGTAACAAGTCAGGAATCCAGTTTCGGTGCAGCGCGAAACGAGAGAGAAGTAAAAGAATCGAAGGATAACGTGGAATAAGAAAAAAAAGGGTACAGGTGGCTACAGGTGTTGCTTGAGAACCCTTGATTCGATTCAACACCATGACCGCCGGTACATTCAACGCATAACGAACAATGTAACGATACCTGTACACGTCCACGTGATTACGTAAACAAAAAAAAAGCAAAATAAATACTAAAATCATCGCGCGGACGTTCATGCTTCTGTACCTTCAATTTTTTATGAATATTTTACACGGCCGTTGACTACAACTGCACGCGAAAGCGAAACTTAACAGGTGCGAGGATTGCGCACGAGTATCCGTGCACGTTTCCATGAATGAAAGAAAGTGAAACGATGGCAAATTCGCGTAACAACGAAGAACCAAAATATCTATTTTTCTATGCGGTACTTTTTCTACCGTTGCCCGGTAATATTTCGTGTGCATTCGGAAATTGCGAGAAGCGACAGGCAAAATGCCACTAACGCATCTGTTGCTACTTCCGTTGCTGATGCATTCCGTGGCCATTACGACCGATTACTTTTTTGCCGAGGAAACTTGGTATTTTATCCAATCAATGCGTTTCCTCTGAAATATGCAACACTTTTTCAAATGACAGTTCAGTTATCGCGGGGAGTAACCTGTTCGCGAGCGCGTAGGGACTGCTTATCTGCTGATTCCAGTCTCGGCCATAATAATTTTTTTCACTACGTTCGTATTAAAAAGAAACATACGATTGAAGTGTAACGTCGAACGCTAAAACGCTCGCGAAATAAAACAAGTATAAACGGAACAGTGGGCACGATTAGCGTGTATATGTATACATATCAGCGCAAAGGTATTGTTTACAGGTAACGCATAATACACAAGAATAGACGTGTTATGTAATTAGCGATACATTATGAATGCAACTTTATCGCGATATCTTTCGGAGGAATCGCTCTTTATCTCTAATGACTTGCTATTGTTTACGACCAACAATGTGTAATGAATGGATAGCATATGAATTAATGATCTCCCCGACCATTATCCCGAAATAAGTTAAAGAATAATGGAACCAAGTTATTGATATTATTAACGAAATGTACAAGGCGAGAGGCGGACTAATTTTATCCATTTATAGACATGCTACCTTCCATACTGCCAAGTTCGTTAATTGCCGCTCGATCTGCACATTTGCCTTGATCTTACGCTTCTTATTCCATGACATAATATAACGCACAAACGCGACAATGTAGGAGGAGCATAGCGAAAATTACGGAATCTATCATTTATTATTCGTGGCTATTCGATAAACAGCGGAATGAGATGTTCAAATACGAGTCTACACATGCGTGAACGATGCGTTGAACGATGCAGCAGATAAACTGACTATCAAACGAACGCGAAATTAAGGATGAACGAAAAGTTCGCGTAACGTATCGAAACAGGTAGAAACGGGATGCGTCGAAAAAAAAGTAAAAGCAAGGTTAGAATCGCGTGTAACCGAGTGAAACGGGTACTTACGCCTTGTCCATCAGCTCCCGCACTTTCCACATATTCATCATCGTACTTTGCACTTCTCACTGGATATAATCAACGTTTTCCGTGCGAAAACTACGAAACTTGCACTGATAAATGTTCACCAGCTGTTTTTGGGAGCGCATTTGATACCGCGACGGCGACAGCGAACGAACGTCACCAGGCGGTGGCCATGTTATCCCTTCCACGTTTCATTGAACTAATAATCGTCGCAGGTGTTTTACGTTTGCCAACCTCGCTCTTCGTTATCTCGAACCCTACTACGTAACGCTTTTATTATCGTTCCACGATATTGCATGATGGTTAGTCGGTAATTAAGTTTAAACATCCGAAATGAATTCGAGTTTCCATTTGGTCCGAACCGCGGATCTCGTTTACTTTGCACATGCAAGGTAGCTATATATTTATTGTTACTCCAATAATTGATAACTATGAATTGTTTAACACTTGCATTTCATTATTTAAAATAAGATTATCATTATTTATACTAATTATTATTACGTGTAGTTAAATATAACTTTTTTTTGTACCATTGCCAACTGATGTTAAAAACTGAGGATGAATTATACATAACAGCTCCGGAGGGATAGGGCCTCCTCTTACGGAGCCTAGCGATAGTTACTTAACTATTCGATTATAATTTCTTTCAATATCTAAACAATTAATATTTAAACATATTGTAATACTTCCGAGTTGAAAAGTTTAAAGACAAAAATGACGTATATTTTACCGTTTTACAGTTTGTCAGCCTGGTTGTCGCTTCGACACTATCGATAGTAGTGATGGAGAAGTATCGATAGTCGACACTATCGATAGTTTCCCCTAGTTATATCATCAGCCATGGATACTTATCGATAGTGATAAAAACTGCTATCGATAGTATCGGAGCGCCAGTGCGGCTGACAAACTGTAAAACTTATCGCATACGATAATTGACGACGAATAATAAATTGTAAATACTTTCATAAATGAATTTTTATGGTTGTCGATAACTATCGATGGTTGGTATCCCAACTAACGAAACTATCGATATATCTCCACCACTAGTATCGATAGTATTGAAGCTTCAATCAAACTGACAAATTATACAAAATAAATAATTTTGTCTTTAAACGCTTGAAGTATTATTGCTTGTTTAAATATTGAATCAAATTTGTAATGGAATAGTTAAGTAACTATTCCTAGGCTTCACAAGAAGAGTCTCTATCCTCCAGTACTGTTGTCCATGAGGGAAGGCGTCCCTTCTCGACACTATACTGTATGTATATTGGAAGTTATTAATATTAGTATAATCAGGTATAATTATTGTAATGTTTTTGTAATCCCTGTGTATTAATATGTGTATTAATTAGAATTTTGTTCAACATTTTTCTACAAAAAGTACCAGAATTACGTACGTTTTATTACGTAAAGTAACTTATTATCACTGTATTTCAATGATATATGTTAACTACTGTATAACTTATGCTTCTCTTACTTTAAATTTTTACAAAGTCTACTTAGTGATTTATTTTTTCATTTTTAATTGTCTTGGCAAACCACCAGGTGGTGCTGAAACGTAGTTTGATTTGGCGTTACTAGTGAATATCGTGTGTTTGGATTGGATGGCTGTACGAAAGAAATACGAATGAATGAAAATACGTTTGCCCCGTAATTTCTGTTTTATATTAACTGTTTACCTTAATTGTTAGGTAAAAAAATGATCTGTACGCACAGGTGTGTGAATGTAATAATTGTAAGGGAAAAGAGGTGTGTGCAATCGTAAGTTACGCGGGCCGCTTGTCACGTGAAACTGTAACGAGCGTGCGTATGAAATTCAAAGATGTCAGAACGTGTTTAAATTGTCGTTACCGTGAAATTGACAATGGAAGATTTTAACGATGGCGTGGACGGTAAATTGGCTTTTAGAATGCGAAAAGCCAATCCCGAACAGTTCCACACCCTCGTCAAAATGCATCTGTCTTTCGAGCTGGACCTCAATACCGAGGAGTAAGTGGATAATCTATCGCACTGGAATTTGAATTTTAAAAACCTGATTTTGCAATTCGCTGAACCGTTTTCGAGTTTAAGATAAAACTTAATAATCATGCGATTAATTATTGTTCCATTAAGCAATGATTGCGTCAATGAAAAGGCGAAATTGAAAAAATGGGGCCTCTTGAGCTTTTCGAAGAAACCTAAGTCGACTATGAATTTACAAAAAGGCGTAGAGGGTGCTAGTCTGTCCGAAGAAGGAATAAATCAAGTGAAACAATTGATAGAATATTTATCCAAGGAACAGAGTAAGTGAAAGTTCAATTAGACTTAAAGAGGGTATGATTCTATAGAAAGTATTCGAATAATCACTTTTTCTTTCATTCTCGATTTAAAAAAACCCAGATATCGTACAGGAAGGTATATTCCGTCGTACTGGTAAATTAACGAGACAACAAGATTTGAAGAACGCGATGTACCAAGGCGTTCCATTGAACCTTGACGATGGTCGATATAGTGTACATGATTGTGCGTCAGTGCTGAAAGGATTCCTAGCTGATTTACCAGAACCGTTGTTATCTGATTTGCATTATCCTGCACACTGTCAAATTGCTGGTAAGATAGTCGGAATATTGTATAATTTCATATTTCTCTTATGTTTTATTGTAAAGTTTGTTCTTTTACATTACAGAGTTATGTAGTTCCGATGCTAGTGGAAATGACGCAAGATTGCTAAGATCTCTGCAGTTGTTACTGTTACTCCTTCCATCTATAAACAGGGTTTTACTTAAGTGCGTTTTGAATCTTCTAAACAAAACGGCCAGTTTTGAGTCTAGCAATAAGATGAACTGTGACACACTTGCGACTCTCTTTACGCCACACTTAATGTGTCCTAGAAAATTATCTCCGGAAGCTTTGCATATAAATTCGCAAAATTTATCTTGTTTGGTTGCCTTCATAATCAAGAAGGGAAGCGAGCTCTTTGAAATCCCACCAAAATTGGCTACAGACATCAGAGCCTATTGGGTGGAGCAAGAAAGAAAGCTGTTAAGTCCAAAGAAGACAGACGTAAGTTGGATGTATTTTCCAAAATGGCAAATGCTTAAAATTGTCTTGTCTTCAATAATCTATCGTTACAGTTGAATGAATCTATACAGGACACAACAGGCACAGCGCATACTGTGTTCAGTTTTGTCGATCATAAGCTAACAGCTAAGGCAAATTCAACGCAAGACACTCAGGCAGCTTTGGCACAACTTTACGCGCACATACAAGCCATGCCAGAATCTGCTAAAAAACGCAGGCTCGTGAAACAATTTAATAAAGAAAACGGTCAGGGGACGCCGAGGCAAGCCAAGCAGTTTCGCACTAAAAGCCTTGGCGATTCGATTAAAAAGCATATATTCCAGAAAAAGATCTTGGGGCATAAGAAATTCGATATTAATTTAGGTTGCAATATCACTAGATCAAGTAGTGAGGAGAATATATTGTCTTCGGTAAGATACACGCTAATTCTTTCTATCGCTAATACCTGTTAATTTCATAATAGCATGATCGCATTTATGTATAACGAACTCCTATTTAATGCATTTCGTTCGCATGTTTGTCGCCACGCAGAATATAGAAAAGTCACTACTGCAAACGAAAGTGCTGCTTAGTAAGTCGGACGATGAGCTTAGCATAGAAAACTGTGATACGAACGACGACAACAGTCTTCTTCATACTAAACACATTAGTAGTAGCACCGGTAGTCTGAATACATCCGTATTAAGGAGTTACAAAGCCAAAAGGAAGGCCATGTTGATGAGAATCGTAAACATCAAAGAGGAACAAGGAATGGATGATAAACATGCCGATTGGAGTTTATGTAAATCAGAAAAGGGATCGTACATAAATGACTCCTTGCTTTCGAAAACGAGCGATGCAAATCTTTCGCTGCAAGACCATGTGAATAGCAAGGAATTAGAGCAGGATAACGAAATTGCAACTGATACTCTTAGACTATCGCGACAGCTCAGTGAGCCAATAGATATGTATTCTTCTCAGAATACATTGTACGAGACTAGCGGGGATGAATTGGTTCGACAAAAATCCGAACCTTCGTTTTCGGTGTTGAAAGCAACACGCGAAGACGCGATTTCCTTGCCTAAATATTCCGTGGACGATAAAAGAACGTTGGAATGTTTAAAAACGGAGTCAAACACCGACAATGCATGCCTACACTTGTCTCCCGCTGTAAAAAATCGACTCTGGAATGTATATGTCGCGCATACATCAACGCCGTCGAATTTGTTGCGAAAAAGCTTAGTAACTAATGAGCATATGTTAACTCCTATTGCTAACAACGATAAGAGCATGAGCCCAATCACGCAAAGCGCGACAAAAATGACCAAGGCTATGCAAGTATGTATTCGTTACGGCTTCTCGTAATATTCTGTTTACCTTTTAATGTAATACATTTATTTCCTTTTAAAATGCATAAGCGTAATTGCTACTTTATAGAGAACTTGAGATAATAATCGATCTAACTGTTTGCAGGAGTCAATGATGACGCCACGATCTAGAAAGCCAGTAATGATGATCTCTGGATCGAATCTTTGTAATCTTGCTAATGTCGACGATAGCTTGAGCCTTCAGTTTATGCCTAATAGCATGCGTGGATCGAATCTCGATGTGATTGATTCTATAAATAGTCCTTCAATTCTAGAAGAATCCACAAAGCCTAATAGCATGAACAACGACATTGCATGTGCTGAAGCAGTCGACTTGGAAGACAAAGAAAATTACGATACGAACTCGCCGGAGAAACGAAAGTTTTCTACATCGACCGCGGACGACTGTTACGCAGCGAAACAACAAAGTACGATGTCCATAACGAGCACGTTTAGAGAGTATTTATTGTCTAGAAGTGTGTTAACCGCTAGTCCCGTTGATCTCAGTTTTACATCGCGTACGGGAGATTTCGAACAATCAGAGTCGGATATCAATGTCCTAAACGAGGATGGCTTTTCCGAGAGTTTGCTCTGTTGTCTAGATGGAAACCAACCGGAATCCGATACATCCGGTATCGCGTCTGGTAGCACCAATAGCGCGAACAACTCCACAGAAAAAGCTGACGAGACGGCAAGTTCACCAAGAAAACGAGCAACTAGCTTGCAGCGTAATGACTCGAAGAGAGCGGTAAAAGCAACTAGGACACCGAGAAGTATGCGAGGGCATGGAGGCCTCAAACATAAACAATTAAGCGAATCGACGTTAACCACGGTGAAAACAAAAGATGTATTTCAAGAAACCTCATTTTGACAAAGTGACTTGATCACAATATGTACCAAAAAGCAACGTATTTTAAAGCACATCGTGCTGTTAATAATACGTTATATCTTTTAAGGTCGTAATATTATTTCCTTATTGTAAGTTTTTTGTTTTTTACTTTGTGAAAGAAATTAACAATGTAAAAACCTATCATGCTCGTAGATTTGCTTGCCATTAATGTTTGCAAGTAAAAAATTCTAAAGTACATTTTTAGTGTATACATCTTTATCTTAAATCTGCCGTTGCTTTTGTATTTTTTATAATAAAAGAGAAAGGGATTAATACACGAATATGTGATACATTTAAAACGCGTAATATTTATATGGTGAATAGGTTTATACTAAATTATACTGCATTTTATTTATATATATATGGCCCAAAAGTTTATACAGTGCATATTTTGTTAAATTATTCATTATATAAATAAAGTTTTTTGCATAAGAGCAAATAAAGTTTTCTACTTTCGAATGATCTGCCTTCTACTTACAAATATAAATATTTCAAACCAGGGAATTGCTTTACAGATTTCCATATCAAACGAAATTTTTATTCGGGCTTTTTAGTCCAAATTACTACGAAATCACTGAAACAAGAATTATTTTTACAAAATAAGATCTGTAAAATTGATCTCGTAGGAAAATCAGCTAATAGAAATCTCTAAACATATTCGATAACTTCGTTTATGTGTTTAATATAATTGGTAAAAAGATTGTACGAATTATAGTGGATTTCTATTTAAATACATTGTATATAGCAGAAGTTAGAAGATTAGTTAAAACTATGATACAATTATAGTGTCCACATTTTCTATGCTAGATATAGAGTCTAGCAACACTAAAAGTGTATAAATTCTCATATTACTGATATTAACGATTAGTTACCTTAACATTTCATTTCTCGAATATCAATTGTACTATCGTATCGTAGCTTCGTAAAGATATTACAACTGATAATAATATCTATTTCTATTTTTACAATGCTATTATGATATACCGATATTTTTCAGATTGGCATCATTAGGTATTATTAAAGGAAAAAAGCGATCTGTAACATCATATGTAATTTCCTTTCAAATTACGTGAAGACATGGGTGATTAGTCGAAGATGCAGACATGGGTCAGAACATGTCATCATGACCCATATCTGGGACATACGATAAACATCTTTCTTTCAGAGCTTTATTTATCAATCGTTTCTGATCCTGCTTTAATTCCTGCTCCCGTCTTTGCGCATCCAAAATATCATCAACGGACACCTCGGTTAATGGTAAATCTTTTTCTTTATCTATGTCCTGCGATTAAAACAACATTGCTTGGTTCAATACACCGAATAAATTTGTTTCCCAAAAGTAGAATAGTTTAATGTAAAGATATTACTATTTCTCCCAAGAGTACAACATTCTCTCCTCTCACAATAAAGATTCCTCTTGGGATATCTCCGTATTCCTTTCCGACATGAATTCTTTCGATCGTACGATGAAGCACGATATTAGCAAACTGATCGACGCTTCTAAGATATCCAATTAAGGTCCTACCATCCCTTAGTAAAACCATAAGCTTTTCTAAAACAGAATTGTACATCATACGTCGCGACAATGAAATTATCCGAAGTATAATTGCATTTAGTTTTTAATGACAAATTTTTTGTTGCAGATTAAAAGATTGTTTCATCCTAACGATTATACAAAATCTTTTAGTTCTATGTTAATAGTTGGAGGACCAAAAACTTTTAGAGAGCAGGATACAAAAATATGATAACCTACCGGTATAATTTAATGAATGGCAGATTTCTAATACAAATACCTACTGTCAAGTTCTTCAAGAAGAGATGCCGTCCCTGGCAAAATGTTCATTTTGCAGTATCTTCTATTTCTTTCAGAAATACTATTTCTTCGAATTAAAAGAAATAAATAAAAGTGGTACACGTCAACTTAACCTGTAGTGGAATTCAAAGCTCGAATCATTTTCCAAATATTCCCATTTGATCTTACAGAATTAATAACGTCGACAAATTTCTGTACCGTAAAGTTAAAATAATGGCATTACAGTCATTGTTATCTCCGGGTTTCTCAGTTAAAAGATGAGCAATCGATCAATTTTATTATTCCATCAGTCACTCTGCTGTGCAGGGTGTAATGTACAAAACTTGAATAATATAACGTGCGGTTCGAACTTTAAAAATTAAAAGAAATATTTTTCGTTAATATTTCAAAGGCTTTTTCAATTGTCATTTTTCAGAACTCCATCGTTATGTATATCAAACGTTAAAAATGTACCAGAAATTGTAAAACATAAATTTTAGTCGGTTTATATATGTATAACCTTCAATAATGAAGAGATTCTACGAGAAAAGGTGGTTCAAACAGTTTTTGCCGTTTATGGTGCTCGTTATAGGCGGATCATTTTTTATTCGAGAGTTCACAAAATTAAGGTACGCACTTTGATATCAATATTACGAGAAAGTCATGAATTCCTCAACGTCGATTTTACAGGTATAAGTACACAAAGGTCAGTTCATACAACTATCGACAGGAAATGAAAAAGCATGGTGTAGAACTGAAGAAACCTGCTACTCTTGAAGATTATTATGAGAAAATGAAGGTAAGCAGCCTTCCGTCATGGAACATTTATTAAACAAAACATATACATCCGATAAATCAAAACTTGTTATCTCTTAAAAGACGATATCACCATATCATTTTTACGTGGAAATCATATTTTTGCTTTTTTACAAAAATGAAAGAATACTAACATTAATAACAAATACTATCTAGATTGATATCATACGTAGTTAAATAATATAAGTTGATTAAAAAAATCGTCCATACAATTTTTTTAATTGTCACAATGCGACAGAGTGCAATAGTCACTCAGTAATGCTCAGCTTAACGTTTTACAGACTAAGGACCTCGATAATTGGGAGAATATTAGAATACCACGACCATGGGAAGAACCAAACAGTACTAACAATTAAGACAAACAAACAAATTATACCTAGCTTTAATAAAAGTAACTGCTTGTGTAAATATGTATATGAAATAACTGAATAGTATAGTTATAGGGTGATCTGCTCATTAGTGGACACAAAGGAAAGTCCAATAAAAAGCGAACGGTCCAATAAATGGCTGTAACACAGCAGGCGGTTTGCAGGCCGATCCATGCAGCCCTGAATTTTCCTGCTGAAAGTCGAAAACTTTTCTACGGTAGGCCCATGTGGTTCAGGGTTGTACAGATTTGCCTGTAGACCGCCCGCTGTATTGTAGCCACGTCACCTTTTGTGTTAGCTTTTCCTTTGTGTGCACTAGCGAACGGATCACCCTGTGTAAGAAAGCTAGATTCTTTCGAATCTTTGTTTGTACTTCTCCAATCCTTCCAATCCTTTCTACTGTATCAACGAATTCGTATAAAAAATTTATATGCTACGCAAGATCACATTATAAGGCAGTTGTTGCACGACACACAATACCTTTCGTTTCTTGCATCGCTTTTCTAAGTCAATTCTGTAAATAAATCATGTACTCGTGGAAATAAGTTCGAGAAAAATGATTTAAAATTTTGATATATTACACTTACTCTTCTTTTCAAATCCAAACATTTTTAATAAGCTCTGTTGGCTTTCTGTTGACCGCCCTTTCTGATTTCGACGTGTACTGTTCTTCATTTTCGTTACACTACTCTTTTCAAACTAGAAGAATACATTTTAATGTGTTATTAGATATTTATAATGACAATAGAAGATCTAGAAATATTTACGAATGTCTTTCGGTATTATCTATTTAATGCTTAATTATAGAATGTTATATAGCTATCCTTGTCTAATCTGTATCCAATTTTACGAAGCTGGAATACTTACGATTCGGGAACTTGAAGTACTTTTACTCTTCTTGAATCTACTGTTTACTTGTGCAGATGTCTTTGTACTAGACCATTTACACATACTGCTTTCTACGACATCTGTATTCTCTTTTTCAATTAAACAATCGTAGTCTATGTTAGGATTCGATGATGCCAATAAAATTGGTGAAACATACGGTTCGTTCGAATTAAATTTGTCTGTGAGAGATTCATTCTTTGAAACATCTAAATGTGATTTCCCTAAATCACAATTAGTAGAAGTAGTCCAGTATGCATCGTCTGTGCACTCATTTGATACAAATGATGCATTATGGTCCTCGTCAACGTCCATAGGACACGAATCTCCTATTATAACACCTTTTATCTTTATCCCTTTTAAATCGGTGTTGTCCGTTTCGATACTATTCTCTACTTCTATATTTTCTTTCTGCGACGATGAGTTCCTATTTGAGCAGATTCTATCATTATCGGACGTAAGGTCACTTTCGTCAGAATCTACTTCAGCGAAAAATTTGCTTTCCGCAGCTGCTTCATCATCAAAAATTGTTCGCCTAAAGCGTATTATGTTCTTCCATTTTACTCGGCTTCTACTCGTAGTTAGAAGACTTGGGGAAGTTTTGTTTTGGTCTGGTCGAGTGGTAAACGGATTTCCTCGTCTGACTAAAACGGGAGATCTGTTCTGCTCAGCAGAAGTAGGACTACTCTCTTCTAAATTAATTTCAATACTATTTGTACTTTTAGATTCGTACGCGTCCATCATTTCTTTTTCATTAAACTTTTCATCCTCTGTAACGATATAAAACACAATTTTTCGCAATTTTCTTAATAAATGTGCATGCAGAAAATAATTGTTATACCCATATCGTCCTCTGGCTTCGTAAAAATAGGTTTCTTCGTAAGTTTCGTAGGAACAATTGCTTTGCAATTCTCAGTCGTCTCAGGCTGTATCGAAAGATTCCGTTTTTCAGGAGATTCTTTCAAATGATTTCCTATTTTATATTTCTTCGACCAAATACTAACATGTTTAGAAGTTATTGCATGTTGTTCCCACATATTACTTTTAGCTATTTGATTCTAGAATTCGGAAAAAAAAATTTGTTCCCTCATTAACATTAAATTTACTTTTCCACATTTACTAATACTAATACGTCCTCGAAATATATAATAAAAAATGTTATAGACTTTCAGAAAGATGTTTCATTCATCTGTTTACCTCCATTTGATCGGGATCGAAGTCATGGAGAACTTTGAAGGTAAACGGATCACAGTTTCCATATGCACACTGTAATGCCATATCCGGATCTATTTCTACGCCAGCGTGAAATAATTGTTCCTCCGTGATATCAGGCGTAGGTGGGTTCAAACGGACCTGTTGCCTTCTTACAGGACAAAATACTAACTGGTGTTTAAACGTAATAATGGCTAATATAAATGAGTCCCTGTACTCTTTTGTAACGACTAAGGATTTCATTTTCAAGTATGATCCTAATCGAGTTAAAGCCTATGAAAGTAAATAACAATTAGTTTGATAGATTCATACGTTAATCGGAACGTGTATACATACACAAGGATATTTACCCTATGTATATCACAGTCTGTATTTATCTTAATAAATTTGCGCGCTTTGGCCAGCCCAATACCTGGCAGGGACGCTAAATAATCACAGCCTGAAAGAATACACATATTTCGAAAATCCTCCATACTGAAATGTTCGTAATTTACATCCATTGCAAGGTGCAATCTTTCCTGTTCAATTAATACTCCATCACCATTTAAATCCATCTTGAAAAACACCTGAGACGCAAAATGTGGGGTATAACTTTCCATTTCATTTTTAAAATATTATATAAGGCGGTACTCTTTTTACGAGGAAGCACAAACCTTTTTACAATCGAATAACGTTAAATCACTGTCCTCTGTAATAACAACATCAGCGATTCCACTGATATTAAGATATGCTAGTTGTGCATCTGCCTCATATGGCGCTACGATGCAGTCAATATTCATTTGTTGGCAGTGTTTAATTAATTCTAAGGCCATTTCGTGCGTAACATCTATCGACCTCTTTAATAAATTTCTGCCCTCTGCGTGTTGTCCCATTCGCATTAATTCAATAGCTTTGCGACGGTTCGCCTCTCTGGACCTAAAATAGCATGCCCGGATTAGCAATAACAGAATATTATAACAACGTATAGCTGGAAGCATTTGTTTTATAACACAACTTTTATAAATTCTCGAATTAATAATTGTAATTGACTCGGTTATTAAAATTTTTACAAGTCAAATCCTCTATGTTTTATAATTCGAGAATCTATAAAATGCGTTCTAATTTTATTTGACATTAAATGCGATTTTCATTCTGCGACAGATCTGTGATTTATATTATAAATATTTGGATAAATAATTATACATACTCTCGTCGTTTTACTTCGGTTTCTGCCTTCGCAGGCAAGTGTCTTCCATCGAATACGAGAATCGGTTTTATCTTATAAGACAATAACATAGATATAAACTTCATACAATAATGAACGTAGCTAAAAATAAAGTGACAATCAGTTTTTGAACAAATGTTAAACAATCATTTGTTGTTGTTTTTTTACTAATCCTTACGCATCTGTGTGCTGTCCCATGGAAAGTTTATCAGCGCAAGTAAACACTCCTTTGTGTAACCAACAATAGGAATCAATAGCGACTGTACCCCCAGAAAATTGTCTAATATTCGTCCTTTTTGAGGATTTTTCTAAAAACGGAAGTAAGCCGGTGATACCCATCTTTCAATCTTAACAAGAATATTGATCAACAATAGTGTCGTATGTCGCCAGGGTTACTTTGTTGTTCACATTGCCGCCAAGACATGATCTATGATTGTGCACTACTATAGATATATAACTGCGACTCCAAATATTGGTTTTCACTTGGGGGAATCGGGATAACAAGCGCTGTCGCACGGGTTGCCACACGCTTTTAACACGAAACCTCATCTAATCGGATCTGGTAATTTCTAATATCCGATAAATAATATTTGATATCATTTCTAATTGCTGATAACGTATCTAATCTGATATGATTTATAATTGCACATCCTGTCAATTATTCCCAGAAATGTTACAGATTTCTGATCATGCATATTTCCCCTTAAGGCCTTAATATAAACCCTGATATGCAATCCTGATAGTCAGAACGAACCTGTTGCGTGCTAGTCGACAGCCAATAGTTGTAATATAACCTAACCGCCGATTTGCTCGCTACTTATTTGAACAGATTTTGTCATATCGTTGTTGTCAAACTGTTAACATCATCGAATACATCAAATGCTGTATCGAATTTGTAGCCACTTTGTCAACAAAACTTTGTAGCAAACTTTGGTAAAATCTTGGCAAAATTATATAGTTAAGTTCATTTCATTTGCTATTAATTATATTTTCTTCTTTTTGACAAATAACGTCCATGTTTTATTTTCGCGGTGTCACATTTCTATATTGAAGATTTATCAATCGATTTCCGGTGAAAAGCATTTATAATGTTTTTGAAAAGTCCACTATAGCTGTGAAAACACCGCCATCTGCCGTTTGTCATTGGCAATTAACACATTCAAATTCTGTTTATTTTTTTTTCAACTGACACGACATGATTACGTTTCAAACTTTGATCGAACTGTCAAACCAAATCTAACAGTCAAAGGTAAAGTCACATAAATGTCGAGCATATTTTGATACTCTGTATTCATTCGCGTATCGACGTAGCATTGTTTACACAAACACAAACACACATCTATAATACGAAGTATATATTCATACAGCAGTGATACGTGTATACATGCATTTGTGAAACGAACTTTACATTTTAATGGTAGGTTATAATCATTTTATAACGCATATAATGTTTAATTTTATCGTGTATAATGAAAGATCGTAGCAACCATAATTATTTACTGGTTTGAAATTATTTTTATATTGTTATACAGAAATTATGTAAGTAAAGTTTGTAAGGATTCATGCTATTCCACTGCAAATACAATTTCCAACATATTTATCGCGTATTTTGAAAATAACGAAGGCTTGGTATAATTATTATTTGAGAATATAATTCAACTGTTATACAAATTATTATTGCGTACTGGTTTATAATGTTAAGTCCGAGGAAACGTGTGAATCGTTGGTCAGCAAAGTATATTTTACAGGTTAACGTATCGATGATATTCGATTAAATATTATTCCGAATATGTATTCGAAAAATGTACTGGTATGCTCCTGGTATTAACAGATTTTACAAATTACTGTTTCCGAAAGGACTAACTAAATTAACTTGACAATTGGCGTCAGTATGGTTTTGTAATAGTTTTCAAAATTGTGTATTTAGTATAATTGTGTAAAATAACGTACATAAAAATAAACAAGTCCTAAAACACAGTGCACTTTCTATAATGTATTACTAGAGTAGCAAATAGTTAAGCACATTTTATAATCCTTGTTACTAAGATCAATGAAAGCCTGATTTAAGCATATTTTATAGATGAAAATATATTATTTGCTAATAAAAGTTTTGTATTAGCTTAAAGTTTTAATGAGATTTCGTATATATTAGTTTCACCTCTAGTAACATTTACAATTGCCAGAATTGCAATAAATAACATATGTTACATTAGCAATAAAGCGTTCTAGTGTTTAATAAACAAGTATACTTCCAAGTACTATCTATTAAAGATGCAAAACTTTTTGTAAATGCTTGATTCATATATTCATTCAAGTAGTCCTTAAACTTTTAAAAAATGTAATTTAATTCCTTTATTACTTGTAGATCTACACTTATTCGTAACATCAAGGTACAATGAAAGGATGCCATGGATGAACATAACAATGATCCCTACGAACAACAGCTTTACGCTGTGTTTCAAAGTTGTCTAGCGAAAGGTGAAACCGAATTAGAGGAGGATAATTGGCTCAACCTGTGCCATAAACTACATCTGACGGAGCACAGCGAGGAATTAAAGTCATGCATCCGACAGCATAAACAGGAGAACCAAACTATATCGTTTCAAGAATTTAGAACTGCTTTGTTAATGTTATTAGGAAAAACTCAAGAATCGGTTGGTCACATAGATAAAGGGAACATAACAGACTCACAGAGTGATGCACATCCGCATATTACGGATAATAAAAGATGCAATTCTTTAGCGACTAATAATTCAAGCCCTAATGTAGACTTTTTAAGTGCGAAAACAGGTGTGCCAAGTAATATGATCTTATGCTTCCGTATGTTCCTCGTTTCAACAAGCATTCTTATTCGCAAATGCGTATAATTAATTTTCAGGTCTGACCTTGGATGAAAATAGACTGAGGTGCTTATGGGATAAGATAAAGTGCTGCTTAAAAGAAAATGTAGATTCCGCAACGATGTATTTTATATGTAATTGTTTAGGGATCCCAGCTCTTCCAAAACAAGTAATTGCATTTTCAAACGTGTTATGATTTATTAAATTTCGCTATTGTATGAAATTAATTTTATTTACATCGATTTTCATTTTACGAAAACTCGTATGACGTGCGATAACGTGTAAAATATTTTTTCCTTATAGATCACACAATGCATCTTCGAGAAACTTGACCAGAATTGTGATGGATTGATTAATCTGGATGAATTTCTCGTGATATTTCAAAACAGGGCAATGGATGATCAAATAGCATCAGATAAGAGTAACGAGTCTACCAAAGAGTTATCGAAACTGGATTTTAGAAAACGCAACTTCGATATACACAGTTCCCGAAAAATTAGGTACTGCATTTTAATTGCTGTTCTAAATTTATTCATAAGTACTATTTTTTCAATGTTTGGTATTACACACGTTTTTCTTATTCGTCGAATAACAGCTTTACAAGGAACAATACCTTCGTGGATACATGGAAATTTTCTAATATCACAGACGCATCATTATTAACGGATGGGGCTCTTAAAACGTCGGAAATTTCCTTGACCGACTTGACGAGCACTTTATGCGACGAGTTGAAAAGTTTTAACGATTCGTTGGATCACTCTGCGATTCGATCTCATATAATGTTGTTGCGAGACGTTCTTATACTGTATCAAGAAGAGCTACACAATTTGAATCTCGCGATAGAAAACGTGAACGGCGAGAAAGATAAATTACGCACCGACATAATAGAAGCTAACGAGCGAGCAAACGCTCTTGCTCAAGAGATCGACGAGCAGCACGTCCGGCAGGAAGAAGCTATTCAAAATTTGCAAAAGCAAATCGAACAGCGTCACGCCGAAATTATACAAGATCTTTCCAATCAACTTAGCTCCGAGCGAGAAATGAGTACCGGTGCTTTGAAGACGAAGGACGATCAGATGCAATCGTTACAGAAGGAGAATCACGAGCTCAAAAGTAAATTTGTAAATACATTGCAGGAAAATCAGATTTTAGAAACCGAGAGTGAGAATCTTCGGGGGCAGATAGAGAAATTGAAGCAATCGAACAACGAGTTGCTGATCCAGATAAAAATGTTGGCGGCGGAGCACGATGAGTCGGAAAATCTGGAGGCGAAACATCAGCAGGAGGTCATATATCTGGTAGATCGTATCAAGCAATTACAATCGGAAACGGTGCTTCTGAGAGATCAAAACGACGAACTTACGGCGGAATTGGAGGGCCTGAAGTTGCACGATTGCCATGCGAAAGATGTACGGCCCAGTAATCTTCCCGCTATTCGGGCGACAATCAATAAAAATACGCAGCCGAACGAGTGTGAAATTAAGGAATCCTTCACGGACGAAGAGGACGATATAGATGTAGTTTTGAAACATTCCACGTCTCTATCTTGCAATTCCCACGAAGGAGATAGTGCGCAGAATTGTAAAAAGACAGATTCCAAGCAGTTTAAGGATATAGTTGTAAAACAGCTGAGAAATATTTTGGTAAGTAATAGCAAGTGCACTTTAGATAGCTGCGTGTATAAAGATGAAATATCGGAAATGATCACGAGACTACAATCCAATTCCAATATGCAAACCTTCAAAGAGACAGAGTCTGTTAAGAGCATCGCATCTGAAATGGAAACGGAATGCGAAGAGCGAGCGAGTGAATCTTTAAGAGATTTAGTAGTTAAACAGAAAAATTCTGTTTCTATTAAACGAGCATCCAATAGTAACGATGATGTAGATAGTTTTAATAATCAAGACACGAAAGGTGCATCGCAAAATAAAGTTTCAAGCCTTCGAGATTATCCTCCTCGAAAGGAGGAACATGTACATACGGAGAACTTAAAATTAAATAAGGATGTTAACCATTGCTCGAAAGCCTCCAATGAGGTTAATGCGAAAGCTACTGTAAAATGCGACTCACTCGAGGACAGTGTTTCCTTAGATTTGAAATTAAAAGAGCTGGAAGCGACGCATGCTGCTGAGAAGAAACAATTGACCGAGAGATGTGCCGAATTAGAAAGAAGCCTGGACATGCTTAAGATAGAGTACGAGGAGTGCGAGGATTACTGGACCGCGAAATTAGAAGAGGAGAGACAGCTTTTCGAACAGGAACAAAAGATTAGCGACGAAAAGTTTTCGGAACTTATAGTTAAAATGGCGGAATACGAAGAGCTAATTAGTCCGGAAGACAAATCAAAGAGCAGTGGACGCTTATCGCCGATCGAGGAGAAGTTTAATTTGGAGCAACAGGTAAGACTCGTAGCGAACATCCTTATGGGTCTGTGAATAATTTATTCTATTTCCACAGTACGTAGATCTGGAAGAAGAATTCGAGAAATGGAAAGCGCAAATGGAGGAGGAGATTTCTCAGCGAGACAAGGAGATCAAGGACCTACACGAGAAAGTAAAAGCCTTGGAGCGACCGATCATGACTGATATGTCTGTACAAGTCACGGATGCGTTTGTTTTCCCATCCTTAACAGCACGACCCAGTTACGTTCCTAACGATTCGTTCAATGTTCAACCGTCCAATGAACCGGCTTCAAAGTTAGCTCATTGCAGTGATAATATTCGTAAGCTGTCCGAAGAATATAAATTCAGTAGAACCTTCGACTATCCAACCTTAACGAACGACTTCATTCCACGATTAATGAAAGACGATATAGATAGTGGCAATTGTGATTCGCGTCAAACGCATACCTCGTATTATACAAAAGGTATCGACAACCCGTTGAAAATAGAAAGGCCTGGGTCGCATTGGAGGACGGCGGACATCAATGGAAAACTTCCAAAAGTAGATAGTATTCAGGACACGGAATACAATCTAATACAGAATCCACTGAAACTGCAAAATCTAAGAGCTTCGAATTGCCAGTGCATGCGTACAGATGCGCAGGTCTGTTGTATAAATATTAATATACTGCAGAACTTAAGCATGAAACTACAGGCGCAGGAGCGCAAGAAACACCAGTTGCAAGAATGTTTCAAGCAGCAGCAGCATTACATCGAGCATGTTTTACAACGTGAGTATTTAATGATATAATTTAATTATCTTTTCAATATCTGTTGAAACATTTGATCGTTATTATTTCAGATGTCATGTCTCAACATCAGAAGGAGATATCGGAATTACAGTGTCTCCTTCGTAGTACTCAAGAAAGACTTCAGATAGAATTTCAGGCAAACGCAGAGCAGGTATGTATATATTGTACGCTGAATATTTTGAATATCCTTGAATGCATACGTACATGCATACCGCTCTTTTTAAAGTCAAGATAGAAAAAAGTGATAGGGGAGAAATCATTAGGCATAATACGTCCTGACTTCCTATGATCTTATTTTTTATGTGGATGTACCGATGAACCTGCTAGGGGCAATTGCACTTTATTCTTTAATGCAACCCATTTTGATTACCCTATATACAGTACTGTATAAAAGTACTAACCCAGGGTCATCGAAATGTCAAAACTTCACGAGATATTTGACATTTTGTGTCAGTTCCCAGTTCCTAGATTCACCCTGTGCAATTCTTAATTACTACTATTTAAATAAAATATATATTTGACTTCTTTTCTGTTGTTTTTCACAGGCTGAACATTTGGCGCGAAATGACATATTAGTTAAAGATTTGTACATGGAGAACGCGTGTTTAACAGCTAATTTGAAACGTATACAACAGCACTATCAAATGCTAACTGGATTAAATGCAGAATCGACTTCTATATGATACTGCGATCAATTACCGATAATATTCGAAACTCGTAGCTTTATTAATAAAACATTAGTCAGAGTAGTACTAATTTTTTAACATCAGCGCACGGGGTAGAGATATTTGTTTATAAAGATAGAGAGGAATGAGAAACCAGAACGACTATTTTTTTTTGTTTATTACAATGATGATGTTAAGTGGTAAAATAATCGAAAGATAGAAAAACAAGTAGTTAGACGTTCGTTAAGTTAAATATTATACGTGTTCTCACTTAGTGCTTTAAACGTACTTGCGTATAGCACCGATAAAAACCGAAACGATGAAACATATGCGTTTTGAAGTATATCTCGTGTACATGTGTATAGGCATGTATTACATTAATATAAAATTTGATACAATTTATTGTACTATTACGTGTATAATGTTATGAACAAAAAAACACTGTTGTATATTTTGTTTTAAAAGCAACGTTGTATTATAAGAAAACATAGAAGAATGAATGATGAGCAACCAATGATTAAGGGAGTTGATTAATAATTAGAGATTAATTTTTGCGTTTAAAGTGAACAGTATTTATGATTAAATTCGATTTTTCTCGAACATCAAATGAGTTTGGAGAGAATGTTCATTGTTGAATCATTTCACTGCACGATCATTGTCGGTAGAAGTATTTATAGTTTGTTAGTTACAATTAAAAAGCGTGCGTTGTTTTACGATCCCAACGAATTTACATTCTTAGGTACGTTATCATGGAAGATAAAAGGGAACGAATCGCCTAATCATAAATTACATAAAATCCGAACTAATTAGTACAAAAGTCGCATCATTGTTCTTTAGTTGCTACTTGCTAAATTATAATATATTTATACATATAAGCATTGCGACACTACAGAAAAATTTGCTTAGATTCCGCCGAATATATACCAAAGATAGGGAATTCTGTTTATATTTCTTTGTTACGTATAAATGATTATTTTCTTTGAGCGAGGTGGTTTATTTCGATTATTGTGACAAAGTGATCCTGTTACTTTGGTGGAATGTGTATCGCTTGTCCTGAAAATGGCACTTATACGAAATGAATGTAATATACGTGGTAATATTACAAATGACAGTGAAATTGGGAGCTTTTTCAATAGAAACCAAAATCGAAATATAAATTTGATTCACAATTTTGTTATTAACGTTAAGTGTTCCTGATCATGATGAAGCTACATTATCGTTTATTTGCTACAGAAATTCCTAACTGTGCATCATACAAAATTGTTTCACGTTTGTTAGGTTTGAAACATTTGTGTAACTTTAAAAGCATAATGATGCGGTTGCAGTGAAAGTTAAGATACCGTTATTTATCATCGAGATCAATGCTATTACGATGAGCTCTTTCGTTTAAGTTATACTATATTTACAAAGTCTAATAGGTACGTGAAAATACATATTGTATTGAACATTCAACCAAATATTTACGAGGTATTTTATAATACACAATAATAATTAACTATATCTAACAATATATAAATAAGAACGGATAGTACGTGTACATAATATCACTTACACACTGTCTATTGTAATTACCCTAGTTCAGAGTTATTGTAATTTCAATTATAACGCTGCCATATCAAATATTTTGTACGTAATATTTATATAAATGTTTGTATATTACCATGTTGCAGCAAACTAAGTTTCTCACATTTGCCTTATAGCGTTTGTTAAGATTTCTGCGACTGTTTCCTTTTATACGTATATCAAATATTCTTCTATTATCATTGTTGAATTATCTTCTCCTCGAAACATTCTACGGTTCTTTCGTGATGGAATTGTTAACGGCAATAATTACGGCAATTACGAATGAGCGAATTATGCGATATCATGCAATAACTAACAATGTGAGCAGTGTAAATTGTTCCGTTCATTAAACAGAACTACGTTTCCCGTTGTAACTATATTGAACGCTACAATGTACAAAGTGTAACGATAAGTAAAGAGCATGAAGAAAAGCATGAAACTAACGATATGTTTTATTATTATCCTATTCTCATAATGCCTTGCAATTTTCTGTTTATTGATACGCTCTTCTTAAAAAGATTAAGGTGTACTTAATCTTATTAATTAAAGAAAAAATTCTGTTAAAGAACAATTCTCTTAAAAAAGATTAAGTTGTACTATCACTCGCTAAATTAAAATACAAAACTGCCAAACTGTTTTAACTGTGCGAGAATCTTTGATAGAAAACGAAATTCATCACCTACCTTTCCGTTCTAATCAATTATCCTGGAATGCAATAAAACGTCTCCGGATACGTGAACACGAAAGATATCATTTATTTATAATTTATGAGGACAAACAAGTAAATTTACATAGGAAGGACACTTTCAGTAAAACACATTTGGCTAAACCGTTATTATACCATGCTTAACATAAAATAGGAAACTAATCCGAGTCTAATCACCAGCCTTGCTGATTATATATAGTCTTTCACCGAACGGCGTTATTAACATAATAATTGACGCCGAAAACGAATCTATGCAATTAGAATTATGAAACATTTCGAAGCGAAAGCACGATAATCATACGCATCTTACGTTTTTTTTTTCGCTAATCGTACTAACATTAATCTTTCGCCGCTTCGTAGCGAAAAAATAAGACTCAACGTGATCTTTCGAATGGACACCAATAAAACAACCCCTGTCTCTTCATCTCTTCGTCCTCTCGGCCCTTCGCTTGTTCGCTCTTTTTATATCTTTCGTGCGTTCTTCCTTTTAACATCGTCACTTATTCGACCGCATTTTTGTTCTCTTCCGCTTTCGATTCCTCTACACGTAATCTATTATAATAGCATCGTATCGTAGTAAACTGGTAAGGTACAAACAGGAGTTTTCATACACGGTTCCACGAGAGAATACATTAAGCTCGGGTCTTATCTCTACTCTTACGAAAAATCATGGTCCTGTGTGTGGCCAACTTTGCGCGATAAATATTTTTAGTTTTTTTTTTTAACTCTTCGACGAATTTCTTTTTTTCGAAATTCTTTTCTTTTCAATAATGCGCGAAGATCGACGGAAATCGGCGCAAGTTATAAAGAATGCGATAATTTTAGACAATAAGAATGCAGGGCGAACTGTGCCAAGTTTAAATCTCTCGAAGATTGCTGATGCGAAAGGGACAGTGACAAAATAAAAATAAACTCGGACAGAACGTCTTAAACGTCTCGTAGAAATCTTCGACGGTAGATGTTAATTGTTAATTAATGTTTGAGGGGGAAACGGGTGCAAAATGTTTTAGTCAGCACGTGTTGTCCATTCGATTCGGTTCGCGAGAATGGTCGTCGAGACTGTTGCTCTGCATTGGGACTCGTAACTTAAAATTAATGTCGGTGTATATATTATAATCCGTGACATCGAAATTAATATTTTATTTATTGAGCAAGGGTCTAAAACATTCTTTCTTCTTCTCCAGCTAGCGAAACTAAGGCTATGACATTCATATAAACAATTATTTGTGCACGCTGCTTCGAAGGCTCGTATAAGCTTGTTACAAAGTGCAATTTGATTGACGGGTCAATCGCAAACGCGCTTTCCTTCAAAAGCACGAAGTAATAACGAAAAGAAAATAGTTAATTTTTTAAAACTATAATCAGAGGGCGACCCGTGAAAAATAAATACTGATATATTGTTACTTGTATAATCTGCATACGAAGGTAACGGATTGCTTAAAATTATGAAAGCTCGTCAAAAGACTTTCCCTATTCTTTCATAGGGAACCGTCGTCAAAATTCGATTAAACCCAACGTCGAACACGGACGACGCTAATAATATTCCCAATAATTAGCTCTTATCAATGACAATATCGCAAAGGAAAGTATCTAAATATTAAAATCGCGTCGATCTGTTATACGCTAAAGGACCGGAAGCGTTCCCCGATAAGCACGAAGAGACCGGAAGCGTTCTCCGATGAGCACGAAGCTTGACCACCGTCGTTTTTCTTCCCTTCGTACCTTTAGTCAAAACTACGAAGTGTTTCTCTCTTCGAAGCAGGTGCATCACAGTTACACAGTTTTCTGTTCTCTTTTTTTGCAGCGACTGGGTTGTTGGACTCTACCTAATCGTAGTTACGCCTTACAGCCTAATATCATAATTCGCCCGTGTCCACGGGCACGGTAGGTACAGTATTTATTGACAATCATTAAGACGGATCCTACTATTTAAGTAATAATTAGGTACACTTTGTGCAAGGTAATCGTTGTGTGACAGAATATAGGACAAGTGACTACGCACTCAAAAACACGACTGAAGCGTCTCTTTTGTAAAATGATGCCACGTCTCTCTCTCTCTCTCTCACTCTCTCTCTCTCTTTCTCTGTTCTCCTCTCATATCCGCGCATACACGCCTTGCATTCTCCTTTTTACCGTCCCTTTCATTTCGTTCTCTCTCATTGTTATCGTGTAATTGCTCATTTCTTCCCCGAAAAGGCAAACGAAACAGAGGATCCGACTCATCCGGTGTATAAAGTATATATAAAGGTTTCTACCACAGCCCATTTAACGATATATCATTTATATATATATATAATTATATAATTTATATATTATCGTTAAATTATCATATATGTATCATTTTTACGATTCATAGTGTACATTGAAACGTAACATATATATTTATATATATATAAAACACTAAGAACAAGAGTTAATTTTTTTCTCCACCCATTCAAAGTTGTGTATCTGCGATTTGCCTCCCTCCCCAATCATGCTTCTTTTATTCCTTATCTGACTCTCGTTCTACGCGTCTAGTCTCGAAATCTGTTTGCGACTACACGTTACCATTACTTTTATCCGTAAACTGAACAACATATTTATTTTACTGGCGCTTCAAAGTTAAAGACGTCGAAGATTCTCTCGTTTAATCGCCGAAGAGAGAGTTGATAAGAAAACGTGTCGTTAAAGTCCATAAACGCAACCCCCCACCCCCACCCCCCGTTGCTCCTTTTTTCGTCTCGATTGTCGATTATTCAGTTTCGTTTGAGAATTAGTTAGCGTTGTTTTGAGTAATCAGCGATGTAAAAATCACAGCCTAAAAGCATCGAGGCGGTTAAACAAACGAGCAACAAGCTAAAGCGTCGCGGGACAATTCATTTTGTCACGTGCAAACTGAATACGAGAGGAGTAAGTTTGAACGAGTCCCGCAATGATAGGAATCCTTTTCAAATTGAGCAAAAGCAGAGAGCGGTAATGCGGCTCGCGTTAAAAATTCGTCCAAATTCAAAAGCTATCCGCGCGTCGGGGGGTTTCAATGGTACGCATTCAAGTTGAAACGGTAAACGAGAGGCGCGGTGTGTAAAAAAAAACGCAGTGTTAAATACGAACCTCAGGAAAACGCATCGCGATTAAAATCAACTTAAATGTAATCAATTGTAGGAACTTCAACGAGAAATTTGCTTCCGGCAGAGTTCCGTTAAAAATTGCTTCGGCTGTACCGTTGTTCTGTTGAAAAACCGGAATCGAAGAATATCGGTTGGTCTAAACCATGATACATCGCTTAATCATTTTCCTTGGGGGGGGGGGGGCAGTAATATCGCAATTAGTCTCCCGCGCATGGCGTTTAAAAAACAGTCGCAGATTAACGCAAAGTTACAAGCGTAAGAAGTATAAAAAAATTCATCGGTGTACAGACGCCTGCAAAACGGTCATGAGGATGAATATACCGGAAGTGTATTACTTTTTTCCCTCATAACATTATCTCGCAAAGAACAACGCATCTATACAGGGTGTTCGGCAACGGGCGAAAGGAATTTTAAGGGTCCACTGCTGAGGTGATTCCGAGCAACTTTTTCCTTTGCCAAAATGTTGGTTAAGGCTTCGTTTTTGAATTATCAACGAAAGACACCGACCAATCAGCGCGTACGGGGAGCGCGAGCTCAGCCACGAGCACGACAACGGACGAATGGCACGATCGAGTCCGCGTTAGGGCGGGCGAGTCGGGGTCTACGCGCGTTCTGATTGGCCAAGTGTTTTTCGTTAATAATTCAAAAACGAGGCCTTGACCAACATTTTCGCAAAGGAAAAAAAGTTGCTCGGAATCACCTCAGCAATCACCCCTAAAAATTTCTCCCACCTGTTGTCGAGCATCCTGTACAATGTGTCGTTTAAAAAATGATTTTGTGCAATTCACAGAAAGTGCGAGCTACCGTCGTCTTTCGAAAATCCCTACAGTCTTTAGTGTGCACGTATCGCGCACCTATGTTAATTCTTTTGTTCCACGCATTAAAACGCATAGTCACTTAACAATTTGAGCACTATTACTTTTACCACCAACCTGTTTATCCCGTCCCTTCTTTTCTTGTTATACTTCCTCGTTACTTATTACTCTATTTCCGCCGTCAAACACGTTATTCCTATAATATCTGTGAGTAGTCGGGTTGCTTAAAATTTGACACAGATGGACGCAAAGTGTTCAGTCAAATTTTAAGCGCCGCACGACATCCGCTAGTCGAGTTGCAACAGCCCTTAAACGCGCCCCTAATCGGGCTCTCATAAATAGCGATATCTCGAAGCATTGTCTGCGTTTACCGTTTATCCGTAGATCGTGGCAAAATATTTATACGTTTGATGGGGTTCGCAGTTTCGTCGAGGATAACGCGATTCGACGATTTTCTCATCATCGGGTCGCAAATGTTCCCTCTGTTTGCGCGCGACGTGAGCAAACGATTAGGTCGGAAACGTTTTGTACCTGCCAAGTATGAATTCTTCGGCAAATTTGCAAGTGGTACACTGATGAAACACGAATTCCGTGGATTTTGCGATATGTTCGAAATATGATAGGCGACCGAGGCTTTATATCCCCCCGGTCGGAAGCTACGTAAGCGATGATAGACTAGTAACGGAGATATTTCACATTTACAACCACCAAGCTATACAAAAAATAATTCCTCTTTTCTCGGCCTTTAAGAAAGAAAGATGAATCGTAAATCTTTCTATCCTACAGCGACTCCAGAAAATATTCGAACACTTTGCAAAACAGAATAGCTTTTCTGCAATTGAACCAAACGATATGAGCTTTTGCAAAAAGATAGGTCTAGTTTACCAGGTATCTTGTTTTCGTTGTTTCGACTAGTCGCAATTTCCGAAGTTAAAAAGTAAATAGCGAAAGTAATCTTTTCCCAAACTTTTTATCCGAGCTTATAATGAAGGTCTTTTATAGACCTAAGCAAGATGTACGCACCCTGAAGATTTCATTCGAATCGGTTAATTATTCTCGGAGTTGTAAACGTTTAAAGATCTTCGAATAAGGTCGCGAATCGTAGAAATAAATGGTCGAAATCGGCCGAAATCAGTGATTTTGGGCCTTATTCTACGATTTTTAAATGTTTATAGCTCCAAGTAACGTCAACCGACTTGGATGGAATTTTCATGATGCATATAATAAATTCTCACTTGCTTAGATCTATAAAAGACATTTCTTAAATCTTCATTATAAGTTCAGATAAAAAGGTTTAATTTTCACTATTAGTTTTATAACTTCGAAGATCTCAATTTATTCGAAACGACGAACACAAGATATGTAGCAAACTAGTCCTTCCATTTTTTCGCAAAAGCTTAAATCGTTAGGTCCGATCACGAAAAAGTTATTCTGTTTTCAAGAGTGTCCGAATATTTTCGGTACTTGCAACGAATCCCTGAATTCTTTTCACTCC
Source organism: Holcopasites calliopsidis (assembly GCA_023838395.1). Classification (NCBI taxonomy): domain Eukaryota; kingdom Metazoa; phylum Arthropoda; class Insecta; order Hymenoptera; family Apidae; genus Holcopasites; species Holcopasites calliopsidis. Next base: position 447,809 of record JALHAQ010000042.1, read on the forward strand.
GGCTCGAAGGTAGAAGAATCGAGAACTGAATTGAAATCACTTCGATGCAACTTCTGCAGCATTTGGCACGAGTCTCCTCGTTGCTGTAAAAGTATTTTTCTATCGATCCACTCGAGTTTCCTAAAAGACCGAACGCGTGATTCTACTTCGACTTGCCGCAGCATGAAGCAATCACGCGTAACGTCCTAGCGAGAAAGACTACGTTAATCCGAACGAGTTAATTCGAGGCTACTTGCTCGGAGTACTTGCAACGAATAACGGCTCGTTAAATTGCATGTGTCCTCAATCAAATTTACTAACCGACAACCGCGAAACGATAAAGGAAAGAGACCCGGCTCGGGATTTCGATCCACATTTCTTCGTCGAGCTGATTAGAATCGAATACGATTGATCGTCGCATCCGCCCAAGCAACGTGCTCCAACCTACGTATTTTAAATAATTATTGTAACGCGATCGTTGTATAGTATTTGGTATTTAATATGGTCCGCAAACCGAGCAGCATTCCCTTGCGACGACGATGTTTATTTAGTGTTCCTTTGTATTATCATTTATTATCTCCTCTTTTGTTTCTTTCATTATTTTTCGATTATACACGACCATCGTTGACCCATTATCCTGAAGTGTAGCAGAGCGCTTTTCTTTTACTTTCTGAAATAGCGTAAAACGATTGTCTTCGTACGAACGAACGAATTATGCTTATTGTATTATAGACGGCCGCGAGAGCTCGCATCTCTTTTTCCTTTTATTAGGTGATTAAATGAATGTTGAAGAATCCTGGCAACTTTAGCTTTTAATTTTGTTCATATTATTTTGGAGTTTCATTGAATTTTACTCATTTCGACAGGTTTCATTGATCCGTACGAGAAGTATACCAAAGTACGAAAACTATTCAAAAGGTAAAAAAAAAAAAAATAAATAATTGGAAACGTAGCAAAACTGTAAAAAGAGTAAGGCAACAGCACAATAGAGAGCATTAGGGCTTGTTATTCAGTTCACCTGTTAAGTAACAGTCATTAACCCTTTTAGATCGAGTAACTAATTCTAAAATCAGTTGCTGATGTTTTAAACAACAGTTTAAAAAAGATGCAGGGATATGAACGAGATTTCGAAGAACCGTTTTCAGTATAATAGAAACTGTGAGATCAACTTTGACTTTTTTCAGTCAACTGCAATTCGTCACCCATATCAGTCATCGAACGCATTTCCATTGCTTAGAGTGATTTCTAAAATTGCCAAGATTCCCCATTATCACCATGATTATCGATATAGATCAGGGAGACCAATTCCGCGTTCACGTTTCATCCACGCTTCCGGTTGCATTTCCCTGAGAACTTACAGCCCTGTGCCCTGGATTATTTTCGCATTGGCCAGCAGCATTGTTCCTATCTTCTATCTTTTCTCATTTTTTTTTGTTTTAATTTTTTTCTTTCGTTTTCCTAGACACCCAAGAATACCGATCGTTGCGACATTCGATCGCTGAATTTGATTGAGGATCTCTACACAGATCCTATTTCACTAACGCTGAAAGCAACGATACCATCATCCTATACTAATAGGCTCGCCATTGAGCGATTATGGAAACGCAATCGCATCTCTTCCACTTGTCCAATTATAACGTACTATGCGGAGCTGGTACTTTTTTTTTCAATGGGTAATATGAAAACGCTTTGGAGAGATTGGTTTACTCGAGTGATATAACGTTTAACGCGTCGAGGTAAAATAGTATCATTAATATGCAAGCTTTTCCTAAACTAGAGAACATCCTAAAAGAATACTACGCGAGCAATATTTCTCTGCGACGCGTTCAACGGAAGGGTAGAGATATTCTGAAGCGTTTTCCGTTCGCTATTCACGTTCAGGATCTAATTATCCGTTGGCGCTAAATATATCAATAGTTGCGATATATTTTTTTAATACATGGAAATATATATGATCGTTCGCAACGACACCAACGACTGCATGTTTTCTACTCTTCCTTTCCCTAACGCGGAACAAGCGGAACATTAATCGTAAACCTCCTGGCAAGATATCGCTGATATTCGACGTAATTTTGCTGAAGCAACCTTTCGTTAAGCTCCAAGGAGAAAACAATAAATAATTTTTCACTAGAATTGTCTAATAATTGGCTACAATTGACTAAAGCAACAATCAACAGAAAGGGGGAAGCAGGATGAATCTCGCTGCGAAATGCGTTACAAAAATAAAAAAACAAGCTGCTTATTTGTTTGTTGCAGGTAATTAACTATAACAAAGGCACGAACGTTTTCGTTTGAACGCATTTTCTGTGATCGTTGAAAAGAATGTTTGTAAACTGATATTAATATAATACAGTACGCGTTTAATCCACGAATCACCGTGAATAATAATTTTCTAAATATTTATCGCCAATACCAGACTGACAATGAATTTTCCTAATTTTCCGCATCGACAGAAATTATCTGCAGTTTAATATATTCGCTCGAAATTTCGAAAAGATAAGGGACGAAGAATGTTTTCTTCGTCTTGAACAAGAGCAGTCTCGTTAATACTTATTGCCAATAAGACAATGTGCTGTTTCGAGTTAACAATGTAATATTAATATAATAACACGTTAACTACAATTATCAAAGCCCTAAGGGTGAATTTCAACTAAATTAGAGAGAAACAATTCCGTGTAGCAAGGAATTTTTGAGGAATTGCAAGAAATGAGTAATTTCATTTCTAATATGCTTTAAAATAACATTCAATATATCTGCAATTAATTGGAAGTATCGGCATTGACGCGTATGGCCTGAATTACTCTAAATTCCAATCCACGTGTTGCAGGATAAAACCGTGTTAAGAATTCGAGCTAAATCGCTGTCTCTCATCTGTCAAAAAATGCAAATTTCGATGGGAGTTCAACATGGGTATCGATGTAAATCTCGCCAGAGGTCCCATCGAATTTTTAACAGACAGTTAAAATTTCAATACCAGCGAAACTCGTCTAATCGCAACATTAACTAACTAATCTAAATTTCGAAGATTTCCTCTCTCTGTTACACACACATGACTAACTCTACACACTTCTAGTACCTAGTAATCGTTTACCTTCTCCTCGACAATTCGCTACAAATAGTTTCACGTAAACGTTTACGTATGTATGCGCAATATGCATTTATCTACTAATTATCGATTTCGCCTTTCCCCTCGGTTTGTTCGTATTCCTCGACTTTCTTTCCCTTATCCCGAATCTGTGCATTGCTACCCCTAACATCGATGAAAATTGCTAAACTCTACTCTTTTTTTGTTGTTGCAAGAATTGCAATTCTCTAGATTTTCGTGTCTACGACTCTCGGGTCATTTACTTTTTACATCAGAAGAAGTGTCTATACATAGCTTCCTGTTGCCTTTCCCGCGGCTTCCGTTTCGAGTGCGCGACATTCGACGTTGCTTTAACAATTCACGGAGCAATCGTGCGCCGGCGAATTGTCGTCCACGATTTAATAGGGGTTCGCCGGTGTTTCCTGCTGAAACGATGCGACCATCGTTGTATCTTGAGGAGTGGACGCAACGTTCGAAATTGCTATCACCGAACACCGGACTTTGGAATGAGTTTTCCTCCTGATCGTCAGCCCAATTGTGTTGCTCTACTCTATTTATTTAGTTCATCGGAATCGATGAACATGCGCGATACCTGTAGCTCGCGTCTCGGAAATCTGATGAGATCGCGTGTAGACTTCGAACGGAATCGATTAGAATACTTTATTAAGCTACTTTTTTTTCTGAATTATACTGCAAGCGTGAATGGAAAATTATTATGGAAGGCAAAGTGTCGATAATTTATTGGAAACAGTTTTCTGTTGTAGAGAATAAAACCATGCGTGAATATATATGTCTGAAGAACAATTTATGAAAATTGTGATATTTCGTAGTCGATCATCAACTGCGTATAATTAAAAAAATTCAGTTTAAGAGGAGATTAAGTTTTTTAAACAATATTCTAAAAATTCGATGGCAAATGAAATATCGTCAAAATGTAAATTGCTGAACGTTATACTTTTTACACGACTTTCCAGAGTAAATAAAATACTCGGAAATCACATAATAAATGGAATCAATAATTGTCCACTTTTTTTTCAAAGATATTAATTTGCATTATCCAATACGAAATTTTATTTTATAATAATAATATGCTTTAAACTTGTTCATCCAGACACCGTACTATTTATGTGGAATTTTTGCGATTGCTATGTATTATAAGCGGGGTCATTTTACTGCTGATATTCGGACGCATTTGATCGGCAAAGAAATCATTCAATCTTATCATTAATATACACTAGCTTGAGAATTTAGTGAATTAAACATTGGTCGGTTTTTCGTCTACTTTTCCTCATTATTACTTTATCTGTTTTATATACACCTGTTTATGGACGCTTGAGACTTCTCCTGTGTACCTTCATTGCGCTCCGAGCACACATGGAATTATTTATTATCTATTATATTCATGTATAATGTATACGAGCATGTAACTGCACGCGTGTACAGGAAGTGTACATTAATTTTACCGAATAACTACTACTAAAAACTGCGATTCGATCATTTCTTGTGTTACTGAACGCGAGCAACAAAGGTGTCTACAGTGTGACAAAAAATTAATATAACACAAATGAACAAATTTTTTCATGTAGCGAAAAGCAAAATTATGAACATCTTGTAAATTTTGCAGTCACTTCCAAAATAATCGATTTCTATGAGAATCGTTCGAGTTAATAAAAATTGACGATTATTTGATTTAAGATTTTCTTAAAGATTCTTTTGCCCATTGAAAAAGTAAACTGACGTCATATAATTAATTAATATTGTCAGAGAAACATATGCTGTACATTCAAGTGCACGCGTAGATGCGTACAAATTTAGCTATCCAGCAGTATGTAATATCACATGCAATTTAAACAGGATTGTCAAACACGTATGCCGATAGTGCCTCTATTCTTAACGATGCTGCATATGGTAAATACAATACGAGGTAATTACTTAATACGTGCACATGCACATACGCGTATCTTTTATGTGAGTAAGCCTAATACGCGCACTTTGTTTTTGAGCTTGAAAGAAGAAACCGAGGTTTACTTATGGACACCAGACGAACCTAAACTGCATTTCCTCGCTTTAGCTTTGAACTACAGAAATAGTTTGGATAGTTTGAGAAGGCTATGGTTCGCAAATTTCCTATAGTTTTTCACGATTCCAGTAAAAACACTGGTTTCCCCGTTGTCCAACTCGTGAAGAGTCTCTGAAGATCTTACAAAAGGAAGGAACAAACCTATGTCTTTACTTAATCTCGAGGTATCATTAGCTGAGGCTCCTGAACTGCAGCAACGGTTTAAAAAAAAAAAAAACAACGGTCATACTAAATTACTTGTGAAACGCTAAGGAAAAGCAAACGGAAGATGAATTTCAATTCCCAAAAGGGAAGTCGCCGTAAAGTACTGTGAGATCTAAGAATATAGTAAAAAGAGAACTTGCATCATGGTGTTTTTTGCCCCAACTAACAAGAAGCTGGACGTCTTAGAAGAGACAAGGATTCTCGAGCTAAGTACTATTGATTAAGTAAAAAAGGATGACGTTCCTAATCCGTGCCAGAAAAAGTACGTGTAGTATTTATCCATTGATATCACATTCAAAGTTTATAAAGACAGCGGTTTAAAGTGACTGGCTGCGAAGCAGAAATGCCGGAGGGTTAAAAAGTAGCAATACGTAGAAGGAAGGAGAAATGCAAACGTGTTGGCTTGCGTCCACCGTGTTTTCTTGTCGCGACAGTCGGTTATGTACAAATTGGCATTATATATATCACAGTTACAATACAAATATGTCGACAAATGCGGAAGGAAATTCTGTTAAAGCACTGCTTCTTGCTTTCCCCTTCGTCTAAACATCGCACACATATTGTATATCATTTATCCTTTGATATCCCACGTTCCTAAACGTACACAACACAAGCGATGATAATTAGAATCATTTTCATTGTACGGAGCGTTTTAATGAGCGATTCGATCATCCTACTCTATCCTAACAAAACACATATTTCTATACCGTTTAATTCCCATTAAATATTGACTACGGCTATACTTTCGATCCCGGACACGTGTTTCATTTATCATTTCCTCCGTCCGTTCCCATCTCTTCTGATGCGTAATTCGCTCTCTATAAAGAAGGGAAGAGGAACAGGCAAGGGGAGGACAAGAGGAATACGACTGAACGAGTATCTCAAACTCAAGAGGAAAGGGGGGGGGGGGGGGGGGTTGTGAACCACACGACTGCACACCTTTGAAATTAGCTAAAACGAGTAGAATAAGAAACAAAGATCAAGGGATTTGCGAAGAAATGCAAATGCTTCCCTCTTCGTTGTTAATCAAAATGAGCTCCTAAGATATGCTGATGTACAAGGAGACGATGCTCGACATGGTCCCCAATGATTATGTAAAGCGCTATGTAAAAGCGAGTTAACAGTCTGTATTAATATCTTGCACAGTATATCTTGCAAGACTGGATAGTACCGAGCCATTTTCCCTACGAGGTTGTCTTTGCGGCCGAGCGATTGCTTTTATGATTTCATAGAATTTCGATTAACACAATACTTTCGGGAGATACAACTCTCCCCTTCACCCGCGACCGAGGACACATTCAACGATATAATTTTGTCGTTCGAAACTTCGTCTACGTCTAGCGTTAACAAAATCCTATTTCTCCCATATCGATACAATATCCCCATGCATTTATAATGATTAAAAAATCCAGTACGAAGTGGCATTAAAAATTGTATAATACGTAAAGGTTTATTTGTCTCCCCGAAACAGAAGTGGTCTCGATTAAAACTATTATTCAACGTTCGCTTGTTCGGCATAGGGGAGAAATAGAATGTGGATATAAAATTTTCTGCGAAGCCGTAACAATTTTGTAAAACCCTTCGACATATAGAAAGAATATTTAAAACGTTCTCCTCTCTTTTTGATCGACGGCAAAGACAGCCAAGAAATTGCATTTGTAACACCGTATCGCTAGAGTACTAGTTCGCCTAAGATTGATGTAGAAGTACCGAGGGATTAAATCGATCCACGTTTCCGCCCGATTTTTCCCTTTTCGTTGAGACGTACGCTACGTGTCGACACAGCTTACATGGAAGTTGACGGATATATACAGAGAGACGATTATATTAAAGCTTCATCAACATTCGATGATAACCGACGACAACCGATTTCACGAGCATCTCCTCACGACAATACAGGCCGATCGATCCAGCTTAGATATTAGGAAAATTAGACCACGAGACGGCAAGAATATTGCGCCTGAGTCGTCTCGTTGCGACAGTATATACATTCAACGTTCCCCTTTTTATTTCACGCGAAGTACCCTCGTTTATCGTTGTGCGAATACCTGTGTTCTGTTTCGTAGTTTCATAGGAATTACGTAAATAATCGTTGTTCAAGCCCGCGAGGGAACGTAGGTAGAACGAAACGATGTTCAACGCTTCCGTGGGGCTCGGACCACCCGCGATTCGATCACCAATTCAATTAATTAGAATAAAACGGATTCGTACGAAATCGCAGCGGACGTGTGTATTATGCGTCGCTGAGAAGCGTCACTTCCCAGCGCAACTTCGAACAATACGTATGTTGGAACGTTAATACTCTTGAGCCTAGAAATATAGTCATCGTGTGAAAGAGATTACTCAAAAATTGAGTAGAGAGGAAATGCTGAACTTTACAAGTCGGCCTTTACAATAGAGCTAATCAATTTGCCTAAAACGTACGTAACATTATACGTAGGAATATCTCTTACGTGTGTCTCGCCGTACGTTTCGAAATTATCTATTATACTTTGTTGCACACATTGCACGTACTCGCAAATAAATCTATGTGCACGTAAGTACACGCACAGAGGACACGTATATAATATCGTACGTACGTACATTGTGTAATTATATATACACACGAATATTTGTTCTTATATTAATATATTATATTATATGCGCTGTGCGTAAATGTTACGGCACAGTGCGCTTTCTTTTGTGTATATGCGTGTAGCGAGTATGCGTTAGGAAAGACCTCTTCCTTTTTGTCTTTTTTTTTTAAACAAAGATTTATGCGTAGTATGGTAGTGGACATCGTTTGTGTATATACCAAATCAGATCGAAGGCTAAACAGAATTCCACAGATTAAGAAGCTCTGTCGATCTACGATTACAGGTGCCTTACGCACCTTGAGTTTTTCCACGAGATGGTACTTTTACTGCTACCTGACACACACATCTTGGGTCACACATTTAAGGAAGGCCACATTGAACTAGTCTAAGAAATTACCTGCCTAGCACTCTGAACAAATATATCGATCAAATTTTAGCCTATTGATATTATCTAGCCTAGTACACCTATACGCAAACGAGTAATAGTTGGAGATTCTTGCGAACGTTCCTCTTTTTTTATTTTTCTTTTCTTTTTCGTTTCTTTTAATAATGTGTCTGAGCAATCTTGTTCTTCGTTTCTCTTTCCACGAGCGTCGGATCCTCAATGAATTCGAAACGACCGTATCTTTGGCATTTGTAAAAACAGCGCAAGACAATATACCCAAAGATTAGAAAAAAAAAAAAATAAGACGTCACCGTTCGTAAGTTTCCTTTCTTCCCGTTAGTCTGTTTTCAGCGAAGAACAAGCAGAATCACTTGAAAGTGCTATGTTTATATGTATATGTATATGATAGACAATTGGATCACACAAGTATTGAATACCAGAACTCTCCCTCAGGACTGTGTACTAATATATAGTAGGGATAAAAATATGTACAGTAGAAAACTATGGAGTTACTATGAACTTGTAAAAAGTAGACGCGCGTACGATTTTCACTAATTTCGGCGTTGAGAGCACGCGTACTTTCCTCCGTACGGATGCTTTGAAAATCTCGCGATTAGTGGGCGGCATATTTTCCTTCTTTGTCTCAGCGATAAAATTATTGAATAAACAACGCCAGCAAAAGCTCCTCATCGGTAGAACGTAAACGCGCGGAGTACGTGAGTAAAAAGCTGCTGGACTCGGCCTCTATGTTCCGCCGCACGAAATGGATAAGCGGCCATCGAAATATTGCTAGGTGCAATTCGAATAATTCTCGACATCGCTGGCTACCTGACTTTCATTACGTTTTATCACCAGAACCGGATCTTTCGAAGATTCAACGACCTTTTTCTCTATCTCCAAGTCGTACAGTAATGTAGCTTGTAATGCGTTATACATACCAGTCCTTGCGTAGCGGGACGCCTTTGTCAATTCGTAGACGCTGGCAGCCAATGTTAATATATCTGCAAGACAATCGGTAGAGGTTTTAGAAATTCGAACAAAATCGTATACCTTAAATGAAGAAAAATAAATCGTTTAAGCAAGGAATTGCTATTATGCTTTGTTTACCAAAGTCTGAAAGAAAATTCGTAAACGATAAATTGCCACTGTACTTTTTATACGTGGGGTCTAGTACATGTATACATACCATTATCATTATACACGAGAATGCACGGAGGATTTTCTTTCTGGCGTTTCGTAGCATTAGCGATTTCTCGTTTACGGCATTCTTGGACAAATTTTATTGCTTCCAACCAATACTCCATGGCCTTATGTACGCGTTGATTCATCGTGGTCCCTCGCAAACGTTCCATCTGTTTAATAAAGACGTCGTCGTGTTATTAAATCCTTTTTATTCTTATTAAATACTACAATACTTTACCTTTGCAATCAAAGTTATAACGCGCGCATGTTCCCTCATGTAGTCTATAATTAAACGATCGACGCGTGACGGGTTGCCCTGAAGGCGAGGAATAGGTATATTGTTCGCGCTCGTCACTCTCTTCCCAGGAAAGTGTGCAGCTAACCCAGCCTCGCATTTCTTTCGTTCCTTCTCCAACTGTTTGAACTGTTCGTAAGTCTGCTCCAGCCTGAAGTGCAGTATACTGGAAGGCGCTGCGCGTCTAGCCGCGCCGCTTCCATTTCTAAGGCTCAAACCTCCGCCGTAGAGTACGGAAAACAGACGCGGGACCGGAAGTGGTACAGGAACTGGCATTACCGGTGGGAACACTCCGGATCTGACTGTGCCCGGGTTTGGTACTATTCCCGCATTGAAGAGGACATCGGCAGACGGAATACCAGCGGGACTGTTCTGTATTCTCGACATGTGATGTCGTTGTTTCATTAGGTAATTAAAGGAATCCTTGCTCGCCGAAGACCCTGCGATCGGATTGGTCAGCTGACTTATGGAAGGGAATGCTATCTCCTTGTTAAGATCGAATCCCTCCATCTTATACGTATTAGCGCCACTGGACTGCTTCAAGTCGTGATACGACGCGGAGCGTTGCGGTAACATCTTCAAAGTCTCGCCGTTGCTGGCAGTGTAGTGTTGATAATTGTGATATCCGTACTTGGCAATTGACTGATGGGCGTTGCGCGAGCTTATGTTCTTTGGGAACCCGATCGGAGAGTACGTTTTAGTCTCGATGGTCTTCGCCTTAGGACTGATAATCTTCAACAGATTGTTATCAATTCCATAGTCGTTATTCGTAAGACAATTCTCGTTGGTGTCTAAACTATTGATCGACGACGCGGCGAGGTCGCTTACACTTGGATAATAGTCGACTAGTTGCTTGTATTCTTGGTCCACGGCTTGATTTAGCTTGTAGCTGCGAGCTTGTTGCTGCAAATACTGGAGTCGCTCGTTCGGCATCGAGATATTCGCCATGCTTAATCTACCCGAGTCGTGCAAATCCTTGTAATCGTTCGCGTTGCCGCGTTGCATGTTATTCCCGAAGCAATTGTGCAGATTCGAGTCGGCCGGGGAGAAATGCTGCAACGGGGAATTCGAGAGGAAGCCGGAGTCGATGCTCAAATCGGTCATCGCTGAGCTTGGCCTGTAACTGTGATTGTTGGCAGTCATGCTGTATAATTCGTGCATTGAGGGTGCTGGATTGTTATACGTATTAGAAGTCCCATTTTGCCCGACATTACTATGATACTCCAGCTCGTTCAGAGTGATCGGGTCGGGCGAGTCTAGCGCCAATGTTAGAGCCATATTGAAATTGAGGTCCGGGTTCGCGCAGTTCTGCATTCGTTGATAACTCCCAAATAAATCCGTTGTACATCCAGCCGTCTTCGCCCAGTTAGCGGACTGCTTGTTCGCGCTCGACTCGTTTGTTGTCGTCAGTAGATCGTTGCACAGAGGCATAGTATTTCCGCTAACGCAGCAGCTTTCATCGTTCGGACGTAATAAATATGATTGTGTATCGGATGGTTGATACGTATTTGGATATCCACCAACTCCGTTACTGTATAAACTTCCCTGATCCGACACTTGCCCTCCACACGTACTTAGGCTCAATGTTTTTAGTTCTCCGCAAAGATTGTTATAATTACACTCCAGTTTAGCGTTACTAGAGGCGTTGTTCTGTAATTTGCTAAACGACGAGTGCATATTAAAACGATCCATGGTAGTAAGATTGTGGTCCAAAGTATTCTCCATCTTCATGATACACGAAGGAGTGTCCGAATGGTATTGAATATTGCCGTTGTAGCTGCTGTTGTGGGCACTCTCGTCGATAATTGAATCGTCGTCGAGAATTTTCGAAACTAAATCGTTCACCATAGGATTGTTCAAATCCTGACTATCTTCGTCTTCTACATTCATCTGTATAAGTAATTCGTGAAAAAAAAATTAAACTAGCAACGTAACGTAATCTTTATTTCAAACATATCTTGTGTGATTTCCCTGATTATTATATGCAGTGACAAATTGTATAAAAATTAATAATATGTATTTATATAATACTTTATTGAAATGAATTTAAGTTTCTTTTTTGTACTTTTTCTTTTCCTGCATATATTTGATATATTATGTAAATTTGGATGCTGCATTCGATGTAAATAAAAAAAAATAGTTAAGGTTGAACACTCTTAGATTACTACACGAAATATGTTGTATTTAATAAGTATTTATTTAGGAAGTTAGAACAATTTTAAAATTTTGTAAGAATGTAATGGTCTTGAAATCAAAATCAAGTAAATATGTATCATAAATGTGATGATATAATTCTTTTCATATCATACTTTGCATGATATATGATTGCAATACCTTGATGCTTATTAAAAAACGCAAACTGTATTTTATAGTAATGATATAATATGAACATTCGGAATGGAAATATAATTGTATGTGTCTATAACGTGATTCAAATGCTTATTTCCCTTGATTGAAAGAGCATCGAGCAATGGTAAATCAATTTCTAGATTAGATGAAAATCAAAATTCAAAGGTCCTTACATTTTCTTGCGTATTACAGTCCATTAAGTCGTAGTTCCAATAATTGTATTCCGTGTTGCATCTATCAGCAGGATAACTGTTTCGTTGCTCCAACATGTTGATGTTGCGTTCGACCACGTTACTCTAAAAAAAATGCATGTATTAGTGTTACAACAATACGAGACTAATAATAATTAACTCTTTGTTTTTTAATTGTTGCCCATAAGCAATACATACTGCACCATTACTTTATGGAATAAACTTTGATTTCAAATTATTCTAAATCTCGGGAAAAGACTATTACTCGAATATAATAAAAAGTTATACCTTAGTTAGACATGAATTTAAAACTTCGTAAAAATTAATTTACCCCTTCATTAACATTTCGATTTCAAAGTCGGGAATCGAAAATTTAAACCTGGTGCACGCAAAAGTGAGTACGACGAGATCGTACATATTGGCAACCAACCGAAATCGAATTGTTTCTATCAATTAAGCCATTAGGTGATTACAAAACGAAGGCGTACCTGGCCCGTTGTCTTTCTTTTTACACGTTTGCTCGTTTCAACAGTTAAAGAATATCTTTTGGATGATACGATTACTTATGCGTTCCTATGCACGTTGCATTGAAATAATCGCGTTGTACTTTGCAAGCGCAGAAAATGAACGTCATTTTTTTAAGCGATACAGTCGGAGACGCGGTGGTCGCTTACCTTACTAACAGTAAAACCATTGTTGCCGATAATTGCAGTCAAATTGTGCACCTGGGACAGAGCCATTTGTTTAAAGATAACTGGAAATCACTTGCACACCTCTTGCCATCACCCCTTTCACTTGTGCGGCTGTCTTCCAGCAGTATGCACACCCACGGCCACCTACACTTGCTTTTTAAACGCAGCTCGCTACCATCTCGCGATGCACGTATTAACGGTGGGCTACTATGAGAGAGCAGAATATAGATGGAACCAACGGTTATTACATACACATGCACGCATGTAAATGAATATATCGCACAGGCGATTGTGCGCGATCGAGTACACGTTAAAATGAATAGCAAATATATACGTCTCATATATACAGCGTATACGATATATTCAATATTTTTTTATTTCTCTCGTGTACACTGTATACTTTATTAGCTCACTGAACAACGAACAAATACATACGTAAAAATGGTCGTTCTTCAATCGTTTCGAAAATGTAGCAAACGGAACATCTTTCCTCTACGACCGCATATGTTTTATCACCAAACCTTTAGAGCGCGTGCGCAAACATGGAAATATTCGAATTCAAGCATTTCATTGCAAATCATAAAATGCATATCTTTTTTTTAGTGAAGTATAGATTTATGTCGATAATGCACGAACATACTTCACACCGGAATTAACGTTTTTCATCTGCGTTGATTTGCAGTAGTCTAAGACTTTGATATTGCTATACCAAGTAACGTGCAACTCAAAGCCATTTTTTTTAAACAAAAGCTCGTTAAAGTGGTTCGATATATACATACAGTATCACCATGCACGACCACTTTATTATATATAAGTTATACATTGCTTCTAGTGTATTAATTATATTATAAAATATGAAATAAATAATGTAAAATTGATATAAGTGAAAAGTATAAATTACAAACTTTTCTTATAATACTACTGGATCTGTTTGTACAGTTTTATCTTCTACTTCGGTCTCCTTACTTAGGGAACCATACTTATTTGCAATATTGATTATTTCACGTAGCGTAGCATTTTCTTCTTTTAAACCAGCATAAATTTCTTTCTCTTTCAATTCGTTCTCTTCATCTAACGCGACTGCAGTTTTCATAACTGCTGCCATCTCGTTAATCTTTTCCGCTTGACTCGTTATTATCTGTAATTTTACATATCGATTAATATCAGTTATTAGAAATAATAATACTAAATAGTGCAACTTCAATTAAATTTTCCTTTTAAGTGGAGCATATACAAGACATTGCCACACGATTTATTTTCTTCCTGATTTTAAACTGGGGGTAAATCTAAAAACACAGCTAAAATACATTTTTTTAAATCAAACAATACTCGGTAATGAGCAATAACGCAATGAATGCATCAACAAAACAAAAGCTCGCATAACAGGCACATCACAAAGTGTTTCTTCTAACATGACTATTTAATAAGAACAACAATAGTTCATTTTGTAATTACCAATGTGTACATTGTAATTACCAATGTACATTGTCAATACTTACGTTAGCATATTTTGCGTTACGCAACGAAGGAAGATCTGTCTTACAAAGACGCAACAAAGATGCAGTCTGTTGTCTATATTTAGACATAATTAACTCAAGCGCGTGTTGATGATCCTCCAGGGCATTCTTCAACTCTTTATTTTCCGCTTGCATCTCTTGCACGTGTTTGATTTCTCTTTGTATTCCCGTGATCAGTTGTATATGTGGCCTCTGTTTCGCCTCAGTGTTCAGAGCATCTACTTCTTCTTGATACTAGTGATACATAGTTAGAAACAAAGATAATCAGCACAAAGTAATCACTTCCTTTATATAACAAAGCACAGTTACAAAACACTTTATAATCATTTAATATACTTTTAGCGTCACACATACTGATATTATTAAAATATAAATAACATAAAATAAAGGTTATGAAGTTTACCTGCTTCATATTATCGATTTGACTGCAGACCGATTCTATTTCGCTTATTAAGTTATCCGCTGTGTTTTCATGATCCGATATTCTGATTACCAATTTCTTTGCATCCAATATAATCTGTTGGAAAGTTAACGACATCTGGAAAAATAGAGAAGCTCCAGTGAAATCTTTTGTTTAATAAATTGGTATGCGCAACCATTTAACGTGTATGTTAATGAAATATTTTATACATCCATATTGATATATACATTTTTTTATAACGCATTATCTATTAAAAGGGGGTCAATTGAAGTTCTTTACCTCAGACGAAGTTATTTTACTATTCTCTTGTATATAGCTAATAATTTTACTTTATAAATAATTTATTGGGCTATTATGACTGTAAACTGTTAATTTTCGACGGATGCCAAATAGGTTATGTTCGTTTCAAAACTGTCAAACGCATACTTTATAAATAGGTTTGAAGATAACATTTTTACGTTTACCTCTCGTCGATGGAAACCCTTATAATGTAAACTTTGGCCTGATTCTATCCGTTAATTCATCCAGCTTCGATTACGTGACGAATGATTCTGATCAACGTCACATGAAAGTATGCTCTGCCATACGTGTGTACGAATACATTTGTTTATTTCCAGTAGGTTGGAGAACTATCGATGGCCACTACTATCGAAAACCATCGATAGTTTATTTTATCGATCACAAGACAAAGAAGGATAAAGATATGTCGCGAAAATGTACGTGGCGCCATCCTGTGTCGGTGGAGCAGTCGCGAAACGTGATATAACTTTTACCGGCATCCAACGTTTCATAGCCATTCTTTTACTGTTAATGCTACTGTTAAACATGTAAGTTATATAATTATTTATGTTCTTTCATTATCATTAAGTACGTACTTTGAAGTCATATGTCAAAGTTAACCTTTAACCCGTGTAAATTCTTTATCTTGCGAAGCTTTCACCACCATCGTCAGGTCTCATTGTAAACATAAGCCAAGGATCTCGCAATATCTGCTTTGTTCAAGTTTTTTATTTCCATTTTTGTAATTTTTTCCTTACAAATTAATATCACTCACTTTTCGTCGTAATGCAACATATGTACATATGTATATACATATAGCTTTATTCGAGATTTCTCCTTTGTACATTAAGTTCTGTTGTTATAGAGTGAGTTATATCATATCTTCTACTTTTACATAAAAGGCGATAGCATTTCTTTTATTAGTATAAATCGTAAAAATGTTTTTACAGATGTTACTCATTGATTCATATAAAATTCTTATAAAAATTATCTCATTTGTTACAAATACCTTTTGTAATCGCAGTTGACTAGTATATTCTCAAAGAAAAAAGAATAAAAGTTTGTAAAGTTTGGACGGATATCTCCTTAGACCAACTATCAGTCTTGCGTTGAAATGTGAAAGTTCTAAACTTTTGAGGCAACGAACTAACTGTACATTAATGACACTTAAGTATGGTACTTATGTGTTTACAATATTTATATCATTACATATGCTGAAATAAATAAGTCAGAAGCAAGTTGAATACATGACGCATGAGCCTGGTAGCCATGTTGTTCAGACAAGATCTTACCAAAACCTGATACAAATTTTTGTTGACGAAATGGCTACAAATTCGGAACAGTATTTGGTATATTCGATGATGCTAATAAATCGACAGCAAAAATCTGGCACGTTTTGTTGAAATAACTTGCGAGCAAATCGGCGGTTAGGTTACATTACAACTGTTGCTGCTAATTGGCTCGCAATTGTTTTGACCTGGCTATTCGGGCCTACTGCTCTTGCTTGATCGATATTTTTTTAAATAACATCGTTCATCTGAATAAACTTTCGAGGGCAGATAGAAAGTAGAAAATTATATAGATCTATCTTTAGAAACATTGTACCTTACTTTGGTGTCAATCAATGTACTCTATATAGAAGTGTGCAGTTACCCGAGATTACAGGTTCGCGGGGATCGGGTCGTGAAAAGTCGGACGGGTTCGGGCGGGCACCCGGAGCGTAGGAATGTTTCGAAGCGGGCGTGCACATCGGGTAATGTGAAGCGTTCGTATCGTATGAATACAGAAGAAGTCGTACATATTTGTCTGCTTTGAAACATTCCTATATTTTGGCTGGCCGCCCGAAGGTACCCGAACCTTCACTGGCTCGATGAGCGGGCGAGCACTGGGCACATGACGCTGCTCGCACACCTAACTCTATACTTTAGAATTAAGTGTTATATAGCTACTTAAGGCCACAGAAGCTCTATGTTCGGAGATTGCATTTCCTCGAAGATTTTGTACATCGACAGGACAACTAGCCAACAGTACATCTGCATAAAAGTGTTGAAGAATTCAGCAATGAACTATATCCGCAGTACATACTTTGAAGGAGGATAACAATGTACTTACGTTATATGCCATCCAAAACCAATTGCACATGGCGGCAAATGTTGCATCGAGCTATAAACATGATATCGAAACATGAGAATATGAGGCCTCTACGGAAAACACTGATAAGACAATTGGAATACTTGCATAAATGTAGTAGCCCCCTACTAGCCAAAGCCCAAAGACTAACTGGAATAAGCACGCAATGAACCATAGTATAAGCCAAGGGAGCAACCATCCTCGTATTCCTTCTTTTATCCCAAAGACCATCAAACCACCCGACGTGATCAAGAGGATGAAGTAGAAGATAAGGAACCCTCCAACAACTTGCATAGCTGAAAGATTATGAATGCGTGAATATAATAACGTACATTATATTATTGTGCACTTTGAAAACTTACACCCTCGAACATCAGCTTCAAACAGAGGATTGTACAATTGTGATGAATCTCCCCCATTTAACTGATAGGCGATTAGTGTAATGCATATTATACTGATGGCCTGGAACAGTAAATAATTACATTAAAATCCCGGGGAAAGGAGTAAGAATTAAATAGGATAAAAAGAATGAAAAATACGTACAATTGTGTAAAATGCAATGGCTTTGCATCCTGCCTTGACGTTATTAGTCCAGACGAATGGTGACCAACAGGACTCTAACTTGACCATGGTTCTATCGGAACAAAAACTGACGTGCGATAACTATTTATTATCACCAGAGCAAAGCATTAGCCACCACAGAACGAGGATGATCCAACTGATAAATACCACCCACTTGTTCTTATTAGTGCCTCCAACGCTTGGGCGTGGGCATACCACAGGTCTACCAACTTTGAAATCGTATATGCCGGGAAATACTCAGAAAACTTGTGAATGGTATTCCCCTAAAGTTACGGTAAAATGGAAATAGAAAGTGAATTGGCATAGATCAAATTGTAGAGTGATAAAACTGTGAAAAATTTAATTTTATAATTAAAAAATCTATAATTATGAACGAAAGAAACTTGTCGAAAATGGAGATTACGTGTTAGAATAGACAACTATTAATTAATGCGTTAAACGTATTTCTCACTGCTACGATAAATAACACTGGTATTTCTATTTTACTATTTTGAATTAACAGCATTATGTTTTAATAATTCGATCAATTCTTCGCTACCTGTGGTATATCGCTCGATATATCTTTAATGGAATCTAGTTATTCAAGCTCACTTACATTTTTCAAGAAATATCAATCCGTAGAATAAACTCCTTGGTGATATTCTCCGGCCACGATCACCAGGTTTCCAATATGTTAAACCAGCGCTGTCCAAAAATGTGCCCGCTGGCAACTGAGGTCCCTCTACGCCTGTGAAAGAAAGGTTGGAAGGGGAAATAGCCGCGGTAGAGGCTCCTACGCTGGACAGCACTCTTTTAACCACTTGTAAAGTGCTTCGCTGCATAGAAACGAACCGCGCCATCCAAGCAGCAGGTAGTTGATTGCTAATGGCGTTTGGGTTTAGATCCCCTCCACTTTGTCAGTGGATGGCTGTGCCGTCTCTTTCAATTCTGAGGTGCGCCTGGATAAAATCAACTCACTTCGTGAGTCAGATATTTCCGAAACTGACGAACGTGTATGGAGTAAAATCTTCTAACATCGTTAAACACGACATTTCCTTTTGACCTTATCAAGAGCAGCGTTCCAAAATAAAAATTGCTCTTGCATATCGCGTGAAATACTGCACAAGTATCGCGTAGAAATATATTTTACGGAAGGGCAGATTTATCTGCAAATTTCTCAGCAGATACATTTCACGGAGTGTTATACACAGACTGTACCATATCAAAACGAAACAAAGATTTTCTGACAGAATGAAACAGACATTGTCCTGAGGATTGTGGAAGTTTGTTGTTTCTGCATTCCGCAAATTGTCTTTGCAACGAAGAGTTAGGCATAACTTACGCGTTTCACAATCGCCGGTACCAGATAACGGCGGAAGAGCACGGTCGTTTAATAAAGCGTACCTTGACGACGCAAGGATAAATGTATGTATCACAGCTAACGTACGCGTATTACCAGGAGTTGAGCATTGTCGGTGATTAACCCATGGAAAATGTAGTTCAGCGGTGTCGAATTACCTGCTTGCGGTTTCCGTGGCGAGCAGCCATTTTGGTATCGCGAATGCAAATAAACCGCTTGAAACCAGATAAGATCTGTGACTGATAATGCAGCCGCAGATCCAAAGTGATCACCTTCGAACGCGTTAAATGTTGCCGCGTAAATTGTACGAAATATGTATATGTAATGACAGGAAGTTCTTGCTTAATTGGCAACACGCTGATACCAACAATGAGGCTCGTAAAACGATAAACTTATTGGCGCAGTGTGTCGAAACTGCATGGACAGCAGACCCTGTTCATTAAATAACTTTCGAAACCGCATGCGAGAACATGCACGTACAAACGTGTAGCAAAATGCATCACTCATTGAATTTAAGTGGCACAATTGTAAACAAACGCGTTTATTGTTTTTAAATGTACGTGCTTGGTAGGTTCCTCCATTCGTAATAACGAAGTGTCAGTGGACCTGCAATTCAATGGAACGTTGTAAGTAGAACTCGCGTGAGCCTTTTAAATTCCTGTAGTCATTGAACACAATAGCGTACACTGCGTAACGGACAGGGTAATCCCCTCGAGATAACGAGATGATCGCTGCTTTCGCACTTCGACTACGTAACAACTGATTGTAATTCAATTGTACAAACGCAATTGTACCATTTCAATAAAAATTAATTTTCCCTGTGTGTCTATTTCTTCAAATGCATCTACATCTGGTTTGGACGTTATGACAACCAAGTGCATAGCGAGTAAACTTATAACAACAACATCGATTGAAAAAAAAACAAGAAAAATGAAGGATTCTTTTAAGAAAGCTGCAACTAAATCGATTTAAAAAATGATGTTGATACCATTTATCATATTTGGTATCAAGGGGACCTTGAATGTAGCAAGCAGCAGCCATCGTTATTTTCACGAAAGAAGATTTCTAGATTGCTACGTACGTGAAAACCGAGTGTGAGCATTGTATTAGTTACACAGCCGATTATAGTAAAATTATGAATTTATACTAAAAGCATTATGAATATCGTGCAAAAGGGACCAAATACCCTGGAGATGTTGAATGTAAACGCAGGTCGCATCGTACGAGGATGCGTGAATAAATCATTGAACCGTAATTAAATTTGCGCAATGGCAGGCCGCTCTTCAAGCGGACTAATGCAGTGCACGTTGCAGGAAAGGAATCAGTACCACAAAAAGTTGCTGGAGCGACTTCCTGCTCCGCGTTGAACGTGCCCCGACAGAAATTGTAATATCATACAACTCATTTCAAATTGGACCCATGCTGATGCGTCCGTTCGAAGACTAAATATTTATTCTGAAATAAATTTCAGTAAGAAATACATATTATTGACTTTTCCTTTTATCCCACACCACAAGGTTCTAAACTTGCAATGCAAGTAAAAAAGTTTGTTGGAGGCTCATTCCATGCCAAATCGATCACTGTTTGACCTCAACATCAATGATTTTGTTTTAAATGAAATACAATATAGTTCACGTGAAATTAGGATGGGTTTAAGTCATCACTTAGCTACTTGCCGAGATAAAAATTCATAAACACAGCCTGTCTTCCTAAAAATTGCCAAACTCAAGGATCTGTATTTTTTATGCCAATTCAAAACCTACTGAACGATGACTTAAACCCACCCTAATTTCACACGAACCACAATATATTTCATTTGGAGCAAAATCCCTGATATCGAAGTCAAATAGTGATCGATTTGGCGTGAAATGACCCTGAAACACAATTCGCGTATTGTACAAGTCAATCGCGCTTGAACGTTATCCAATTCCCGCCAAAGCAGCACCATCAAATCATCTTCCAAGCGAAGAAGACTCAAACGATCTACCAAAGCTAATGATTAAATTTGCATAATCCTTGCCAAGTTAAGGATGAACATTATCCAAGCAATCATTACTCGATAAAGCCAAATCACTATGAGCTCACATCCTCTCTGAAATGAATTTCCACTATATAGCACTATGATGAATGGAACTGTAGTTCTATCGCAACGAACCGAATCTCTGAAACGAAAATGAGCACGCGAAGAGTTTCTTGAACGTCAAAAGAAGATTCCGGTGGTTGCACGCACGCAAGGAGCGCCCCGGCATCGGTGTTAGGGGAAAGGCGCTGTAGAGGTCCCCTCTAGTGAGATTGGGCCCCATACGGGCTTCTCTCCCGCACTCTCTCGCGACGTCCGAGGTTTCCATCGCACCGGTTCGTGTCGTTGCGGTCCGGTTCGGCTCGTGCGCATACGCCATGGTCCCTCGTGTCGAATCGGGCCAGCATCTAGGTGTCTATAAGTTGGATCCGGACGTCTATTTGTCGGCCCCTAACTCCGTCGTCATCGACGTTCACGCGGCCCAACCGGACACCAGAGATCCGTTCCCGATCCGCCTGTCATGTTGTCTCGCCTGTAAAACGTGCAGCGTGTCCTTCGGCGATCTGATGTAACCCTTCTCTCTTTCTCTCCGTATCTCCCTCTCCTTTTCCTCGGTCGCTCCTTCTCTTTCTCTGCCGTGAAACCGCATCAGCCGTGTGTATATCGCCTCGATTACACCAGAACGGTTGAGCGTCGCCGAGCGGTCCCAACGTCTGGATCCGTGGAGCCCCACTTGCTCGTCGTCGTCGACGTTGCCCGTGTTCACTCGCACGCGAACTTCTCTCGCGGATCGGGGTGCTAATTAAACCTGGTGGGCCCGCTGGACGCTATTGAAATTCCGCTCTTGCAAGGTGCAAAAGACAGGTCATCGGAAGTATTAATATCGAAATTTTTGCTGGGCGACTTCTTGCTGAACCAAGGATTCGCGCACCGGGTCATGGAGCGTTTGGTCTAGTCGATGATTTCTCGACCGAAACCGAATTTGCTGCTGCTTCTCGATGGTTTAGTGAATTCTCAATGAAATACACAGTGGTGTGTCTTATTTGGAGTTACTTAGCAGTCCTGTGATACGGTGCTTTTTGGATGGCGACAGTGCTGGTTTATCGTGAACGAAACTCGTGATCCCCAATGTTTAGTGCATCGTGTCCAGAGTTTGGGCTTGTGCAGGAGCCAGATTTAGGCTGATTAAAGTGGACTGTGGACTGGAGAGGTTAAGTGGTGGAGAGGATGAAGATCAAGTGCTGGCTGTTAGAAACCGAAAGCTCCTCAGAGAAGGAAAGCTCGAACACGCTTGTAACGGAGAAAGCTGACGTTTCCTTTTTGCCGATTAGACGGAGACTTTGTTTCGTCTGCGTGTTATTATTCAATTAATCGTTCCCCGGGACGAAGGGGACGACTGAGCGTCTTGGCAGAACTGGTTTAAGTGGTTCGCATTAGCATCCTTAAAATGCTACTGTCACGAAATAATATTCAACAAGTGGACGAGAGCAATGATTCCATTGTGCCGCGGGCACAGAGGCACACCGAGTAAATCAAAGCGCACACGGTGTCCTTTCTCGCGAACTGATAAAAACCGATATGCGTAGCGCTTACGGCCGATTAAGATAAAAGTACGGAGCCAGTGGAAGGGGAAAAAAATATTTACACGCCGGTGTGTGTCGTAGCCGGGCCGGTTGTTGCACGGCCGTCGACGTTTTCGAATATCGGTCCCGTGATCAATTAACGAGCAGCCGAAAATCGATCGCGCCGCGTAAAAGTCGCCAAGTGAAAGTGCTCACGAATGGTCGCCATGTGTCGCTGCATTCCCTGCGTTTAATTCCAAGCGCATTCGTGATTAATTAAGAGCGGCGAAAAGCGATCTCGCGCGATCTAAGAATCGCGAAGAATGCCCCCTCCCCCCCTCACCGCCCGATTGATATGACTGTGCATCTATACGTACGAACGTTAATCCGCACGTAAAAAAAAAAAACACTTCGTGATCCGCAAATCTAGTCAAATTGACTTTGGGACTCACCTCTTTGAAACTGGTGGTCTAAAAACGAGGACAGATACTTTTCGTTCACCGTTACCAAGATATCTATGCCGTTCGAGATCCGCCGAACAAATTTGTCGCGGACACGACGTTGTAAAACAAAACAAAAAAAATATTATCTGGTCGCACTAAGATTACCGAGAACGTAAGCGAAATCCCGAGTCCGCCTTGACCGATCCGAAGATTTTCGATAAACGTTTCGTCGCAGCTGAACACGGCCGAGCCGGTGCAACGTCGTGTCCTTCCGATCGGGTAACGACTCGATTCTGAAATCGGTTTAGAAACAGCCGGCTTCGTCGAAGTAAGAAACGAACGTCCAGCCAGAAGTGGAGCGTCCAGATTTGTGGAACATTTATTATCGTCACCGTCGAGCAATGTACGCGGTCGAACCACGTCGACTTTGACGGGTCCGACAGGCGAAGAAAATTTCTACTCCGAAGTGCACCGCGTCGCGGTAGTGTTTTCGTGATTGCTGTTATCTTTGGTGGAAAAGCGCCGACGATAATTCTTTGTGCACGAAACACCGTTGATTCGAGGAAGTGCTTGTTACGGATATCTGCACGGCGATCGAACGGAAGCACTTTCTCGAGCGGAATTACGTGGATGGCATACAGGAAAGCGTTTTAGAATCCCTGCCGGAGTAAGTACACGCTGTACCGCGCAAATACCTATCGCGGATTATTAGATCTAAATATTACTATTTAGAACCAAAACCGATATCTTCATATCGTGACGAATGAAACGCTAAAGGTAATTACACGATCGATCGCGGCTAGGTTTAATCTCGCGTCAATTATCATCAGTCTGCGGATTTTTATGCAAATTCATATTTTTGTGGATATAGTAAAAAAAGAAGGAAGGCAACCGTAGAAAATTGTTTCACGTATCAAGTATTATAAAAAAACCCTATAATTTCGATACTTGGTATGTTTTTTCATATCACGCGCATTCTGTGCAATTTAACCTAATCATCACAGAAATTTACTTCACAATAACAGCGTACATTTGCCTAGTAGAACGTTCGAGCAATCGGGGCAGCTAAGAAGAATACCTCTATCTGCTAATATCTCCCTTCGAGCGCGCCAGAATTACGAAGCGTATCCTTTCGCGGAACGGGCACAGCTTCGATAACCGCATGAGAAAGTACAATGGGGCACGTTGGGCCACTATTTATGAATATAATGTTCGATCGTCCTGCGCAGCTATTGCATGCCGTTGTTCGAGCGGAAAAGATTACAATTTTTCCCCGATCGGTGAAAGTCGAAGTTCGACGATAATCTCTCGCGATGCCGGAAGCCCTGATCGGCTCCTCGTCACGATGCTTTCGAGGGGCGGAAAGAAGTTCAGAAGGCATTGTGCACAGGGATCTATGCATAGGCTGCGTCTTTCCTGTCACTCCAATGTCGTGGTCCATTGTACTGCATCGAGACGGTGAACTGTAACGGGCGCTGCCACGTTTATTCCCCTCGTTTCATAAGAGGATCATCACGAGGAATGCGAATCGTAAACGAGTCTTGATTATAAAAAGAATCTTTACGAAATCGACCGCGCGAGACTAACCGAAACACGTGAGATCATTCGCGGCGCAATCTTGATTCCTCGCAATTCATTATTGAGGAACGATAGTGCGTGATATAATATTTAAGTTGGTGTCGTGTTCCCTTGCTGAGGCGGCAGTATTGGCATTTCGCATTAGCGAAAGATACTGATGTAATGAGCACGTCGAACGTTTGGTTTGGCCGTAACAAACAACGATAAATTGACGCTTATTCGGTATTTGTTAAGCAAGAAAGGGTGACGTAAAATTCGTGTACAATCGAAATATGTTTTTACGAAATATTTGCTGTAGAGAAATTACCATAATGTCTTCGCCCTAGATATTATAACACAGTTCCGAGTATTAGGCATGCTACAATTACTCCCTAGCTTTTATAATTCGATTCTCCGTAGCTCGTATACAGTGTAATTTGATTTCCGCGCACGACAAGCGTAAATAAGATCGGATTCCTCCACTCTGTACATTATTTTTCGCTGTTGGCTCGAAGAATACCACAAGTCGCGTTTTTTTTTTATGATTGCGTTCGCTGACGCGGTATCGACCAAGGATTTCCGCATGGCAGACCGAGCAATCGGTTTTGGCACCTGTATAAAGACAGGTGTAGAAATGTTCGATCAAGATCGCTCATATCGGTACGTACCAGTATAACTCTTGTAGTGCTTTAATGTCGTTAAAAAAAAAAGGCAGAGGAGAGGATTCGGTTCTTCATAAATGTTAATCCTTATAAAAATTGAAGATCTCATTGCTGCAATGAAAATCGCATTAGGCATCCGTTTCAGTGGTGAATTATTTCGCGGCGATCATTAGCACGGTATCCTGTTTAATCGCGCGTGAAGAATCAATTTACCTAACCCCCGAGTCACTACCTGCGATTATTTCTTCTTTTTTTGTTTCTACTTTGCTGCGGGGTAGCGTTCGATGATCTACCCATTGGGCATATCTAACCAGCTTCGCGGTATTAATTTTATTTACCCGACGTTCACTCTAATTCTCACTGGCTACTGGTTCAGCGTCGTTATTACTGGAATCGAACCACATTAGGATTTGAAGTTTCCGCGCGGAACGGTAATTATTAGGCGCGCATACGGAATTTATGGATGCGGCGACGTGTAAAAAGATAACACGGTGCTACGGCATTCTTTGATATCACAGAATTACGTGGTAATTCGTTTCTGGTCGTGCAGAAACCGACTGCTTGCCGTAAGTCTCGAACCAGCGGGCATTTCAAGCAATGCATTCCTAGAGAGGTAATTGGTTTAATTAAAAAAATACTAGTTGCATGGAATAAAAGGTCCTTGGAATACTCTCACCATGAAATGTACATGTACAAATGATAATTGTGTAAAACCTCGACTCGAAATCGTTCGAACCTGTCCCTAAATTCAAGAACGTCGACGGGTGGAACAGCAATATTGAAAATACCAATTCACTTCGAATACCAAATTTTCCCGCGAATGACCTGAACAATATTCGGCGAGAGTCTCCCAATTTAATCACTCCACGAATCAAAGGAAAGTCCGATCTTCCTGCTGAGATTACGGGATGGTATACTTCGGTCCAATTTCTATTTTACATTCCCCAAATTTGCTGTGTGACCAATGAAAATAATTCCGTGGATGGTAATAAGCAAGGCAGCCAGTATGTTATACTGCATGCATTTAATCAAATCATGTATGGTCGTCATAGTAATAAAGGAAGTAGTAATCTGATAAGAAAACAGTGAAACATGCTCCAAGGTAAAGACTAGTAATGTACCTTGACTCACTTGGTACACGACGTGTCATTTGAAAAAAGGTATTAATATATATATATATTTATTGTAACCAGTTCTTGTGTACTTAACATTATATCCACTAAAACTTATATCAGAACGTAATAGTGACGAGATTGGGGCTGTTCTATTTGGTGGTGGTAGTTTACAACAAACTGTGTCATCGCGAATAAATGCATATGATTCCGTTGAAGCGTTAACAAAT
This sequence comes from Holcopasites calliopsidis, assembly GCA_023838395.1. NCBI lineage: Eukaryota > Metazoa > Arthropoda > Insecta > Hymenoptera > Apidae > Holcopasites > Holcopasites calliopsidis. Next base: position 474,681 of record JALHAQ010000042.1, read on the forward strand.
TACATCAGTTTTACATAATAAGCATAATGCACGATGAACTGAATTAAATACTCTGTTTTTCTTACATGTTTGTACCTTGGGTCCGATCAGGGAAGCGTTAACAAACTACATCAGTTTTACATAATAAGTATAATGCACGATGAACTGAATTAAATATTCTGTTTTTCTCACTTATTTGTACCTTGGATCCGCTCAAGGTACAGGATTTGAGGGCGACCCAAGGTATAACATTTAGCATTTACTTATATATTTACTGATGCTTATCGTTCTCAGACTTTGTACATTATAAATGTCCAGAAGATGTTCTCCAGTTCAGAAACAGGAAAGAGGGATAAAAATCACAATATCAGAAGTAAATCAATTACTAGTTTCATTAAAGTAACGATGCAGGATTATTATTATAACTAATATAGCAATGCACGGATGTAGGGCGAACATTCCGGACCGCAGTACGCCTTACATACGTGCATTGCTATACTTTAATATAAGCTAAAACGAAAGCCCATGCTCGTCACACAATGAATTTCTTTTACATCCATTTATGATTACCCAAGCAGGGTAAATGTTAATGTTGGACTGGACCGAGGCACGACACCTTCCCCTACACGCGAAATATTCACAATGTCCGATGGTCAGGCGGATCGATGTTTCTGGTCGCGGATTTACTGGCTCTCCAAAAGCCGCGACGTATAAATACCACCTCGTGTCAGCTTCCTCGCTCCTCGCGGTCCCGTTCTCCCTCTCTCTTCACCCTGGTAGCACCGAGTCTATTTAGATAATCTTCCGCTTAGCGGGAGCGGCACTCGTTGCGGCAAGGGAGCCTCTTCTTCGCGGAGGCTTTCACCAAGGTGGCATCATATTCCCGATCCGCGAACCGGCCGCGTTTCTTCGATCCTCTCCAGTCGTCCGCCCTGTTCTCGCCTCGTTCCGCCTTCTCTATTGTCGTCTCCGTTCTCTCGGTGCCAGTGCTCGACGAAAGCTTTTTGGCGAACGCCACGCCCGTGTCCGGCGACGAACCAAGTGGCTGTGTGACTCGTAACGATAAGGACGTCGCGGCCTTGAACCTTGGACCTGGAAAATATCGTTACCGGTGCTGCTGCGACATCAAGATCCAAGGCGAGCTGGAGGATTTTCTTCCGTGTGGCTGCTCGGGAGACACTAGTTCGGTTGATTCGCTGTCGCCACGATATGCGACTGTCTTTATCGATCGGTAAGCGAACCAGACCGCTCGTGAAGGTCCTTGGCCTAGTCGATGATCGCTGGCCAACGATCCTTTGATGATATACTCCGTGATTCCTGATGGGACTCCTTCGTTTTGCCCATTGTCTGCGGGCTCTGGAATGCGGTTAGATCGTGGGTGAGCTTCGCTGTTTATCGAGCGTGCCTTTAACCCTTTAACCGTTTATCAAGTCTGGGAGATGATTAGGTAGACGTACATAGGTACGTAGGCCTGCGCTTCTAGTCCATGCTCAAGAATGTGCTACATTTGCCGGACCCTGTTTCTTGTAGTTCAAGAAAATATTTTTGGACAGCGACTCGCCATTTTTATGCGACACTGCGCGGTGAATCATCGCACAAGAGAATTTGCGGAATTCGTTAGCATTTTCATTCATGTTCTGAATACATCATCGGAACGACTTTCGGAATTCCGCATAGTCTTCCATTGCCAGTGTCAAGAACGAGTATGGGCTTACTCGGACAAGAATCGTTGTACCAATTATATCTTTATTACGGTCTGTTACCTCTTGTTTCCTCCATATTGACTCGCGGAATAATCCTTGAATAATCAAAATACCAAAAATTCTAAAACTTACAAGGACTCGTGCATTTTTTAGTTTCCCATCGGAACGGTTGAATGCAAAAAGGAAACCGTCGAAAGTGACTGGTGAGAGACGAACTTGCTTTACGACAATGTTAAGTTTATCGCTGATAAGAAGCATTGAAGGAGTTCTCGAGAGAAGCCGAAGATAACGATCGATTGGAAGGCGCGCGCGGGACGCTCTATCTCGCGTGTATTCATTGTTTATCACTGAGCGCAATTGCCCGAGTTCGTGTGCAATCGTGCAGATGTCCCGAATAATTGACGCGAATCTTCGCCCGATTCTCGAACTGTCTCGACAAATTGGGGCTGTATAAAGGCGAGCTTAGGGGCCAACGACGAACGGCTTCGTGTTAAGAGGTTAAAACGTGTCTCTATCTTTAGCAACCTTCCTCTGGAAGGAGAATTCCGCTAGCAAGAGAGACAGCGAAAAACAGTACAAAAGGGTTCTACTATAAATGAACAGAAAGCGATTATGAAAACGAGTTCGCTCAAATTAAATGCAAGCATTGTGTCGTGCTCGATGATTCGTTCCAAGTTTGTAAGTAATTAGTTACTTCCGCAAAATATTTGTCTTGCTCGTATTATACTTTTCTCAGGATTTAAAGTTTGCTTATACAAGAAATGATCTAACAATTCTGAATTTCGTAAACGCCTTTACTTTCCAGTTATTGCTTCTTTTTAATTACACATGCTTAGAAAAAGCGAATCAGATTTTTTTACTCTTCGTACGGGCTACCCTAAGAAAAAAACACGTCAGAAAATAATATAGAAAACTCACTAATAGAGTTTCATCCTGTTGTCCCAAAGTTCGTTCAAGTGAACTGGCAAAGACCAAAATCAACGAAGATTTCTTCTCTTATTATGTACTTAAAGTTCGAAACGGTGAGTCCCTCGTCGTCTTGCAATTAGTCCCACTCGAAGGGGAGCAAAAAGGAAAAAAGAAAGGCTCAGCGAAAGAACGACGGTCCCATCTGAACGCGCCGCAGCGGCTTATCGTTTCGCAAATAAACCCGGCGACGCTTTCTGCCACATTGCGATGACAAAGCATCGTGCATGTTTATCGGTTGTTTGCAGCGAGGCACCGTTGCGTCTTCCGTGCGAATAACGTCGCCGGAACGGAATGCGGCTGCCTCCTTTTCTTCAACTCCTTTTCCTTACTGGTAGTGCCCGAAGGAGGACCTTTGGTCCTCCGCGAAAGCTCGCGGACTAAAATTAGACACGGGAGCGCCTTCGTTCCCGACGTCGACGTCTCTTCCTTTTTCTTATGAAATCTGACGAATGAAAATAGAAACTGTCCGCGCGGCGGAGCTCGATTAACGTTAGTGTTCGTAGAAAAACCGGCCGGCGCCAGTGATATTCCCTTCGCTGGTATTTTGTTCCACGCGAATTTTTGCTTGGCGCGCTCGGACTTCTGACGACGCGGCATTTTTGCAGCGAATCCTTCGGTGCGAAATGTACTCGCGGCAAAATATCGCAGTTGTTCGCGCCCTGTTCGATATTCGTGTCATGTACGGCGTCCCTCGGGGTTCCTCGAATTTGTATATTTCCCGCGTGTCAAGATGCTTTTATCGTACGCGAAATCCCTACTTTCCTTATGACCGTCGAATCGGCCAAATCTGGCGTTGGGATTCCTGATGAAAATTATATAGGCGGAGGATCAACAAGCGGATGCACTAAACCTACCACCTGCGCGCGAAATGCTTTACTGGGAACGGAATCCATTTCACAAATTTTTCAAAGATTGGCCCATCAGTTTTGTGCAAGTCTATTTCGAGAAACAGCTTAAGACTGTCTCCCTAGAATTATGCGTTTGACACGAGAGAAAACTGCAAGCAGTTGCTGCTTTGTTTTTATTTCCAATGATGCAATCCAAATCGTATTAGTTCGCTTTTCTTATTACAGAAACAATTTATTTAACATAATATAATATTTCCAACAAATGTCCCTAAAATTTCTGCATTACTCATCTCCCCATTGGAATTCCTTTTTTTTTTCATTTACCAATTTATTCTCGTTTCTTCCGCCCGACATCAATAGTCCTGGCTTCGCGATTCCCGTTCCAACAAGCGTAGGAGGAACGAGTTTTCGTTACGAACCAGAAGAAAAGCCACCCTCCCGCTCGGGATACCGGTACAAGATGTTCGAAATTCCGCGCCGCAGCGTCGCGTACTGCGTTTAATTAATTCGTGGCTGTCGCGTGACGCCACGTGCCGGCAAGAAGCAAGATGAAAACTTCTTGGAACAAGGTGGAGCGTATACGAAGGGCGCCACGGAATTCGAGAGTATCGCGGATACCCGGTGCGAGGAACGAAAAGAAAGCGAAAGGAAACACCCTTCAGTATCCCGCTGCGCACCAGACATCTCTGGCTTCCTAATACTCTTTTTACTCACCTCGTCGCAGCACTGGCACAAGTTCAATCCGTTCCGGCCAATTGGGCCGGAGACTGTGCGAAGAATACGGTAGTTTCCGTGGACCGATCTGCCTATTAACCCCGGGTAATGTATCGATTTATTTGCTACTTCCTGAAGAGTGGCACTTCCTAGAGCTACTTCCTAACTTTGCACTCCCAACGGTGTGGTCTTTAGTTAACTCCTCGAATCAGGCGAATATGCAGTTGCATATAAAGCACAGCCTGTTAATTACATTTTGTGCAACGGGACTTTTAAGCATTAGGGAAGGGTGTTGCATCTCGGACTGGTCTGTGTCTCGTGTCGGTCCGACATTAACATCCATCTTGATTGATTTCCTGTTACCGACATTGATGTGGTATATTGTTTCCCCCTAAATGGCGGTAAAAGAACTTTGTCGCGAGACGAACATGTGCGACGTAAGAGCATGCTTTCGTTTTAGCATCTGTCAAAGTAACGACGCACGGATGTAAGGTGCACTATGGTCCCAAATGTTCGCCTGACATCCGTGCATTACTATATTAGTCATAATAATAATTCTGCATTATTGCTTCAACGAAGCTAGTAATTGAATTACTACTGCCATTGTGAGTTCTATCATTATTGCCTGTTTTTGAACTAGTAAATATTTTCTGAATATTTATAACGAATAAAGTTCGAGAATGATAAATATCAGTAAATGCTAAATGTCGTACCTTAGGTCGCCCTCAAATCTTGTACCTTGGACCGATCCAAGTTGCAAACATGTAAGAAATAACAGTATTTAATTCCGTTCGTAGTACATTGTACTCAGGTTTTAAAAGTGATGTAATTCGTTAATGATTCAACGGAATCATATGATTTAATTCACGGTGACATGGTTTGTAAAGTACCACCACCAAATAGAATAGCCTGAAACTCGTCATTATTACGTTTCGGTGTAAGTTTCAGTGGATATAATGTTAACTAAACAAGAATTGGTTACAATAAATATACAGGGTGTTCCGTTACTGCATGTCAATATTTTAACGGGTGATTGCCGAGGTGATTTCGAACAATGTTTTTCTTTAGGCTGAGCGCGCGCTCTGATTGGTCAGTGTTTTTCATTAATAATTCAAAAACGAAGCTTCAATCAGCACTTCTGTACAGGAAAACATTGTTCAAAATCACGTCAGCAATCACCCCTTAAAATATTGACATGCAGTAACAGAACACTCTGTATATTAATACCTTTTTTCAAGTGACACGTGGTACAACAACTGGGCCAAGGTACATTATTTATTAGCCTTTACCTTGGTTCATGCTTTACTATTCTCTCAAACTACTATTTCTATTTGTTATCATAACAACAATACGCGTCTTGATTAAATGCATATAGAACATACTGTTTGCCTTACTTATTATCATCCACAGATTTGTTTCTATAGATCAGATAAAGAAACTAGGGAACACGACATAATAATTGAACCAAATAGTTATGTATTTATATAGAAATATTTGAATAATTGTGCCTTTAATTTTGTCCCCACTAAAAGTGGCGTTACGATTTGTTTTTTATATTCGTCTTACTTGTAGCGAATATTGGAAAGTATCGAAATTCATGTTACAACAAATGAATAAATTTTTACTCAACCAGCGATCGCAATTACGTGAATTGCTAAAACGTTTCAGGGTACATGCGCGGAGAATGAAATATCTCGACTTTTCTACTCGTCCGAAAAAAATTGCAATTTATTTTACGAATCCCTCGGCCGCACGATTTGCCTCTGGTTCAACACCAATGTAATTTGATCGATCGTGAACTTTGTCGGGGGTTCAGGCGAATCGAGTTCAACATCCGTTATCGGGAACAGAGATGCTCCCGCGGTTCGACGAAATAATTCACTCTGGGAATTGAATGTCACTCGATCACCGCTATCCGACAGAGAACGCATTAGATGAAAATCGAATGGCCTCGCTAGGATTTACTGTGCATCGAAATAATATTTCTCGTTAATCCCATCCCGTTCCGAGGCCGTTCATAAATTCTGCAACGCCGCCGTCCGATCCGGCGGCAATTTGCATACGCGAAAACGGAACTGCCGTTTCTTTTTTTTTTTTGTGTAATACAAATAACGCGAGGAAACCGATTTTTTGTTCTCGTCATATAAATCTCACTGTCAAACACAAAATGTGTACCATGAAGAAACGGTGTGCAACGTCACCGTTGCATTCCGCGATATTGAATTATCATAATTGCCCCGATACTTCGTGCGCAATCAAACTAGCGTTTCTAACGATCTGTTAAGATGGAGAATTTCCTAATCAATTATCATTATTCGACCCTTAACGTTTCTTCAATGAGAAGACGCTCGGACCACTTCAATTTCAGATATAGTTAGCCTTCAGCATTCGGAAATAGAAAAGACATGCACAGGTATTTATAAACGCTTGATATTTGCTACCAAAAAGCCTCCGTCGCGGGACTGCTTAGATGGAAGCCAGCTTTTCGAAGATTGTGTCGCCGAGAGATTAACATTCACCCGTTATCAACATTTATGTGATTAAAACGCTGCACGAATTGAAGTTACCTTTTGATTGCCGTGAATTAGAATCTCTCTCTCTCTCTCTCTCTCTCTCTCTCTCTCTCTCTTTCGATTCTTCACAGAATATTGCTTCCATTTTCGGTAAAGTTAAGTGCTTTCCTTTTTTGAACGTAAACGTGGGTGACGTCTAAATTGGATACCGGTTCGATGACGACATATCCGATAGATATTAATCGTATATGTATGTATGCAGGTACATTGTACGTGAACTACACTACTAATTAATCTCTGAGGAGTGGTATCGCACAAAGTTTTTGAAAAATGTACTTAAACATACTTGCCAGGAAATATTCGTGCGATCATTCCTATTCATCAAGAAAAATACCGAATCGAATGTTTTAAAAATCGCGGCGCAAGGTCGAGAATCGCAGAAATCAGCCGAAGTCAGGGATTTTTAGAAGGGTTCTTACAAATTTTCACTGTAAGCTCAGATAACAAGATTGATCAAATGACTTTCTCTGCTTTGATTTTTGTAACTTCGAAAATTCTGATTTTTTTGTTGTCCAAAACGACCGAAAACGTGATATCTAGTAAAATCCTTCTAACTTTTTACAAAAACTCAATTTGTTTGGTTCAGTTATAAATTAAACGCTCCGAACTTTGCTCGCCGCTGTACGTACTTACTTATGTATGCGCGTCGATTGGTTCTTGAATTCCTGCGAACGTTTGCGCATTCCCTGATAACTGTGGACAACGATTGTATTTGTCCTGCGAGTTACCACTGTTCAATGAAACTCTCGACGATCCACGAGAAAGTTCCATTTAAGTTGCTCCGAGTTGTATGTATCCTCTGAATTCTACAAGATCGCTTTACAAATTAACGTAATTCGCGAGGGAAGAAGCACGCAGGAGATTTCTCATCCCCGGATAAAGTAAACGTTGTTATGATATTATGTAAGTCGTCCGTGTTTCGATGCATCGTGTGCGATTTACGACAGCAGATACCTGTTGGTGGTTGTGAAGAATCCTAGTAATAAATAATTAATTGATTGAAAATGAAGTGCTCCGCTTGATAGCAGTTCATTTCACATGTTCGTCGCCGTTAAAAATATTCTTCGATCCGCAAATTATATGGAAGGATAGACTGTCACAAGAATGCTGGAACTGTATCTCCTTTTGCATTAAATACAGAAAACCGGTGACTGCAAATTTACTGAAAATTATGAAATTTAGATTCATTTTCTGTTATAACGCAGTCCGTGAAATTCATAGAGCATAGCTATATTAATTGCTACTCTAAAATACGGTAGAAAAGAAGAAGAATCGCTGGATAATATCCGGGGTGGGAAAAAAGTCTGTCTACTGGAATATTTCTGTTATTTGTGATAAATTTGAAAAATGTTTCTGACAACAGTTGTATGCTTTTGAGGCGGGCATTAACTGATGTAATGAGTATTTTCGTAAGTGGACGAGTAGCGGACATTCGAAAGTCAACTTTGGTTTCGTAAATGGAATGATATATTTTTAATTGCATAGATCATTACATAAAAAAGCGTTAGAGCAACATGATCGAAAATTGGTTAGTTTGAATGGTGTTTCAACTTTAATCTATTATACATATAGTACAACCATTACCATGTGTAAGACAAAGAAAGCATCAGCGCCTTACGTATTTCCTTGTCTTACACATGGTAAGTTCTACCAGATTAAAGTTCAAATAACATTTAAAGTAACCAGTTTTCGAATCATGTTGCCTAATACTCTTGTATCGAAAATGGTGAGCTGAGTCGATCTGTGTAATTAACCCCTTAACTTAAAAGCCCGAGAATACTCGGGATTTTAATTTTTACATAAACTTAAAAGCTCGAGTATACTCGTCTATCTTGAGAATGTTCTGTTTAGAAATTTAAACCCCGGAGAAATTCGTTGCGTTCAGTTAGTTACTATGCTGTGAGAAAGTGTATTATTTTAATTTTTATTGTTTATCAAAAACACTGGAAACAGTTTTGAAAGAGATTCAACTAAAATATTCGGTCCTAAGACATTTTATTCTATGTGGAGTTATTTTTTAAAAGCAACGAGTATACTCGGGGTTTTAATATAACCTTTCCCTTCAACATTCTCTAATTACCCTTTAAGTGAATAATTAGTCAAATGACTGTTTGCAATAACTTATAATCATAATAAAGTTTAAAATTCAGCAATAAAAAAGGTTGGAAATTCTGGACACGCTTTTAGAAAATAATTGTTAGATTAAGGGGTTTAGAAACATATGTTTCCATTGAAGAAAACAATGTTGATCTTTGGATGTCTACTTTGCGTTCATTTACGAACATACTAATTAGATAATTTTTTGTTTGTACATTTGTCGATTTTCTGACAAGTAACGGAAATATTCCAATGGACAGACTTTCTGTCGTGCCCCGTATTTAATGGACTCTTTCACAAAGTAAAATGTAATTTTTTTTTTGGTGTCTATGTGCAGGGTGAAGGGAGGATGAAGAATGCCCCGCGTCGGCGGAGACGGGGGTGGCGGGCCGGAGAAGGCAGGGGGAAGCGGATTCGGAGGATGGCTCGGGGGTGCAGCACGAGCCATGACAGGGGCAAGTGTCGGCGGTGGTTACGTGGTTCTGGGGGGTACCAGATACGGTCTCAGGCTTTCCCAGGTAAAAAGGATACTTCGTAGACGGTTCGCTCGGTTCCTGGAATTACATAAAACACCGGAGGACATAAGAGATGCAATGCGGGCCAAACGATTATCGATTCGTTAAGAAAAAAATTACGTTCAGTTTATTCCCGACATGCTCGAGACATACCACGAAATGAATAATCACCGAGGAACTTGAAGCTGCTCCAAGGATTCTTTATTACGAATCACATTCCTCGCGTCGTGCCCAAAAATCGTATTCCCGCTCGATCCGCGTCACCGCGAGGGGCGGCGAGACGAAGAAATTTTCGAAATTTCACGGTGCCGTTGTCAGAGAAATTTTATTGGTCAAGCGAGAACGGATCGCGGGACGCGACGCCGGCGTCCGGCCAAATAAGAATCCAAAGCCTGTTGGCCGTCGTGGCGACCTTCGACGGATCCGCGACAGAGTGTTCGCGCGATGCGAATGAAGACGTCGGAAATCCTAAATATAGGGGCGATCGCGCAAATAGAATCGTGCCCAGTCAGTGACTCGAACCGATTCCGAGCCGTCCGCCTCCTTTATAATTCCCCCTTTCTTCCTCTTCCGATTTTTTCACGCTGCCCGTCCTCGTCCGGCCGGAATAGTGACCCGCGTTGACATCGTACGCGAGCACGGGAAAATCTCGCGCGACGTGCACGCACTTCGATTCGCGACAAATCATCGCGACTACGTCGATCGATCAGGTGCCGATGTCCACGGCGACTCGCGTTCTGATTTTAGCCGCGTTGAGAATGCCTCTCTCGATTTCAACCCTTGGCGCGCCTCGATGATCTTCCTTTTTGTTTTGTTTTTTTCGTTTCGTGGATGTTTCACGCGATGCTTTGTCAAGAGATAGGCTAGAGGCGTGATGAAAGGGACGCGCAATGCAAGGGGCATTGCAATTGTCTGAAATCTGAGGGACTTTGTCAAAACGACAGCATTTTGACATTTATTTTGTTGCAATACTAGTCACATGCGTAACTGCACTTCAAGTTGTTGCTAGTTGAAAGTTACGACCTGCTGTTAGCGTCAACTAATTATTTAATTACCGCATCTTGTCAGATATTTATTCAAGAAGAATAATGCAGAACGTTTGATGTATTTTTATTCAGTATTGTAATGGCGAGGAATAGATTTTCAATTGCATTACCATATTTATGAAAAGGACAGAACAATAATTTGCAGTATTAGTAGTAGTAGTGTTTCCATAAATGTTACAACCGAAAACTTAATATTATCCAGTATGAATATGTTTTAGAATATGTTCCTCAGTAACTTTAAATAAATAGAAATAAAAATAAAGCTTTGGGCAATACTGGGGTATTTATGAAATTTTGAGAAACAAGTCGACAATTACCTTGTTTTACTGCGTTGTTGTTCTATTCACAAATATCCATGTCTCTTTCGATACAGCCAATTTACGAAAGGGACAAAGGCACTCTATGAAAAGTAAAATATAAGACCGGTAATTACAGAGATGGGCTTATCATGATTATACATTAATACTGCCAGACAACTGATCATTCGAATATTACCAATTACAAGTAGAATTATGAATTAACACGGCTAAAATTGTTTTTAAATCTTTTGTTATCTAGTCTCAAACAAAAATGTCCCTTTCATCACATTTCACTCCTATAATGTTGTTAAATTGATTGCACGTGGACGGTTGGGAACATAGAATTTGGAGGAGCAATCGTTTAGTGATACATGAATTAGCAATTAACTGATACATTTGTTTAAGAGTTTGATTGGTTTATTGACAGATTTAACGTTTGCGAAAATATGATCGGTGGAGAATATGAAAATTAGTTGTTCTCTTACGCGTAAGGGGGGGGGGGATGCGATACTACCTTGTACAGGCAGGTTCTACTTCCTATGTTTCGTTTTGCGCGATAACCGAAGAAGCAGCCTTTGAGCCACTTCATAGACTTTACGGTGCTATTTGTTCCGCTGCCTTCGTGCTGCACTAAACAAAGGAGTATAAGTACTTGCTCTGGTCTACATAGTATACAGAAGATCTCCTTTCCCTTCGTAGCCAGTTATAAATTAGCAAGTAGAACATTCTTAGTGTTTGCGTTAAAATGTCATCGTATCTCGAAACTGCTACCGGTTTCATAACTTCAAAGGCATTTAATTGGGAATGAAATGTTACACGTCGTTGTGATACAACGTGCTTGTAATTGATTCCCTGCTGATCGTGGACACGTAATACGACGCAGCGTATAGATTCAGCAACTATTCGAGTTAACATGTGTTCCTAAACAGAAAATGTCTGTAAGCGGTCGCCGTGTGTCCCAACTTGTTCTTCTACGTTACAGTCAACTGCCAAATCACCCTAAAATGAATTTTTAATGGTCCCTGACACAGATATAAAAGGTGACGATCGATCCTAAGCATTCTCAGCATTAGTGGAAAAATCGAATCAATCCAAAAGCAATCGATTACAAAAGGACACACAGATGTCTATGCGGTTTCAGGAAAGCTTGCCACCATCGAACTCGCGGGAAGAGCCCCAGGACAGACGTCGCAAGAAGAGCACCCGGGAGAGCGACTCGCGCGAGAGGCTGACGGAGAAGTGTCCAGAGAATGCGGCACTGGAGCTGAGCTCGGGCATATCCGACTGCTGCTGCATCGGTCCACGTTCCCGTTTACCTCTGCCGAGGATCCCACCGTCGGCGACGAGCGCCGCGTCACCGTCAATGTACCCGCCGTCGTCGCCGATGTGCGGAACAGGCGGCGGAGGCGGCGTAGGCGGAGCTGGAGGTGACGGTGGCGGGCAGGCTTCTTCTTTCCCTGGGCCTCCCACGTCTTCGAACAGCCGTGTTGCCGGCGTGGAACAGCCGGCGACGCTGACGACGCCAGCGACGTCGGCGCAACCGTTGGTGAACTCTAATAATAACCGAGGGATGCTGCAAACGTCGGTGGGGTACGGAGCTGGCCAGCACCACCGAGCACAATCGTCCGCGGCTGTAACGGCGGCGGTACCGTCGTCCCCGTCGTCGTCGTCGTCATCGTCATCCGCCTCGACAACGTCGTTCAACACGTCTGCCGCCGTCCCGACGCTGCAGTCCGTTTCGGTCCCGCGACAGCTAGCACAGTGGACCAAGCATCAGACGCTGAAGCTGCAGGTAATCTCTCCCATGAAACGTGCAAACCTGTCCGTGGGTTATGCGTATTTTATTGGTTCCTTCTTACCGATCTCCTGATGGCGATACAAATTGAATCGGTTAGTTCGGGCGGACATTCGATATTATGAAAGTTTAGAACGGTACGCGGAAGTCGGTTCACAGTTGTTCACAGTTGGGATGGATCGAGTGTAACAGGAGGATCGAGCTGCTTTTCTGGAGGATATTTTCGATGGCCCATGGTCGGAGGAACGTTCCGGGGACCTTAGAGAAACTGTTGTGATTTCGTAAGAGCGAGCTGGTTCGGTGGAATTTGGGACGGAGTGTCTTCGACCTGGGAGGACGCTTTGTGTCAAAGCACGGGAGGTGGCTTACAAGTGGTAGAGATGTAGTATTTTTAATGGCCGGGGTTGGGAGGATCCCGTGAAGACCGACTGCTGAATATTTCCGTCGACCCTTTCCTTTCTTCGTAACCGTGTCTTTCACCGTGTATTTTTTTGTTGATGTTGTTTGGTATGCTATAACTGTCAATACAAGTAACAATAGTTCATCGAGAAAATAAGGATGACGATTCTCGTCATCTCTTAGCGAAAGCTCCGCATCGATTCTTGTGGACAGAAGCTATATCCTGTCGTCGCTGAATTTGCTATATACACCTGTTAACACTTGGTTCAACCTGTTACTTTGCCCCAAAGGCATTCCGGCAGACAATGACAAAGCGGAATGAAGGAGAATCGATTGAACAGACGCGGTGGGCCTAGAGAATCGGAAACTCGTCCGTACGATACGTAGGTGTCTAGTCGAAGAACGATATTCTATTTCGGTCGTCATCTGTCTTTTCCCTCGCGGCAGGCACGAGGCGGCGCACGCTGCGAGCCACGGTCGAGCCGAAACTCGGTTCGGCCACCAAGCGCCCGATCTTCAAAAACACGGGAGGAAAAGAGAAATCGAGACAGTTAGAAGATTATGCCGATAAAGAGTTTTCCATTTGAAATCTTGAAGATACTTAGAGATGAACGCGTTGGTTGCCGGAAGAGGGAAAGTTGATTTTCTGACGGCGTTAGTGATGGAAGTAAAATTTTATTCATTCAGGAACCAGCAGTGATAGCGGTGGACCGGTTGCACAGGTTCCGCTGGAGCGGGGGCGGAGGAGGAAGCGGAAAGAAGTCCTCTTCCGGCCCCCGGAGCGACAAGGCCGAGCGCCTTCGAGAGCTCACTGAAAAATTAAAGGGACCAGCCCCGGTACCGCCACCCAGGAGGCCTTCGCGGGTTCAAGCCTCCTCTCCACCCCCGAGTGGGTACCAACCATCCTCGCAAAACTACCCTCAGGTGAGATTGTTTGACGTTTCATTCATACAAAAGGGTTCGAACAATGATTGCACTTGTATACGATCAAAATCAAAACACACGCTGTATATCCAAAAATGATTCCGCAATGTCCTTTTGGAAATGAAATTTTAACCGCACATGTTTTTGACAAAACGTCATATACTTAAACAAATTAATCTCTAATTACATGATTCTACACATTCTTTCTAACAATTAACTATTTTGATCTTCCTAGTTTTATAAGATAATAATTACTTCTATTAGATTGATGCATATGAAATGTTGTTTTCACAAATTAAATTTTAACAGTACATGTTGTTGCCAAAACGTCATGTACTTAAACAAATTAATCTTTAATTAGATGATTCTAGCTGATTCTACACATTCTTTCCAACGATTAACTATTTCGAACTTCCTAATTCTGTAAAATAATAATCACCTCTACTAGATTGGTACATATGAAATGTTGTTTTCACAAATTAAACTTTAACAGCACATGTTGTTGCCAAAACGTCATATACTTAAACAAATTAATCTTTAATTAGATGATTCTACACATTCTTTCCAACGATTAACTATTTTGAACTTCCTAGTTTTATAAAATAATAATCGCCTCTATTAGGTTGGTGCATATGAAATGTTGCTTTCACAAATTAAATTTTAACAGCACATGTTGTTGCCAAAACGTCATATACTTAAATTAATGTCTAATTACATGATTCTACACGTTTATTTCAACAACTATTTCGAACATCGTAGATTTATAAAATAATAAGCATTTCTAGAATTGAATAATTGTTAAATTGTTGCATTCTGTTGCATTTGTACTTCCTTCGTTGCAAAATTCGCCCGTCAAAAATATAGACGCACGTTTAAGAAAATGAAAATCCGTAGGGACAAGATGCAAAGAATCCCACATTCTAATTCTGAAAGACTAGATCGTTATTTTCGATTGTTCTCCATTTACCAACGTGGATTGTTTTTCTTCATTAACTTCACACAGATTTCTTCTATTTGTTAAAAAGTATCTCTGCGGTAATTGTACAGCAAAGTGGTAAAAAGTGATGGGTGAAGAGTTTTTATTTTTAACAAAATCAAATGCAATAGCTCTTCCGTTACGTCCAATTAAAAAATCGTCAAATACAAAAGCTAGAAAAGATCTGAAGATCATTTCACAAACATCCCATCTCTCCGCCTTAGAATACGAATCAAGGATGCGGCCGGTGCGAGGGTCGTCCTTCCTGTCGAAGCTACACGTACAGCGAAGGCAGCGGCCACGCTTCCGGGAACCAGCAGCAGCACCAGCTGAAGGCGATAGGTCGGAGCGACAGTGTCGGTGACGAGTGTTTCAGTGATTCGCGGAACGACGCGTGCAGGAAGCCGTTCACCGACTCGAGGAGAGTCTCCCGGTCGGCCAGGCAGCACGACAGGAACAGTGGTGACATAAGTGACATCAGGATCGACCTGAACCCCAGTGCGAACGCGGCGAAACACCTGAGACAGTACAGTGATTCGGTGGTGGATAGTGGTACGTGTGTAGACGACTTGTGCGACAATTTGAACACCGCCCCCGGTGCAGGCCACGACGGCGAGGCCAGGGATGCGATCACAAGATTGGAGCCGAGGGGTCCTCTTCTCACGTTTCACAGAGCCGGAGCACCGTTCAGGAGCGCCTCCTTTGGCCAGGTGGACTTTAATCAAGGTAATTGGCTTTTTCAATCATTTTATTTTAATCAGGAGCCTGTTGGAGTTCTACGAACGTATGGGTGCTGAGAATTATTCTCAGGTTTTAGGTAACCGTTGACTATTTGATTTCGTATGACTTGGACTTTACGGGGGAAGTTTCGTTGCTACTGACATACGATTTCTAGGGTTATAAGTATGGAGTAAAAGTATGGAGTAAAAATAAGCTGAATAATAAGTTAATGATAACGGAATCCTTAGAAAATTGTCTTGTACATCGCTTGTCGAATAATTATATTTACATTAAAGGAGTCCGGGAATTCTAATTGCTAATTATTCAGAATACGCATGTAACATAAAGAAAATCACCATTGAGTACAATTTCTTAATTGTAACAAGGTAATTGTATTTCAAATGATCAATACTGTACAATTAAAGTAGGCTTGCATACGGTTATCATATCCGTGCCTATAAACAATCGTGAATGAAAAATTGGAATCCACGAGAGGCATTTGAATGGGCTTAGCAGTGGGAGCAGAAGCGACCGTAAGAACAGTTACTCCATACCTTTCATTGTACTTTGTTTCCGCGTTTATCTTTTCGGGTCTTCACCTGCTCGGAACTGGTTCTACTAGTTTCTCCCCGTAAAAGGTTCTACCTTACTGCCTCTATAGGACGAAGATTTTAAAAAGAACTTTTATCGTTCTATTACCACGAGCTTTCGTTCCACACTAAGGTCAGCGAGATATCTTTGGATGCGTGTACCAATTCTTACAGCACGAAATAAAAGAAAAGTAGAGTCGGCACGCATGTAAGGCGCGACCGAGCAGTTACGTAATGGGGCACGATAAAGCCGCGTCTCGTTTTCGTTTCGGAACGCGATAAATAACGCCGCAGGCGCGAACGCGGAAAACATTGTCGATCAATTATATGATTTGTACACGGGCCGTTTGTATACTTGTAAATATTGGCCAGTGCGTGGCGAGAGCCGCGCGTGAGAATGTAGACTCCGGCGGCATGGCGGTTCGCCAAATAAACAGTACCCATTATGTCTATTATTACATTCATGTAGGTGTCGGTTTGTATAACCGGGGATGGGGACAATCTAAATCCGTGGAAAGCGGACGAAACTCTTTTTGCGTTATTAATGAGACCGGCGGAGAGTTTCTTCATTTTAACATTCCTCCTTCGTCCCTTCCGTTCTCGCTTTTATTTTTCATGCAAGCGACGTACGTTTTCCGCTTTCGATGTTTCGCATATGTCAAATAGCCGTGCGTTCTAAATACGTTTTGGCACAGCAGCATCGCGTTCGTGAACTCCGGACCGATAATTTTCGAGGGTACCGAACACGGTTGTTTCCTCGCCGGCGTCGCTCCGAGCAAATCCACCGTTGTGTTCTATCTTTCCCGTGAAACGCGCCTCTCGTCATTTCGCGAGATAAAGCCGCGCGGTGCGCGGTCTGCATTGCAACGTTATGCTGGCTTTTACCACCTCGCGTCCGGGGAGGAAGAAAAAAGAACGACGGGAGGAACGTTTATACACAGTTTACACGCGGAGCCGAAAATAGTGGAGGCTTCTTTAAGGATTTCGGGTTTTTCGTTCCGCTATTAATCAAAGCCTGACTCTCGTGTCTAGGGGTATGGTTACAGCCCTGAACTACATACCGAGCGGGGGCAGCTTCGATTTCATAATAAAGGACTAGAAATAAGAGAGATGTTAGAGGAAACGATTTCAGCGGGGAGGCTGTATCGCGAACGACCTTAAAGATAATGCATTTCGCGGCCCTGGCCTGAATAAGCTGGTATTGTTAGCTCGGATAATTATTTAAGCAAACCCCGTCGTGTTGTATTCTAGTTAGGCAGATCGCATTAGCAATGGGAAGGGTGAGATTAATTTTATTCTTCTTGGTTTATGCAAATAGCATTGCCATGATTTCGAATGCATAGTAGATTTATTTCTGTCGCGGTCTGATTCGAGAACAATCTTTCAGTATCGAAAGAGAATCTGTAGTAATTGCAATCCAACATAATGTCTACACCAAGCAATTAAACATTCATGTAGATTTGAATCTACAATTATCCATTTTCTAAACCAGTCTCTGTATGAATCAGAAGTTCCAGTAAGAGTTTGAATGTTTCGCCACCACGAAAATATCGAGAAGCGATTGATGTGGTACAGGATAGTAGCTCGTATAAATCTCCTTATAGTTTAGCAAACACTTCCGAATACATAGCAAAGTGGATACACTACAAAGTCCGTGAACACCGCTATGACTCCGTAGCGTAACCATTACGATACTCCGAAGCGGAAGCGGAAGAGAAATATTCTCCCAGTAGTTTCCATTAGTTTCTCTGCCGGCCGAAATTACGTTCACACGATAGATAGGGCAAGAACAGAGAAGAAGTGGAAAAGACAGTATAAGATTTCACGATGCGTAACAAGGCCGAAGGCGTGAAACGCGACGAATCGCGTGCGCGGCGCAAGCCGGAAACGCTTCGCGCTAACGCGCCAACAAATCTCTCGCGGGACACCTTTTACGCTCGGAAGACGGTTTACGAGGACGTGTAACTAGGCATCTTCTGAAATACAGCTGCGGCCCATGGACCGGCTCTACTGTTAACTGCGAACGAATGTCGGGGGTGCGAGAGCGAAGGGAAACACGGCGGGGTGATAATAGATTTGCTTTTACTTGGCCACGGTTAGGGGGAGGTGTTGTACCCTCGGGTCGGTTCGATATCAACATTTAACCTGCTTGCTTTTTCGTTACCAACATTGGTGTGATGATATACTGCTTTTCACACAACTGACAGTACAAGAAATTCGCATTCTAGCGTTTGTCAATGTAAGTATAGCGATGCACGGTTGTAAGGCGCACCGTGGTCCCAAATGTTCGCCTTAGATCCGTGCATTGCTATATTAGTCATAACAATAATCCGGTTTTATTATTTCAATGCAACCAGTAATCGAGTTACTTCTGATCATTGTGATTTTTAACGTTCTTTTCTGAGTCCAAACTGGTAAACATTTTCTGGCAAAAATGTATAATGAACGAAGTTCTGGAATGATAAGCATCAGCAAATGCTAAAAGTTGTAAGTCTGTACCTCGTTACCAATCCAAGATACAAACATGTAAGAAAAAGTATAATTCTGTTCATAGTACGTTGTACTTATGACTTAAACCTGATGTTATTTGCTAATAATTTAACAGAGTCATGATTTTATTCACGATGATGCAGTTTGTAAACTTCCACCACGAAATAGACCAGCTCGAAGCTCCTCGCTATCACGCTTTGATATAAGTTTTAGTGGATATAATGTTAAGTTAACAAGGACGGGTTACAATAAATATATTTTGCATTAATACCTTTTTGTACATTATTAAATAGTCCGTACATTGGGTCATGTTTCGCTATTTTCAAGCTTACTATGTTTTCTGTTGTTACGACAACAATACAAATATTGATTAAATGTATATAACAACATACTGTTCACCTTACTTATTACCATTCAGATATTTGTTTCTATAGGCAACACAAAAAAGTTACGGGTCTTCCCTCGTAAGAGATAAATGATTATAACTTCAGGTAAAAATTAAATGCATGGAAATTAACTTATTCTACCGCAGAAGCCTTTGTTGCAAGGCAATGGGAGGATGCGTACTTTTTTTTTTAATATCCTCACTATTGTTAATATTATTCGTGGCCCGAGAATATACATGCATTGAAGTATTCTGAATACTTCAATCATTGCTGATATTATCAAAGAAAACACGAAACATTCATTCTTTCTGTGGTTCAGTTTGGACCTGCGCCTAAAATAGGGGTCGCACAAATTTTCCCTATGTTTCGCTTCGAGTGCTTCGTTAAAAGTGGCAAGAAGGCTTTGTAGTATTCAGTGATAACATTTACCATAATTGGATAAAGCAAGCAATTATATTGTTTGCCATATTTAATTTCATTGCGGTTAATTAAAAGGGAAAGAGTATGAATAGATTGCATTCTCGAGAGTACAATCTTATCG
This sequence comes from Holcopasites calliopsidis, assembly GCA_023838395.1. NCBI lineage: Eukaryota > Metazoa > Arthropoda > Insecta > Hymenoptera > Apidae > Holcopasites > Holcopasites calliopsidis. The sequence continues at coordinate 494,245 of JALHAQ010000042.1, forward strand.
TGCGCTCGTAATTGCACACTTGCGCATTCAGAGGTCCCATTATTTTTCTTGTCCCTGCATTTATATAGGTGAAACGTCTTTCTGTTCGTCGGCAGCCAACTAAATTAACAGCCGTGCATTTTGCCGCAAAGGGAGAATTTGTATTGCGGTCAATTTGACGTTTAATTATTGCAACGTTCGTTACGTAAAGGCTGGAGCGGCGGAGAATGAATTACAATCGTCCTTAATGATTTATAACACCTGTTGCAATCTGAAACAAACCCTTTGTTCAATCGTGCAAACCCAATCCTATTTCTTATTCATTATTACCGAACTTTTTCGAAGAAATATTTTCCCACCAAACCTCGTACCGAATTCTACACGAATTAAGGGGGGGGGGGTGGGGGTGGAGAGAAGGAATAACACGAGCTCAGAGGAGGCCAAAGTTCGTCTCTTAATCGGTGGCTATCTTTACCGGAATTCGGCCAAGTAGACGTGCCGTCGTTTTGGAGCGTCTCCGAGATTTTCGCTCCCGTTCCTCGCTCGTGCACTCTGTTTGTTATTATTGGAATGGCCATCTCTTCGCGTTGAGAGGGCTGCCAAATTTACCTGACACTCGACCAGGTAATTAGAACTTCCTCTCGCGTGCTCTTTCTGCGATGGCCTCGCAACAGCTGAGAATAAAATAAAACTCCCCCCTGATACGACTTTCTCCCTTGGAACCGCGCGACCTGCAAGCGTGTATTTTCTTTCTACATTCCCGGATCTTCTATGATAGACAGCTGGATTAAAAATCGGTAACTCAGCGTTAGGAGGGTGGTTCGGGAACGATTCATTCAGCGGAAGTTTATTTTCGATCTTCCATGGATTTTTCTCGCTTCCTCTTTTACCGCGAAACGCGCGTACCTCCGTTTTATTGACCCAGATTTTAGTCAACAGGTCGAGGAAATTCTTTTGGCGAGTTTTATCAATCCTTTATTGAAAGGGGTTTAATAATTAGTCGACGTATTCTACAATTATTCATGAGCCGATGAATAAAATCAAAGTATTCTCTAATAAATATTTCCGTATAGAACAAGTCCATGCGTTATCCGATAAATGCATTTTTTGTTACAGCGAACCGACAGAAGGTTCAGCCAATAGTCACGTCGAATCGCGCGGAGGGCAAAGATGTTCGCGCGAGCACGTTGCCACGAAGACGGGGGGACATCAGCCCGGTCGTCTCGTCGACGCCGCAGGACAGTCCCAATCGCCAAAGTCCGAGAACGTCGACGCCCAGCGTCGACAGCGCAGTCGGATCCGCGGAAGGTCTCGGCGTACCGCAGACCGGAACTGTCGAGGAAATTCGCCCGAGGAGCGACGGTTCCGACAGTTTGGCAACTTCCAGTGCCCTCACTAGTCCGGAACCACCAGTTCCGGAGATCAACGAACCGCGGCTCGATCTGATACAGGCCGATGTACCTCCCATCGAAATTGTCTCGTCCGAGCCCGTTTTTCCGCTGGTCGAAGGCTCAACGATCGAGGAGACCGTGCCGAAGGGTGAGTGAATGAAATAATGAACATTTTTGTCACTCTTCACTTCCGAGGGCTGCTTATTTTAATAGATCACGTAATAATCGGATGATCGGCGGAAGAATTGATTCCGAAGCAGAACAAATTACTTTTGGTCAGACATTTGTATCATACCAATTCAATTCTTCTCAAGTTCTCACATTATTGATTGACGTTTGGTCAAATTTATCGTAACTTTTATATTAACTTCATTGAATTATAAATGTAATAATATAGAATAAATTATTCCAAAGCGCGCGAAGAGGAAATGGTCCTCCAACACGGGAAACAATTCGTTTCTGTAGCGGTAAATTATTACTTGGCCGGTTCGGTCGATGAAAATTGGCAACGTAATATTACTAACTTGTAAATCCGACTTTATCCGTGCCAGGATCGCACCTTCACCGATTCACCGTCGTCTCGTGCTCGATACTTCGATAGTTCATTTAGCGCGGCTTATCGTATTCACGTATCTTAATAAAGAACTTGCGGCGCGAAAGATCGGACAACCCTCCCGGCGTTTAATTATCGGACGTCCGTTGACGCGTTCATCGAAGCATCAGAGCGGCAAGGAATTAGGAATCGTTCGCCGAAAATTGGCCGCGGCGATCGAATCGAAGCGGGCGAAAAGATTTCGCCTGTCTCAAAGCGGCGAAGGGTAAGGGAAGAAGAACTATTTTCGGTGCCGTCGACAGGAGTACTGGTGCAAAGGTGCACAGCGAGTTTTCACTTTATTCCGCGTGCCACTATTTTCGGAACTGCTGAATGCCAGGGTCGAAATAGAAATTTCAGCGTCATCGGGAGCTCTGTCCATCTCCATTGATGATTTCACGCCCGCCCGGTCGTGTCTGAAATTTTCTGAATCTAACGATCGTTCGATCACGTTGATCCGTTGACCTATCACGGCGATAAATTTACTTCTACATTTCTTTAAGCGGAAACTGTGCGTTGTAGTTGTCTGTTACTCAACGGATCGTCCCGTGTGAATCGGTACTAAATTGTACTTGCACAAAGCAGGAAATACAAAGGGAAAAAACTAGCAAATAATTGCTTGAAAACTACATAGAGAAACTACTTACACATATAGGGAAAGTGTTGTACTTCGGATCGGTCTGTTTCTCGGTCAGTAGAACATTAGCATTTGCCCTGGTTGATTTTTTATCACACACATTGGCATAGCGACATATTGTTTCTCCCCATAAATGGCAGTAAAAGAAATTCATTGTGAGATGAACGTGTGCTTTCGTTTAAGCGTTTTTCAAAGTAAGTTTAGCGATGCACGCATGTAAGGCGTACCGCGGTCCTAAATGTTCGCCTTAGATCCGTGCATTGCTATATTAGTCATAATGATAATTCTGTATTATTACACCAATGCAGCTAGTAATTGATTTACTCCTGATATTGTGATTTTTAACATTCTCTCCTGTGTCTAAACTCGTAAACATTTTCTGGAAATTTATAAGCGTCAGTAAATTCTAAAAGTTGTACCTTGGGTCGTACTCAAATCCTGTACCTTGGACCAATACACGGTACAAACATGTGGGAAAAACAGAGTATTTAATTTAGTCCATAGTGTATTGTACTTATTATATAAAACTGATGTAATTTGTTAACGCTTCAATGTTTGGATTTTTATTGATCACACAAAAAAGTTCGGGAACGCAACGCAAAAGTTGGACCGAAGTGCAACACCTTCGCCTATACAATTTGCAATCTCTTCCATGTGCAACGAGGTTCGCAGATTACTTAAATTTAAATAATCCAGTAGACGAAAGAATGCATTTTCTTTGATTCTCCCGGCTTTGCTTTAAATACCTGAATGAAAGCAAATCGCTTTTAATAGAAAGCCGGATGGAGCCTCACGAAGTGATAATAACACCACCACCGGAGGAGCCGCGATTGAGTCAAGCGAGCGAGGGCAGCGAAGCACCTAGCGAGGCACCCTCCGGGGCGTCGTCGCCGTCGGGTAAAACGCGGCGGTACCGCGGAGACACCAGCAAGAGGAGGAAAGGGGTGTACATAACTCAATGGCCGGAATCCTTGGACACCGACAGGAACAAGCTGTCGGCTCAGAGCAGCGAGGAGAGAGACGAGCCACCTGCGACGCCTAGCGACCTCTCCGACTGCGAGGGCCACACGCCTAGAAGGTAATACGAGAATCGGGGCTGGTATATCGGAATAGAATGCGAATAGCTCCAAAACGTCTGCCTGCACATGTGGAATGAATCGCCAGACAGTGTCGCCGTTTTGCTTAAACGTATCCTATCTTCGTTTCATTTTATTTAACCCTTAGCAACTACGGAAGGTCGCCGAGACTGTTACGAAATCACTCGTCAACGCATTTGCTATTGTGTAATCAAGCTCGGATCTTTTTGTTATTAATTTATGTACTGGGTGTAAAGAAATTATATGTAAACACCACCGCAGCGTGATTCTACACCTTCGAATCGGTGGATATTTGTAGAGAAATGCTCGTACAAAATTGTCCTTGACCTTGAAAATTAAGGTCAAGTTTTTTGTTTGTCCTATGGGATTCTATTCATCACGAGGGCAAAAAGTTCCAAAGCAATCATGGGTCGCAACACAACCGTTTTCTCGGAAAATAATGTTAAACGTGGCATTAGTTTGCACGGGTTAGAGCGGGAGAGCCGAGAGCATCGACGGCCGACGCGACGCGCTGCCCGACCTAGCGTCGCGAAAGGAGCGTAACACTATCTTCCTCACTTTCTCTCTCCCGTTCTAACCCGTGATAATCAATGGAAAATATTAACATTATTATTGAAAGAGAACGGTTGAGATCCGACCCTTGGTTCCTCTGACACTTTTTACCCTCATGATGAGTAGTATCCCATAGGGCAAAAACAATTATGACCTTAATTTTCAAGGTCAAGGACAATTTCGCGCGGACTTTTTTTTCAATAATGTCTGAAGGTGTAGAATCACGCAATGATGGTCTTTACCTATAATTTCTTTACACACTGTACAAAGCATGAGCAGTCGGACTTTACTTATATTCGGTACCCCTATTTACTGCCGCTGAAAGCAATATGGCGATGTCGTAAAATTAATCAGGCGTTAAAAATTGAGACGTTTAATGGAAAAAGGGCACATACATCTAAATGCCACCTCGAGAAAATGAGCTTCAAAGTTTTCATTGTGGTACTATTTAATAAAAAGTTGTGCAATCAAATCGAATTTACTTTTAAGCATGTAGAAACATGTACTTAATACATTATGATAATAGCAATTATGATTTGAGGATGATATGCGTTTGTGTTTATAAATTTTAGCAATTGGTTTATGTGCCCTTTTTGCATCAAGCGCCTCAATCACATCTGTAGAGACCAAAAATAAAGAACCAAGACCAGACAGAAGGAAGATGACGATTCAATCCCCAACAATGTGTCGGCTTCCATGTTTTGGTCCTGATAAGTGTAACTGTTAACGCATGTCTAATTTTGCCACCTCATTATAGCGATTTGTGAAATCTGCTATAGAAGTTGCATAAGCTTCAGCGTGTAGTAGTTAAGGGTTAACTATAGAACCTCCTTTTTGATTGCACCAGCGCGAACAGTCGCAACGTGCACGATCCAACGTTCTCTTCCGTTTAGGTACAGTAAGAGGCCACTGCGTGGTCCTTACGGGCAAATGCTCGAGGCAGAAATGGCGAAGCCGCGGGCCACGGATATCTCCCTCGAGGAAGGTCTTCGTCCGCGGAGGAAAGTTTCCGCGAATCTTTCGTACACCGCGAGCTCGAATAACAGCGGCTCGGAGCCGCCTACACCTTGCCATCATAGAACTACTTCCAGCCCGAGCAAACTGGAGGGTCTCCCCGGACCTAGTCCCGAGCTCCTCGCTGAACTACTTCGAGGATCCTCGGAGAGGGTGGCTCGTGCACCAGCGCATCGAAATGTAAGTGGAACGAAATTTCATATGAAATACTTGGAGGCAAGATTCGCTTGTGCAAGGAGGGAGATGGGGAAGAAACAGCAATTGCTTGAATAGAGACGAAGAAGGGAGGTGGATGAAATCAGAAATGTATCAGGCGTTTGATGCGATGCGAACGAAAGTTTGAGCCGTTAGTTGAATGAAGATAAAAACAAAACGCTTCTCGATTGGGGCTTGCTGTAGAAACTTTATTATTTAAATTATCCCTTTGCAAAATACGTTTAAAACAGATTCGCCGTTCTGTTATAATTGTACTTTTACACTCAACGGAAATTCACGCAGAACACACGCTCGGCAAGCATGAAAAAAAATAGCCAACATATAAATTGGCTATTTATTTGGAAAGCTTTGAATAAAGTATAATTGCACAAGTGATAATCGCGTTTCGTGTAAAGCGTGCCCACGGACGATGCAATTACCAGCCGATCGGTGGATCGATTAACGAGCGGACAACAGTGAAAAAGAAAGCCGAGGAAGGGCCAATGCTCTCGGACGAGTTAAGAACAACGCGATTGATCTTATCGCGGTGCTGTATCTCTGGCGGCCTCTTCGGCGATCTGCCTCGCCGCTTCTAACAATCTGGAGATGAATTCGAAACGAAGGAACGGCACGCTTTGGTAATCCCCGAGTGCTATTGCGCTTCAAAATCATTTTCTCTTTAGGCCACCGCTCTAAATGCCCAAAACTCGCGTCAGATTACGAATCGGCTGCGAATCACAATATCACAAAGGAGGAAGAGGAAAATCTGTCTCGAGTGATTCAGGGGAGGCGACTCCAGATTGGCGACAGAAACGTAATCTAATAATATAATGTTCGGTCATATTTCTGGGATGAGTTGTCGGTGGTTTGGCCAGTGCACTCGAGGCTAACACAGCGTCCCCTTGATTCTGTCACAGCGGGGGCGTGCACGAGGATATTCCTGGCCTTAGGTGTCGTACCTGGGGACCGATCGTTCTTTACCGATCCGGACGGAATCCGTCCGCTAACGCGAGCTTTTTTTACGCGATCCGACCTTGCCCGATGCACACTGACAGATTAACTAAGTACAGCGTGTAACAAAAAGATAGGTCCATTCGAACTTTCGGTCATAACTCTGGAGCTAGTTAATCGATTCTGCTGAACGTCACATCAGCATATAGCCTAAGCGCTAGGAAGTATTCGTGTAAAATTCCATCTTAATGCAGTGCCCCATTTTCGTACAGTAAACGTTTATTTGATTTTTGTCAACTTGCAATAGTAACGAAATGATTGGTCCACTTGCAGAGAAATATAACTTTAACCAAAACACCTTACCTCGAAGAAAACAACGTCTTCAGTAATTTATAGGTCTTCCAGCTCTTTTTATTAATGAATTCAACATCCTTGTCGCTGGTTCAGCTAGATTTTTCAGTTGGTTCGGAGTAACGGTATTCCAGCCCTTATTGTCGCGGTTTTCAATTCGGTGACGCTACTAAATTGCTGACAATGTCACGTGCAAGTTCGTCCCAAAGATTTTCGATGGGGTTAATAAATCAGAAGGTCTTGCTGGCCAAGCAAGAGTGCTGATTAGAGGCCAGGGTTGCGTTACTCCGAAACAACTGCAAAATCTAGCTAAAACAACGACGAAGAGAATTTGCAAGAAAAGGCGGTTGGAAACGTATACTTTGCTGAAGATGTTCGTTGTTTTTTAAAGTTAGAATGCTTTAGTTTGTTCAAACTTTTGTTTCGCCGCAAGTGCACCTATCATTTTGTTACACATTGTATGCTCAACACGAAACGGTGGGAGTTCGATCCTGCTATTGTGAAACGTCGCTTAAAGTTTACAATCGTTGGCGACTATTTTCAGCTGAACCGCTTTTAGTTTTCAGCCTTTGGTGAACACAGTGAAAGTCAGCCCGCGGTGCATTCTAAGGTTTCGTTACTTTTGCTCGTAATCGTCTGCGAGCGGTACTTTAACGAGACGGTCGTATAAGACTTTCACAGATTTCGCGCAGATAATGAAACGGATTAAATCTTAGCCGTTCTCGAGCTAGCGCATCGAGCATTTTACAAAAATGTCTCGCGAAATTGCCATTTCATCGGCGTCTCTTTGTGCTGAGCGAGGGATATTACCTAACGGCAGACGGATTGGGGCATCGACACGCGGTTGAGAAACAAGCGAAAATAGATTGCCTCCTTTTTGGAAGAGGCATCACGCGTGTTTATCGTGACTAGCGTCCGCGATACAGATTGACCGGTGGTGAACGGAAATTAGTCATGCGGGAAAGAACGCGGCTCGTGTCTGAAGGAAAGCGGGGTCATTTGTGACACGGAACGAAAAACGTTTCCCAAGGTTTTCCCGCGAAAGCTTTCGAGGAACTTGAGGAATCAGTGGGGAATTTTGAATGCATCTTTGCTACAGTAAGTATGCAGTACACTGAAAAATATGCTCTGGGTTTGTTACCAGAATATCTTACCAGGGGTGGGAAACAGTCATGATATCTGTTCCGGTTCTTGAAACAGTTATGAGAACAGTTATTATAACAGTTATGGATTATATCGGTTCTATCCTATATCTATCACGGTTCCGGTTCTACAGAACTGATATAACATCAATATAATGTCTACTATGAACCCGATAACTGTTACGATTGTTGTATCATTTGGCTGATATTACAACTGTTATAATATCGACTGAGAACATAACTGTTATAACCTCTCAACTGTTTTAAGGTTATTCCTGGTTCTTTAAAATAGTTTTAACAGAGAGAAAATCGGTAAGATTACAAGGATTACGATATTGTATCGGTTTCATAACTGTTCTATGATGTTATCTTTTGAACCGTTTCAACGCCTCTATTTTACACACAAAATTGTATGAAACGTTTACGAGAACAAATTGTCTTGACATGAAAATCAAATTGGAAAATGCGAAAATGCGTGAAAAGGTTCATGAAAATAATTCTCACTCCTGTGTCCACGAAAATACGACGTGTTGCATTATTACGCGCGGACGTATAGAGTTTCCAGCGGAAAGATCGCTAAGGAAATGTACAAACTAACAGCAGGACGAAAATAACAAGCCTCTAGATAAACAAGGATATTTTCAGCCGGTGCTTTATCTATCTTCTGATGTCATCGGTTTTAGGTTGTTATTGCGTGGATTTCTAAAGCTTTCATGAATGAATCGCGAATCTTAGAATGCCAGAGCGCTGTGACGTTCACGGCGAACGTGACGTCGGAGCCCACGTAGATTCTTGAATAATTTATAGCTATTCCCTGCCTTCATCACTTTGCGTATTCGTTGAAAATCTATTTCCTCCCTTTCGCTTTTTAATTTCACGCGATCGGAATTTGCACGTCGACCCCTGAAAAATATAGTCGAAAAAAAAAGATGGTTGAAATACGCTCGTATCGTATATTGCGATATTTACAGTTAATAAGAACGGATTTTTTTCTTAAATACAGCGATGTTTATCGATTTTACGCGAATGAAATAATTTTCACGCGAAGGCGGGAACATAGTGATATTGAAAAATCTCCACTTGATATATTGATATTTTTAAAATCAAATTTATAAATAACTAGGTGTTAACGAGTAATTTTCAAACAAACGCCGCGATATGCAAAATTTGGATAGCAAGCAAGCAACGCCAAATAATTTTCGTTCGCAAAGTTGTAATATGGAGAGGTTCATACGTGCAGGCTATTAAGAAGCACTTGGTGGTTCGTGGAAACGAAAAGCATGAAAAGCAGACCCCGCAGAGGCGGTTCGATAAACGCGAATGAAATGCCCGAAAATTGCGAGCCTGTGAGTCGCGGCCACAACGGCGCAGACTAAACAAGCGTCCTCGAAATAAATATAGGGCACAGAGCGTTAAAAAAAAATATATAATAATTCACGGACCCATGCAACGTTTCGCAATAAAGCAGCGGAGCTATTCGAGCATCGATTTTTTGTTTTCGCATATTCATTTCACACCGATGAAATTTTTCGTTTATATTGTCCCTTTGACACGTTGCAAGGACAAAGGGTGCAAACGCGTTATGAAACGGGGTTCCTTTTGAAAAGTTGACTTTAACGTGCTATGGCTGCACAGAAATAGGTTTTTCAAACGCCAATTAAGATTTGCTTCTTTAACGAATAAATAAATCTAAGTTAACGTTGCGAATCGTTCGTTGCATCCTGGCAGGCGAACAATTAATAAGGTAATACTGATAGTAAACGATTAATAATAAAAGATTAATCAAGTTCGCTATACTGAATAGGAGCTCTATTATTATTAAAGTGTATTTTTATTCATCTTTGCCAGACTAAATAATCCCCGTACATAGAAAACTATTTTGCATTTTCGCGTTAAACGTTACCCAAAAAGATGGATATGCTAAATCGGAGCTCTATTAATTATTATCAAAGTGTATTTTTATTTGTCTCTGCTAAACTAAATAATCCCCGTACATAGAAAACTATTTTGCATTTTCGCGTTAAACGTTACCCCAAAAGATGGATATGCTAAATCGGAGCTCTATTAATTATTATCAAAGTATATTTTTATTTGTCTCTGCCAAACTAAATAATCCTCGTGCATAGAGAGCTATTTTGCATTTTCGCGTTAAACGCTACCTCAAAGATGGCTTGGTGTCAAAGGAACCTGTTAACGAGAGACAGGGAGATCCCTGCAGAGAGAAATGAGATATTCCCAGTAGTCACGCTGTAGATATAGTCAGCCGCGCGCTAATTCGGTCTGGCGCAGGTGTAACTTCCGCTGTCACCGAAGAGACCTGTTGAAATATTCGTGTTCATAGATTTCCTAGAACCTACGCTGCTAAATTATGCATTTCTATTAAACAATTTACCGTAAACATATGACTCCAAGTATATAGGGTATGTAATTCTAAATATACGAGCCGTAACTGGTGGTACGACCGGACTGGAAGTGGTTCCACGTGAAAAAGGTAGTCGAAAATGTAATTTTTTTTTCATTTGTGGCTTCTTTTTCGAGAAAGTCGGCTTTAATCATTCTTTTATTATTTTATTATTATATTTATTTTTTTTATATTTCATACATGCTGGCTAATATCTTTGTTCATTTTTTCATTAGGCGATTGTCAATTCACAATAAACATAATATTATACATGTAATCCGCGATAACATTGTTCAACATACATTAAATTCAGATAATGTTTATTTCTTTGTTATACAAAACTGAAGAAGGTATTTCGTGTTTGATAAACTTCATTGTTTTAGAAGTGATTCAACACGTTTATCATCGTGTTGAATCGTGCTGTATTTTCTACTGGATTCTGGTGCTTCACTTTATTAATCAATAGAGCAATTTCTTACTTTAATTACTACATGAGTGCGGGTCATGTAAATCTTTAAAATCGATTTTGTCGAAAATGGAGCCTCAAATGGGAAAACTTTATTCTACATTTTTAACTTAGTTTTTTTACGTAATATCACCCTCTGCCCGCACGTATCATCAATCACAGGACACCCTGTATATGCCCTCCTTTCATACTAAACAATATGTACGCGTACAAGTATCTGTAACATAACATTTAATTTTATGAAAGATTTCACAATTTCTTCCCACTTCCCTTGATAAGCCCACTATAAAATCTCTTCCTCAAAAAAAGAAAACATTTTGTAAGACGTAACGAGTGCGAATGCAGCACTTCGTCAAATTATAAAAAGCGACAGTAGTGTCTCAATTTCTCTCAGAATCCCGAAAAGGGTGTTAATTTCCTTATCCGCTATCTCGATCCCGAACTCCGATAACTCAACAAAGAATCCTCCCTTCTAAATAGAGCATTACAAAATTCCAGCTCAGTGATTCTCGAAAATATTCGGACACTCTTCAAAACAGGATAACCTTTTTACAATTGGACCAAACGATTTGACCTTTCGCAAAAAGATAGAAGTTTACTAGATATCTTGTTTCATTGTTCTGAGAAAAACGGAATTTTCGCAGTTATACAACAATTAGTGAAAGTCATCTTTCTAAACTTTTTTATATGAGCCTATAATGAAGATTAAAAAATGCCTTTTATAGGTCCGAGCAAGGCATACAGAAAATTTCATCCAAATGGGTTAACATTTCTCGAAGCTGTAAATGTTTAAAGATCGCAAAAGAAAATCGTAGAAATCGGTCGAAATCAGCGACCTTTGGCCCTGTTCAACGATTTTTAAACGTTTACAGCTCCAAGCAACGTCAATCGATTTGGATGAGATTGTCAGGGTGCATATATCTTGCTTGGATCCATAAAACACATTTTCTTACATTTTCATTCTAAGCTCAGATAGAAAAGTTTAAAAAGATGAATTATAACTAACTTAAAATTCCGATTCTTTTTTCAGAACGGCGCAAGCAGGATAATTAGTCCTTCGATGTTTCAGCGAAAGCTTAAATCGTTCGGTCCAGTCGCAAAAAAGTTATTCTGTCCCGAAGAGTGTCCGAATAATTTCGGGAGTCGCTGTACGAATTCCGGCCGGCTGTCGTTCCTCCGATCCGCGCACCCGCTAGCTTCGGAAACACCGTCCGCGATCCGGCGTCGTTTCACGCTGCGATAAAGCGTAAACACGCCGGCATGTGCGTTCCGTGAAACCGGCGGCGCTTCCACGGGCAAGGTTGAGCGAGATCGTGGCCGGGGGTGCCTCGGTGGTTCGCGGAAGCGCGATTGTCATGGCGATCGGCGAGGCGGGCCGCACGGCGATGGCGGTGCAAGGTCGCCCGCCACGAGCTTGCATTCCTGGGACAAGGTCGCACGCGGCGAAGCTCCTCCGAGCAGGATGGACAGGATACGCGGGGCGCGCGCGTGTAATCCACGTGAGATCGGTCGCGCCGGCGTCCTGGACGCGAGCCGTCCGCCTCTCTTGCTCCGCGGAGCGGTAGCCTCTATTCTCTTGGGCATCGATCAGCCTTCCGGCCGTGGTCGTGGCTACGACCAGTCGCCAGTTTCAGGCGTAACGCAGTGTCTCGCTGGCGCACCGCGTGAAAGCTCCGACCACCGAGCCTCCGGGGAGTTCGCACTCGGAGATTCGTCCGGCTACTGTCACGTGTGAGTCCTCCGATCGGGATCGGCCGGTAGAATGCGGCCTACGGTCGACTCGTCGCCTCTGTGACTCGCGGCACGACTACGATGTTCTCGATAGAAACGTGGATAACGCTCTCTATGACGTTCGTTTCCGTTCCGCGAGCTTTTTCGGTGTCCCCGTGATCCAGCTCCCGTTAGATCGTCACGTGTGAGCCTCCCGAGATAAGCGGCGAGGACGCGCCAATCAACGGGAATCGCTTGGCAGACCCGTGGGGTCGTAACTAATTTTTCAAGCTAGGAATGGGGGCTAATCCACTGTTAGAGGAACCGCGGATTTAGGAGATTTAATCGACTATTGTTGCGGTCTGAGTTGATAGCAGTAAAGGAATCAAGCGTTTGTACGGAAGAGAATACTATTCAATTATTTTCTCCGTCGATCAGTAATTATCAATGATTAAAATATTATACGGCCTTGATCGAATTGTTGCCAGCATCTTTTAATAATATTACGAGAACCCGTTGTAACTGTACGTATATTCTCTGGTGCATCACGTAAGCTCGGCCACCTTCTATTTATTCTCGATTCTATTCGTATCGCTGTGCACCGCTTGCATCTCATAATCTAAGAAACGAGGAAAATTATCGTATTATTGCCGACCGCTCTGCAGAAATAGCGTTGCACCGCGTTGTAATTCGATACGATAGAAAACGTCCGAAATGCTTATACCAATTGCTAGCGACATAACCCGATCATAGCGATCGAGCTGGAAAAGCTTAATTGCCTCACTTTAAATCCTTTGACGCCGCATTAAATAAAGTGCATTATTCCGCTGATACGCAACGAAAGTGGTGACGGCCAGAAGCTGACAGCTAAATCATAATTTGATCCCTATAATAATTGCTGATTAATAGAAGTAATACTGAACGTACCGATGCTAATATTTCGCAAAGGTCAGAGGTCGAAACATGGCTTTGTGTTACATTGCCGTACAGCAGCTTCGAATATTATTCATTTGAATACACCGAAGTTCGCATTATTACAATCAGCGTGAACTCGAAGCTTAGTTATAAAGTATAGTCGTTGGGTCAATACAACGATAATCAGGTGGCGTAGAATCGTTTCCCGCTTTTCGATTTTCTTTCATTTGCCGAGCCTTGCGCAGCCCTCAATTTATTCGCGTTCTACATTATTAGATGCTGCGCTTAAAAATTAACTCTATGTGAACGAAATCGAGTGCTTCCCGTAGCGTTGTGCAGATACCGTAGTCGACATCGCGAAGAATGCGACGCAGGGTAACAACAAAAAGGTCAAAGAGCGTGTGCTGCAACCTCCCTGCCTCTTAGAAATGCTCCTTAGCCATTCGGTTAAATTGTACTTGCTCAACACGTTCCGTGCCACGTGTACCACCGATGGTGTACGCGCTTACATGTTTATTTAATGCACTAAAAACGCCTCGGCACGGAACGCGTTAATGTCAAACAGGTGGTAGAGAAAAGCTTCGTTCAATAAACTAAAAAAACCACCTAGCTGCATTTCACTTGGTTTTTTTTTGTTTCTGTCCCTAGTTTATATGCTCCCCCTCTCTGTTTTTTTTTTACAAGAAAACAACAGAGCTGTAAAATACTTTGAGCCCTGCATCTTCGATTCGCCTTCGATTGGATCAGGCCTCGAAGCCCGCACTCGTATGTAATCGGTTCGGTAATCATACGGCGTAGCCGTGCTCCTCGGAGGGAAGAAGGGAAAGCTTTAGTGGGAAAAAGATGGAAAAGGGAGCTTGCAAGCACACGAGGGGGGGCCTGAGTCAACTAGCTAAATATAACGTAGCGTGGAATAACGGTGGTACAAGCACGACGTGTTCGACGTATGATCAACCAGCTCGAGGTGTGAAAGCTCCGCGTGGAAACGCCGAAACTCGCCGGGGCGCACGGCCGGTGGCTTTTAAAGTTGCACTACCGAATCCCACGCCGGCGAGAAGCTTGTACAAACATCGTGGAGCTTTCACCTGCGACCGGATCGATTGATATTGCGCGTCTACGTCGAAACAAATATTTCACTTTCGATGCAAATCTTGGTGGATAATTCTTATATCATATTTTATTCATTGATATTGAAATTGCTTCGCTTTACTTTCGTCCGAGCTTTTGATCGTACGTTATTTTCAGTAAAGCTTCCCTATGTTTCATGTTTTATCAAGCTTCTATGTTTAATATCCTTATTTAATGATTAATCTTCTTCGTTAATAATAAGAAAATGTTAGAAGCTGCGGGATAAAACGACGTCGCCCGCGGTTGATAAGGGGAACACTCTGACGCGAAGGAGAAGCTCCTTTTTCTCGCGTGGTTGGCTTTTCCGATATTGTAACTCTTTCGCGTTCGTGAGCGGACGTAACTTTCACGCGATTCGCGGTATTTTTAGTGGGACGCGGGTGCCCCGTTTAAGGGGATCGCGTGAACGATCCCGCGCGGCTAGTTCGAGAAATACGGAAAGCTAGATCGAGGAAAGAATTATTCTATTTTCGTATACCGTTACGTACAACAACCAATGTAACTTTATACGAGACCAGAACTTTATAATAACATTAAATTCCTCTGCACAAAATTCGCGAACAAATAGGTAAGGGTTTTCATCCTGCTGAAACTTGAACTAAGAAAATCTTCTTTCCCGTCGGTTTTCTGGAAAAAAGAAAGAAAAGTGAAACTGTTGGACTAACGTTAAAGACTTCGACAAGAGCGGACGAGAGTTTTCCGAAAGCAACGATCAGTGACATGCCCCGAATTAATTTGCCCCATTAGCAAACTTTTCAATCTCGCTAATCAGGTTTCACCATCGCTGTCGCGATCGCGGAGCGTCGTCCAACGATCGACATGGGACCCCGATGCGTGGAATCGAACTGATATGCGCTCAGGAAATTCGAATACCTTCGAGGGACCGGCAAAGGCTGTAGAAGAGGATGACGATGAACGCTGATCGCAAGCTCGTCAGCCAGCCGTCGGTGGACAGCGAAAATAACGAGCGTGTCAGCGCAGACCGCGTGGGTAGCTTTCCCTTTCGCGCTTACACCAACTCGACCACCTATTAAACGTTGCGTACTCAGTACAACCCGCGCGCGCATTGCGATCGTCGCCGCGCTGTTCCTGTCGGCACTACTTTTCATTTTATGCTACGCGACGGAATTGAAGGGTCGCAGAAGCTCGACCGAGAAATTGTCGATGCTTGAACTGCTGTCACTTCGTAAACGAAAATCGTACAACAATCTATCCAGGCTCATTTTAAAGCTTGAAACCTCTACTTCAACGATCTGAAACCTGATTTTTTTGGCAGATAGTCTTTTGTTGTAGAACGCAATGAGAAACTACGATCGATATATTTTTTCGCAAATTCGAAAGACTGTACAAAGTTTGAGAATTTTTTTTTGGAATTCTAGTTTAGATGATTTTGTGGGGGAAGCCTCCCTTTTAAAATGAGCGGAGGTACATTGATATACGATTTTTTTTTCACCGTTTTATCGCATTTCAAACGAAAAGTGCGCCGACAGATTTCACTCTGTTTTGCAACAAAAAGCAGTTGCGAGAAAAGAATCAAGTTCAAAGCTGTTAAAGCAGAGGCTTCGCGCTTTAAAACGAGTCCAAGTAGATCGTTGCACGATTCTTTTTTCTACAGTTATAACAATTCAAACATCGACAGTTTTGCCGTCGATATTTTGCGATTCTTTAATTTCATCGCGCACTGCATATTGGCTGTTTTACATGAATTGGTCGACGAACTGGTGAATGCACGGTTCAAGAACCGTGTTTGCTGTTCCATCTATGCAGTTCATTCTGTCTGTAATGAAATTGCACTTTATTGCTTGCCCCCGCGGAAGATGCGTAGGAGGCCGGATAATCCGTAACGAAAGGAAACAAGTAGGCGCTTTCGGTTGGAGACTATAAGTGGAAAGAAAGTTCGTCTGTGCAGAAATTTCATTAACGACGTCACTTGTTGAAAGCATATTTTTATAGAAATTATTTTTTCTATATAAAGCAGGCACGAGAAAATTTATACCTTTTTTCTCAATGAAGAATTTTTCAATGGCTTTTCAATCTTTTCTTCGAATAGTTTGAACATTTTTTTTTACTACTGTGTTGAACCTTCGCAAAGAATCTTCTTCTAAACGCACATTTGTGCTTCTTGGGAAAGAATTACTTTCCGTTCCTCGTTTCAATTTTTACGGTAATAAAAAGAAGAGCATGGAATACAACACAGGAGAATATTTGGTGCACCATTGGCGATATCTTAAAAATGCTGCAGAGACACATTTTGACAATGACTAGCAAGTGGAAAAAAGAAAAGAGTAATGTTTTTATGTCATATCTCGGTGGCGCCAGTGCTTGTGCCATAATCGCAGGTCGCGATGCAGTTGAAAACCAGGGCGTCTTACGTATTACGCAATGGGAGACAGATTTTCTCGTAACGAGTGTTGTGGCGATATTGGAGAACACGTGAGCAACTGCACGTGGTGTAACGATACATGGGCACGTGCGATCTTTATCACGAGACGGTAGGATCAACGTGAATCTCTATCTCCCGAACAATTAATTGTTCGTAGCTTGATGAAACGGTCACATTGACAGGGATCTGCGTTGTATTAAAGCCGAAATGATTATCGAGATTTTTATAACGCATCCTTCGGCGCTCTTGCCCTGGTTCAATTGATTTGAAATCGGTTTTGAAACAGCCTCGTGATATTTTATTATAATTAGTAGATTCACCAGAACGATGATCTAATTAATCCTCTTTATTATGGTACAGATTGATGATTGGAGTATCTGCAATTATCTTATTACTGAACGTTCATCGGTTTTCCAGAGTGTCGAATTGTCCAATTATCTAAGAAATTGAATTTCCGCAAAATGTTCCTGCAATCGTTAATTTTGATCTCCTTCGTTTTTTCTTTCAGGACACCAGGACTCACGTGGTCGTGGAGCTGTACGATACGGAACGCTCGTACGTGGAAGCACTACAAATACTAGTCAATGTGAGTAGAGCAGCCGTTTTAATAAACCTCTCGCAAATCGACGCGATTCCGCTTGCGTGGAATAACGATGCGCGTTTTCGAAATTTGATTTGTGCTTCTGCGAGGAGGCGAACATTGCCTCGCGCGCTCCAACAGTTCGATGAAAATCTGTGACTGTGTCGAAGTACAATACGCCTCGATAGATGTGCGAAGCAACGCTTTTTACACGAAGGCCGTGACGAAGAACGGAACGGCCAGTCGTGGATCACTTTCGTCTCGGATTCCGTTGTTTCCCCAAGGAATGTCGAGCGTCTGCTCGTCGCTCGTGAGACGCAGCTTCTTTTTCTCCAAAAGTTCCTCGATCATTGAAGCCACGGCCTTGTTTCTCGTAAATAAGCTCGTTGCACGTTTATTTACTCCGTTGCAGGCAAGGATTCCACTCGAGTGATCCGCTTCGCGAGCAGCTTCTTAAGTTATGCAGCTACCCGTCTGCGACTTGTTTCCACTAAACGCGCCGCCGCATTACCGATTCTCTATTAAATAGACTAACCGAAATTATACATATTATTTCTTCATTGAAAAGATCCTTCGAGATTTGGAAGAAATCGGTGCGTCGCGTGGAAGGAGAATTGCCTAAAGTTCTTAATGAATTGAAAGTCTCTTAAACAAAGGAGATAATCACTTTTTATATGTATTTTTGTTAGAACTTTCACGGGGAGGTTGAAGGAAGCAGCGTGTGATTTTCGCTTTATTTAATTTCCACGAATTACACGCAACGCCCACGCGTTACAGTTTAATTCCCGGAAGGCAGGCTAAGTGTTCCTCCAGCAATTTTCATCGTTTTCATTTTCATCTTTTTCGCGGATGTCCGTATCCCTTCATTCTTTCTTTTTCCGTTTCTTCGTCCTCTGACATTTGAAGCGGCCGCGTTTGCCACGAGTTCCATCTTCTTAGTCCCGCGTCGAAGGCTGTCGGATCGATAAATAATGCCTGCGATTAGTCCGTCGTAATTACCGAGCCGTCCCTCGGTGCGACGCAATACGATCACGGAAGGACGAGTCCCCGCGAACGGGTTTGCAAACTCGTCCCACGAACGGGACGGAAACCATCGCTGGGCCTCCACCCCTACAGCGGGGCGCGTATTCTCAATTCAATTGTTCAAATCGTCGTTCATTTTTCGACATTAATTAGTATTTATTCAGATGCGTCGCTGGCTTCTTAACTTCTGTAATCATCTTTAAGTGCAGACTTGTAAGGTTCTTCGTGTCCGCTATTGTCCGATTTCTGCTTTATTTTCTGTGTTAAATAGTTTACCAAACACATTTGTTAAACGTTTCATTCAATTCATAATGCAATTTAAAGCGTTACTGCATCGATCCGGCTTTTTCAGCAAATGAGCCGTTTTCTTCGAAAGTGGTGCAAGTATGTTTGATATTATATGGAGATATTTCAGGGTTTGTATTCGACTGGTTTGGAAAATATTGGAACATGTTCATACGCTCATTTTATGCTTTTTTAAATATTAAATTGATTCAAATTCATAATGTGATCATTTAAAAAGTATTAGTTGGAAGAAATTTATACTTTTGGTGACCTCAAATGGACTTTCAAAGTCAACAAAATGTGAAAATCATGCATTTATGAAATATTAAATATGGGATTTCAATTGAATCAAACTAACTTTTTAATGAAATTATGATTAAATATGTCAAAAAAAAAACAAAATTAAACGGCTTTATTTCAATATTTCTTCAGGTAATGCCATTTAAATTATTACAACTTTATATTAGTATGCGCCATTTTTAATTTTTCTCATTATGAGAAAGTTTCGGAAAGTAGCCGTGACGTATTGGAGGAAGTATTGGGTCTGGCATGATGATATGGAGGTGGTAGTATGATATTTTTTAATTTTCGTGGTCTTCGTCGTCCGGAGGATAAATCTATTGTTTTAAACTCCGCATTTTCTACAAATT
Organism: Holcopasites calliopsidis; assembly: GCA_023838395.1. NCBI lineage: Eukaryota > Metazoa > Arthropoda > Insecta > Hymenoptera > Apidae > Holcopasites > Holcopasites calliopsidis. Next base: position 513,687 of record JALHAQ010000042.1, read on the forward strand.
CAGTTTTATACAGGATTGTACATGGTTTATTTATTAAAACCCTTATCCAACGTATCTTTAGCCAATTTACCTCTTCACCATTAGTATTTTTTCGTCTCCTTAGAATTGCATTTTCTAGTGAGTTCGTCGAAACAAAATCATCCCGTTCCATTTCATGTAAAATAAATCTTTTATGTTTTCGGCATTGTATGATGGTGTAGTAGTCTTTAGAAATATACAGTAAATTTTTTTCTTGTGGATGTCTCGATAGTTCGAAAATCGGCATCATTTGGCAGGTAAGAATGTCCAGAATATAAAAAATTTGTAATCAATAATTTCTATGGTATTTTGAAGCCAACTGATACTTCTTTATACTTCCTTATACCCTTTAATACTCTACCATGAATTATATAATTCCAGTGAAAGAACGAAAATGTTCATGTCATTAACAGTGTTGCCAAACATAGAAATGAAGCAGAGAAATAATGTGGTATAATTTTTGAACTAAATAGTATGTCTCTGCAAAAAGTGGACTCACACCACTTTCAAAGTAATTACATTTGCAATTTCATTAACTACGTACATTTATATCGACAAAATTTTGAAAATTTGTAAGGTTTTTCTTCGGGAACTGTTTATAGATAAAAAGCTCATACCAGCTTGCATTCACTGTTATCATCAATTAGCTTTTTGTCAAAAATGTATTTACACCACTCTCAAAGAAAACGGCTCAAATAATCGTTTCTCTTCGCCGGCGCGCCTTACCGTGCGTCAATTTTTCCATTCGACTCGCGTTTCTGAGAGTGTTCCACTCTCTGGACGGCCACGTAATGTCTAGTGAAACAGTGCGTTATAAACTGCAGTCGATAATTATCCAGTCGAGAGTAATCGTCGAACGTCCAGATGATAAAAAAAAAAGTGTTTCAATTGTAAGATTAATATCATTGCGAATAATAGAAGCGATGGTCGGTTTTACCGACAGTTTATTTGTCTTCCGCGTCCCCGGTTTGTATATGCTGGCTGAAATTCATCGACATCCCCCCGCGAGGATTATTAAATTTCTCTTTTTCGATACGCGCGCGGTCAATCGTGACTGGAGGATCGCAACAAATGATCGGGCCGCGTGCTGTGAAACGAAATCGTTGATGGAACGCGCGCGTGCAGCAGATTTATTTCGATGGATGACAAATGGATGAACACACGCAGGCTTCCGATGGTGAGCGCAAGAATCTTCTCTTTTTTTTTATTATAGCTGAATCCGTTGTTGTACCGATCTATTATCAGAGAAGATAAACGTTAATTCTCGTTCGCTTCGTTAACGAGAAACGTTCTAAGAATTTATCTGCCAGACATCAATATTGTACTTTCGTGTGCATCGTCTCCGACGGAAACAGACTTCTATGGAAGTGGAAGATGAGGATATTGAAATTTATGTTAGCCAATGGTGACCTGCAGTGCCTCGGTGCGCAGTGCGTGCTCGTGTCAATTAATTCTCGTCAGAATTTCCATTAAACTCCTCGAACTTTGTACTCCACGCTGTGGATCAGAAATTTCCTATGCGGCAAATTCTCTTGCTACTGTATAATTAATTAAGACGACGTTCGCAGCTTTGCATAAGTGTATTTAAAACGAACACGTTTTCTTACTTACTTGTAATTAATAAATTTGCCATCAACTTCTTTGCAAGCTATTGTCGCTAGCTGATATAATACATACATACGTGCATAAGGTTTGGAACTGTTAGTCCAAAGTCTGGCATCTCTTACTCATTTTTGCAAGTGCTGAATCCCTTGTTATTTGTTCAGAATTTTCACATTTCACGATGTCATAGCTAGATTCTGGATTTTTATGCATTTATAGGAAATTTGAAGGAGCAAAATTGTACAGAATGCACGTGACATGAAAGAATATACAAAATATCCAAATTCTAGTTTTTATAATATCTAATAGACGAAATTTTTTTCCACGGAAGTTCTGGTCTGTTTACTATATTCCCAAACATATCAATTTGGATTATAACTATCTATTCCATTTCGATAAACGAAAGCTTAGAGGATGTATTCGGTTTGCAATTCCAAATTATTCACTATTTTGAAAGTTACTGTACTGCTGGAAACACCTGATGATTCCGAACGTTTGATCGATTGTTTACAGTACGATTTTTTTAAAAACACTTTTGATTATTGGAAAACGTAAGAAACTGTTTTATTTTATCATCCTTTTCAGAATAACAAATTATTCGGCTCTCTTCTTACTTCAGTACTTATTTCTACTGTCACATAGCCCACAGATTCCCGGTATTTTTAATAGAACATTTAACAATGAGCAATATACTATTGTCGAATCACCTGCTAACTTTTAAGGGCAAACACTAATCATAAAATGATACGGATCCATCCAACAATTCATGAAATAACGAAACATATTTTCTTGGTAAGTGGCCTAAGACCATTGCTCAACGCGCTGTACGTTTAAGATCGATTGTAACAAATGCTAACAAACGTTCGAAGAAATGATCGACGGTAACTGGCACAACTGCCTGTTTAATAAATTTGTATTTAACATTTCATTGTATTTCGCCGAGATATACGAGTTGTTCACACTGAAAGCACAGTCTTGGATTTTTCTGCACGGCCTTCAGGCATAATTCAAGGACACGGTTGACCACGAGGTTTATTAAAAGCAGATATTTTTTTACCGATTCGCCGGGAGAATTTGAATTTTGATTGTCATATTTTATAAACATCTCTCGCTCCAAGATTGATCGAAGTGACCTTGGCGATGACCATGTCGCAGAATCTACGATTCTTCGTGTCTCCGCACTGACCTAGAGAAATAATAGAACAAAGGATTTAGAAGCAACAGGCCTGTTTCACCACAGACTCGATTGTCATGCCTGAAGAAATGGCCGAAGAAACTAAAGTTAACACAACCATTAAAACGGTCAACTTTTATGACTTTTCAATTTAAATGAATGGAAAAGATGTACATCATGCAATTTTATTTAAATTTATATTCAAATATTTGCATTACATACTTACATGTTGAAGAAATAGCCGAAGAAACTAAAGTTCCTAACACAACTATTAAAACGGTCAACTTTTTTGGCTTTTCAATTTAAATGAATGGCAAATATGCACATAATGCAATTCTATTAAAATTCATATTCCGATATTTGCATGACATACTTACATGTTGAAGAAATAGCCGAAGAAACTAAAGTTCCTAACACAACTAATAAAACAGTCAATTCTTTTTTGCTTTTCAATTCAAATGAATGGAAAAGATGAAACGTTATGCAATTTTATTTAAATTCATATTCAGATATTTGCATCACATATTTACATGTTGAAGGAATCGTCGAAGAAACTAAAGTTCCTGACACAACTATTAAAACAGTCAACCCTTTTTTGCTTTTCAATATAAACGAATGCAAGAGATGCACATCATGCAATTCTATTCAAAATCATATTCAGATATTTGCATTACATACTTACATGTTGAAGAAATAGCGGAAGAGACTAAAGTTCCTAACACAACTATTAAAACAGTCAACTCTTTTCTGCTTTTCAATTTAAATGAATGGAAAAGATGCACACCATGCAATTCTATTTAAATTCATATTCAAATATTTGCATTACATACTTACATGTCGAAGAAATAGCCGAAGAAATTAAAGTTCCTAACACGACTATTAAAACAGTCAGCTCTTTTCTGCTTTTCAATTTAAATGAATAGAAAAGATGCACATCATACAATTTTATCTAAAGTTATATTCAAATATTTAGCACTTGAGTTAAATCTTAGATCTGAATATTTTATCCCCGAATATTCTAACCAGAAAACCATATCGCATGTTTTTTTAGTAGATGTATCATTTTTGGCCACTTGCTTTTTCATTGTGACAAATTAAATTAATTTTAATAACAGAGTAATGTTATTATTGCATCTTTTATTTTGTCTTATCGTTACATTCGTGCGGCCAAATGGGGCAAAAGGAATGTGCACTATATAAAGGTGATTTTTTAATCAATTATGTTTAAAATATTGTTCAGCTTGCAATCTTATTTTCAGTTCATATTGCCCTAATACATTTAGCACTTTTGTGTCTTTTCTCCTGTTATGCATCGGCAAATGGTACAGAAATCCCCCCAGTGTCCATAAATGGTACATCCTATCCTATATATTGCATTAAAATCCATTAAACCTTTTTGTCCGATCTAATGCAAAAGCTATTAGCACGGGAGTTGCTAAAAATATCCCCAACGCAGCCGTCCGCACTCTTAGAAAGTTAAACATCCGCGAAGCACCTTAGATCCGATCCATCAAGCTCTTCCGTATCCCAGGCTGGCCGATTCTTTCGTTTCTTTTTTTACTTCGAGGTTGCGCTACGATTCTACGTATTTTTAATGTCAACCGGATAAGTGGCGGCGATTATTTATCCGCGTTGAAAATACAGATTCCTATCCGCCGGGCTACGCGTTGCGCAAGGGCCACGAAATTTCGCCCCGGCCGGGTGTCGCGCGACGCAACTGGTGGAATAAAAATCGATCTCGCGTTAAATCAACAGGCATTAAGCGATAATTCGGTCGGGCTCGTGACGCTCGTGCTTATTTCGACGCGGAACGCCGCAACGCGTTCTATCCCTCCCATTTCCAAAATAAATGCCCGCTGTCGCGTCGCGGCGTGAAGCGGAACTCGAGATGTTGCATCGAGACACGCGTCGACAGGCTCATATGTTTATTCATGAAATCGTGACTAGCGAAGAAGAGCAACAAAAACAAATGGGAAACGAAGCGTTTAACCCGAATATTTGGCTGGCTGCTGACACGCGGGAATGAAGAGAAAAATGCGAACGGCCGAGACGAAGTTCACCGTAGTCAGCTTATAATTAAATGGTCGCGTTGATATTTCGTCGCGAACCGACGAAACTGTGTCGGTTAAGTTCATTATCTAGGTCTGCCCTGTGTGGAACGATTTAAATCGAACGCGATTAGAAGGCTGTATAAATATTTCAGTCCTTGTTAATAATACCATGTAGGATTCCCGAAATTTATTTGCGAAGATGAGAAGATCAATCTGTTATTTGTGTTTATTAACTCGTGAAGCGTTTGATTTTTCAGAAATACCTGCAACCACTGAAGAGCCCGGAAAATGCTGGTTTGGTCGACTCGACGACAGTGGACGAGATCTTTTATCAGGTGAAGCGTTGTTTCTCTATTTTATTTCTCTGTAATGAGGTATTAATAAGATATCGATTAAAACACAAGGCGTTGAACGAATGTATTAATCGATTCAAGCGTAAGATGTTAAATGATGCACATCATGCGATTCTATTTAAATTAATATTCAGGTATTTGCGTTACATACTTACATGTTGAAGGAATTGTCGAAGAAACTAAAGTTCCTAACACGACTATTAAAACAGTCAACTCATTTTTGTTTTTCAATTTGAATGAATGGAAAAGATGCACACCATGCAATTCTATTTAAATTCATATTCAAATATTTGCATTACATACATGTTGAAGGAATTGTCGAAGAAACTAGTTTCTAACACAACTATTAAAACAGTCAACTCGTTTTTGTTTTTCAATTTAAATGAATGGAAAAGACGTACATCACGCAATTCTATTTAAATTCATATTCAAATATTTGCATTACATACTTACATGTTGAAGGAATTGTCGAAGAAACTAAAGTTCCTGACACAAGTATTAAAACAGTCAACTCTTTTCTGCTTTTCAATTTAAACGAATGGGGAAGATGCACATCATGCAATTCTATTTAAATTCATATTCAAATATTTGCATTACATACTTACATGTTGAAGAAATTGTCGAAGAAACTAAAGTTTCTAACATAACTATTAAAACAGTCAACTCTGTTTTGCTTTTCAATTTAAATGAATGGAAAGGACGTACATCATGCAATTCTATTTAAATTCATATTCAAATATTTGCATTACATACTTACATGTCGAAGAAATAGCCGAAGAAATTAAAGTTCCTAACACGACTATTAAAACAGTCAACTCTTTTTTGCTTTTCAATTTGAATGAATGGAAAAGATGCACACCATGCAATTCTATTTAAATTCATATTTAAATATTTGCATTACATACTTACATGTTGAAGAAATTGTCGAAGAAACTAAAGTTTCTAACATAACTATTAAAACAGTCAACTCTGTTTTGCTTTTCAATTTAAATGAATGGAAAAGACGTACATCACGCAATTCTATTTAAATTCATATTCAAATATTTGCATTACATACATACATGTTTAAGAAATTGTTGAAGAAACTAAAGTTCCTAACACGACTATTAAAACAGTCAACCCTTTTCTGCTTTTCAATTTAAATGAATGGAAGAGATGCACATCATGCAATTCTATTTAAATTCATATTCAAATATTTGCATTACATACTTACATGTTGAAGAAATTGTCGAAGAAACTAAAGTTTCTAACATAACTATTAAAACAGTCAACTCGTTTTTGTTTTTCAATTTAAATGAATGGAAAAGATTGCACATCATGCAATTTCATTGTATTTTATTGATTCTATTAATCGATTAAAACATAAGATATTAAATGAATATATTATCGATTATAGTATAAGATACTGAATGAATGTATCAGTAACATAGTGTCATTCGGGGAAATCGATACGGGGATCGCGCGTCTGACCATTGACGTACTTTTCTACTTACCACGGATTCCGCGAAATCCAGTGCTCGGACCACTCGCGCGAATTTTTTTTTCATATCGTTTACCCGATCAATGTTTGATCTCTGCGTCTTTCTCGCGTATTTACTGCGCGTTGGAATTTATATTAGAGAAGCAGTAACTGTGATCTATTTTTTGCTTAGTACGCCTTCTATAACTTTAGATAAGGAAACTTATGTTTTTACGAAAGATACGAATAATAATAGACAGATCGATACACATGTTTCAGATTCCTTCTATTCTCAATCACCACGAAGTGTTCCTAGAGGAACTGCGTAAAAGGCTGGACACTTGGGAAATCAAGCAAACGATCGGCGATGTCTTCCTCGATGTTGTAGGTTCTCCACATTAAGTATTTAATTGTTTGGTTTTAATATATTTAAGTGTTTCAATCGATTGAACACCAAAGCCATGGGATATTTCTTTTCGCTATTAATGTCTCGTAATTTTTTTCCTTTTTCAGTTCACCAAGCCAGTCGTCTTGGAAACGTACACCCTTTTCCTCGATAATTGGAACTCCGCGAGGAAGGCGATAAAAACGACTTGTCAAGCGAAGCCGGCTTTCGCGCGATTCCTCGAGGTATATTTCCCCACTATTTCCTCCAATTGGAACTTTTTTACCGTCTACATAGCTGAGTAATATCATCTGCTTAATTTAATAACACCTCGCGTCCTTTCGCTCCGATTAATTCCATTAAATCGAATTACAAAACCATTTCTATTTGTTAATCCAATAGCACTCAATAATTCACTGTGCGAGATAATTACTTTTCCGATACAATTGTTCGCGATACAAAATATTCTCCGCCAAGTCGTAATCGTTGGTCGTGCCGACAGCATTGGTTGTTGCTTTTTCTATTTTATTTTATAATCGTGATTTTTTAAGTAATTATGTCTAAAACATTGTTCAGCTTGCAATCTTTGGATTTGTTGTGTAATCGAGTTTACCCTAGTTATTTGTTGTTCATTTATGCAAATGTGGATATCCTTCCAATGGCCATAAATGGTACGCCAACCCTTTTGTATTGCATTAAGATCCATTGAACTTTTCTTTTCTCATCCGATCTGATCAAAAGGCTATTAGCAACGGAGCCGCTAAAGATTCACTCCCTCCTCCGGCGAGTAGTAATCGGTGAATTTAACATGCCTTGATTGCCTCTTTCCCGCATGGCAGACAATGGAACGGGAGCACAAAGGAAAACTCGGGCTGGATCAATTATTGATCAAACCGGTGCAGAAGATACCCCGTTACGAGCTTCTGATCCAGAGGCTGTTGAAGCACACCGACGCCGCGCATCCGGATTTCGAGCTGCTCCAAGCTGCACAGAAGGAGGTGCACGAGCTGGTCGTGAAAATCAATTGCACGGAAAGGGAGTCCCTCGAGTGGGAGCAACAGCAAACCACGTTGAGGGAGGTTCAGGCGCTCGTCGAAGGACTCGCTGGCATCGTTACCAACGATAGGTGAGCCTGTTGCTTTTAATAATATGATTCAGAGAATATATTAACCCTTTGCGCTTCACCGAATTTCTTGATAATCATTCGACAAGTAATTGTCGTTATTTAAACTGTTGTAATTTCGTGAAAAAAATCGTATAACAATCTATTCGGGCTCATTTTAAAGCGCAAAGACTGCTTTTTCAATCCCGGGTTCATTCATTTTTCAGAAATGTTTTCACATCGTGTAAGGGGTGAAAAAATGAAGACACTCGAGATTCTAACGTCGTCGGCACACTATTAATTCAAAGTTCGATAATGCGGTAACAAAAAATTTGTACGTCATATGCGTGGTGGTCATTTTAAAGGGTACATTTTGAGCTTCAAATTTATGATGATTTGAATTACGAAGAAAAATTCCTAAATGTTCGTAGACATGTTTGAATCTGTACAATTTTGAAACAGGGAAAGTGTCTTCACTTTCCTATCCCTTCTATGATGTAAAAAAAAGACGAGCCTAAGACTGGGAAAGTAGAGTCTTCACGCTTTAAAGTGAGCGCAGGTGGATTGTTGAAGCATTTCTTTTCACGAAGTTATAATGGTTTGTAGAATCTCCCCTTAGAGGGGACAACAGATTGCAAAGGGCTAACGAAATTCCTATCGAAATCGAGATTGAGCTTTAAATAACTTTTTAACAGAATGCTCGATTTAAATTAAATTTCGAGTTTAGATGATTTTGTGGAGAGGTGCCTCCCCTTTAAAATGAGCGCTAGCACATTGATATACGATTTTTTTTCACCGTTTTATCGCATTTTCCACGAAAAATGAGCCGTCAGTTTTCACTGTGTTCTACAGCAAAAAAAAAAACAATTTTCGATGAAAATCAGGTTCAGGACTGTTAAAGTAGAGGCTTCACGCTTTAAAATGGTCTCAGGTAGATTATTGCACGATTTTTTTCGTAGAAGTTACCGCGATTCAAATATCGACAATTTATCGGTCGAGCTTTAAATAATTTTTTAACAGAATGCCCGATTTAAATGAAATTTTACGGCTTTTATCAACGCTCTTTGAACAATATATGTGGTAAATGACGATGTGTTTGGCGCTGTTTTGTATGAGTTACGTGTATTCGTTACTCTGGTAGGGTTCTGGGGAATTCGACGCAGACAAAGGTCAGTCTTGAACCTGATTCCTTCGCAGATTAGGGCCGTTAAGGTAGATATAGTAAGCCCCGCGAAGAAAGAACTGGCTCGGGACCGGCCAGTTCTTTGTAAGGAAGGAGTCGACTGCAGTAAGCCCCGCAAAGAAGGAACTGGCTCGGTACAAGTCAGTTCCTTGTGACGAAAGAGTCGACTACAGTAAGCTTCGCAAAGAAGGAACTGGCTCGGTACAGGTCAGTTCCTTGTAACGAAAGAGTCGACTACAATAAGCTTCGCCAAGAAGGAACTGGCTCGGGACCAGTCGGTTCCTTGTACCAAGGGAGTCGACTATTCGGCATGACTTTGATTTCGAAGGGGCCCTGAGCGAGCACGGTTCACTAGCGAGGGGCTCGTGATACAGTAAGCCCCGCGAAGAATCTACTGGCTCGGGACCAGTCGGTTCCTTGTAACGAAGCAGTCGACTATTCGGCATGACTTTGATTTCGAAGGGGCCCTGAGCGAGCACGGTTCACTAGCGAGGGGCTCGTGATACAGTAAGCCCCGCGAAGAATCTACTGGCTCGGGACCAGTCGGTTCCTTGTAACGAAGCAGTCGACTATTCGGCATGACTTTGATTTCGAAGGGGTCCTGAGCGAGCACGGTTCACTAGCGAGGGGCTCGAGATACAGTAAGCCCCGCGAAGAATGTACTGGCTCGGGACTGACCGGTTCCTTGTAACGAGGGAGCTGACTATTCGGCATGACTTTGATTTCGAAGGGGCCCTGAGCGAGCACGGTTCACTAGCGAGGGGCTCGAGATACAGTAAGCCCCGCGAAGAATGTACTGGCTCGGGACTGATCGGTTCCTTGTAACGAAGGAGTCGACTATTCGGCATGACTTTGATTTCGAAGGGACGGTGAGCAAACACGGTTCACTAGCAAGGGGCTCGTGATGTAGTAAGCCCCGCGAAGAATGTACTGGCTCGGGACCAGTCGGTTCCTTGTAACGAAGCAGTCGACTATTCGGCATGACTTTGATTTCGAAGAGGCCGTGGGCGAACACGGTTCACTAGCGAGGGGCTCGTGATACAGTAAGCCCCGCGAAGAATCTACTGGCTCGGGACCAGTCGGTTCCTGGTAACGAAGCAGTCGACTATTCGGCATGACTTTGATTTCGAAGGGGCCCTGAGCGAGCACGGTTCACTAGCGAGGGGCTCGAGATACAGTAAGCCCCGCGAAGAATGTACTGGCTCGGGACTGATCGGTTCCTTGTAACGAAGGAGTCGACTATTCGGCATGACTTTGATTTCGAAGGGACGGTGAGCGAACACGGTTCACTAGCAAGGGGCTCGTGATATAGTAAGCCCCGCGAAGAATGTACTGGCTCGGGACTGATCGGTTCCTTGTAACGAGGGAGCTGACTATTCGGCATGACTTTGATTTCGAAGGGACGGTGAGCGAACACGGTTCGCGAGCGAGGGGGGCTCGAGATAGCGGCCAATCGTAAAGGCTTCCGTCGAGGTGAAATGTTATTACTTTAGAGGATAGAATATGACATGCCCTCTCATTTTGACACTAAGCGACTCAGGAGCAGGTAGAATCGTATGAATGAAGCACACACCTGTTCACTAATTCCGTGTCACACACGCTCGTATTCTTTCACAATGATTTTAATAATTAGGGAAATCGAGTTGTCAGATATGAGGAGACACCCTCGATATAACAGTTGTCACGTACTTATTTTTAAAAGACCACTTACGCAAAGCTTTATTAATGGAACATACGGAGTTAAAGTAAGCGTGGAATAATTTTTTAATAACCCGAAAACTGTAAACTTCGAGTTATGTCATTGTTACAATAAATGATTGACACGTATGTATTGCGCGATTATTGTTACTATACTTCATAAGTTATAAAGTATATACAGGATATTTAGTTGTTTATTAAACTATTCATGTGAATGGAATTTAATATACTTCGAATATACATATACATACATAACACGGTAGGAAGTGAGGAAGCATTACATTTCTTATCCTTCTACTAAAAAACGTCACTGTTCACTCGACCGTAAAGATTTACAACTTCACGCCTTTCTCTCGTTCTCCGACTTCTCGTTCAGCGCGGAGGCTTCAAACAAAGAAGTGGGGATAGCGATCTTCTTCTTTTGAGGGCGAAACCAGTTCCTTCTTTGCGGAGCTCACTGTACTTCACGGTTTAAAATGGGCCCAGGTAGATTGTTGTACGATTTTTCTTTACGAGGTTACAACAGTTTGATAATCCACAATTTTTTGGTCAGAATTTTGGGTTCTTTCAATTTTGTTGCGTAGCGCTATCTTTCAAACGCGGATCAACTCGAGACGAAGATGTGAAATTATCAGAAACACAAGATAATGGACTTGTGGAGGCTCCAGTACTGGAAGAGTGATGGGAAAAATAAAAGTTTAAATGTATTTATTGAAGAGAACTGATTTATTGACTTTAATATACCATGGATCGTAGATCTGCTTATGCGATATTCTTACGGTTAAAGTACACAATCACGGCAATGTTATTATCATTCCTCAAGCTATTAGTCAACATTCAATACATTAATGCATATCAAGATATTATTAATTCAAGATATCCAAAGAAAAATAATATTCTGTATCTATTTTTGTAACGCATGGGTCTTTCAAAAATTCACGTTCCTGCGTGTGCCGAGGAAAGTGATGGGCGGTTCTGCGAAAAGCGGTTGAACGAACAGGAGAAGCTCCGCGTAGAATAGCAGCGCGTAATAATGCAGCCACGCTATATCGATTCCCAATATCGACGCGTGCCGCGGTGAAAATTCCAACGAAAACAAAAAGCTCCTATTCGAATTGACGCGTCTATTTTTGTTGTAGAGCTTTCGTACGCCACGATCTGGTCACCATAGCCTCGAACCAAGGAACGAGGAAAGAGCGTGCACTATTTTTGTTCTCCGATCTGCTTGTTATCACCAGCATCAAGAGGAGAAGCGGAACCATTAGAAAGCCGTCGACGTGAGTGTAAAATATATTCACAGCGATTCGGCGAACGGAGCGTCCTTTAATTTAATGATGTTTTAATCAGAGGGAAAAATGTTCAAACTTCGATGAGGATTGTAAACATTTTAACGCATATTCCCAATTCTCAATTAAATCTCAATAACGCTTCACAATTTTTTTCTTTGCATGTTTGTTAATCTTTTTTTTTCAGAAGTTCCTGCCCGAATAGTTTGGTTGGCCTACTGGAAGCAAACAAGTATAAAATGTTAATGAGAATACCGCTGGACGACCTAGAAGTTATGAAAGGTACTTCTATCTCGATCCGCAAATTTATCTCAGGAAATCAGAATACGAACATGAGACAAACAAATATCGTTTCCGATAGCCAAAGACGAGAACCTGCGGCGAATGGCGCGCGAAGTGGACCATCTGCGGGAAGACTGCGCCGCGTTGACGCAGCTTCAGGAGCTCGCGTCGAAGCTGCACGGCGCGAGGCAACAATTGGAGGATCTACTCAAGGATATGCATGCACAGGCGCAACGTCAATTAGCCGAAAGAAACGCGGCGCATTCGCAGCTGGCTTGCCTCGAATTAACGCTTAATACCCAGTAAGTAGGATTTCACGCTTCCGCGGATTAATTAATTAATCCCAAATATAATACAAAGACCGCAATCCCGTTCAAATGAAATTATCGAACGTTCTCCCTCTCGTCCACTTCAATCGGAATGATGAAAAGCTCCCTCGCTGCTCGTCATACAACCGCCAACTGTTTCTATTAAACAAGCTTGCTCGTACCGTCGCGGTATTCTACGCGAAAGTTTCTATCCCATTGCCCGGGGAATGTCATTTACCCAACAAACGACGTCGCGAATGAATGCCGTCCCGAATAGCGAGGGAATCGCCTATTCGAAGTTGCGCGGCGACAGTTTGAACGCCGGCATCCCATCCCATTAGCCAGATACAAAGCCGTTCAGCCTCGCAACGAGCGTATTTTTGCATCTTTTGTGTTCGTCCTCACGTTTTCGATGCACGTGCTGCAACGTCAAGTTGTTTCCCGCAGTTAACTACAGAGCAACGTGACTTAACAACAACTTTCGTCTATTTCCAGGGCCGGCATCGAGAACATCTCCGTGATGTTCACGAAGCCGGACAAAAGGGCCAGCTGGGAGGAGAGCTTCAACGAGGCCAAGCAGAAGTTGGGTGAGTTTTAAGGCGTATGATACGAACGCGTCTTGTCGTACGATATTAATGGCATGCATTTGCATTTTCGCGAAAATGCAGTGTGGATTGTGCAATACCATCGGTGATTGATTTACTTTATTAGTTGAATGTTTAATATTGGTACACTAGACAGCAGAATTAAAGGTTTGCACAGTTTTGGCCGAAAAATTGTGGATGTTGCGATGTTTGCTACTTTAGCGCTCTTGAACGTGATCTTTTCGCAGACAGCTTTTTGTTGTGGGACACAGTGAAAAACTAAATTGCTTTTTTTTTGTTTGCAAATTTCACAACTTCAAAGGACTCTACAAAGTGTAAGGAATTTTTGTGGGGATTCGAGTTTAGATGATTTTATAGAGAGAAGTCTCCCATTTAAAATGAGCGCTAAGACAATGATGTTCGATTTTCTTTTCACTGTTTTATCGCATTTCACACGAAAAATGGGCCACCAGTTTTCACTCTGTTCTACAGCAAAAAACGATTGTCGAAGAAAATCAGGTTCACGGCTGTTAAAGTAGAGGCTTCACGCTTTAAAATGCGCCTAGATAGATTGTTGTAAGATTTTTTGTTGTTAAGAAGTTACAGCGATGCAAATATCGACAGTTTATCGGTCGGGATTTCGCGATCCTTTAATTTTTTTGCGTAGTGCATTTAGTAATCTTTTTTATTATTCGTTTCGTAGTTTCACAAATGCCAAACACATAGTTAAAATTTTTAATTAATATCACGGGACCACAGTGCACTAAGCATAAATAAACAAACTACTAAACACATCGAATTAGTATCACAATCTTAGAATGAATAGTATTACTAGTATCTTTTTTATTATTCCTTTCGTAGTTTCACAAATGTTAAACACATGATTTACATTTTTAATTAATATCACAGAGACCACTGTATATTAAACATAAATAAACAAATTGCTAGTTACATAGAATTACTATCGTAATCATACAATTAATAGTATTATTAGTATCTTTTTTATTATTCCTTTCGTAGTTTCACAAATGCCAAACACATAGTTTAAATTTTTAATTAATATCACGGAGACCACTGTATGCTAAACACAAAAATAAACAAATTACTAAACACATCGAATTAGTATCACAATCTTAGAATGAACAGTATTACTAGTATCTCTTTTATTATTCCTTTCGTAGCTTCACGAATGCCAAATAAATGGTTTAAATTTTAAATTAACATCACAGAGGCCACTGTATACTAAACACAAAAATAAACAAATTACTAAACACATCGAATTAGTATCACAATCTTAGAATGAACAGTATTACTAGTATCTCTTTTATTATTCCTTTCGTAGCTTCACGAATGCCAAATAAATGGTTTAAATTTTAAATTAACATCACAGAGACCACTGTATACTAAACACAAAAATAAACAAATTACTAAACACATAGAATTAGCATCATAATCTTACAATTGACCTTGTTGTTCCCGGAACTAATTGGAATCTCGACTTTTAATCCGCACGGATCGCTTCAACTTGCAGCACTGTCCGCTGATAGGAGGCCTTGTCCAGAATTCGTGGGGCCTCTCCCGATTCGAAAGACTCGGGCTGGCTTGCAGTTCACCTGTGCGGCGCCTACCTTGACGAATGGACAGGGCTCCAGGGACGTTTGGGTGTGCAACAGCGATGGCTACGTGGGCCAGGTTTGCGTGCTGAGCCTGGCCCCAGAACCACCGCAAGTGACGTCCTGTAACGGAGTTTGCAACGCCAGGATTCTGTGCGTGGCAGGAATTCCGGCGTGCACGCAAAGGTGAGTCTCCGGGTTCCTGATTCGAAGTCGCTTGTGCCAGTTCTCACTACTGAGTCCATTCCTTGCGCTCCATGTTGCTGGAAGTTTTACAAATTTAGTACGATTGCGGAACTCCAAACGAAGTGTCGCATTTTTCATGTATCAAGCTTTAGTTTTTTATTTCATTTAAAGAAATATATCTGCAAGTTTCCAGCAACACGAGAAGCATCGAACTTTCGCTGGTCCTCGGAAAAGAGGTAAAAAGAATCATTGAACTGATAAATGGTTTTTAAGAAGTTAATCTTTTTTTGTAGTACTTTGTAGGGTTGTAGGAAGGGACCTTACTTTATTTGTATTATATTTTAGATCGAATTCGTGCGTGACTAACAACATTTCGTTCGCGAACAGTAAGAGCGGCATAAGCATCTCGGTCCAGGATGTCGATGCCAGTGGCGGGAACATACAGTTAGATAGGTAACAATACTATTGACTGAAAATTTCTGTCGGAACGGAACAGTGTTGTATAACGAGGAGTCAACTCGTGAATAAACTAAACAGTAATTAAAATAACGACTTTTTGAATTTTCTCCAATTTCTTTTTGCACGCGTCGATGATAAAACTCACGAATTCCGTCACTTCTCACGTTTCCATTATGATTTTAAAATGATGACGATTATCGGTTGATTTCTTGTTATAGAATGTTTTCTGCAAAATCTTGCCGTCCGATGTTTACAGCGTACTCATTCTAAGAACGATGTACATATTCGGTTATGCAAATTGACTATTCACTTTGAAACGAAATTTTCATTCCTGATGCATGATATATCTTTGATAATGTTGACCTAGTAAAATATTTCGCAAATTATTTGACGCGATCTTCTGACGGGCTTCATCGGTGAACTAAGAAAGCTGTTTTGCAGTAGCTCGAGCTCCGACGATTCGGACTCGGACGACATTCCATGTGCAGATACGGGTAGCCTGACTCTGAGCGGCGATGTTCCGAGTATCGATAATGTCGCGTCGGAGGAGGACGTTAATCAACCGACCATGTGGCTGGGGACCGAGGATGGCTGCATACACGTTTACAATTGCAACGACAATATTAGGATAAAGAAGAACAAAGTGAAAATACAGCACAATAGCAGCGTGCATTGCATTATGTAAGAACATTCTGTCGCGTATGATTGTTTAAAGAAATGTAATCATAAAATGATCAAGTTGTACAGTAATAAGTACTTCAGCGATCATCCGTTTCCTTTGGTTCGCACATTTGCAATTTCTTATTTATGATTGCAGATACTTGGACAATAAAGTGTTCGTGTCACTCGCGAATGGTGACATCGCCGTTTACTCCCGAGATCACAGTAAGTTTGATAAATCCGCGATAAACTGTATCTAACTTTATAAGAAAAGTAGAAAATATGAATAATAATAGAGCTCACAGCTTAGCCGTAACCAGAAATTAATTGTACAAACATCTTCGACGCGCTTAAAGTGATATTAAAAATGTAATTCTAACGAAAGTATTATGATCATCTTAGTGGGTGGTTGGAATACACCCGACCCGACAACGGTATCAGTAGGCACAGTTGCCTCACCAGTCACAAAGATGCTTCCGGTGTCCGGCAAGCTTTGGTGCGGCTGTCACAATTCCTTGAAGATCCTGAACACTCACACCTTGGACATAGAACACACGTTCGCTGTCAGCAACGACGCGTCCATGTCGATTTCGTGCATGGCCAGTTCCGGCGGGCTAGGAGTCTGGATTTCTTTGCACAATAGCGCCGTGCTGCGACTGTTCCACTCGGGCAGCTACGAATGCCTGACCGACATCAATATAGCCCCCGCCGTCACTAAAATGCTCACCAGTAAGTATAAACGTATCATTTTGCTACCCTGACAGCCAAGTCGGGCAGGTCAACGCGTTCAAACTTGGCTCAACCTTGGCCGTCGACATGCAGCGCCACGTTATAATCTAAAATGGCGATCAACTGTTTGCGGCGTGCATTGTATCGAACCGGGGGCTCGCGATTTTGGGGGTTCGTGCAAAGAGAAATTCGTCCAGATGGATATGAAAGAATTCGTTCTCCCATTGTTCTTCTACGGCTCTGAGGAAAAGCCGCCAGTTCGATACCCCCGGTTCAAAACGGTTAAAGATGGCTGCGTGTCGGGAATTAACCAAACAAGACGTTGATCGTCATTTAGGTCTTAATGTGGCGCTGCATGTCGACGACCACACTGGGTTCAATTTTGGCTAGTGTTGCTGCAATTAATTTCGCTAATGGCAACCTAGTGACTATTTGGGTAGTTACATTATTCCGTTGTACCCTATTTTCTTTTACAATTTTTACAAAATCAGGAAAATATTGAATTCATCGTGGAATTTTCAAAGAACGGATAAATTTAACCTGAACCCAGATCATAAATTGCACAATAAAAGAAATCTTACCTGAGGCAAACAACTGTCAAACCTAGTGATCCTGGATTTCAATTAACGCCTTCAATTTCCTATGGTATTTATGATTTAGCAGGTCCTCATTTCATATGCAGCTGAAAGGCAGTCCTGTTCTACGTGTTCGCTTTTTTTGTGGACCTGCATAAATCAAAGTAAAAATTTAAATAAAATGAAATTGTTAGGCATGCACGCGTTTCTAAATGATCAGGATTCAAGTATTTATCGATTGGGAAACGCAATAATGTTAATATAAATGATTTCCTAGCTCATCGGTATCGAACTTACATGAACAAGTATCGAAATAATGTAATATGTACAGAAAGCTGTTCCTTTTCTATCATTTTTATTTTAATCAAACTATGCCTTGATTTCAAATAAAATGAAATTGTTAGGCATGCACGCGCTTCTAAATGATTAGGATTGAAATAATTATCGATTCAGCCACGCAACGATGTTAACACAAATCATTTCCTAGCTCCTAGCCTATCAATATCGAATTTCCCTGAACCAGAGCTGGGTATGGGAGATTCCTGAGACGATACTGAACATCTTTTTCCTTTGGCAAAATGTCGTTTGAGGTTTTGCTTTTGAATTATTAACGAGAAACGCTGGCCACTCAGAGCGTGAGTAAAGCCCATGCTCAGGGACGGAATGTAGCGTCGCGCTGGATGGTGACGTTCGGCCGGTGCCCCGATCCAAACGCGTCGGTATTTTTATACGTTATTCACGAATAATGAATAACTCGACATTATTCTTCTTTTCATATTGATTCGCTATTCGATACAACTTTTGCTCTCTGCTGTACCGACGCGTTTGGATCGGGACACCGGCCGAACGGCACCATCCAACGCAACGCGATACGCCGTCCCTGAGCGCGGGCTCCACGCGCGCTCTGATTGGCCAGGGTTTTTCGTTAATAATTCAAAAACAAAGCGTCAAACGACATTTTTCCAAGGGAAACAGTTGTTCAGTATCGCTTCAGGAATCTCCCATATTTGATTTTTCTTTCAGTTACGGGAGATCCTGTATATATACAAGAAGCTGTTCCTTTCCTATAATTGTTATTTTAATGGAAGCTTTAAACTTGCTGCAGGTTGCGATGACATCATACGGCAACACAAGGCCGCCTGTCTCAGAGTTACCGCACTTTTGGCTTGCAACGAGTTGCTTTGGATCGGCACGAGCGCCGGTGTACTATTGACCGTGCCAATTCCCCATATAAAGCCATCCACTCAGAGGATGTCACAACCACCGATCGTAACTGGTACGTTTTGACGTCACGTTCGATCATCTGTAATCGTGGTTTATTGCTTCCGATATAATTAGAAGTTGGCCACCGAACGGGCATCCGTGATTTCTCGCGAAATTCCCGCTTCGAAATCGTCCAAATACCTACACGTTCGATCGATCATTCACGATGCTTTTGGAATCGTATTTCACACGCGTTATTTATAAAGTATCTGTTCACCAAGAACTGATACATTTTTTTAAATAGAAATATAACATTTTGAGTTTCTTAGCTGTTACAGAGGGAATGAGCTTGCGATCATTTCTCTGATTTGACTACGATATGTGTTGGTTGATTCTTTGTACGAATATTAGAGTTTTTGGAGAATCTAAAAAGCTCAGAAAGATATTTCAACTGCTTTAACTTTGTAAAAGAGAATCGTATGATAATCTATCTAGGATCATTTTAAAGCACAAGGTTTTTGCTTCAACTTCCTTGAACCTAATTTTTCTTTTCAATAAATGGTTTTTTGTTATAGAGCAGAGTGAAAAGTGGCCGCTCATTTTCGTTCAAAGTGCGATAAAACGGTGAAAGAAAATCGTGCATTAATGCGCCGCCGTTCATTTTGAAAGGGAGATCTTCCCTCTACAAGATCATCTAAAGTTGAATTCCAAAACGAATTTCTTAAACTTTGTACAGTATTTTGAATTTGTGAAATTTGTGAACGGGAAAACCAACTTTAGTTTCTCACCTGTGCCCTACAACAAAAAACTATCTGCGAAAAAATCAGGTTTAGCGTTGATAAAATACAGGCTTGAAGCTTTAACATTAGGTTTACGGAACGCGTCAATTTGACACGTTTTAGATTTCATGTTTAAAGTTGCAGAAGCCACAAACATTCTTTTCAAGCAGCTTATATTAACTTTAATTGATGTAGTAATATCTGCACACATCCTAGTTCATTTCTCCCTAGGACTTTATAATTTCAAACACTTGTATATAGTACACCTGCTTTTAAAAAAATTCCCATGAATAGGTTTACAAAAAGGTCCGGAAACCTAGGGTTAAAAGGAGCCCAGGTACATTGTTGTATGATTTTTTTTGTACAAAGTTGCAACAATTCAAACATCCACAATGTCCTTTAAACTTTTGTCAATTTTCTGGTGAAACTTCTGCGATCCTTTAATTTTGTTGCTCGTGCAGAGAAATATTTCCAATTGTTCTAAATTGTCTATTGTCTTCTGTGGCGTCTCTCAGGTATTCCCCATGGACACACCGGCCACGTGCGTTTCCTCACTTGCGTGGAAACAATGACGCCGTCGAAACCGGACCCACGTCCAAAAGTGAACAGATACTCCCTGAAGTCCAGCAAGACCCAGCAAAATAATATCAATCATGGGAAGCTCCTGGTGATATCAGGCGGCGATGGTTACGAGGATTTCAGAGGACCACAGGCATCCGCCGAGCTGCAGGCTGGTCGAGAGGACTCGACCAATCATCTGCTGCTTTGGAAAGTGTGATCTGATCGAGTACGGCCCTCGGTAACTGCCAATCAATGACTAATTTATCTTTCATTAAAATGAAGGGCAAAGTATCGCCCCAGCTGAAACAGTGCTGCGCGATTTTAATATGGATACAGGAGTATATAAAGTCACATTTCTCGATCCCCTTTTAATGCACTCTGTGCATTTAAAAAAAGGGACCTATTATATTAGCTCTTTAGGTCTTGCACATTCCTACGCTGGCTCTCCTTTGAACGGGTACTTTTAATCGAAACGTTCCCGTAACTCATAGGAGAGCCGGATATGGGAGATTCCTGAGGCGATACCGAACAACTTTTTCCTTCAGCAAAATGTCGTTCGAGACTTCGTTTTTGAATTATTAACGAAAAACACTGGCCAATCAGAGCGCGCGTAGAGCCCGCGCTTAGGGACGGAACGTCGCGTCGCGCTGGATGGAGACGTTCGGCCGGTGCCCCAATCCAAACGCGTCGATATAGCAGGAAGCAAAAGATGTATCGAATACCGAACCAATGCAATGAAGAATAGTGTCGAATTACTCGTCATTCGTGAAAACGAATAAAAATACCGACGCGTTTGGATCGGGGCACCGGCCGAACGTCTCCATCCAGCGCGACGCGACGTTCCGTCCCTGAGCGCGGGCTCTACGCGCGCTCTGAATGGCCAGCGTTTTTCCTTAATAATTCAAAAGCAAAGCCTCAAACGACATTTTGTCAAAGGAAAAAATTGTTCAGTGTCGTCGCAGGAATCTCCCATATCCGGCCCTTCTATGACTTACGGGACACCCTGTATATTTTGCCCAAAGACCTCTCAGATATGTTCTCCGAAAAAAAAAGGTTGCAACCGCAGCTAATCAGTGCTTCTACTTTTGAACCATTTTTCCCTCCAAGGACACGTGAATTAAGTTCTAATTTTGTTCATCTCCTGAAATTTCACGCGCGAGCGGTGATCGAAACAATTGGATGTTTCAGGTAGGGGCCGAAGTTCACGCACGTCGGCATGACACGCCGTGGGAATCGTTGTCGCGTGTGCAGTTCACACGCAATCGGGCCCGTCGCCGTCCGATCGTGGCTGTTCAGGACGTATTCGCCCGACAATTTTTCAGGGAACGAGGGAAGGTCCTCTGGCTGATCCTGGCCGAATGGATCAAAAGCAGGATAAGGGAGGTCCGTTACTTTCAAGGTGTCAAGAGGCGAGCGTTCCGTACGGTTTTGGAACCAGGCTAATCAACCACGCTCAGACCTCGCGATCGGACCTCCGGAGCGATTTGTTCGATTATTGTTGAACCGTTTACCGAGATCAAAGTACAAAAACAAAGGAACACGCTGTCGCATGTCAGAATCCTATACGAACACTCGAATATGTATCGCGTCGCTTCGAAGACGCTTTGAGCAAATGTCGTAGAAAAGGAATTTCTACTTTTGCACTGGTTCCGAGCATGGTCGATGCTAGTTTTTCGATGTTAAGGATCGCCCGATTCGTCGCGCGACCGTAATTTATTGTTGATGTACGTCGATGTTTCAATGAAAGGGGAAGCCAGGTGAACGTACGCGCGTGCTTCCGACAGATCGTTTTATCGAAGCGCGTTTTCCCGTTCAGTTGCACGGCACGGGAGACTTAATACTAATTACGATACCTGAAGGAGCGTTGAATCGAGCTTACAGTGACACTGGCCTAAAAGAAGAGACATCTGTAAAACGTTGGTGGGTCGAGTTAAAACGTGCCAAAAACGGATTTATCATTGTGTGTCGGGTCGACGCAGCGCGTTCGAGAGCTGACGCGTAAAACCGTTGCTCGTCTTATTAACAATTCGTTGATCGCAACTGAATGTGTTCGTGTCTAATCGTTAATGGAATTCCATCGAACGTTCCTGCGCTGGGAACGAACGAAGCGTGGACATTGGATACGAATAATCCTTCTTTCGGAAATCGGATTCGCATCTATGAATGTTGTTATAGCGAAGCGAAAGCGAAATAGATGAGGTTTGATGAAGCTTTTACTATTTGTTTCTCTAATTTCTTGTTTTATCGGGGAAAATTGTAATTCCCGACGAGGGGAATCGGAAGAGAAGCGGGAGTCACAAAGGATTCGTATCAGAACGGAAAGATCCTCCTTAATCTTCCGGTCGTGAAGATTAAACTTCCACGAAAATTATTCTCTCTTTGTTTCCGTTTCTGGTAAAAAAAAAACTGCAGGCCAACTCGCGTGCTTTCTCTCTTGTTCGAAGTACTTACGTCTGATAGATTTTAAGCTGTTTACACACTTTCCGCGCGTTTTACTCGCTTTTTTAACCTCGAGCGATTCGTCTGACTTTTTTACGACTTTCAAGAATTCGCGGATATATCGACCATACGTAATTAACATACAGCGTGTTTGACAATAATTAATCGTTATCGATTCTGCGGATAGTCCTATGTGTTTGAGACCAAGCGTCGCCGTACGACCAATGCAACCACTTTGCCCCTCGCCCACGAATTTTCGAAACTGATCCTTCGTCGCATGAAATAGTTGCAAATGATAAGTTTTCTTACTACGACGAATGCTCCGATCAATACCGAGGACACTTTACAACTTCGGATACCTCTTTCTACATATTCTATTTGAATGTTGACTAGACCTTCCCCTATTCGTTTCACATTCGAACTTAGATATAGCTTAGAAACCGCGTGCTGGCGTTTGATTATGAAAAATTGGAATATCATTTGCCAACGGTTGCATCGTTTTATTGGAAGAATCGGGAAATTGCAAAGGACGATGCAATTTTAATTCAACCACGAACACGCCCCGAACTTAATCGATCCGCGCTATCGATATAAAATCCGACGTTCTTTTCTGGCTCGGGTCAAAAAAAAAAAATAAACGATCACCAAAGGCAGACAAATTTGTCGGGGTGTGTAACATAACGATTGACGTACCTGCAAGTGTGACAAATCGTCGCTCACAAGCCCGTCGTTCCGAGGCAAGAAAAGATCGGTCGCCAGTGAAATTTCTGACCACGCGCGTGAAGCTAATATTTCGTTTATCGGTGTGATATGAATTATCGTATTATAGTAAAGAGGGGACGATCGCGAAGAATCTTTGCCTTCGTTGTTTCCACCCCCGGGGATGAAAGAAATCAGTTTGCTCGCGACGCAACGCGCGCGATTGTACCGTTTCGATTACGTTGGCCCGCGAGCACGCGAGATCGCGGACTTGAATCGTCGCACGTGTAATCTTCGTTCGACGAGGCTGCAGTTAGCGTGCAGCGGAGGTAACGATCGTTGCGTCGACAGTGCAGTTGAAGCGACGACTCTGCAAGCGTTTCCTCGTTAAGATGTTTCCTCGACGGGAACCGAGTCGAGAAACGAGCGTGGAACGAACAACTGAATTATTATTATTTATTGTACCTCCTTGATGTATGCGAAAGAGTACGTCAGATGCGCCGCGATCGATTACTGCGTACGAACGCGCCTGTATTTCTAGCGTGCAATAAGAAAGAGAAACGAGGCGTCGCGTATTCGGCAACGATCGCGTCCCATAAGTTATTGATTAATGTTAATAAGTGTCTAGCGGCAAGAGATATACGTAAACTGCGTATGAAATATATTTGTATTATATGTACCCCTCCGTTTCCGTTGGTGTCGTTATTCCGTTGTTTCCTTGCACGATATTTATAATAAACGTTGAACGATGAATAATAATATAAAGTTGAAAGAAAGGTGACAGATTAACACGAACAATCTTTTGGTTGTCAATTATCGTATTATAGTAAAGAGGGGACGATCGCGAAGAACCCTTGCCTTCGTTTTTTCCTCCCCCGGGGATGAAAGGAATCGGTTCGCTCGCGACGCAACGCGTGCGATTGGAAGTTTTATGGTTTTGAAAAAAATCTGTTTATAAGTTTATTAACATCATCAAATGAATACAGTAGCGGAAGGTAACAAAATATGTACGACTCTGAGTAACACGAGCTGCTACGGTAAAATAATGACTTAAGGTAACATCTGTTCAGTGTACATACATTACAAAACTCCTGATTACTCTAAAGTATTCCTAACGCGCGTACATCTTCAAGAAAATATATATTGTATATGTACGTGTGCTTCTCTTTTAAATTCTATTCAAGAAAGTATAGTCGTTGTACGAGAATGAAAATACGCTTTAGCGTCGAATACTTTGGTAAATATCTATTCCTTACTCTCGTTGAAAAACTAGTGCAAGATTGTATTAATTTACTGACTAGACACACATTTACGCAACCGTGACAGAAGTACGCGTGTCGAGACTTCCATTAGGATGGCTTCTCGTTGGCACGCTTATAATTAGAACGATATTCGATATTGAAAGCTTTCTGATTTTAACAATATCCGATTTCTCCACGAATAACGGTTCCGAAGAAAACTCTAGGGTTAATCATTTTGTGGATTTTCACAAACTACACGGCCGACACGAACGAACATCACTCATCCTCACTTGCAACCTGCAAACGAGTAGAGTCTTCCATTTTTTTTTTATTTTTCACCGGGAGAAAAATATTCTCTGAAAATTGTATCAATTAACAAGCAATGTACATCCGTTAAAACGATACACGCACCACGTGCGACAACATTTTTCAAATGCTATTTCGTTCAATGTTTTACGCGACAAAAGAACTCAACTTTGTATAGACTTTCGTAATAAGTGGCTTAACATCGACAGGATACAGCATCTTTATATCAAACACAAACATAATCGATTCATCAAGAAATCAATAAAAGGTCGTTTAGAAAACGATTATTCGCAAAACAGAAGAGACACAGACGTCCGATGGAAATTACACGGAAGAAAAAAGTTAGCGAGGTATCTCGACGCACCTGATTTGTTCATTAACGATATCATGGTGCGATAACCCGACGATTCCTGGGGGGGAGAAGAGCTCCGCGTTCCTGGAACCGTTTCACTTGAAATACTTAAAGAACAGCCTAAAATCGCGGCGACCGTTGTAAAGATTTCATCGAAACTGTGACAGTCCCGGTCAGTCGAGGCAACGTTTTCGCCGGTCACTTTGCGATTTTGTAAAACCCCGCACAGTGGTGTGATCGTACTTTGTGACAAGCGAAGATCTTCCCGCGTTTTCGAAGAGGGTACACAGCTCAGACCTGCGTATCGTCTTGGGTCCTTAGCTGTTTCTGGAAGATCATTCGCTCGAGCCTTCCTCAGACCGACACCGCCAATAAATGAGGATCGTGATCCTCGCTGACTGGTGTCGAGGGTGCTTCGGTGATCGGGGTCGACGGGTCACCGCTGCTGCCCTGATGATCCGTGGTACCTGTCGTTACATTTTTACAGATAGCCCATTTCAATCGTATGAATCGACCGAAAACTGCTAGCTCAACCGGGCTGCTAGGTCTGTTAAAAGCTTTCGATCAAACATGGAGCAAATTAGGAGCCATTAAATGTTGGAAATATAATTAAGTAGAAGTTAATCTTAGATTAATTGCGGATGGGTGAAGTAAGAAAATCTATGAAGTGCAAGCTGAGGTTTCTAGAGTAAAGTAGTGAAGCAAGTTAGCTGGACTGTCGTCAAGAATCGATTTAATATGAAATTCGAGTGGAAGTTCTTATGTGAAAAAGGGCTAGCGAGAAATATGCTGCTGGACGGGTCCCCTTGATATTTCTTCCTAAATCATTTTATTTTTCGAATATGAAAACGTTTACTTTCTGTCCTCCCAGTGGAAAGACACCTTTGAACGACTTCCTTCTTAATCTTTTAATTACTCGTCGACAAAGCTTAAACGTAAAAAATAATAGTGATAAACTATTGATATTGAATAAAGAATTAGTGCTAGAAACGAAAACATGGCGCCACGGAATTATACCACTAATTTGAGATCTGAATATTTTACAATGTATCATTCAGAATCAAAATTTGGAATAATTGACTCGACCCGCGCGACTAATTGTTTGTTCTTTCATTGTTCACCCAATTTGCAGAGATTGGTTTTCATTTCGATGGCACTCACCTGTGAAAGAGCTGGACCGACTTCTAGCCGGCCAACAAATCTTGCACAGAGGTTTCAGGATGCGGAACCTCGGCCGCGGCATCCTGAGTAGCACGTAAATGTACGGGTCGAGGGTGAAGTGAATGCAGAGAAGGACATCGGCCGCCAGGTGAAAGATGCGAATCAATTTTCGCGCGAGCAGTGCCTTCTGAGGTAGCTGCATAGCGAACTGGGCCAATGGAATGGAAATCTGTCGAAAGAACGTAGAAATAATTCATGATAACCAGGCGTTCATCGATATGCCGTTTAAATACTAAGAGATTTACAATTCCAATAGACTTCCTGCCACGATACGTATCGTGGGACAGTGATAACGGCAGCGCAGAACAATAAATGATCAAACATAGGGGAGAGACGTACAGTATCGGTCAAAGATAGTTTTCGCCTTTGCTGTTAGTTCATTGCACTGCACGTGGAAGAAATAAATGAATGCTATAGTCCATTTAAGTATCACCAAAGTTCTAAAGCCGAGTCTACACAAAAAGAAATTCTTCAGGAAAGTGTTTGCGAACGTTTGCGAATGTTTGAGATTGTTTGCGAACGTTTGAGATTGTTTTACGAATGTTTGAGCATACTTGCAAGCGCATGGCAACTTTTGTGCCTTCACGCAACAATCATTCGCTATCAAAGCTTTGTTTGCGAACATTTTACAATGTTCCCAAGAAATAAATGGATAGTATAGTCGTAAGCTATGTATTCCGGCGGCGTTGTTTTTATTTAAGTATTACCAAAGTTTTAAAGCCGGGTCTATACCAGAAAACATTTCATGCAAACGTTTGCCAACGTTTGAGATCGTTTGTCAACGTTTGAGATCGTTTGTCAACATTCGAGATCGTTTGCGAACTTTTGAAAACATTTGCAAGTACATGACAACCTTTGTGCCCTCGCGCAACAAACATTGGGTGCAGTGAAACAATTGTAAAGGATTTACGTGTAATGTTCAGATAAAAAGCCATCAGAGATTTTACTTATGAAATTTCTAGACGCTCCTAAATAGTAGGGTTGGATTCGAACCTAATTTTTTCAATTCTCGAAACTCGAACCCGAAACATTGTACAGTTTCGAAATTCTCAAATCTTCTGAAATTCGAAGCTCTCGAAACTTGACGTGTTGATTTTGCTTTGTAAAATGAATATCTTGTTTTTGTTAAACTAATTTTTAAGGATTGAACTTCCATTTTTACAAAAATCTTTATTGACCATAGTTAGGCAAAGTGTAAACAAAAACATAACGATATACAAATATATCTAATCCATCAGGGTTTCGAGAGTTTCGAATCACGGAAAAGATTTAAAGTTTCAAACTCCCGAAACTCGAAGCTTTCTCGAATTTCGAGGGGTTTAAAGCGATTTCGACGTTTCGAGAAGCCCATCCCCTCTAAATTTTAGTTCTATTCTATTTAAATTTTGTTGACCAACATTATTGATTACTTAGACCTTAAACTTTATTAAGGAATTGGCCGGTAGTGGAGGACAATTTCTCGTCCGCTGCGAATTACAACTTTCTTCCCTTTTCGAATGAATAATCTTTATGATAAAATTTAACAGAAACGAATTGTTCACCTTTATTAAGTAGCATTTGCATAACAAATTACTCCTTTCAAATTTCACTTTCGCCCAGCGTGACCCAAGTTATATTGTCTGCAAGTGCTCAGGGTAGGCAGTAGTCAGACCATCCCTACGCTGAACAAATTTATTTCGATCTGAGCTTGAAATTGAATTGAAAATATAAATGCTATTGCCGAGCATACTTTCAACAATGGGAACGAGTTACATAAGACAGGCTATTTTCTAGACATGTCATTCACAGAAGTCGATTGGTCAAAAGAGACACTGTTCCCCCCATTAATTGAATAGACGATTACGTCTCTTATTAATTCCTTCGAGTTTAAGCGGTTTCTCGATGGTAGCAGAAATGCCCCATTCCCTCGCGGCGCTATTAGCCAGGAATTTTCCACGTCGCTTTTCGTACCGCGTCCGGTCGACATCAACTAAAGGCGGCATCAACGTGTTACGGGGATCGATCGTTCGGGAACGTCGCGATGGATAGTACGTGAAGATATTTCAAACTAAATCACCGTGTTTAACCTTCGTCCTGCGGCGGCCGGAAGTGCGTCACGTTTGCGATGTTACACGGGTAAAATTGTTTGCGATTAATTCTAATCGCACGCGTGGCTTGAAACGGCAAAGACCGACTGTGAAACGAAGATGAAATAATACTGTCCGAGTTCACGGCCAACGCCGATTTAGGATTCGAAGACGAAAGGGTTGGCTCGCGAGCGTTTCTCCCGAAGAAAATCGTGGAACGAGATAACGAGCGGATGAGGGGATGGAAACGCGGGATCCTCGTGAGTATTCAATGATCATCGCAGCGAGCGCATTGTTCGATGCAATTGTATTCTTGCCGGCAGGATGCGGCGCGAATAAATGTCATTGAACATTCAGGAATGCGAGAGCGCTGCGCGAGAACCAACAACGGAATTACATGAATTTTCCTACCCCGGCTTGGCGTTCGATTGTTTTATAATTAAAAAGCGTTGCGTCGACGAGATTTGAATTAAACGTAACAGGATAGATGCCTCGAAGAAGATACACGTGGCATAGGGATTAAAAGAGTGGGGGGGGGGTGCACCTTTGAAGGCTCATCACGGAATACGCGATCGCGAATTTGATCGATGTTTCGCCGACTAGGAGGCAGCTATTGATAGGAATTTCGTAATCCCGTCACGTAGATGCTATTACCTTCCATAAAAGAGAGTAACCGGAAGCTGTTTCTTTCTGGACGCATTCCTTCCGTGCGATCGACGGCCAAAACGTTTATTTTAACGACAAACCAAAGTACTAGAAATTTAATGAAGTTCAGACATCAAATATCGGTGCGTAATAGTATCGTAAGCGATTTGATTGAAATCGGCGCACCGATGTACTTGCAACTTTTGCGTAGAATGATGGGAAAACTTTCTTACAATCTACCTTTCCAAATCGTTCAGCTTAAACAAGATTTGAACCATCTAATTAACATTCCAAGGTATGCGAAGCAAGTTTTGTACAAAATGAAGGATAATTCCGAGGGTTGGACGCGCAATTAAAGATATTACGTCGTGATCGAAATATAGGAAGCGGTGGATCAGTTCGATCCAAAGTATACGGGGCACGGAAGAATTCGTGGCGGTGCGTTCTACGAATTTTAATTAGCACGCCAAAAATGCGGCCATCGCTTAATTGACTAGGAAGCGACAACAGAGGATGAGCTTAATCAATTACGTTACACGATCGATCGCTTACCATTTGCGGCATCCAACAGACAACAAACGATATAGACAGCACGGCCATCAATCTCGCGAACGCCCTTTCCTCGGCGGTGGTGACGACTTCCGGCGGCGGTCCCGTCACCGTCAGAAGCGGTTTCGCTCTCGAGGAGGATCTCGTTACCCGTCGGAGCGCGCCAGCCTTGCGACTCAGCCTGCTGAGCGCTCTGGAAACCGCCAAATTGCACCAAACGATCGACACGCAGAGGCCGGTGCCTGTAACGCAGAGAAGCAATCATTGTTTTCTGGATGGAACAGTTTAATTATAATTCCTTGCCGGATGAGAATTAGCGTGTATCAGTTGCAGCTGGGTTTCTTCCCTCAATAACATTGATCGGAGGAAATGTTGTTCCGATAGCGTTTCGCCGTCGTTAAGCTACCCACTTTAAAATCGAAACGCGTCCCGAGGGGGTCCAAACGATCGCGATTAATCTCAATACTCACCGAAGACGAACCAAACGTAGGCGTAGGCGATATCAGCCGGCTCCGTGGCCTCTCTGTACCGAACGCACCGCTCCCCTTTATAGTAGACGCCGAAACCCAGAAGTGGAAGGCTCGTCAATGCAAGGGCTGCCAGCCAGAGCGCCAGCATGCAACGTACAATTATTGGATACGTCACCTGCTGGAGAGCACATGCGTGTCACGGGTTAAGCGGTACCAAAGTCAGGGAAACGTTGCTTTTTCAATGTGACGAAAGACGAACTATTAGGTGTACGCAAAAGTTTTTTAGTCCTTCTCCTTCTCGATCTTCTTTCATTTATACATAACAGATGCGTTAAAAATTAGCGTCACGAAATGTTTCCCCTCATCTTCTACGAATTTCCCCATCTATTTGGCATGTTTCGGATTCCGTCGTGAGAAAGATGACGTTAGTTTGGAGGCAATGAAATCGTTGTTTCGAAAGTGTCGTCCGGATAAAGAATGTTGCATCGACTTGAATAGACGATAATCCACCGACGGCAAATCTGACAAGTCTAAACAGCGTTTTCTTCCTTGCTGGAACCAGTATCGAACGCAGTGTCGAATATACAGCTTTTCGTCACTCATCGTTGTTTTGTGACGTTATTGTTTCTTGTCGAACATGAAGTTGGCGGTTTAGACGGATCTAGGCCGACCAAACAATTGCACAAAGCGGCGGCAAATTGTGTCATTTAAAAGTAACTCCACATAAACGCTTGAAAAAAGAGACTAAAACTTTCGCATACACACCTAACACATAAATTAGTGAGAAAAATATTTTTGAGCAAAATACACTGTTGGCCAAATACATCGCCACCTATCAAATAAAATTACTTTGTTATAATTAGACTGCGGATTTTTCTAAGAAATTTAAAGATGCTAACGCACAATGCACGTAATGCGAAAAATTGTACAAAATATCGCAATTTTAGTGCTTTTTAAAATACCTGATAGGTGAAATAATTTTCCACTGAAATTCTACCGTCTTTATTGTATTCTGAAAAACGTGAATTTTCGCATAAAAATCCGCAGTCTAGTTATAACCAAACCGGACGACTTGACGTTTCGCATGAACATGGGAGGATTAGTTTACTAGATATTGTGTTTCCGTCATTTTAGAAAAGTTGAAGTTTTGGAAGTTACAAGAAAACAATAGTAAAAGCAATTTTTTCGGCTCCTTAAGTTTATAATGAAAATTTAAGATGTTTATATCTCAGCGTTAACCGATTTGGATGAAATTTGCAGGATGCGTATATCCTACGTAAATCTATCAAAGACGCTTTTTAAATTTCCATTGTAACGATGTGCGTGAGCTACGTATGTAAAATTAATTTTATCATTTCATGTATTTTAATCGAACTCATTTTGATCCACTTATAAAATTATGATCGGTGCCACTCCATTTTTATATATAGTGGTTATGTTACGATGCTATTCCCGGCCTTGTATATCTTTTTGATAGCCATAAACACATCGATCACCGGCATTACGACACAAAGTCAACGATCTTCGTAGAAAACACGTGACGAAACACAGCCGACACGTATCGATTCGATTCTAATGAACTCGCCGACGATTGTTGCGCGTTGATAGTCGTTAAACGGCGTCGTAAACACACAAGCGTTTCGTAAATTACGTAAAACACTTTTACTCGCAAACAGCGCCAGCTAACTTATGAATGGGCGAGTGGACGTTTTTCATTTGATCTCGGACGGACGTAACTTAAAATAGGCGAACCCGAGGTGCTCGTGTTATTCGTATCCGCGAAGTCGTTTCCGTGACTCTGGAACATCGCTATGATCATTGCATCTTATTTTAGATTCCCCGGCGATACGGAAAAGGGATTAGCTATCGCGCGTTGTAAAAGTCGTTGTTTGCACTAGCCCGTTACCGCGTGGGGAACATTTGTTCGGATCGCTGGAATCCAAAGAAAAGTCCACTCGCTGTTTGCAGAAGGGAAGTCTCTATCGTCGTTAGGATGTTGAGTTCAAGGGTTGAGTTTTTGTTATTCGGGGAAGGTCTCGGAAGATTTATGCCCCCCTGCGGGACCAAAGATGTTTCAATATGTATTTAGGCATGGCGCGGTAGAACGGTGTAGATCGCCGATCGTTATAACGGTCGATAAATCTTAAATTAAACCAACGATAATATTCTGTTTGGCATGGAAGCGCGATGTTTTGAATGGCTAAAGCGCCTGATAAAGTTGTCAAACATTCAATAAAATATTGTGGCAGACAGTTGCTTGGCGACTTTTCCCCAGATTCTCTACGGTTGTTTAAACCGCTTTCGTGCCGCCCGTGATAATTTGTTATTGGACATCTTGTCGCAAACGAATCTCTCATTATAAAACAGCCTATTACCCCGAATAAAATGCTGTATTCTTTTACACGTATTTACAACCCGAGACGCCCAACCCCCCCGTTTGGAAGCCATGGAAACGTACTTCTCGAGAAGGGACGAAGTCACCGTTGCTCTTTTTTTTTGCACTGGCGGCTAAGTGCTTTTAAGGGGTAAAACGAAAGGTTCAAATAGCCGATGCGAGGAAGCTTGAAGCGGCTGTAATGAGTATCCAGACACCGTGTCATCTTTATTGGATTTCTGCTCTCAGACTTGTTCCTTCGTTTGATGCGTTTGGTGGTGTTCCAATAAACTAACGACGAACCATTCCAACGAGGCTGCACTCTCGGTGTTCGAGAAATAGGTCAATTTTAACACGCGTAACATTGCACGTCAATCTACATGAAATTTTCCGTTTTAGACGTTTCGAGGGTAAAGAAATTCACGAGCCTTGGATCCAAGAAAGGTTTTGACTCGATAGCTGTCAGATCGCATGTTCGCTTTTTCTCGTTTATTATAGAAAATATTTTTCCAGCAAATCAAGCATAATACATTTTTATAGGTGCAAACTATCGTGCAACCCAGTTTTCTGTTATTCAAACTTCATTTACACAAAACTATCGAAAATGTGATTTGAATGTAATGTAAGATGAACTGTAGTATGATAATAATAGTGGAAAATCTTTATTAAAAGTCTTCTCCTCCGAGTTAATAGCTTTAATGTCGTTGCGAGGGAGAAGATCATGTTTTCGCCCTAAAAGTGATTAAAATCAGATAAGAAGAATGTTGCGCTTTTTCCGTGATGGGAAATATATTTTCATTCCTTATTTCGGGGGGTAATTTATTATATCTATGCTCCACGAATCCCATATATTATTAGCAATTACCCTCGTATAAACTAATTAAGAACTCGAGCATAGAAATCGTATTATCTTTAAATGCAAGTTTTTAAACCTAACTTTCTCGCATTCTTTTCTTTTCTTTGCAAGATACGAAGACGTTAGAAATGTCTTTTATCGAGCATTTTATCGGGACGGGCATCGAACTCTGAAGCATGACTTACGTAATCCATTCTTTCATGAAAACACCATTGAGAGTTAAAAGCGAAGAATGAATTTCTCCCGGTTTTGGTCCTCGTTAAAAAAAAAAAGGAATCGCTCCTGGCTGTTGACGAAAGTACGTTCCCGCTTCGTGAATCACTCGTCGCCGATTTTGAGTACGCTGTACTCTTGCACTTTCGCCGCGAATAAGGTACACGCCGTTTGCTAATATATGCCTCGCGCTGAAGCATCCGAGATATTCTTACTCGTTGCCGAACCAATGATCCAGTTTACTCAGCCCCCAAAGCTGTTATTCCTTTCCCTATCGAATGCGTCGTTAGCGTGTCGTTGGGACCCGCACTTTTCGACTGTTAACGAGGAAAATCAACGACGCCAATCAACTTGCGTACCGGCAGTTCTGCGTATCGGCAACCTTATAATTATCCTTTCGTTCGCTGTCCCGGCATCCTTTCAGAGCGGCACCGCCGCGCTTGAAGGTGAACTCTATCACGTTGCAATTTTATAACTGGCCGAGGGTGTACGGAGACCTCCCTCGGGCAACGGCTAACGAGAACACCGGTGCTTTTCCATCCTATTCGCTTTGAATCGCACCCCCGATTGTGCTCCACTTTTGCCTGTGTTTGATTTATTCGAACGGAAGCCCGATACATGTGGCTGATAAAATAAATAGACATGCGAACCCCCCGTTATACTTCACCCTTTCGTCGGGTATTTCGGGAAGCAAGTGGTTACGTTACTTTATTTAACAACGCGGCCATCGGTCGAGAATAATAAAATTGATTGCTTGCCAAAATGCTTCGGAGTAATTTTTATAAGATGCGTGTTAGAAGAATATACAGGGTGTTAAACTTTGTATATTCTCGTCTATCACGGCAATAAACTATTGCAATTTGCTTCGAATTACCTCACATACGGTCTGGCAATTACAATGTATTCATTTAGCCGTCACGAGCTGCTGTTAGTTTAATTAGAGCATGTTTGTATACGTTTGCTGTAGCAGCGATAAGGATAAACAACGTGATTCGTGGCGATAACTTTAATTGTAACTGGATAACCATATCGCGCATTAATATACTGAGTTTTGCCATAGTTCTGACGGTTTCTTTACAAGCATTGAACATACGTGCGTCCATGCACGTATCTTGAGAAATGTTAAAACTTCAATCGATGGCCATCCGCAGCATTGATTCCCATCGATCCTGATTCGCACTCCACCAAAACTCGAATCACGCGATTCAAATTCCGAGAATAGGCACGATTCGTTCTTAAAGCCGAAATGCGAGTCAAATTATACGCGAAAATAGTTCGTTTGAGGCTTCCGGGTGTAAGCCGTGTCCAATGGAAATATCGTTACGGAAGCCTCAAACAACAACCATAGTCTCAACGAAAGTCTCAACGAAATGCACACGTCGAAAGAACGCGGTACAAATTGCGTACGATGAAATTGGACGCGACAAGTGCGCCGAATCGAGCGAAATTTGATGTTGCCGAGTGCAAAGAAATGTTTCGCACGAAATGCCGAATGCAAGATGCACAGCGATGGAAAACTGCACGGAGAGTTGGCCGTGTATCGGAATCACGATGCGGGTCGCGAACGTTTCCATAGCGAGTTCAATTGTGTATTCAGCTCGGATAAACAGTTTTCAGTCGAAAACCTAACATCGCCGCGGCGGGTCAACGGAAAAACAATTCTTTAGCGCCGGTTGCGTCGTGGCGGCAAGCAATTAGCGCCGCGCTGCTCTCGATCACGTAGTTCTTCGTTCCTTTCTCGGAAATAATTTCAAGCCCGCCGAAAGCTATCGCCGGTTATCGTTGTGGCGTGAATTTCGAGGTATCCGCGCAGCTCGGACGACCTATGACCGGGCGTAATCGTGATTCTTCGTGTCGGGCAGAAATAGTAAATTATTATGCCCGAAAGCTTTTAGGCTCGCGAAACTTGTTTGCAGATTTGCAAATCGATTTGGATAATTCATCTTTATCGTTTGTCGTAGTGGAAGCAATCGTTTTAGAGTGCGATCGGATGGAAGATCGTTAATGCAGAACAGGATATGCATTTCGGCGGCTGAAATTCATTAAGACAGCGCTCGCTTCAATGTCAGTTTAAATAATTGTTTCCGCTACAGTCTTAAATGGCGACAGATTGGTACAAAGGCAGCGTTCGCTACGTTAAACCGATGGAGTTAATATTCCCGTGCTGTCCATCTCGATACTTTACGTACAACCTTTAAGGACAGCCAAGAATTTCAATGCGGCGGTTTCTTCTATCACGAACTCCGTTTACCGAACGCGCACCATTCAAATGGCCGTAACTTTAGCAGAAGAAGGTACTAATATCGTCACTTCCGAGTAAGAAAATCTTTCATACCATTTTCGTTTTTTTATGCTTCGTCAACAAGCGACTTGTTTGCGTTGAATGAAAGAACTACAGTGACGTTGCGCGATTGAATGTTCTTAATTAAATTTCTCAGTTCTAACATAATCTCTATCGGCCGAATGTTTCAATCGCGGCATAGTAAAGGCAAAGATAAACACGAAAAAGCAATTACAGATAGCTTGCACGTCTATTTTCGTTTGCATCCATTCCTTATGAAGTGTAATGATGAAAGACTCGTAGCAATTTCCGAAATATTTGATACACAGCAACATCTGTACGATATTAAGTAGCACTGTCATCTTTGGGTCATGTTTTCACCAAACGGAATCGAAACTGTCTCTTTAACAAAAAAATATATAGGTCAGGACCAAGCGGAGATTATATTCTACATAACGTGACTCTTATCACGTCCAGATAAATCCCCATGGAGATCGTGCTACATTTGCTTACTATGGTTTCTCGCGTTCCGATATTCCCTTGGCCCATTTTCGGCCTACGTACTCGTTCGAATCAAGGGCACAGTAGATTTTCTGCTGTAATCAAACTACTACCATTCGCGTTCCTAATGTTAGGAGCCTTTAGGCCGTGCACGTAATTCTCGAATGTTTTTATATGCAGATTTATGTTAATATTGTTATAGAATTCGAATACCTTTTCCCGTGGATATAATCAGGTACATATCGTTTGTCAAAGAACGCAACCTTCGACTGGTAACTGTCGATTGAACGCCTAGAATATCCCTGAAAGTACCGTCGAGGGTCTTGGACCAAAGGTTCCGGAAGATATCGACGGAACACGACATAAAGATTGGAGGCGGTGTGTAACACCGGAGGAACTACGAGCCTCCAATTTGCATACCGAATTTTCTATTTATAGTGAACTCAAGCTTCTTAAATTAGATACAGCGTAAAAATGAATGGATCATAAAATTAAAACAGGCTGTTGTTGGTCGTGTTCCGCGTGCTACTTACTGGCAAATTAAATAGATCTTCTGTTAGGCACGAATGAACGATTTTGCGAATTTTGTGAAACATGCAATTTTTTTATTTGTGAGCTTTCCTCAACTTCAACTATCACGCAAATAAATAATAATATTGTTTCTTAACTAATATCTCTAACCGTATTCGACCAGAGTACAGTAATTTCTTGTAATTGGAGTTCGAAATATGCCCAGATAATTAGGGTTTCAAATGACATCGAATCAAATGGAAATGAATACCTGTATTAAAAATTAATGCTGCCCAGCCGTTAGAGAAGAGTTTTGAGACGAAAGAACGACTTCGCAAATGATTTTACTAATCAATAAACGAGGAACAATATGCAATTTTTAACTCAGAATTTTCCTCAACTTCAGGTATCATACAAATAATTAGTAACATTATTTCTTAACTAATATCACTAACCATACTCGAGTACAGTAATTTCTTGTAATTGGAGATCGAAATATTGTCAGACAATTAGAGAGTTTCAGATAATACCTAATCGAATGGAAAATGAATACAAGCTGAAGAAAAGGTCCGAGGACAGATCTCTACCTACATGTATATCAAAAACTAATGCTGCCCAGTCGTTAGAGAAGAGGGTTTTGAAACGAAAGAACAATTTCGCAAATGATTTCGCAAATTACTTTGCTAATCAATAAACGAGGAATAATGTACAATTTTTAACTCTGGATTTTCCTCAACTTCAAGTGTCATACAAATAAATAATAATATTATTTCCTAACTCATATCACTAATGGTATTCGACTAGAGTACAGTAATTTCTTGTAATTGGAGATCGAAATATTGTCAGACAATTAGAGAGTTCCAGATAATATCTAACGAAATGGAAAATGAATACAGGCTGAAGAAAAGGCACGAGGACAGATCTCTACCTACGTCAAAAACTAATGCTGCCCGGTCGTTAGAGAAGAGGATTATCAAGGATCTTGACTTACCTTTTGATAAACGAAGGGCCTAGTCAAGGCCAGCCACCTTTCAGCTGCCATTACGATGGCGACACAGCCACTGAATAAACCGAATAGCCTCCATACTACACGAAGGGAGCAAAATCCTCTGGTTGATATTACGCTGCCCACGTAAATCGTGATGTACATTTGCACCACCATCCCCAGCAGTGCCACGAGATCGTTGATTGCCAGGCAACGGAGCATCAGCAAGTGTTTCCGGTTTCTCCTCTGGAAAAGCGTAATTCGACTACTCGGTAACAATTTACTTAACTTATTAAACTGTTGACTAATTTACAATTTTCTCCTCGTTTCTATCCTAAGGTGGGTGCTTACTTTTTTTGGATTAATTTCTTTACCTTCGCGAGTAAATGCGCATTTCAGTGACCAAACTGTATTTTAAATGATTACTGTAAATACGTTTCGGTAACGAATGATTTTTACCTCTGCCATTAGTATTTAACACAAACTATGCGTTAATGAAAAAAATAATGAAAGACAAGACGGAAGTGCAATGGCAAATCAATAACCCTGAATAATAATTTTCTATGTTTAATCTTGGAACAAATGGATATTGAAAGATTCTTAAGTTCGCGTGCATTTAGTTAACTAAATTTTAAATGGTTACTCTAAATATATTTCTCATTACTGTCATTAATATTAAAAACAACATATTCATTAATAAAAAAATACCTACGGGATGCCATCGACACGTGGTGCAAGGGGAAAGACAAGACGAACATGCAATGACAAGTAACCCGGAATAAAATCTTTCTACGTTTAAGCTTCGGACAAATATTGATTTCGAAGGTTTCTTAAGTCCGCGTGCGTTTAGTTAACTAAACCGCGACTATTCGGCGATGCTTATCGTCCCTCTAGACAAAGTCTATACAATGAGCAATGTTTCATGACAGCAATTATGAAATTGTTAAACCTGGTGATATCGTTGCAGTACATTAATGTTTCTCGCAAGCTAACCGATCATGTAAGTACTAACACCCCCGTTTGCGGGCGGAAGTAGCAACGAAAGCGCCGTTACCTTGTCACGATGAAAGAGAATGACAAGGGCCGATATGTTGCCGATCACGCCAGTTATGTATACGAGGGTGAGCACCAACTGAGCGGCGAGGGTCACGTGTCTTTTCGGAGGATTCAAAAGTGCGTTCGGTCCAACCAGGCTCGAATTCATCGTCGAGTTAATCGTCGTCAGAGTGTCGTTCCAGATCTCCGCCGTGGTAAGCGACATCGTTTTGCCTCCAGTAAAAAGAGCTGGGCAAGAAGAAACGATCGATACCTTTGTCGCGTACGCGTTCTATCCAAGGCAAAGAAACGTTCGCAAGACGAATTTTCTCTCTACGCCGTCGCGGATTCTCTCAAGCGGAAGTGTTCACGATCGACGATGCAACGATTCAGAGACCTCATTGTTTATCGGAACACCGTTTACCCCGGAGACAATCGTCGATCACGAGCAATTATCTATTCGCCCATCCCCTTTCGTTTCTCTTCTCTATAGCGACTACTGAGGAAAACAGCGGCTCGACACTTTCTCGATACGGTATTATTCCGCAGGCATGGAGCGTAACGTATATGTTGCTGCGTTTATCATTAGTATCTTTTGGTACTCTATTATCACACTATCCTCCGGAAGGCGGTGTTGCTTTCTTCAGGCCACCGCGTGGTCGACTTTCCCGTGAGACTTGACAACGTTGGACCCTTTTGAAAGACTACCTGCAGTCCCGGGGCCCTTGTTCGAGTCAGCCTGCATGTGCAACGGGGCACAGCCGGCGGAACGGATCAACCGCTCATCGATCGGCCGGTGTAACAGAAATGAATTTCACTTGCCGCTATGCGAGGACCAGTTGTATTCTTCTTGCGAGCCCTTCGGGGCCGAAAAAAGCGTTTGCGAGGGGGAACGAAAGCCGGCACTGCTCTTCACAGATTTTCTCCTGTGTCGCCCGTTGCAGCGCTCCCCTCCAACGGTCGTTCCATTCGCCGCGCGGTAAGAGAGCAATCGAACAATCTGGCCGCTTAATTTTTGTGTTTTCTAAAACATTTTCTGTTAAGCGACCGAGGGCGATCCGGCGCGCTTTAAGATTCCCTTCAAAGCTCGATCACGGATAGCCGATCGACCTCTTTGATTTCGGCTTTGGTCCGACAAGTTCTTCTGCGAAGATAGCGACGGAGAATTAACTGTGCGAACTTCCGAATCGTCCCGTTCCTGCTAGAAGAAGCCGAAGAGGGTAAACGTGTACCGCTGCTGCCTGCTTCTACCGCGCGAGTCGTCGGCATACTGGCCAGACCACGCGGTCGCCTCAAGTTTTGTTTACAATCCGTGGGACCCCGCCTAGGGCGCCTGCGTCGCTTTTTGAAGTCGCCGCGCCTCTTTGGCGCCATGGCTTTTCGGAAACTTTCATCCATGGATTGTGCCGCGCCTATTATAGCAAGTTTCATTGTCAATTATACTGGATTTATATTCATTTGGGACAGACAAAATGGGATGTATCTTATCGATAGATTAATTAAAGAGAATCGGGATCACTGGAATCATTGTATTGGGAGAGGGCAAAAGTTTTTTATTATTACTATGCGCAACAGCTTGGTAACTAAAGTATAACTGTATGGAGGGAATGAAAAAACAGTTTCATAATTAATATTAGAAAAAGTCACGTGTTGGTATTCGCATTATTTTTAAGTTTGCGGTAGTGAGCGTTTATTCGCATAGTCAACTACACAATGGACGCATTACGTTTAATTACATTACAGAATAAGAGAGAATTATGCGCTAACGCATCGATGCGTATTTGACACGTTAGATGTAGCAGCATTCCATTGGCACGTAGTTACTTGATAAATAATACATCGTACATTATACTTTTCGAAGACAAGGCGGCGCGTACGCAATTGATAAATAATTTCAAGCACGACGAACGATAAATGCTCGTCGAGTGTGCTAAGTACACACAGTCCTCTCAAGGATGCAGAACGTAGTGGACGGAGGGATTCTGTTCGAGAATGGTGACGGACTTTGCACGGATTAGTCGAGATTTGGATGGGATCCAGGGAAACGTGGGGACACGATAAGCAAATTGTTTTCCTTTATCGTACGCCATTCTTTATCGTGATTACTTGGGCCTAATTTTAAATTAAAAAGCACACTAATTTATCACCAGACTACGGATCTGCATACATTCATGGAAAATTTGAAGACGTTAAATTGCATGAAACACACGTAATATGAACAAATTATCAAAATTACAGTTCTTTTTAAAATACCTAATAGGTGAAGTAATTTTCTACTGTTTTTTATTATATTCTAAAAAGTACGAATTTTGCATAAAAATCCGCAGTCTGTTTGTAACATAAATGATCAAATTACAGTGTATTATTCATCCGTATCTCTCCAGATGTTTGTTTCATCGAGAATTAAGTTTTCGTTAATTGGCCGTTGTATGTGTGTTCAGTTACTGTGCTTTTGAAAATCGTTCTGCCTTCTTTACAGATTCACCGTGCGTTTCGTAACATTGATAGAAAAGAAAACCTGGAGGAGAAAAAGTATCAGTAGAAAGCAGGTCGTATGCATTTATGTTGCTGCATGGAGGTCGCCACGAGTTCATCGAATTATCTCGCGGGGTGAACGAACTTTTATGTGTCCACGAGACGACTAATAATTGATGTCTTTTTTATCCAATTTATCGCCGGGCACCGTACGGAAAACTGTGGTTAGATTAAATAATGCCATGTTCGTATACCGTGCTTTCTCGATTCTCATTAACATTACATACATCATTTATTTTCTAACATTCCATGTGTAACTTTCGTTAAACTGTTAAACAT
Source organism: Holcopasites calliopsidis (assembly GCA_023838395.1). Lineage (NCBI taxonomy): Eukaryota > Metazoa > Arthropoda > Insecta > Hymenoptera > Apidae > Holcopasites > Holcopasites calliopsidis. The sequence goes on from JALHAQ010000042.1 coordinate 555,494, forward strand.
AAATTGTAACTTTCGTGTCAAACGGGTCGTTATTAAAAGAATTTGGAGGGGCAGGGACGACTTGCTTCCAAATAAGTATCGATTCTACCTGTTCCTACAACAAAAAAGCATTTTTTAGTTCTCAACGGAATAAGTGGGTTAGAGTTCCATTTCTCGATACAGTAAAACGGAGTTAATTGAATATCGAACAGAGGAGGTAGTGTTGCGAGTATTAACGAGCTCCTTTTTTATTCTCGCCCTATCAGCGAGCACCGCCAAGGAACCGCGTGCGCCCTTAATAGTCGAGCCGAGTGTTATGCAAAGCAATTACATCGTTTAAATCGAGCATGCAGAATCATTAAACTGACGCCAACCAGAGAATAATGAACTGTTACTGATTAATTACGGGCCAGATGAAAAATTCTCTTATTAATTATTAACCTCTATAAATTTTTCGGTTTAGGCAATTATCGCCTTTATTAGAAGCATTTTTATCTACTGTACATATCTGCGTCAACCTCCTTTTTACGTTTTCAAAATGCAGCTGTTTTCACGTGGCACAGTACATTATTTCTAAGCTTGAGTTGCGAACATGGGGCGCGAAACAGCTGAATGCATGCTTGTCAGCCATCTTGGGACGCCAATCTAAATAGTGCTGCTACCTAGCAAACAATAGATGCATAAGTCTATGTAGCAGCTGTGGTAAACTTTAAAAGTACACATTCGAATTCTATCAATCATCACGTGTGGAATGAATAAAACTGCCAGAAAATAGTACAATTTTGTAAAAAAAAAATGTCTCTTATTTCTCTGTACGAAAATTGTACATCCGATAGTATAATAATTTTTATTAAATGGATCCTGTGGCTTTCCTGCAAACCTTGGTTGTTAGAATGTGAAAGTAAACTTAAAAACAAAGTGTTTATTTAGTTCGGGGAATACATATTTTGTATATGTAAAACGTTGGTAATCACATTTCTCAAAATGATACATTTTTTAACTCGACGATAGAGTGCGCTATTAAGTTGGCGCATCAAAAAGGCCGACAACGTTTTCCCTTTCCGCCACCAGTTTCAAGGCAGAGGAGCTATGCACCGTCCTTCAGGTCCATGGTCCATTATCAGATGCTCGCGAAGGACGATGGGAAATTTAAAAAGAACATTCCGAGTTCCTCGAATCAGAGTTGCAAAATTTGGAATGCCATGAAACATGAAAAGGGCTGGGACGACACGAGAACATGATTAGCAGGAAGTAGTTCCAGTAATTATCAGATCGCCTCTTCTATTTTGTTTTGTTTTCGTTTCAAGAACGATTCGTCGGAACTCATAAAAATCAATTGACGAAATAATTGCGCGCGTGTACGGACCCCCGCGGGGACACGATAGCTGTTTCCCGTAGTTTGGTCGATTGTACTAGAGATAGCAGCGATGAAACGGGTAAATTGAACAGCCTCGAATCGTCAGTGGCTATTTTTAAGTTGCACCGATCACGGAAGGGATCATCTTTGGGAATGCAAGGCGCATGTCGTCCGCATTCGATCGACAAGGGAACGCGACGATTATAACGAAGGTTTTGTCTCTAGATGGCTAGGCATAAACATACAATGGGTAATATTGAAACTGACGAGGAAACTGATTTAAATGAAGCAAGTGCGATCGATGCCATTCTTGCATAACGATTCGATATTGATTTTGTTATACGTGCCGCGAATGCATCGTAGTCATTTCTGAAATTCTTTTTCGAAGCAGGGGAAGATGTTTATATTGAAAATAAGTTTATAGGAATAGTTTATAAATAATAGCGTTAAGTTCAAATATCATCATTGCTGTAATTTATTTGTTGTTAATCTTTTTCAACAAATTTTCAGTAAAGTGAATTCAACTGTATTAAAGAATAATGAGTGAAATCGCTTTTAATGCAGATTTATTTAATAATTCTCATATATATTTTACAAATCATAGAAGTAGAGATATATCTTAAATTCTATCATTTATAAGCTGTGCTCAGAAAGTAGATGGCTCTTCTCTGCCGATATGAATCCATGACTTTCAATATCTATAACTATCAATAATGAAAATAGCTTGTCGTTAGTCTTCGATCGTTGTGACTATCGATAATCATCAACTATAAGTTTATTTATTATTATCATACCAGTACATATAAGTACATATAAGCTTATTATTATCAATTAAATAGTGCTTGCATTTCGGAGAATAATGAGCGTTCACACTTAGTGCAAAATTAGTAAAAAAAAAAAAGGAAAAAGAAACACAAATACGTATATTGTGCAAAAAATTATATTTATTGTACAAGTAATGAAGATAAAAATTGAAAATGTTTTTTATACACGTAATTTCATAAAAAGTGCATTAAATAACATTGTGAAGTATAAGATTGTTATTTATCTTCATTATAAATTACATTCTATAAAAAACATTTCCAATTTTTATCTCCAGATCTCATTTATTCGGTGTGCCCCGATTTATCAGGGCTCTCCCGGTCCCGAGGAAGCCGGTTAATCGAGATTCTACCGTATTAAAGATGCAAGCGTCTAATTCAATTCCCTTGCAGCTATAAATTATTGGAATATTACTTTATGACAGCATTGCATTAAAAGTGAAACGACCATGTTATATATGGAAGGACAATGGACCCTTTATTTTGAAAGTGGTGCAAGTCCATTTTCCAAAAAAAAATTGAGAAAGGACAAATTTCCATATATTTTAATGTGAACTCTTTATTTATATCCTTTTCTCAAATTTTTTCTTTTTTTTAATGAACTAACACCACTTTCAAAATAAACGGTCCAACTGTTGGGAGACATGACAAAATGTTGGTAGCCATAGGTAGTTTTAATAAAGATCCGGGGAAAGTTTTTTATGTTAGCATGAAAGTGACCTCCGTACATTTAAGCGCAGATGATAGATAATTATTTTGTGCTAAAATAGAACTGAGAGCTTCATGATTCTACTTTTTTTTTTGGAGAGTAGGGTCAAGAATTACGATCTCAGTTCGTGATAAGCAGACTTTATGTATTCACCAAGAAAAGTTATTGAATCAATTATTTTTAATGCTCGACAATATCGTTCGGTTTATTATTTATACCAATTACGCGCAGATTCTAATCGCGTGCGCTCGCGCCTCGATTCGAACCGAGGCGCGCGAAGACTGTCGACAGTCTTGTGAGTGGTTTCTCGTATCGATATCTCGAACCAGTAGCGCGCAGCTTTTCAAATACCGGCGCAAACAGTTTGAACCAGTATCGGTTCTTCTTTTACAAACGTTTGCATTGCAATACATTGTCTTACCTATAGTATTAATTTGCAATATAACACTTTGAACATATTCTGTAAAATGAAATGTATACAAGTATGCATTAAACCTTGACCCTCTTTTGGTATTCGCGTGGTCAAGTGCATAATGGTATAAAAGTGCGCTATCTAAAGTATCAAAGAATGTGACCGAATTTATGTACTGCTTAATGTTTTTACAGATTTTAAGATCATCGTTGCGACAACAATCGCAATTTGGAGAAATCAAGGGCAGCACCAGCGAACTTTTTAACACAGCTTTGTAAAGTAAAAGGCACGATTTCACTGCAAAATCGGTGCAACGGAATGCACTGTTACGACACCCGACGCGCACTTAAAACTCGAGCAATGGTCCTCAACAATTATAAATGGTCAGGCCAATGTTCAGAACAATATAACACGTAATATAAAATATGGGTACAACAAATACCTACTACTGTTCGCATTTAATTAAGTTGTAACAGCAAATATTTTATTGCCAGCCGGAATTTCGCATTCTCCGCATAAAACGATGTCCACTGTACACTAAATTAACAGTCGATAATTAGGAAAAACGAATAATTGAAATCTGGAACAATGATTTACTTTGACCTCAGACTATTTTCAATTGTATATAGTTAATGCATCCAACTTATTATCGCGTCAATGTATTATTTTCCACGTGCGAGCAAAATCACTTTGAAATAAAAAAGGAAAGTGGTGGAAGAAGCTTGCGATAGCGATAGTTCGTTGTATCTTTTAAAGGCCTATTCGAGGAAACCAGTCGATCCTCCAAACGGACCGATCAATTCGCTCAGCTTTGAATGAACGCACGACAATCCCGTTATCGTTGCGTCCGAGTGGGTCACCGACACCTCAATAGGATTTTACTCGTACCTGCCTGGATGTACGCGTATCGAGCCTGTGCCATGAACAGGTCGTTCTATTTGATTCTTGGTGGGGCTCAACAGTACCGTCTCACTTTCCTCAAAAATCGCTCGTGGCGCCGTGCGTAATTTCTCACATTTTTTCAAAATTCCCCTAGAAAGAAGAAAATGAAAAGTCTGATACACTCGCCCTTAAAATACACAAATCATTAAAACCATTCCTGCAAGCTTTTTCTATTTCCACGTTTATGGGAAAAACTGTTGGTTATGAAAAAAGAAAACTGAGCTGGCAGAATACAAAAAATACAGCTGCTCGTGTAAATTCAACAAACTCAAGTGGCGAGCCTTGTCAGAGCTTTGGCCAACTGAGCAATCTCAAAGTGAGCTTTGCACTTTCACCGATTAAGTGTAACGCAAGGTACTCGGCTCACGGAGCATGTCGTATTTTACATGTATTTAAATGTAAAATACAAATCGGCCGCGTGCATAACATAGAGGGACAAATCGTCTTTTCATGCCCGGCCGAAGAAGAGGAAAGGAGAGTGGGGCTTGAAAGTGGAGCCAGGTCTCAGCCGGCCCTGGAGACCAGATGGGGTCTGAAAGTGCCCCGCGTGCTCGCCTTCGAGGAACGTATCCGTACAGTATTAGTCCGTGAGAACGAGCAACCTGTCGTATCTTTTTATCTCTCCGTCCGCGAGGTATCACGTTCGTCGACGATCCGTAAGGACGCTTACGCGAACGTTGTTTCCCTCGTCGTAATAATAATCCCAGTCGTTCGGTTCGTGAGGAAAGCTTTTCGTGAACTCCCTTCAAGCACACCCGCTCGGTGATCGAAACTGGATCGACAGATATGAAGATCGCCACGACTCTGTTCCTCTTCGTGGTCGTCGGTACGTGACACTTGTTTCCATCGGAACGCAGCTTCTAGGATTTTTATATGCAGTCCTTCGGAGCAATTATTCTTTTTATTTGCAAAATAATCGACGTACGCGAAGGTGTGGAAGTCGATTGAAAGCTATCGGATTAATGTGCATGGAAGGATTTTGAATGATTCTCGCTGAATGGGTGTCGTTTCTTTTTTATGATATTTATCATTGACGCAGTGTTTCGCAAGATTTTATCTGGAGCACGAATGGTCGGTGAAACGAGGGTGAAAGCTTGGATATATTTTGTGTAATTGTTATAAAAGATCGGGAACTTGCTGTATGAATAGAGTTCCAGACAATTTTTTGGATGCATATTTAAACTCGTAGCTGCGTTTCTAAGTGCTTGGCTAACACACTTGGATATTCACGTGCAGGTACTTGCAATTCCTCCACTTATGGAATTGTCTTCCATTCGTGGCACACGAATATCAAAGTGTTCTAGTGGCAGGCTTCGATTCGAAGCTCCTGTTAAAAAAATTGTATTATAAGATATTTTACCCAAAAAGAATGTTATTGTAATTCAAAAATACTTCGAGCACGCCTCTCTTCCACTTGTTACAATTAATCGGTAAATATTCATCGACCAGTTTCTAATAACGTTGCGAAATTAGTCACGGTGTTATTAAAGTAGCAGACTTAATACAATAATTGGAAGCTGGTTTTCCAAGGCAACTAGTAATATTCGTTTTGGGTAACTCGTAGGTATTTGGGCCCTCTTCCATAATTCACGCTTTGTATCAAAGCATAATTATATTCTGTGCTATCGAGCCTCGACTTATCCGGACCGACTGCACTGTTTACTGGGACTTACCGCTCAACCACTGCTCTCTATCACTTGATCTCACTATTGCCAGGACTTCGCTGTCCGATCTTTAATTAATCTTCTACTAATGGGTTAGACCTCCTCTTAAGACGAATACTGAATCTCTTCCACTTCAGTGCGGACTTCTTTGTAAATACGATGTAGAATGTCGGGAACTGCGGGACGATGTTGCGTCTTTAACTGTACTATCGTGCTCCATTATCCCCCTCGTGGGCCAGGAAAAGTAATCTTCGATAATTTTACGGTCCTCTTCCCGATAACCTGAGCGTAACCAATGCGCTCTCTTTTTCTGTTACACCACTGTGCCACTATATTGCGAACAAAATGTGTAACATTTGAGAGGATCATTACGTTAAATCGAATCCATCGAATTCGTATAGTATTATTATTTAAACTCGTCGAACGTTATCATTTTCATCGGATATCTCGATACATCCCGATTGTACATAAATAATGTAAATAATAGAGCAGCTATCGAATGAACTTTATGATTTTAAGATACTCAATTAATTCGACACGCGCTCGATTACAATTTACACAGAACATTCGTAAATACTTCCTCCAAGGATCTGCCGCGTCCGAGACGTTCATATCTACCATCGCGTAACAGACACTCTTCGCAAAACGCGCGTATAACGAGGTGCAGTTACGCATCGGGCGATCACGTCTCGGCGGGAACGGAATCGTCGAGCAGAACAAGTAACAGTAAAACCGATCGTACGCATCGCCACGAACTAGAAAGTGCAAAAGCATCGGTTTCCATTGCTAAACAAAAAAAAAAAAGAAGAAGAATATTGTCACGGGAGAAATAGAACGGACCGGCGACGAAAGCGGGCGATCGCAACTGTCGCCCCGTCAATTACAGTCACAATGGGAGGAGAGGTTCGATTGAAATCGAAGCAACGCGAACGTGCATGCGTCACCGGTAATTACATACTTTCGATCTATCGGGCGATTCGCGCGTGGAACCGCGAAGATACGTGTATCGGAAGGGATATATAGGTCGTGGAAACTCTTACTACTGTATCACGATGCATTTTCGTAGGCAGCGTATAATATGTTCGTCATTATCGTGTCAAATTGAACGACACGGGTAATGCCGCGGCAGCCTCTTTCAAACTTTCCCTGCCTATTTTTCGAAGGAACAACTTTCACGCCAGCATAGGGCGATAATTACTCCGCATCTGCATGGTGGAAATGTGTAATCGCAAGTGTACATATTACGGTATTTAAACAGGAGATCGCCGAAGGCTTAAACTATCGGCTTCGTATATTCCCGACTCCTCAAGATCCGGTACCACGTACTTCCTATTTTGGTGCACGTAGCCGGCAGCCCTTTTCGGTCCTACCATTTGTTTCCCTTTCAAACGAGTTTTCCGAGACCACCCCGTCGAAAAGCTATTTACAAGTTCCACTGTATCCTAGCAGCCCTTTTTTTTGGACTCCCACCCTCTCTAGTTTTACTAATATAAATATTGCTTCCAAAAAGGGGGAAGTCAAGTCGGTCCAGCACTCATCAGAGATAACGTTGCATTAACTAAAAGTTATTGTAAATCTGTATATTGTATATTCTGAATAAACCAGTTTCGTAAAACACTACTTGGACGACGCTAGAAAGATTTTTATGTACATAAATAGTCTCGCTTCTTGAGTCGATCGAGGGAGATACGACTTTCGAAATCAATTCGGCGACACGTTTGGTAAACTGATAACCTGACGGGTCCGATAAGTATTTTCACTAGGTTTTCGACAGCCAGTGTTATTTGGGGAATCGGGTCAGCAACGGGTCTACGTGAACGTCTCGCATCCGACTGGCCACTTTCTATACAGCTCTGACCAGCCATGGTGTTTCGTTCGGTGCTTCATTTCGAACCATATGTATATCTACATATTCAGATAGAATATTTTTCTGATTCAAATTCGTTTCGCCTGATTATAGCTGCTAAGAGCGAACGAGTTCCTCGTCACCAAAACCAAAATCCGAGTTTCTATTCGAACATGAAGCGACACGTAACGTTCCGTTCTTTTTCCCTCTCTTTCTCTCTCTCTCTCGGCATAAATCAATCTATTCCGCGACGACTCGGACGCGACAAGTAACGACTACAGATTAGTGTGGCGCAAAAGTGGCAAAGATTAGAAATCGCACAATTACGGATTTCGAGATTCCACGATTTCATTTCGTGTCGCAACGGACGCCGACCGACGTTTCGTAATAAACAAAAATTAGATGGCCGCTATTTTGCAAGTCGCCGGTGGACTTACGAACCCCAGGAACGGCCTCGCAGGTGCGCCGATTTCAAGGTAAAGGTTAAGGCCGCGGTTCGTGGGAAAGTGTTGCGCGCGTTAACTCGTCCGCGTGCGCCGTCGAGCCGTTCTACGATGAGCAGGAAGCAGAGCTAAATGGGGGAAATGTGAAGCCAAATGTTTATTTCGTTTATACACGTTTGCGTGTGCAATTAATAGTAACGCAAAATGTGTAAAGAAAATCCCCTTCCGATAAGTTGTAGAATTATTTCGGATGAATGTTGGGCTAAACACTGAAACTGTCTTCGGGATTTATGCTATAAACATTTTCGTCCTGGACTCTAATGTTATTTGGATTCTGCAACTGGTTCTAGAGGAATCGAAAGAGGAAAGTACATGACCAAATATGAAATGATATAGGGGAGCGTTCCCTACATTGGACCACTTAAGAAAAGTACCTCTATAAATCGGAAAAGGGTTCACAATCGTTTTCTACGAAAAATTGAGAATAATGCTAGCACTGTAATTGATACATATATGTAATACAAAAGACTGAAATGCTGGTCATAAAAGAATGTTTTCGGAATAGCGTAAATGGTCCAATCTAGAAAGCTGGTTTCCTAAATTGGACCACAGGCATCTGAAATCGGGCCACGTCTATTTTTAGTTATTATAACAAGAATGTTCACTTAAAGATTTAAGTATATCGTATAAAAGAAATAAAAAACCTCTGAGGGGCAGTTTATCCTATACTAAGGATAATTAAATATATAATTGACGAAATAATCAGTCGCTGATAGATTGGCAGTTTATTCGCTCGTAATAAGATTGGTGGAGTAACAATTCCTTGTACCCACTTTATTCTTCACATTTCCTCGTTCAATTCTCCATATCTTCTACGCTGTAGCATTTTTACGCTTAAGAAAGGTGAAAATGCATGATTTAGATCGGTCCAATTGAAGAAACTCACCTAATTGAAACATTTAGGTATAATAAACAGAAACTAGAACAAATACGAGATAAATGCTATGATAACATTAAATATATATACTGTCCTTAACAAAATTACACATATCTACATTATCGAAACGAAACATTCATCGCGCTGCAGTTATTACTCATGCTACAGTCTTTTGTTTCCATGCTATTGCTAAACGACATGTGAGCTATAATCCCGTGCGAAGAAATGAGCCTAAGTTAATTAACACGCGAATCAAGACGGTGGTCCAATATTAAGCGCTGGCCCAAGTTAGGGAACTTTTCCCTACATGATATGCATTAGTGCTATTTTTCAAAATCTGCTGAATGAATATCTTCCAAATGAATTATGGACAGCTTTAGTTTTGATTGATTTGGCATTGCACACGTTGCACACGTTCATTAGTCGGGCGAACATTAATGTCATGGCAGGATCGTTTTACTTTGCTGTTGCTTGATAACTTTTGGCCATATGTAAATGGTACATAGGTAATAATACTATTGGTGTTCTTCGTCGTCGCTGACGCGCCTACCTGTGATACTCATATGAAGTACCGTATGTTTAACTGTATAAAAGTCCAATATGAGCACTCAGCAGTGGTCCAATTATGGTATACTTTATAATTGCAAAGTTCATGACAAGTAAATCAGTTCCTGACTCTAGAAATGCAGGAGGCTTATTTTACTAAAGACTTTTTCGTAGAAAATGGATAAAGTGTGATGTTACAAATTGCTATTTCAAAATACAATTCTTTTAACACGTGACTTTCTAACCAAAGAAGAATAAAACTATTTTCTTGTTTGCTTCCTACGAAAATATTGTACTTGATTGCAGTGTTCCATATTTGGGCACTTATTCCATATTAGGTATACTTTATCCTCATTTTAATTTCACTTAAAAATTGGAAATTATTCGTGGCGTTAAACATACAAAACTGCCCTCATAGTCTGCGTGAATATACTGACTGACCCATAACAATATTTTTCTCTTAAATAGTATTATTCTATTTTTCTCTTATATAGTATTCCTTTAATAGTAGCTTCCTTAAACAGTAATTTGCTCTAAAATAGCATTAATAGTATTAAAAAGTATTCCATACGTGGACACTTTACCAAAATACATTTTTTAAGAATTGGTAAACGAAAATTCTTCTGATGGATAAAACTTGGATTCTGCAATGGTAGCTCTTTATAAGTAGGTTATGAAATATTTTTCAGCATCTATAAGTTACGTATTTATATTAGCAACTTTGGGATTTCATGTGCATACGTGTGTTGAGTTATCATCGGTAATCATTTCAATTAGATTTCACTGAATTTCTCATTTTGCTGTGAAACTGGAAACGTCAGATCGGTAATCCATTTAATTTTAGAAGCAGTTCACTTTCTTTCTGTTTTTAACCTGCCTTACTTTAATTTCACGGAAATTATGAAAGCATAATAAATGTTGATACACTGTTTCCATCAGACCCCAATCTTGTACTTTGCTTTGCATTTCACTTTGCTAATAGTTCGACTTACGTACACGGGATAGGTTACTGCATATAATCAATCGGGACACAATAAACTTAATAGACCCAGAATTGAACTAGAGCGACGCAGTAACAAATTTTGTTTACTCTGCAATTATCTTTTATCTCTTGCGATCGTCTCTACAATTATCTTGACGCAATTCTTGTTTCAAGAAAAAAGTATTCCGCATAATAATAAATAAATAAACGCGTAATGTTAAAAGAAAGAGAACTTTTTACCATAGTCAATCGTGAAAATTACTTCTTCAAAAAGTGAAACAGTGCCTTTATTCTTCCAGAAGTCGGTCAATGAGTAGGCTTGAAATTATTCTCTTTGGTTTAAGCTTTCTCGTTCGAAAATTTCACTCTGTTCCAATACGCGTAACAGAATGTCTACAAAACATCGGTTTTGTCGCACGGCGACACAGCTCATGCGTCCCATGCTGGAATGAAATTTTTCAACATTTATAATCTATACTGTTGCAAACCGGAGAATAAACATTTGCATAGGATTGTGCCTGTAATGAGAGGGATTTCAACATTCCTTGGGACCACGTGTAACGGCGCGATCGATCACCTTTTCAAGTTATTACGAAACATTTTACTAAACGTTAACCATTAAATTAATGTTAAACCTCGTTTCGCTTTATCGACCAGCCATTGAACGGAGAAAGGATTTTTTGAAAACACGGGTCAGGCGCACGAGGAAACAATAAATTCAAATCAATCGATAATTTAAGGGAAGCTAATAGAAGTGTGCTTAATTGTAATTATAATCCGAACTCTCGTTGCTATTTCGACGTAACAATTTGTCGATCTTATCCTCGCCATGTGATTATGCAATTTCAGAGTTTTCTCCATAATAGTAAGATGACGAAGAATCATCGTTTGGAGCATGAAAAGAAATCCACGACGACAATCGTAAGAATTGGACGAGAGAGACGAGGCGATGGGTTATTAACCGGTAATAATTCTTGGCAGAAAATTGCTCGCTTCGAATGGGGGGATACAATGTGGTAACTCTTTCTTCTTTACAACCAACCAGATTGGTGATTACTGGGATTTCGGGGACGCGGAACTGATTTTCGAGTTAAGATCAACCGATCCGCTCGCCGGACGTGGTCGAAAGGTTGACTTTTGAGAAGTGGGTCAGTAGGATGCGGCCCGATGGGGCACGCCTAAGATCCGGCACATCTTCGTCGAATTCTGGAGTTACCTTTCACGAGCCTTGAAGCGTTCTTTTGCAAAGTTATGTCACAACGTGTGAGAATTTGCGAAAATTCATCGTGAACGGCGGCAGCAACGAGTCGTTCAATCTCGTTTCAATCGCGAGTCCCTTGGCACATCGTTCTGGGAGAATATTTACCTCATCGCATGGTGCGAAAACAATTTTCGTGTTGAAACGCCTGTAATCTCTGTTTGAACGATTTTGTCCAATATTTGCGCGCCGTTCCTTCGTACTTCCTGTGCGACCACGAACACCGGAGAGTTTCGTTATTCTTGATGCCGTCTTGGCAGAGATCATCATGAACTTTGCGCCAGCATGTCGTGAATATCAAGAAGAGTGTCCGGAACGTGTGACAGTTACGATAATCACCGATTCCGATGGAATCGAAGTACAATGTAGTTCTCATAGAAATATTTGACACGCATCTTTCTTTTTTTTTATTGGCAATCGCGCGTGTTAAAGGGGTGGAAAAAAGTAGGGGTTGCGAAATGAATATCTCGGAAAATACTAGAGATAGAGCGATTGTGTAAACGGATGAAATTAGTATTTTTTAATGACGAATTCAACGGTGAAAACTGTTTTGTCGAAAACCGGTTTGTTTAAATAATATATTGAAAAGTGACATACTTTTGATCATTCTTTTTCCAGTTAAACGTGAATAAATTGTCTTGAATATTTATTGAATGCTCATTTTTGAGTTACAAAAAGGTTGCTGTATTTGAAATTTTCTTGCTTGAAGTTTTATTTTTTTTCGCGAGGCACTCGCTGCAGTTTTTAAACGAAAGAGGCCAATTTGCGTAAATTATTCAATGTAATTTTCACAGTAGTGATATTCCTCGAAGAGGTGATTAAAGCGCAAATAATTTTTGTACGATGAACGTTTCGACAATTTATTGTGTCAAAATGTTAATCTGTGAAGCAAAACTTTGCAGGGCTTTCGAACTCTTGTGGTCTATTATCTACGCAGCCACATCGAAACCCACGCATATTGAAACATGTGCTGTTACTTAGGGCAGAATAATTAATTGCGAATCAAGGACCGTAATTTTATAATATTACTCCGCGTACATAAGTTGAAATTATAGATCAAATTAAGCGCCAGGCCTTTTCAGAGCTACGACATACTTATGAAACGAGGAGCAATTCATTCTACAGTCGTCTACTGTGCACTACAAACAAGAAAATTTCAAATATAGTAACTTTCTTTTTCGTAATGCAAAAATGAAAATCCCAATTTGTCCGTAGTTTGTGCCTGAACGCGTAGCTACTTTAAGCGAATATTCAAGAAAATTTATTCGCATTTCACTTAACACATGGATTTGCAACGAAATAGTTTACACCGTTAAATTCGTCGTTAAAACAAAAATACTAGTTTCATCTGTTTACACAATTGCTCTGCCCCTAGTATTTTCGGAGATATTCATCGAAATTGATTTTGCAACCCCTACCTTTTTCTCACCCCTTTACCACGCGCGATTGCTGGTAAAAAAAATATATACATGTCAAATATTTTTATGAGAACTACATTATACTATATATTATTAGTACCATACATTATATTATACTATATAATAAAATCGATGATTGTCATTTCGGTATGATCCCCTGGTAGTAATAGATTTCACGAAAATTGCAACAGCTAAATGGATAATAACGCCACAACGATTTCCTCATCGATCTTCCCACCGAATTCGACTAATTCCAATTATCCCTAAATTATAATACCCTCCTTACATTTCACGACGCTCCCGTTCACTCCATCTCACGAGCAGTTCCGCTAATTCGTTCCTTCACGGAAGCTGATCGTAACGAATCATTGGCATAAGAAAAAGAAACTGGAACTAAAAGATGAGATATTAACGTTATTCACTGACAAATACGATCAATGCCGTCATCCATCGCCGCACTTTCATTACGTTCGGATCGCTCACGACACCTGGACGCTCACCGACCGAGGATCAATAGCACAGATTCGGCAGCGTGAATCAACGGCCCCGGCGTTTTGGTTACGATAAATATCCAGCTTCGATCGGGCCGTGTTTCGAAACGAGATTCGCACGTCGGCGGGCATTTAGGCGGCATTGTCCTCGATTCAATTCCTGGTATAACTGATCCAGCCGCGGATAGCAAAGGCGAACAGCAACTTTCCATCGTAATGCAGCAGCAGCTTCGGATGGACGGGACATTTTATAAGTGGACGGTCTGGTTTCAAAAGATTAATAAACTTTCTCCGGGGATTACCCTATCGCGTTCCGAAATCATTCGTTGAAACAGAGTCTGAGCGCGATCGATTTAATGTCGCGGTTGCCACGAATATTCTAAAATAAACGAATCGATCGGGAAAATAGTAGGAAAAAAAGGAAAAAAATACGACGCGTCTTAACTTTTGGAATTGCGAGTTGTAGAGGGGTCAGAGTTATTCGCGATGGAAGAGGGGGCTGATCAGTTGGATCGGAACAGGGATCCATGGTGTTCTTCTCTTCCGGTTTGGTTGCAGGATGCACGTGGCGAGATACGCTAGGAACATGCGTGTTCCAGTCGGACTTCGGTTTCGCGCTAAACTGCGCCTTCAAAAAGTCTGGCCTTTTTCGGGTACGAAATCTCGGAGGTGTCAAAGGTTACGTCGGCCTGGGTGAGTCGAAACATGCATTCGTGCATGCAAACCCAGCATTTTCTAAAACAACAAAATGATTTGCCCTAAGGACCGTCAAAGTGGTATATAAATAATGCACTAGTACCACTTGTATCCATTTTTTCTCTTTGGAGAAAAAAGAAATGAATAATTTGTAAATTTACTGTAAATAGATTGTACATTACTAACACCGTTTGATGTAACAACTGTTCAACGGTAGTTCATTTTGTATATTAATTTATTATCGAAATATTCCTTGAAGTTGCTCCCTCAGCGCTTATGTTCTGTGCTTTCTTTTAACGCTTGAAACATTTCCTGCGTATCTAACGGTATATTCACGCGGAATGATGTGCTAATTACGGATGCATTGCTGTCACTTGCGTAAAAAAATTGTGTTCTTACTTTCTTACAGGATTTGTTAATAACACACTTTCTATTACCGCCTGTGTCATTTATTCGCCGACCTGTTTTTTGTTTTTATAAAAGATCGATACGGCATACGTGGCAAACGGGAGAAATAAATCATTTGTGCGTCGCTCTATGCAACTAACCGTTACGCAAGAACCGTGGGTGGTTATTAAATATTTCGTGCATTATGTGACCCATGGTTTTCTGAAGAAATGTGGGCCGACATTTATTTTTTCATTTTATGCTACGGCGTCCGTATACGAAAATGTGGCTAAACATGCTAATGATTTACTACTTCTTGCGTAACGCAAGGAATGGCATCGAATCGGTATGCGAGGGTTTCACAAGAAATTTTCAATTTTTACTAAAAATACTTTTTACATTATTATTGTATCGTCTCGCAGACATTCTGAATAAACTTTACATATCGTAAATAAATATGCATCGACTTAAATATTCTCTGTCCATTCGTAATAGAGAAAGTTCTTTATCCGTTGCATATTTTTACAAAATTATTTTTTTCTTTAAGAAACGACGGAAGGTGAAAGAATAAAGAAACGATCGCGACTGACGGACAGTTGATTAATTGATCCTGCTGAAGGAAAATGTCTTTTTCTATGTCAAACGGAGTGGGAAAAAAATTGATGCTCAATGAGGGGGGAAAAAAAGGACAATTTATTATTCAACACCTTGAACCGACCCAGATGTCGATTGTAAAAGACGGCGCTCCTTATGAAATTGTAATTTGCATTAGAGCCGTCCATGAGGCTAAATGAATCTATCTGTGAAAACGCAGGGCTGTTTGCAGGTTCATAGATCGGCGTAAAAACCGTGCCGGTACTTGCGCAACAGGTGGTTGCTTAACTTTCTTCGTTCTCCGTATTCCGACGTATCCCCGAGACTTCTTTTTTTCGACGATTTCGATTTTTGTCCTTCCCGGGGAACGCTACTTGTTACGCGGATCGATTGCAAATATTTTTCTCAGACGAGGCGACTACTCCCGTAATTAAGATTCTAAACAGATTCGAGAATCGAAACATTTTTGTAACTCATTTTCTTTTTACGAGACCGAATGCTTCTGGCTTAATTAATTTATGCCAATCTCCAGTGCGCTTACGATTCACCAAAGATGCAATTGCAAAATTAATCGAAACAAATTATTACCTGTAACAAGGTAATGTAGCATATTCTGATTAAAGTATAATTAATGCTGTTATTGTTAATAATTTCAGGCTTCTCTATTGGAGATGAACTGGGATTTGGCCAATCCCTGTCAAACGTGGAAGCGTCAAAAAGGAGAAGCGTGCAAACGAGCAGAGCCGGTGCACCTTACCCTAACACGGTGAGAATTTTAATATCGAAATGTAAGAGTAATCGTTTCTCTTTTTGGCCAGATTAATTTTATTCCCTTGAAAGATAATTGAGTCGGGGCTTCGATGACAGGTATGGCGATAATTTCCCTGCGAAGAATTATCTTCAGCAAATCCTTAATATGCTTCTTTATGCAAGCATCTGCCTTCGTAACGGAAACTAGTTCAAGGAAAGTCTAAGATGGATAGAAAAACGAGTGCAGAGGCCAGAAACGTTTATAGATACATAGATGTTCGCTTTTGTTTTTTGTTACCCGGTTAAATTATTGCAGGCATTCCGAATGACTCTACCGAGCACGATGCTTCACATTATGTGCCTTGCATAATCCTGAGTCACGCTCAGCTTTTCATTTTCGTTAGACGCGTTTGTGAGAAGAGTTGAGACGTTTGATGGAAGAATGGAGCATAAGCCTATGTGCCCTTTTTACCTTAAATCGTGTAAATCGATTCATTTATACATATCTATATAATATACCACAGAGATACTCGATCTTTGTTATTTATAGCAACTAGATACTGTTTTCTTCTGTTTCTTTACGCGACGCTCACTGTCACTCAGTAATCGCTCTATCGCGCGGCCGCGTCTTGTAATATTATTCTGTGTAAAGAAGTATGAAAAGTAAAATTGAATCTGCAAGGAAACAAGCAAATTTAGGAAAGAAGAAACTAATTTTCAAATCAGCTTGCTGCAAGGAATCCAAGAAACTAAAACGCCTCGAGCGACAGAATTGTGTAACTTTGTCCTTGCTTTGAAAGTTAAACATTTTGTTCTTTTCGTTATTAATTCTATATTTTCTGTCTAAATAGTATATAAAAGTTTGTACCAGATTGAGTGCTCAAGATTTTATTTAATAAACAAGAGGAAAAAGCTGTTTCTTACGATTTTATCTCATTTATGGAAAACGGGCATATAAACCAACTACTACTAATTTATAAACAGAAACGCATATTATCCTCAAATCATAACTGCTTTTATCATAATGCATTAAATACATGTTTCTACATCCTTAAAAAAAATTCGATTTGATTGCACAACTTTTTATTAAATAGTATCATAATGTAAACTATGAAGTTCATTTTCCCGAGATGGCATTTAGACGTATGTGCCCTTTTTCCATCAAACGCCTCGATTGTTTACTTGCATTTGATTCAGATGAAAACTGAAGAAAGGAAGAAAATTACCTTAAATAATGTTAATGAAGTAATAAAATAATATCAGTGAAGCTTCACATTTAAAGACGTGGAATTTCACATTATACTGTTCTTTAGCTGCTGTATCTTAATCTTCCTTAACAGAAACGGATCTGTTTTCTATCATTGACGCAAAACCTGAATCGGTTTTATACACGCGCGGTCAACCTTGCCGCAATTAGTGCGTGAATGCCGGCAGAACTTTCCTCGCGTACAGGTCTCCGTAACAATAGCACGACCTAGTGCAAGGTTCACGATTCCCTTGATAGTATGCGTCCGGTGCATCGATTAAATTCTGATAAATCTATGAAGAGGAGAATGAATAAATTAGGCCAAGGTGCCGGAATCGTTTTTCAATTGTAATCCAATATCACTAAGTCGAGGGGCGAGTGTAACTTACAATCAGCGCGACTCTTAGAACTGTGATGAAATATTGTGCGACAAAGATCATTACCTTTTATGCCACTAAACTTTTATTAGAGAAATCATCAACAACTGCAACTTTCTTATTCACGTTCAGCCTCGATCCTAAAGGCTGCTTAATTAAATTATGAAACATAAATAATAGAATGAGTTGCGGTTATTTAATTTTACTTGAAAATACGCAATTGAAAAATGTCAATAACAAAAATCATCAATAACTGCATTTCCCTTATTCATGTTCAGTCTTAATCGTAAAAGCTGCGCGCTTAATGTATCAAACATAAATAATAGAATAAACCGCACTTGTGTAATTTCACTTGAAAGTACACGATTGAGAGAGTGTAATAGATAATTGATTTCATTGAAGGCTACCAAACGGGACGAAACGAGGCAAAGTACGCAGAACGCGAGGCAAGTGGTTCCACCCTTCAAGCCTTTGCCAAGCGGAGCGGCCCGACCGATCGCGCAGCAACCAGAACGTCAGAAGTTGGTCGTCCAACAAAATTCCACGGCGCTGAGAACGATACCAGCACCTTCCCTATCGCTCACGCAGCAAGAATTGCTAAGGCAGCAGCAATTGATGCAGCAGGAAGCGAAACAGAAGCAGCAGCTGAGGTTACAGCAGGAAGCGTTCGCGTTGCAAATGTTGAAGCAGCAACGATTACAGCAGCAAGAAGCTATGCGACAGCAGCAATCACAGAAGCTTCAGCACCAACAGAAACAGCAGCAAATGGCTCAGAAGAGGCATCAACAAGTTGTTCCGATGCAAGTGAAAAGGGATCAGGTGGGTATTTTGAATTATATTTCTAGCATTTTTCATGACCATTCCATTCAAAATTTGGTTCAAAAACTGTGTTTTGTAAAATACATATCATACGTAATAAAATATGTATATAGGTACGTTTATAATATGTATACATATGTATATAATGTGTATATGTAATAAGAAAATATGGAGAATGTTTAACTTTATTAATTTAGATTTATCAGGACACGTGTGTCCCAGTTTTAACAAATTGGCAGGCAAGCTTTCGATACACATTCGTCCCCAGTGGGTAGTATCAATTTCTAAAGGAAAAAGGAAGAATATGTAAATAGGACAAGGTCGCGCCGAAAGGGCTAACCCTTTGCACTTTGTTGCCCCTACTGAGGAGGCATTCTATAAACTGTTGCAACTTCGCGGAAAACAATCATTCAATCATCCACCTGGGCTCATTTGAAAGCGTGAAGTATCCACTTCAACAGTCTTGATCTGCGAAGAAATCAGGTTCAAGGCTGAAACCTTTGTCTGGGTCAATTTCACTGAACAGTACTGGAGTAACAATTGCACGTATCTCATACGATAAACGTCTGGAACTCTTATCCCATGGCAGTCCCATGGAAAAATTTCGTGCGACGTATTGTGTCCTTTTCTATTTCTCTCTTTCACTTGGATCGAACACTTAGTTGTCCGCTTTGCAGTAATCTAAACAACTGGCGATCGACAGTCACTATGTCAAGTGATATCGAGGAATAGAAAAGGACAAAGTATGTTGCCCGAAATTTTTCCAGGAGATCGCATGGGATAAGAGTTCCAGACGTTTAGGCGGCGGCACTTCGTTCAAGTCTCCTGGCGGGCGAATCACCCTGTACGAAGCAGCGCCAATCACATTATCATTTACCACATATACTTTTCAAATAGTGCTGATAAAAGTCGTGAAATTTCATTCAAATCGGACATTTTGTTAGAAAGTTATTTACAGTTCAATTTCGGTTTCGGTAGAAATCTTAACCCTTTGCGCTTTGTTGCCTCCTCTCGGGGGGCATTCTACAAACTGTTGTAACTTCGCGAGAAAGAATCGTTCAACAATCCACCTGGGCTCATTTTAAAGCGTGAAGCCTCTGCTTTCTCAACCCTCAGTTCATTCTTTTTCAAAACTATTTTTACATCATGCAACGGGTAGGAAAGCGAAGACACTTCCTGCTTGAAAATTGTACACATTCAAACGTGTCTACGGACATTGAGGAATTTTTCTTCGTAATTCGAATCATCATAAATTTGAAGCCCGACGGGTTCCCTTTAAAACGGCCTCCTCGCATATGACATACGAGTTCTTTCTTACCGTTTTATCGAACTTTGAATTAATAGTGTGCCGACGACGTGTAAAAGCAATTGGGGAAAATGAATGTGACTCGGGGATGAAAAAGCAGAGTCTTTGCGCTTTAAAACGAGCCCGGATGGATTGTTGTACGATTTTTTTTTGTTCACGGAGTTACAGCAGTTTAAATATCGACAATTATTCATCGAAAGATTCTAAAAGGGAATTCGGTGGAGTGCAAAGGGTAAAGTTGCACATAATGCTACATGCCAAACTGTTACGATTTGTGTGAACAATGTTCGTGAATGAACCGTTTTGAAAGGAAAGTTTTGTCATAAAATTTTCATTGCAGACGTCGCAGATGGTAGCGGTTGCAGCTTCGGTGCCTGGAAAACTGCCCAACATCGTGGCTGCGATTCCACCCGCTGGTAGCATCGTGGAATCGGAATCTCCGTTGAAAACGTCTTCGAATGACGGCTTGCCACCTTTCGTCTCGATGCCACCCTCGTCTGCACAGCTGACCGATCGAATTAGCAATAGTCCCACTGTTTTGGAGGATGCCGATAATGAAGTGTCGAAGGACGATTTCAATCAAGTAAATTTTGTTTAATTGCTATCACTGGACCGTGGATTTTTATGCATTTATAGGAAATTTGATGTTGCTGAATTGCAGAAAATGCGCGTATTATGAAAAAAATATACAAACTATCAAAATTATAGTGCTTCTTAATTATAGTGCTTCTGTATTCTAAAAAGTATGAATTTGCATAAAAATCCGCAATCCAGCCATCACCTTTGTTTCAATCGTGTATTAGAAACATTTCGTTGATTAATATTTTGACGAAACTTTAGCTACCTTTGCCCGGGGACGATATCACTTCTTCCGTGAACGAGATGACCTTACTTTCCCTGCATCCAATGCCAGCCGAGCCGAGTCAATCGCAACAGCACAACGATAAAAGGCAATCGTTGCCGTCGTCCTTGCCATCGTTAGCGCCCATTCAAGGGATGGAGACGTCCTTGAAAGCTCTCGCAGAGGCGAGCAACATCACTTTAGAAGCCCTGGAGGCAGCCATTCTCCTTCGACAGCAACAACTTCTGCGAAAACAGCAGGGACCAACCACTACGACCACGACGACCACTGTGTCACCTCAGAAAACGTAATAAGAAAGGCTGTCATCGTTTAGAATTCTCGGAAAGTTTAATAGAATGTTCATTGAATTTATTTTATACGTTCGATTCGTTCAATTTAACACTCATGCGGTTTATATTCTCGTCATTCGGTCCGCTGTGCGAATTCTTGTTACTTGTAAACTCTTTTCATTTATTTCCATGCTAGTAGAGCGCAAACGCTTGTTCAACGTTTCAGAAAATACAATTCCGGGGTCACGAAAGTGATGAACGCGCCCCGCGAATATTATCCGATGGGTTACGATAAGAATTTCGACGACAATTTCGCCAGCCGAGTGGATCTGCCCGACACCAGCTTCTACTGCGGCGATCAGAAACATTTCCCAGGACTCTACGCTGACGAGGATCTCGGTTGCATGGTAAATTAGAACTTTGACGCCCGTGGAAAATATATAAATGCTGATTGAACAAAACATATCGATATAAACTAGATTTTTTTTTACTAATGTTTCTATTCCATAACTTTTTTCTAATGATAATCCATTTGATAACATTTCTCTAATGTTTCTATTCGACGACTTGTTTCAAGGTGTTTCATGTCTGCGCCCTGACAGACGACGGACTGATCATGAAGAGTTTCCTGTGCCCGGAATCGACCCTGTTCGATCAGACGATCCTCAAGTGCAACTGGTGGTTCTACGTGGACTGTAAAGCCTCGAAAAGCTTGTACGATAGCAACATTCCGATCAGCAAGAGTTATCAGTTAATGAAGGCGCTCGCCTTCTTCTCGGCGTACAAAAACCATGACAATAGTACAGCTGCCGCTCAAGAGAACTCAGAGATCGACAGCTCTTGAACTTCCTACAAAAGCTGAATCCTCGTCGTTAGCTTAATAGCCGGGCATCATTGTTAACTTTTAATCGGTTCTACGATTGCCAGGAAGCGTTCCTTCGATCCATTAAGGCCTGGGTTACTATAAAGCTTACCTTTAAATATTTATTTTTAATAACACACGGACTTGAAATTTGCTTACGCGGTTACCCGGAATATTTTTAATCGGTGAATGTTATTTGATTTTCATTGTTCAGCTTCGCGGGGATAGTCTTAATGGATCGAAAAGAAGAACCATCTGGCGGACACGCGAGACAAGGGATACATTTTGAAAATTGTTCCAGCGATTTGACAATTTTTTTCTTGCTGATCCCAAACGATAAGCATGTACATATAATTTATTATGTTAGCACTCACTAGGCGTAGTAATTAATCCTTTTTTATCGTAACGTTGTAAATAGTTTTACATTGCTCCTCCTGTTGATGTGGCTTGTCCAATAATAATTCTATTTTCCTGTATGTATTTGCATTGTCCTATTTTCTCTATATTAAAATCATTATTAATTAACAGGTGGCAGAATGTTCGTCAGAAAAGCGCGAAATATAGAAAGCGCAAAGTTTATTACGGCGAGGTAAAGATTACGAAAGATCATACAGATTAAATGCCTATGTCGCCATAACACAATTTACTCGATCAGTCTATAATTTCTCGTTGATGACTTCGTTCTCGATCATCGTTCAAAATTAGCTGAAGCTCCAATAAGTTACAATGGAAATGTCATAAATATCTGCGCATGTATCAGTATCGTAATTGCTACAAGCTTAAAGTTAAAAGTAATTTCATAAATAATTGATCCTTCAAGGATTACGAAACGTCGAAGGTGTTACAATGCATTACTGACTACGAACGCTTGAAACCGTTCCGATAGAACCAATCTCCTACGTACTTTGCTTGAAATAGTGTATCGGTTATCATTTTCATATATAAAAATTCGACATTAAGAAATCTATCAGGCAGTGCAAAAGTAAATCTACAACAACACGGATAATATTCCACAGCGAAGTAACCTTCGATGACGACCACCTGGTGGATTTTTTTATCGTTCGTCGAAGTCCTTACATTAACGGTACACCTGGTCGGTCGTGAAAATGTCTTCATTCGAGATCCTGCTTTGCTCTGGAGCACGATGAGCAGCACAGCTGTTGATAAAAGGGGTAAGAGCAGAGCCTTGCCTGCGCCACTAAATTGCAATTCGATATGCTGTCCTTGCAAAGTGGATTTTCTTCCAGAACTGAAAGTTAACAACGATGAACATTAATGTACTTTAACATTTATACGTGGGTGGGAATTTACGTAAAAGTTATCACCGAAAAACGCGATACCATTTGAAATTTCCGGGTCGTTCTGCACTTGCAAGACCGCGGGGTGATTGTCTGATCTGTGCGCATCTTCCCTGCAAGGATAGTCGTTGCAGATTCGACGAGATATAGGACGGTCCTTCTTGCAATGGAGTTCATGGTGTTCAGACGTCTGGCCTCCTCTGTTTAGACACCTTACTTCTCTCTTTTGAACGCCTTTTCCACAGGACCGGGAGCACTGAAGCGACCCGGTTTATTAATGTTTATTAATGATTCATTTCTATCGCAGGACGAAATATAATTTAATGCCCGGCGAATGATCGGAAGGGATATTATGATATACGAATCAGTTCGAATTACTTCTGTCCAATCCGATATAAACCACATCGATCCACATGGCGGTCCACTGCAAGATCTACTGGTTTCCGGTTTGTTCGCCGGGCAATTCATGTCCAGAACCACGCGTGGAGACCCGCGAAGTGTCGTCACACAGACTGCTTCTCTGACCTGTTCCCCCGAATCGCATTCTGTGGAGCACTGGAGAACCAAAAATATAACTGAACAGCTTTTCGAATTAAAAACTTCATTTTAGTCTAAATATAGTCTACACTTCTTGCGATTTTCTAAAATCTCTAAAACTTAGTCAATTTAATGATATCCCCTTAATCGTACATCGCTCCAGGGCCCTGTAAACCATTGACCGCTGCAGGTTCTGTTGCTGGAGCAAGATCTCGAAGTGTCCGGTCGTGTCGACCGATCGCAAAATTCATCCTCCGGACTTTTCTCGCAGAAGACTTTCCTCGTTTGCACGCCGACACCGCACTCGGACGAGCACTGGGAACGTTGAAAGAAAACCACGATGATTTCTCTCAAATACGAGGAGTTTCATAATAAAAAAAGAAAAAAGAAAATGTGAACGTTTCTACCCCTTCGGTCCACTCGGTATACAACCACTGTGGACTCTGAAGTCTCGTTGAAATCGCGTTGGTGTGCGGTGGATTATTGGTGCAGGGCCCCAAGTCGCAAGCTTCTTGCGTAACAGGCTTCTCTTCGGGATCGCAAGGGAGCCCCCGTGCGTCGCAGATCGCGGCCCTTGTCCTTTTACCCGGACCACAGGTTGCGGAGCACTTTAACGCAAAAGAAAGAAATTATGGACTCAATCGTTACTAGTCGTGACAATTATTAGCATTCGTAAGAGAAGAAATATTTACCGAGGACCAGGTGCTCACGCTCCACTGCGACGGAGGTGAAGCGGCTGGCGTTGTCCTCGCTTCGAATTCGCATTCCGGCATCTCGCAAGCCTCGATCGAGGGAAGAGCTTTCGGTTCCATGCAAGCGCCATCGGCTATCCTCATCACTAACGACGGCGTTATTTCCTGCACGCACTCTAATTCTCTGACGCGGGTGCCGCTGCCGCATGTTACGGAACAATCGCCCCATGGACCTGCTCGCCATCTTTATGGCGTCGGAAATGTGATGGCAAATTAATCATTAGGTCACGGATGTTTATGCGCCAACAATATGCAAGTATGCAGAGTATTAAGTACATACTATATTAAGTGTTCTTATGGGTGAATTATATTAAATATGAAATGTTCTACATTTTTGTGGTAAACTATATTAAATGTTCATAAGTGTAATATCGAGTATGAAGAAACATTTCACGGTTATACTAATCTATTATACTTGGAATTACAGTAAATTACAAGCATTTCGTCGAATTTCGCTGAAGTTAATTGGTGACGTTTGTCGGTAAAAATTAATTTCTACGCCGGAAACGACCGCTGCACACGATGTTATCGGTGCGTATTTAAATTTATTCGAGCAGCGATGTGGCACATTCATTGGCTCTTCTACAAATTCCAAAATACGTGAAATTTTTCTTAGTTCCATAAAACTCCTATTTTCTTATGTAACATAGCATTTATTTTCCTTTTACTTTTCTCTTCGCAATCACCAGGGATGTTTTTTAATTGAACTATAGATTGCATATAGTATGTATATATTCATGTTGAATAAACGAGCCTTTATAAACATTGAATTTTGCAGGAGACCATTTTGTTGAATCTCTTCTTATGCGGTCTTAATGGCAGCGACATCTTCTCCCTTAAAACTTTCCCTTAAACCACCCATTAACACGAGAAACAAAACGTATGTACGTTCATTTTACTATTTACCATTCGCTATCGACACTATCCGGTTATAATACGAGTGCTGACTAATAGATTCGATTAATTAGTTAGATGATTCCGATGAGCGTGATATATGCATGTATACGACAAATGACATGCGCAATACATTCCTGTACATGTTTTTAAACATAAATATGCGTTATGCAAAAAGTGCAAGATAAGAAACATGTTTTTAGAAACCTCTAATTAGAATATTTCTGTCCAGGTTTCATTGTTTTACCCGTTTTCTATGAAAATATGCGTTTCCATAAAGATCCGCGGTCTATTAATTAATTAACATTTGAGTATTTTGAATGAATGAGTCGAGCCTTACTTTGGAGGGCAGGGCGTAGTGTTGCAACGCGCTTGATTTTCTCGAGGCTTCTCCAACGCGTGGCACCTCTTGTCAGGCACTTGGGTTTGCGTGTGCTCCCTTATACACACGTACCTCAGTGTTTGGACACCTTTACTTAAAATGTATAGTGAAAGAGACGCTTCGTATCCGGACAATGTTTAATGGTGCCCCTTACCTCCCCCGCAGGATCTACTGCACTCGGTGTAGCCACCCGCTTTCCAAAAGAACTTTCTTCTTTTGTAACGACGCTGCAACGTCGGGAGGTACGCTTGCGTTCCTTCGTTAAGAGCAGGCCCAGCTTCTACTCTAGAAACATTAATCAATATCATTTTATACTTACGAATCGAATTGAAAATGTATGCCACAAGATTTAACCGTCGCATTCCTTACTTTCTGTGAGGAACGGTTGGCGAAATAGGTTCGCTGGCCTTATTCGAAACTGAAACAGTAGTTTTTGTTTTTTATTATGGGACAAAGCGGGGACAAAAAGTAATTTTTGATGTTTCAACGAAAGTCTTGTACCCGTCTTGTGTCCAGGATGTGTATTTGGAGGGGCGGCGCCGCTGCCAGGTATTATATATCGATAGACTATCCCAGGATTTGGCTCTTGATACAGAACCTGATAAGCAAACATAAATGTTCTTCGTGATGCGTTTCAGGTGTTTTAACTTCTTTTTTTAAAGCACTTCTTCGTTTACCATAACGTCGATGGTTTCTTGCAGAGGACCAGCTGCGGAGAAGCTTTCCAAGTTCTGAGGACCTTGACGAACGTAATTAAAAGTTGTCCCAGCTGCTTGGTACTTTCCAGACAAGTTGATGCTATAGTTTCCATTGAACAAGTAGCTGCCATCTTGCAATTTGACGGCTAAAGAATTCAAGTGGCGATAAAATATTAATGATGGGTTGTTAAAGTAGAAAATCCAGCAGTTTCGCCCCCAAAAACGATGAAATTAATTTTAAATGAATTTCTTACTAATTTCACGTTTTTTTTTTCTATAAACGCAAAGTATCTTACGCGAGACACCACGAAAGTGGCTTACACCATAAGAATTCTGCCCCCCCCCCCCCCCCCATGTACAATCGACATCATTTTATTTGATCCATTTATTAAAAAATATTAAATACCTTGCAGCAGTGAAATGGCCACAACAAAGATTAATTCTCCGATAATCGCAACGCAACCGCCTATAATCTTGCAGCTTCGATCCCTCAAAGAATTGAATCGAACAGATTCCCCGAAGAGAATTGTATTCCTCGTGGTAATTTATTGGCAGAAATCAAAGTGGTTTGTAACGCGTTTGTTTAATAAAGTGTCGGGAGGCGTTAGGATCATTTAATCAAACAAGTTGATTGAATCGGTCCCGTTGATAATCATTCCGTGCACTTGCTCGAAGCTGAATCGCATAATCGTTTGGGTAATGAAAGGCGGAGTCGTTCGCAGAGAAATGCTGACCCTCTGAATAGCGCACGCGATACGACGCATTAGAAGCATAAACGAATCGTTTATTAGACGACATGGCAAATCCGGTGCAGCGTGTCTTTCAACTCTCCACGAGCTCGGCCGAACGAAGCATTGCGGATCGATATTTCCAGCCAATGTAACTTTTCTATGCACGCGACCCACTTCGCGGTAATAACTTTATGCAAAGCGCGCTGTGGCAAAACATTCAATTATTTCGCTGTGGGAAAAGCACGTTTAACGATTAACTTGATTTGTCGCCTGCTGGTTTTATGAAACCCTCCGCGCGAGCCTGTTAATATTCGCACAGTCATGTCTTATTCTATTAACGTTGATTTCCGTGCAATAGCGTGTTACGATTTCCATTCCGAGATGCCTGTAGCTGATCGTAATATTCACAACCAAACGGCATACATCATAAACTTTATTACGGTATCGTAAAATGTGCATATCATGGGAAACGTGTTCAGGTGTGAACAACTTCCTCAGAATTTCTCTTAATTAATTCGTAATTGATCAAACCCTTGTATCCGAAACTTTTTGCTGCGTTTTGCATTTATGGTGCTAGATTCTTCAGGTATAAAGAATCATCGGCCGCTCGAGGAGAAATACTGAACATACCAAAGGGGGGTTGGCTTTGATATAAAAGAAAAGTGTAAACGCGCTGACACGAAATGGATTGCAATCGTGACGAGGTGACAGTAGTCCTTGCGATTACCTTTAACACCACGTGTCAGGGCGCATCAAGCGAGCATTGTGTTTCGCGTGACTGGCTACTGTTAGCTCTAAACACTTATTGTCAGCTCACGGTCGGAGATTATGCGATATACCAGAAGCACAACGGCGCCTCGAACACGAATGAATTCCGACGATAGGGGATTTCGCATTGATGATAATAAGCAGGGATCGCGGACGGGTGTAGCTGATTGCCCGCAATCGCGAACAATCGCCGCGACGAGTCGCTTGCTGGGACATTTCATTAGAATCAATTTGATGCACTCGATCCAGATTCCACGATATTTCATATGGGATTTGCATTGATTTCATTCTCGATTTCTTGCCAACCTTTCCCCATTACCAGCGTATTCCTACTGCATTTTATTAGCCCACGCGGCACATTCAATAAATAAGTATTTTCGCCCGTACCTAAACCAGGAGCTTTTGAATCTTATTTATGCAACACTTTCGCTAAATCTATTTTCAATGTTCAGTGAAATTATTTTTGAAACGAGCAAGATTTATAGAATCTCTTTTGCCGTTAGACATACCCATCCTACACAATACGAATCAGTCTTTCATCGTTGAAAAGTGCACGGGATATTATCAAGATTGCGATACACGTGAACTTCTCGTTAACCCTCGATTATGAATTCTGGAAACGTAACAATTGACTTACATTGACGAGTTCAAGAAATTATACGCACTCGTTTTTGGTACATTGAACCGTTTCAAACATCGATTAAGACGAAAAATACCGAAGCTGCTGAACCCCCGGGCAAAGTGTAGACGCAAAGTTGGTGTACCGAAATCAGTTTTGTTTCCCTATGTGTTAGACGAAAAGAATCGCTGCGTATATTGCACCAATTTTGGTACTGGCAATTATAAGTTGAACAGAGAAAAACTTGATTGGTAAGTGTTACAATTGCACGGACTTTGAACTGCTGTACCTATGAAGATATGAATTCTTTTTTATCCGGTCGGATCTCATTAGAAGCGCGTTATCTTCCCCTTTGAAACGGTTTTTTGAAGAACTCGATACGACTTCCGGTTCCTGAGATATCGCCGTGCAAAGAAATGGGTAATTTCTGATGTTTTGTATCGCTGTCTTTCTCGCTCGCGCCGCGTCACTGACCCACTGACCCAGTTTCCCACCCAGGTGTCAACAGACGCCGAGACAGCGAATTCTTTCCGATTCCAGGAAAAGACGTCAACAATACCAGACACCGATTCTGCGAATTCTTTCCAATTCCAGGGAGAAATGTAGGTTACGTCGCGATATTTAAATGCCTCAACTTTAAACGCTTATATCTCGGAAACTAATTGAGATATCGGAATGGGCCGAAAAGCAAATTGAAAGGTATACTCCTTATTATCTCCTGACATATTTATTTGAATCAATTTCACATTTCTTTTTCCTGCATTTTTGTTCAAAGTTAATAATAGGAATGAAAAAAAAAATTATTTTTTCCAAGCGACGCCTCGAGAAAATTGGCGATGCAAATGAATTACCGGCGACGAGAGCCTTTTTTATCTGATTGCGCTTGCGAATCCTCGGGAGGCGTACTTATTATTAATTCTTACTCTTCATTATTATTTAATTATAAGATGTATTATAAATTAATTAATAAGAATAATCTGTAAGTAATAGTCTGTAGTTTCTAAAATATTTATGTAGTATATGTAAATCTATGTTATTATTCTTATTGTAATTTTCATTAATATTTAATTGTAAGATATATCGTAAAGTAATTTATTAGAATAATCTATAAGAAGTGGTAATTTAAGCTTAAATATTATCATTTTTGCAATTTGTACATTATTGCAATTTTACAGTAAATTTTTACAAAAGGAATTCAACTGGTATTCATTTTTTTAACACCTGTCCACTCCTAATAATTTAAGTTAGAGATAAGTGCTGGAAAACAACGCCAAGTTTCAGGAATCCCCGATAATATTTGAAGAAGCATACTTTTGCAATTTTGTTGGGTCAAAAAATAAAAATACGTTTTGGCACCATTGTTGCTAATTGCGTTCCCAAAATTTTCGTTTTGCAACTTTGTTGGGTCAAAGAACTGAGTTATATTTTGTAAAAACACTTTTAGCCAACAAATTCCTGGAATTTGACATCATTGCCAAGAATTTCACAAAACTGAGTTGTACAGAATCCCCTGTGCTCGAAATCGTCAATTTGTATCAGGAGAACATGATAGGCAAGGAGGTCTGTGATTTCATGAATGCCTAGAATTTAACGTCATTTCCAAGAATTTCTCAGAACATGATTTTGCGGAATCGCTTGTTAGCAACAAAGTTGCAAAACGGGATTTTAGAAAATTTAACTCGATTTTTCGACCCAACGAAGTAGCAAAGCGAAAATTTTGGGAATTCACTTAGCAACAATGTTGCCAAAAGGTGTTTCGGCAAAATTTAACTCGATTTTTTGACTCAACAAAGTTGCAAGGGGAAATGTTGGGAACGCAGTTAGCAACAATGTTACCGAAAGTTGTTTTGCTACAAATTTTAACTCGCTTTCTAGACGCAACAAAGTTGAAAAAGTATGCTTTTTCACTAGTTCCTGGAATTTGAAGTCATTTTCTAGGAAATTCCAAGAACTTCAATACTATTGTGGATTCCTGAAATTTGACATCATTTTCCAGCACTTATCTCTAACTTAAATTATCAAGAGTGCGCAGGTGTTAAAAAAATGAAACCAGTTGCATTCTTCTTGTGAACATTTATTGAAAAATATGCAATAATGTGCAAATTGCAAAAATGATAATGTTTAAACTTAAAACCTATTACTTATAGATTATCCTTACAAATTAATTTGCAATACATCTTATAATTAGATAATAATGAAAATTGCAACAATAAGAATACTATAGACTTAAAATATAATACATCTTAAAGTTAACAGTTATCTAAATTTTTAATGCAAATATAAATATAATAAGTATAATTTTAGTGTAATTTAAGTAGTATATGTCAATCATAAGTGGTACAAGTAAATGGTCGGACATCAGGCATAGCTAAAGTAGTATTTTGCTAAAGGTACGGCTTCACATGGCTTTCTTAATTAGGTCAATTAGTCAGTGCTATTTATTAATAATTCAAAAACGAGGCCTTAACTAACATTTTGGCAAAAGAAAAAGTTGTACAGTCACCTCAGCAATCACTCCTAAAAGTTGAATACATGTAATTTTATTTTACAAATAGTCTTTTTGGCAATTAACTAGATTAATACCTTTTTTTTCAGGATCATGGATGGACTTACACCACTTTCAAAATAAATGACTCTGCAATTCCATTTGTCAACGAAATTTAAATTGATCAAAACAAACAGATAAATTTAGATATACATAATAAGTTGTTTCTAAATAAAATGTTGACACTGAAATATATTCAAAGTCTTTTTCTCGACTTTTTTTTTAATGGACTTACACCATTTTCAAAATAAACAGTCCAATTGTCCACTAAACAGTCCTTACATTGACGAGTTCAAGCAATTATACACACTCGTTTCTGGTACATCCAACCATTGGAAACATTGATCAATATGCAGACGAAACCCTGGTTCGTATTTGGACCACCCACGTAGATACATTCGAATATGTTTCTCTCAATATATGGCACGCTATGTATAAGCTGTCTTACCCAAATAATTCTCCGTGTGTCGTAATTGTGTCACATTCAGAGCCAGGGCGCCTCTTGGAACAGTCGCCACAAGATTGTAACCCCTTTCCAGGGTCGGTTCCGTGAAAATCCCGTCGATTAAGTGCCCGCTGCAGCGGCTCGACAAACACTGTCAAAATGATTATCGTGCAATTAGCGAATAACAAAGAAATTGAATTTGAAGATAGGCTTGCGTAAATGATAATTTTTTCATCGTGATTCTTATCGTGAATTTATTACAATCGTCCTTTAAAAGTTATGCAAATTGTCAGATAGCTTTTTAAATAATTATTCACGTTCATTCTTGTCTGCTGGATAGGTCGACGTTGCCGATTGCAAGCAGGGGAGACAGGGACTAAAAGTAACTCCAGTGGCATGTTGTTCCGATGATTATATTTAACGAATTAAAATAGTTAACGTTATGTTTGAAATTGTTATAAAGCCGATAGGTATAATAAGGTCTACAATGAATTAGTCAATAATGAAGAGAATAGCTGCATTATTTTCCAATTATCTTTTGTTTTGTTTTTTCAAAATTGGAACTTTTGGCAATGTTTACAGTACCATAAATGTTTACTAATTGTATTGTGAATGCATAAATTGCACAAGGCTTTAATTTTTTCGATCGGATGACGCGAGTGGCAATATATGTAGGTCGTCGAAACAGAAAATTGTCAGAGGAAGTAGAAATGACACGGAAGTAATAACGCGTTTGCACGCTGTCGGCGAGGAAGCAATCAGAATGCGCTAACAGAAATAATGGAAAGCGTTACGCTCGTTTTGTCAGGCACATTGCTTGCGTTGCAATACATTGCCGCCCGTGATAAATATCTTTGTTTTTTATTGTCGGTCCGGACTCGTTTCACGTGCCACGTTTTGCACAAAAACAAAAAACTACAATTGCATTGTCCATAAATATCAGAAACACCACTCCTTTCGCGTTTGCCGCAAAGCATGCGACAGATTTGTTGGAAAGAATAATAAAGCTTCGACAAAGTGGAAGCATCAAAGGAGAATGCGAATATCTTCGGAAAAGCTCTTTTCAAACGAAAGCTTTCGTCTTTTTTGTGCGGCATAAAGTAAGTACAACTTGTCGGTTGAATATAAGTTCATTAATCTACCCTTAATCACCAAACATATACAGGGTGTTTCCTTGAACTGGAAACGGTAGAATATCTCACGTGGCTCTGTTCTTGCAAAAAAGATGTTGTTGTAAAAGTTCTTTAATATCGAGGAGGGCATTACCTGATGAAAATAGTTTTACTCCAGCGACTAGTGGTGCGGAGATATAAAGAACAAGTTATTTCTTTTAGTGGAATTCTATATATTTTTATTCATAATATGTTAGCGCTTTTCAAGACAAATATCATGATATGCAACATGAGATCATTCCTTGAACAAACATTCCTTAAACAATATAATCAATGCTCGAGCTTTCCGTATCGTCCATTGTCTTTTAATCTTTACAAGTACTTCTGGTTCCCAAGTAACTGTGCTATCCGTCCACATAAAAGCACTGCTTTTCCATTTTTCATTCGTGCATTGTTTATATTGTTTACTTTAATGCATCGCTCTGACTATTTCGGACCAGTTTTGTGACAATTATGTTGCACGGAATGATATCATGTTGCATATTGTTGCATTTGTCTCAACAAGTACTATCATGACATGAATAAAAAACTACAGGTTTCCATTTAAAGAGATTAACTTGGTTTTGATATCTCACACACCGCTACACCTAGAGTAAAATTATTTAGATCGCATAATATCCCTCTCGATACCAAACCGCTTTTGTAAGAACATTTTTTTCTAATTAAAAAATCTCATGAGGTATTCCATCGTTTCCAGTTAAATGAAACACCCTATATGTATAAATGCTAAACAAGAGGATCAGAAAGACTATAATTTATTTCCACATTCTATGTTCCCATTGTTCCGCCAAAACAGAAACTGTGCATGTATAAAACTTGCTCTCAACTGCGTGTATTATACATATAGCGTGGGTCATTTAAAACAGATCACCTGAATAACTTGCTTAGTTTTGATGATAGAAAAAAATGCTTCAGATCAAACCCGCTTGGTTTCGAAAGACGCATAATGCTACATAACAAATTTTTTTATTGGTGGAGGCGAAGAAGAAATATAAAAAACAACCCTGCATTTTTAAATAGAATAGTATATTTTTTTATATACTCGCTGATAGAGCGTTTCAAGACGAGCATAACGACCTATATAAAAGGTACTTGAAATTTACTACAATGGAAAGTAAATTGTTTCAAAGTGCTCTATGAATACTTGCGTGTTTTTCTCTGTGTTGATGTAATCGTTAATATAGGCCACAGAACATGAACAACCCATTCACGTTTACATTGTATGTTTGCATTCACAAATATTCAATTGTTTATGTTCTATGACCTATATTAACGATTACATCAACAAGCCGAAAAACACGCAAGTATTCATAGAGCACTTTGAAGCAATATATTTTCCACTGTAGTGAACTGCGAGTAACTTTCATATAGGTCGTCGTATTCGTCCTGAAACGCTCTATCAGAATGTAAATAAAAAACCATACCATTCCATTTAAAAATACAGGGTTGCTTTTTATATTTCCTCTATGCCTCCATCTGGAAATAAAATTAGTTGCATCGCATTATGTGTCCCTCGAAATCGAGCAAGTTTGATTTGAAGCATTTTTTCCTATCATCAACATTGAGCGAGTTATTTAGGTGGCCCGTTTTAATTGACCCACCCTGTATAAAAGTAGATGGAGCGAAGTACGGGAAACCCTTCTACGACAGGATGAACTCAGAGCAATTGCCGAATTCTCGTTTCATGAATTTTTATCCTCGCCAATTAATTGTTTGGATAGGAATTTTTATTTGAATGTCAGCTTTTCAATTTTCCGGTCTTTGGCCAATGCGCCGCAGCAAACCGAATTCTATAATCGGGCCAAATTGCTTGAAATATGCGCGTCTATCCATCCGGCCGTGCGACGGAAATTTCGCGGAGTCGTCACAACTCATGTAGTCACTCAGTCTATTTATACGGAATAATCATTGAAAACAGAAGCGCTGTTTACGCACGCGGGTACTTAGCGCAACGTCTGTGCAAACACGGAGCGAATGATCGAATTAAAGTGGATTTCAACTGTGATTGCGGATCAGTAAGTCACAACACGCGTTTCAGGACACGTGTTTGGATACGTGAAACCGCCACGAAATTATGGCTGTCACGGCATAAATTTAGCTCCGTCGCGTTCTCTCGGCCGAGTGTCCGAATGCCAGCTGTACCTTCTCTCCGAATCGCACACAGTGCCTCGAGTGCACCGGAAATCGAGGGCCTTCTTCGTGGGCGATCCGGATGCCATGATCGAAAACCACTCTCTGAACTTGTCAGTGAAGCTTTCTTCGATTTACGGCGTTTTGTAATACGCCTTTCTATGAACGAGTTTACTGAATCATGTTTGAGCACCTTGGTCAGAAATGGTAACCGAGTGCTATTATTCATCTCAGGAAAAATATTGTTTCATGAAGAATAATAGTAATCGATGTTATATCTTAATTGAAGCGAAGGCAAAATTCAATATTTCTTCTCACGAATTATTTTGCTAGATTGTCTTTTAATTTAAATTTATGTAAGAACAGTTTTTTAGAAGGACTTGATAATCATAATCTTAGTGTTAAAGATTATTGGAATACTAATGCCTGTGCTATTGTTAATTATATTTTAATATTGGAGACAGAGTGGTTGTTGAAACATTTCAACTATTCATTGTGATGCCCTAGTGCCTGATTGCTTCTATAAAGTGATGCAAATAGAAGAAAATGATTTTGGTAAATGGCCGGTCATCGGGCATAACTACTTGATTT
This sequence comes from Holcopasites calliopsidis, assembly GCA_023838395.1. Lineage (NCBI taxonomy): Eukaryota > Metazoa > Arthropoda > Insecta > Hymenoptera > Apidae > Holcopasites > Holcopasites calliopsidis. Next base: position 591,029 of record JALHAQ010000042.1, read on the forward strand.
ATACATGACAGTACTATGTGCCGATACTACCTACCTAACCTACTTAAGAAAGCCATGTTAAGCCATATCCATAGTATTGTTATGTATAAATTAAGTAGTATAAGTAAATCATAAGTAGTACAAGTAAATGGCCGGGCATCAGGCTTACTTGAGTTATGGCTGATGTCTGACAATTTGTCGTACTACTTACGATTTACTTATACTACTTAATTTATACATGACAGTATTATGTGCCGATACTACCTACTTAACAAACCCATGTTAAACCATACCCATAATATTGTCATGTATAAATTAAGTAGTATAAGTAAATCATAAGTAGTACAAGTAAATGGCTGGGCATCAGGCTTACTTGAGTTGTGGCTGATGTCTGACAATTTGTCGTACTACTTACGATATACTTATACTACTTCATTTATACACGACAGTGTTATATGCCGATACTACCTACTTAAGAAACCCATGTTAAATCATACCCATAATATTGTCATGTATAAATTAAGTAGTATAAGTAAATCATAAGTAGTACGAGTAAATGGTCGCATTTCCGGCATACTTGAGTGATGGCTGATGTCTGACAACTTGCTCGTACTACTTATGATTTATTTATAATACTTAATCTATACATGACAATATTATGGGCCGATACTACGTACTTAAGAAAGCCATGTTAAGCCATACCCATAATATTGTCATGCATAATTTAAGTAGTACATGTCCAATTTTGTAATTCATCTTATTATCCCTTGTACGCAAAATTTTGTCTGCACAAGAAGACAAATGAAGAGCAAAGACGATGCAAAATTAACAAAAATATTACAATAAAATTCATAAAGAAATATCTAATGCGTCAGTGATAATAAATTTAGAAGACATTAATGAGAATTTTTCAAGGAAAATAACGTGTTCAAATGGAAGCTGCCAATAATGCTTCAAACTATAACACATACTGTAAACGAGTGTTACTACTTCTCTCAGGAATAATACCGTTCCATGAAGAATAAATAAAGAACAATAAAGTTATCACACCTTACTTGCCACGTGATATTAACCTCGCGGAACTTTAATCACTCAATGTCCAGTGACTGATTGTGGGAGTTTCAGATTGTGACGCAGATAAAATGAAACACAGCGATTGTTGCTGGCTTGACATTTAAAGGTTTCACGACAGCAATGATCTATCGATACTGACTTTGTTTTACAGAACATATTATTTTTGTAGTTTTGCCAATCGTAAGATGCAAAGGTATCGATTGGATTCCGTGATTACCATCAACCATGCACTTTATCTCCAGAAACTTATTTGACGTCGGTTATTCGTCTTAAATACATGTCGCGTAACAGTGACAAAGCGTCCGTGACGAATTAAGATGCCCGGCAATAGCCGCGTATCGGGAAAAAGTATTTAGAAAGCTCGCTAGAAGAATAGCCAATGGATTCATGACACATGACTTGCAGCGTGACAGGTACCATTAATACTCGTACGTATCACGTAAACGTCAATGTTATTTGCGATTTTGATCGAGCGTATAAGAAAAAATTGCAATGATTATTTGAAAGTGCATCGTCTACGCACATATTGTCTACAATGCAGACGTCATTTCTATTGGATAGCATGTGGGAAATTGCCAATCCGGCGAATAGTCTTGCGAAAGGATTGCTTGGAAAGATAAAGCAACAGTTGATAATGTTTTAATGCTTCTTAGTCCCGTGGTCGATGAAGTTTGAGAAGATTAAGATTGCAAGAGATTCTATGTTATATTGTTTATGATTATGGTGACCATACGTACTTTATTTAAGAGAACAGTTTTTTTATGTTACTGCTCTGTTCCTTAGATTTATTTTTTTGTTGCTAAACTGTTCATTTTGTTCTTCATCTTGTGAATTGAAATAGTAAAATGGAATTGAAATATTAACGGATATTAAGAATTAAAAGTCGAAGCACTGGAAACATATATTTATACGAAATGCAACTGTCACATGACGTGAACAGTCTTATGCATTCTTAAAGAACAAATCCTATATATTAGAAAAAGTTCATTCTTGTAAAAAATATGAAAATTGAATTTGGTTTAAAATCAGATTGTTTGAAACATTGTATTGTTCATTACATACATATTGTTTACCATATTTTATAATAAATGTTACAAGGTTTTTCGGTTTTAGCGAAGCAAAGAAACGCAACCTGCTTTTTCTTATCACTAAACAATTTCCGATTTGTCTTTTATTTTCTTCAAGAAACAAAAAATGATCACCGCGTTTGTTGTTTGGACATACGTGGGTTAACGTAAGATGGGCGTAGAATCGGTATATAGGACGCGAAAGACGAGTGTAAATTACGGAGAAGACCACATGGCCACGTACCATGTAGCAAGTGCTTCGATGGTGATTCGAGTCGGATCTGGAACGTCGAATCTATTACTATCGTTTGATTGGACGATTAATAAAGCACTGATGGCTTTCTTGAAGCTTCTATTCTATTTCCGTGCACGGTTTCGCAATTTAGGAATGCGCCTAGCCCGCTGGCGAACCAAGTTTGTTGCCCATCCGTTTCATTAAGAAGACTAATCAACGAAACGTAGTATTTAATAATTTACAGCAGCTGATTACAAGTTCGCGTAATAAGAACATAATGAGACTGCTGTTATTTCCACGAGTACCTTTCCTCTCACGCTATACATAGCAATGGCAACAATGACAAATCCTTGCTTGAAAAAATAAAGTATCCTGCATGTTTCGAAACCCATATCAGTCTCTTTGATTTAGGTAATACCTAAATGTTATGCGACCAATGACTAATCTATCTAACCAATGGCTAAAATAATGTTTTTAAACAAATTCTGTTGAAATTTATATACTTTGTTCAACTTCATATTTGTTGCTGTGGAATTTTTGCGAAAAGAATTGTTAGCCTTAGAGACTTCTTTACAAAGTGTTCTCATGGAACAAATATTTTGGAACACATTAAAAATGTCTCTATAACATCAATAAAGCAGCCAAATTATAAAATTATCACTCCATTTAACAATATAGTATCATATTATTCGTATGTTTATTTAATAAATGGTATGAAAATCGTGGCATAAATAATAATAATAGTTCCATAAGAAGAATAATATCCGAGCAACATTTTTTTGTAACTAAATTTAACTGTTATAATTACTTAATTATATTGTTGTCAATATTTGGACCTTTTATTTTGAAAATAGTATAAGGCCATTTTTCGAAAGAATTGAGAAAAGGACAAATTTTCATATATTTTAACGTGAACTTTTTATTTATATCCTTTTCTCATTTTTCTTTTTTGAAAAATGCACTTACACCACTTTCAAAATAGTCCATTTGTTACAATGATCGAGAACTTGTTTAATATTGATGAACAAAATATCTGTTTCTGCCACAGAAAAATGTTTATTTTTATACTTTATAAGTTATACTGAAACAAAGTTATAACCTGACAACTTAAAAAAAAGAACTCTTTCGATCCCCGGGGTAATGTAATATTTCTTCGAGTCTAATCAACAACACTTTGTATAAAACTTGTATGTTAAGTAATTATTAAATTCTCTTAAGATTCATGTTTCATTTTTTAATGACGACCGCAGCATCGCGTTCTTAATATCAGCTAGAGCCGAACGCGTTTTTCCCCCGCTGAAAGCTAGTCAGTAGCGTGCATATGAAGCCGCACCCAAAGTGACACTCCTCGGACCAGCTGATTGGATTAACGCGGGTTGAATGTCAAGATACTTCGATGCTCGTATGCCTCACCGCGGTCACCGATCGACGTTAATTGTATGAATATCGCATGAGCGAGTTTATAAATCGCGCGGGAGGGGAACAATGCGAGCCTCACCAGCGGATCTTGATCACCCCTCGATAATGTCGAAACGCATGAAACGGGTCCTCGATTGCCCCACATTAACGTTGGATATCTGGTATAAAGCATCCAAACACCGGAACATTTACGTTATCTACCAACGATCGTTATCTAATAGGTGTATTTACGACGACCAGCGTGATTCACAAGCGTCTCCGTTCGTGTTATGATTACGAAGAAATTGATGGAATCTCTTAATTATAGGCCTGTGCGAGATGCCGAGATTTCGGGATCGGATCGGGTCGGGGATTTGAATATTTAAAAAAAAAAAACGTCCTCCTGCAAAATTTATCTCGGAAATGCCGCACCGCTTCCTGCTCTTCCCTTTTTCCTATCACGTGCTGAATCTTCCGCGAGAGATTCCACGATCCCCCGGCGCGAAAATGGAGTCCCACACCCTCGGCCATTCATTAACGACGAACTTCATGGAAGCAGCCATTCGTTGCGCAAGCAAAAATGTAACACCGAAATTTATGGCGTCGTGGTAACGCTCGAGATGAATGTCGGTGCCGCAACACCCGCATATCCAGCGTGCACGTATACAGGCTTCGTGTATGCGCGTGTCGCGGGCTTCGCTAACCCTCGCGAGAAATATACTCGCGCACATGTCGGTATACAGTGTGTCCATTCCAACGCGACCCGTTGGAATATCACGGAAGGGGATGAAGATATAAAAAGAAAGTCCTTGCACAGGTTGTTTGGTATCGAGGGGGACATTACCTGATGTAAATAGTTTTTACGTGGTTGTTGTAACGGGAGAGATGTTAAAACCGAGTTAATTTTTTTAATGGAAGCCTGTATTTTTTGTATCCATAATATGGTAGCGATTGTCGAGACAAATACAATGATATGCAACACGATATGATTTGATGCAGTAGAATCGTCATAAAGTAGGTCCGAAACAGTCAGAATAGATACGTGAAGTACAGGCAGCAATCGGTATTATTCTGACTTCGTCGGACCAAACGCTTCGGACCTCATTTATGACAATTCTACTGCATGGAATAACGTCATGTTGCATATCATTGTACTTGTCTCAACAAGCGCTGTTACATAGCGAGTAAAAAAGTACAAGGTTAAAAAAACTTAACCTGGTTCTGATATCTCTGTCACTACTACAGTTACACCAAAATTATTTATATCACGCAATGTCCCGCTCGATATCAAACAACTTGTGTAAGAACATTTCATAGATATCTTCATTTTCTTCCGAGATATTGCAGCGAGTCGAGTTAAAATGGACATCCTATGCATACAGGGTGCATGGATTTATTTGTGAACGCGCAAGTTCCTCCAAAGATATGAATGACACGGAAAAATGTTTGAGACAGAAGTTGTACGGTATCTAGAAACACGTATGCTGCCTATATTTATTTAATATTTCGATGACCTTGAAGAGATTTATTAGAGGCACATTTAAATTCTTCAATGGAAACCTGTACATTTTGTTACGTGTTCCTGTAGTCTACGTAAAAACGTTTTCGAAACACTACTTACGCATTCAATTTGCACTAATCAAAGTCGAGATATCGAGCTTCGAATCTCGCGAGCAGCCGCTCCTGGCCGCCGCGAGTAGCTAGCGGTGACACTGGTGAAATTTAAAATTCGACCCCTCGGCTTTGACTAATGCAAAATGCACGTGTAAGTAGTGTTTTGGGAACGTTTTAATGCGATCTACAGCGATACGTAACAAAAGATCCAGGTTTCCGTTAAAAGATATAAACGTGCCTTTAATAAAACTTTTCAAGCTGGTCGAACTGTTAAATATAGGCATCATATGTGTCCCTTGATACCCTAAAACTTTTGTCTCAAACATTTTTCCGTGTCACTCATATTCGTCGTGATATTTACGTGTCCCCAAATAAATATGTAATAAATATGTACAACACACACCCTGTATGTTCGTGGCTCGTATGCAAGGCGAGTAGCGCAAATCCGCGGAGGTGTTAAAGCGCATTAAATTACGTCGCGCGCGTTAACTTGTAATAACCGAGTCATAATTCTCCGGGCAACGCATTTACAAGCGGGTCCATGCGAGGCCACACCAGGTGTTTACGTTAACGATAAAGCAGCTTGCGTATTCGCGAGGTGTTCGGGAACCGCTCGCGCGTTTCAGTCACGTGAAAATTCTCTCTCGCTGGCCCACATAGGCGCCGCGACGCTTTTATTATCGTTGTTACACGCCGCCGCGGCCGGGATGTTGTTACATCCCGTATCATCCAGTTACGAGTTAATTGAGCGCTGGTTACGCTGGTCACGTGCCTGTAAGAGTCATTGGATTCAGCAGGTTATTCCTAACTGGTCGCTGCTCGGGTAAAAATAGAGCGACGCATCGTTGTACGATACACGAACATTCCTTTTCTTATTTTTAGACTCATCGGGCGTGTATTTTTAGGAGAAACGGAAGGAAGCGCCTCAATAAAAAATGAAATTGATTGGGCATAGTCGTATGAATCTTTGCTGCTTCCATTGTTCACCAAATATTATTTTCATCCGGGATTATTTTTCTTGCCACACGTTTCCTGCGAGATAAAGGTTAAATGATAATGCGATACAGCTTTTTTTTTTATCGCTGCACTGATTTTGTATGATTATTAATTAATCAAAGATGATTTGTTAATTGCTTGTTTCGCGCAATATCAGGCTCATATTCTCTAGTCGTAATAATTACAATAATCGTAATAGTCTTTAATTTACAATGAAATGCGGTATTGTAAAGTGAACAGACGTTATTAGCACAGCTTTAGTCGAAGATGTCGTGACCAAGAGGATTTCCTTATTACAGGGTATACTCGAAGGGTCGAAAGGTGTGTAAAGTCATTAAGGTAAGCGGCTAATTAATAATCGGCTTCGAGGGGGGACGAATGATCGTGGTTCCACGAGGAATGCTGCAGGTTCGGCGCTACGTGTCCCAGATTCACGACGGCGGGGATTAAACGGCTCCAGTGACCAGGAAAATAATACAACAAGAATGAATGTCGAACTTGATTCTGATGCCGGGCGTTATCGGCATTGATCATCCTGACACCAGCGTAGAAGGAAAGTCTCGTTCCTTCGAGCGCATTCAGCAACGGCAGCTGTCTGATTTCGATCGACAAATTCGCATTGGTTGTGTCATAAGTGTCTGACGCCATTTAATGAAAAACAATTTTTGGAAAGGGAAGAAAGCTTTATAAGAACGAGGATTTGAAGGATAACTTATTTACAGTAGATCCTCGATAAGTGACGGTATTCTCACCTTCACGTAAGTGACGGAAAGTTATCCCCGCCACCGTTTTCTTTTTGCACCGTTCGCTAACGTATTAGCGAGATTTGTCGATCAACATGATATCAAACACGATATAGTTTAGAATATACAGTAACGTTCCGTAAGAAGCAACTCGCTCGGGACCGGCAAGTTGTTTGTTACGGAACCGATATACTATTCGGTTCGACTTTGTTCTCGAACGGGACGAGAGCGAACACGGTCGACGGGCGAGAGAGCGGCAAATCATAGAAGGTTCCGTCGAGGCGAAATGTCATTCTTTAGAGAAGAATAAAATCGCCCTCTCATTCCATGAACGAAGCACGCTCCTATTCGGCGACTTCAAACAAAGAAGCGGGGATAGCGAATTGCTTACTTTGAGTTAGAAGCTACTTTCTTATTACGGTACTGTATTTGGTTTGCTGACCAGCAAGTTTCTTCGTTGCATAGGTGTTGCCTCTACACGATAAGTGACGGTCTGGGAATCCCGCTTTACCGTCACTTATCGAGAATCTATTGTATTCGTTTATGAAAGTAATATTTCACGGCGGAATGTTTCGCGGAAAATTTCTTCTACCCCAAAAAACAACTACCCACCTCATCAGACAGTAAGAAGCATCTAGAGAGACGTTTGAAAAACAATTCGGAAGCCCGATTTTCCGTGGATACCAGCGAGCGTATCAGCGTTTCGCCATTTCGCGGAATTCCATCCTCCTTTTCACGCCTGTCGACCAGTTTCTCGCGCCGGATATAATTGGCTTTCCTCGATAAGACCGGATTCCGCGGCGAATTCGAAATGCTTTTTCACGACGAAGCGCGCCGAGAGGCGAGTCTAGGCGTCTCGCTTAATGCAATGAAACTCGAGGAGTCCTGCGACCTGCTCGCGCTGGCGCCGGTTACGCGTGCACGCTTCGTAACGCGCCGAACGAGAAAGGGATGAGACGCGAAAGCATAACCGATAGCCGGTGAACAAGCACGGTCACGTGCATCGTCATCCTAAAGACGTGGTAGCCGTTCCTTGGCACCCGAGGAATTTCACTGGGAGCCACCAGCGTCGAGATATCTCGTCGGTGAAGTGAACGCGAAGTTCAACGTTTCTTGTCAGGAATCATTTTGCCAGGTAGTATTTTCATTGAAATTTATGTAAGAACATTTTTGCAAAGGATCTGGCAGTTATAATCGCGGCAAGCGTAACACAGTCTTGGATTAGCTGGCTGATTTTTGTTTGATTAGCATCCCTTGCTCGAGCTTGAAATGCGAAACCTCGTAGTACGGCTTAAGATAATCGGACGGTATCCTTGAGATTATTGGACTGCTAATATCTACGCTAATGTTAATTGTATTTTGATGTTGGAGAATTGGATATATGTTTTAGAATTGGATATATTTTATACTTAATATGGAACCATTAATTTCGGTACTCTAATACTGATTGTTTTAATAAAGTAACATAAATAGAAGAAAAGAATTTCGTTTGTAAAAAATCATTGCGTTTTTCCATATATTTCTGCATCTTCCAACACTCCTTACTGTTCCTTCAAATTGTATCTACATCAGAGGACAAGGCGAGAGTAAAAGTACTGAAAAATTAACGAAAATATTATAATAAAATTCATAAAGAAATATCTAACGCGTCAGTGATAATAAGTTTCGAAGAAAAAATTAATGGGAATTTCTTCAAAGAAAATAACGTGTTCAAATGGAAGCTGCCAATGATGATTCAAGCAACGTATAACGCATACTGATGTGCGATGGAAACCGAGTGACTGCAGCCTAAGCGATCATGACCCTGCACTAAGCGCGTGTCATAAAGTTGGAAGAGATACAAGACACGAAACTGATGGTCCATGA